>CM044444.1:24109195-24154694 GCA_024363595.1 Xenopus borealis
ATGAACCTGTTAATAAAGCATTGTTATACTCTCCTCATCCTCGGCTACCAAACACAACAGATCTGTTTCTGAATTATTGTTAAGGTCTGCAAATGAAGGGAATCTCTTAATGTCAAAGAACATTTTCGGTATTTTATGCAGTTGTTTCCTTGTGCTTCAGTTAGCTCTTTCCTTTTTTTTTTTCCAATCTGGCTGTTGGCAAATGTTCTCCCTCTGAATTACAAATGTTTTTGTATTATTCAAGATGAATGTGAGTATTTCCAATATTTGTATTGTTGTGCAAGTGAGCTGTATTACTCATTCAAAGCAGAGCGCTCATGGTGTTGTGTGCTAAGAATTCATTCTCCGCATTTGTGCTGTTAAACGAGAAGGCAGGAGCTTCCATTTTTTTAAACTTATATTGAACAGATTCATGTGTTCTTGGATAGTTTTACTGCTATTGATGTAGATGGGGAAATTAATATTGATGCTTCCACACGTTGTATATAAACCAAATCACTAAAAAGTGCCATTTCTGCCATGATGAAAGATGACAACCTTCCAATAAATACAATATTTTTCAGTGAAACAATCATTTTCAGAATGTAGGCTGAATTAGGCCCACAGTTCTGAATGTGTCCTTGTTGTCTGTCATTTATTTGACTAGAATCTGCCTGAAACTAGCTTGCGTAGAGTTTTCTGTGCAAAATCTGCTTGTCACCTCTAGGGATGGGTGGCTTCAGGTTACAAACTGTTGTATTTTGTTACTTCAGCCAGAAAAGAATATGCCTCATGTACCAGTTGACTCATAAATAACATGTTACAATAGAAATATTTTCTAGCATGCATCCCAACATAATATATATCCGATGAGAGTTAAATTAGATCATGTCCCCAGTCTGCCCTGACCACACCGAAATACACCCTAACATTTCCCCTGTGTACCCAAACACCACCCACTTTTCTATCCCACTGTTCTATCTCTTTCTGGGTTCAGAATGCAGGACTATGCCACATAATATGGGACCGTATGGAATCGGTTATTCTGAATGCTCTGGATCTGGGGTTTTCCAGATAACTGATATTTCTGTAATTTCGATCTTCATTCCTAGTATACCAGAAAATCAAATAAACATTAAATAAACCCTGTTTTATTATTACATAGAAAAAGGAAATTTGTCTTATTTTATTATAATGGAGTCTGCGGGAAACAGGCTTTCTGTAATTGGCTTTTCTGGGTTTCCGGATAATGGATTCCGTTCTTGCATTTATTATTGTATTAACTAAATCCAAACTAAGGGCAGTTAATCCCCACAAAGGATTAGGTACAGGAGCCCTCTAAAAAATCCATGTCTCCCAAAGTTATATGATAGACACTTTGGGGCAAATTCACTAAGGGTGAATTGTCGCCTGCCGTTCACCACAATCCGTGCAAATTTGTAACCACTACTCTAATTCACTAAAATGCAAAGTTGGGTGCTGAACGCTGGTGACTTTTTGCTAGTGATTCAGTGCGAGCATTTCATAGCAAAGATTCATTAGCATATGTTTGTGCTTAGCGAAAATTCGCTAGTAGTCTTACGATTAGGTTTTAATTGGGGAGGCGCATAAAAGTCATATACATGTCTTTTTTAGAAATGTTGGTGGAAATGCTTGAAGTGGCCACTTTTTATTACAAATGTCCAAGGGAACTTAATAAATACAAAAAAGCTCCTCTAAGGGTTAGTCTACACAAGCAAATTCTGAGAGATTAGTCGCCCCAGCGACAAATCGCCTCTTCTTCAGGGTGACAATCTCCCCAAACTGCCTTTTCCCTGCCCTCCTCCCGCTAAACTGTAAATCGCCTGGGGCAATTCAGACCCGGCGCTTCATTTTTCGCATTCACCTGAAGTTGCCTCATGAGGAAACTGCGAGCGACTTCGAGTGGCCGCGCGTGAATTGCCGCAGGCGATTTTCATTTTAGCAGGCGGCAGGGCAGGGAGAAGTCAGTTTGGGACTAATCTCCCCGAATCTGACGTGAACTGACCCTAATGCCCTAGACATGAGCCCACCCTAAAATATATGTGGCAGGCCCCTCAAATGTGTTAAAAAATTGTTCACCCAAAAATCTTTATAAGTTCGGACTTTTGAAGGCAATACTACTGTAAAAATAGCAAAGTTGCCTGCTTTTTACACTTTTTCCGGTGTACAGGATATGATGTCACTGAGATCAGATTGAGGAAGATGTAGCTTTGTTTCAGTAGTTCGCCTGGTGTATGATGGTGAATGAAACTCTGGTGAAAGAGGTAACATTCAAAATCCATCCTTCAGTGAATTTGCAGAGCAACGACCATTCACCAGAGGGAAAAGTCGCCTGCCGAACGGTAGTGACGGTCTCTTTCTGTAGGAAACTGTCGCCTGCGCCTGTTTTGGTGAATTGGTGATGTACCTGCAGATTAGATTTCTGGTGAATTATCGATGGCAACGGCCACTTCGCACTTTAGTGAATTTGTCCCATTGTGATGGTACCCCAGTAGTGACCCCACCATAAACTGTGATTTTGTAGCCCAAAAGTTTTCAAGATTTCCCTGCATTGACACTGCATTTTCAGTTGAAAGTCATCTGAAAGATACCCTAAATTGTGTTATTTAAGTTATTTGAGTGAAACCACAACACATTTCCAAATGCAGGTAAATAATGCTGTAAATACTTTGCCTACTTGCACTTCCACAGATGTTCATGCAAAAATGGAGAACGAAAATAAGCCTCTGTATGCATTTTATGGCGCAGACCAATTGTGCTTTTATATGTAAATGCATTCATACTACAGCCCAGGCATGTGGTAATAACGGTGTTCATACTATAAAGGGGAGCTATCCACTGAATACCATTTATTCTGCTAAATGGAAGATCATTAACGCTTTATTTATTTAAACAAATGCAACCTGTTTTTGCTTACCATGTTTATTCTGATCAGCAGAACTCCAGCTGCTTTTCTGCAACATGTCCTAAGAGAACGCTGAACACTCAATTCTTTACATGTACATCAATAAAATAAAAAAATTTCAAATTTAACTAAGTGCTCCACTTTTATGCCAGGCTTACTACTATATTGCTGTTGGGCATCCTACTCAAAAGATGGCTTACTGTATGTCTTTGCAGTGTTACTGTCTGCTGTATTGTCAAAGCATTGCCCGCTGACACATTGACTATTCACATTGAATTTTCCCTTGCATGTCACTATTCAATTAGATTTTCTAGTTTATTGTATTTCTCCTTAAAGGGATCCTGTCATTGGAAAAAAATTATTTTTTCCAAAATGCATCAGTTAATAGTGCTGTTCCAGAAGAATTCTGCACTGAAATCCATTTCTCAAAAGAGCAAACAGATTTTTTTATATTTCATTTTGAAATCTGACATGGGGCTAGACATTTTGTCAATTTCCCAGCTGCCCCAAGTCATGTGACTTGTGCTCTGATGAACCCCCTCCCTTTCCCCCACCCAGCAGCCTAACAAAAGAACAATGGGAAGGTAAACCGATAACAGCTCCCTAACACAAGATAACAGCTGCCTGGTAGATCTAAGAACAGCACTCAATAGTAAAAACCCATGTCCCACTGCATACTATTCAGTTACATTGAGAAGGAAAAACAACAGCCTGCCAGAAAGCAGTTCCCTCCTAAAGTGCTGGCACAAGTCACATGACATGGGGCAGCTGGGAAATTGACAAAATGGCTAGCCCCATGTCAGATTTCAAAACTGAATATAAAAAAATCTTTGTCTTTTGAGAAATGGATTTCAGTGCAGAAGTCTACTGGAGCAACACTATTAACTGATGTTTAAAAACTGTGTTTAAAAAAAAAAAGTTTTCCCATGACAGTTTCCCTTTAACTGTTATTATAAAAGTTGGTGGGGTTTCCCTGCCAGTTGCAGCTATGCAGAATCTCTGTAAAGCCATTGGGAATATGTTGGCATTATAGACATAATAATAATAGTAACTGATTAGTATTCAATGTATTGATCTTTATGGCAGGTCATATACCTGATCTCAAGCCCACACACATAAGCCTTGAGCAGCAGAGTTTCCTTAGCACAACATTTGTTTGTATTCACATATATACAGGACTTTGAACGTATTCAAAGTAAATTCTTGTAAGGCAGAGGTTCCCAAACTATAGAGCTAGTCCTCCAAGGTGGGGTAAATAATTGAAGAGAGGGGCCAAGCCTAAATGACAGTGAGTGTGATGTTTAGGTCATTTCTTATTTCCTATTCTTTTGCTTTGTTTTAAAGGGGGTTACAAATCAATAGGGGGCAAAGCAGGGGGTGGGGAAGAGGGCCATGCCCAACTTGGATCAGTGGCTTAAACTGCTACTTGAATCAGCAAAGACCTTTATACATTCACCTTAAACTAAGGAAAACATTTGGGAAATTAAAATATATATTGAAGGCCACTCAAGTACACTAATGGCCTACAGCTTAACAAAGATGAATTCTGTGTCAATTAACTTTTTAGATTCTAATTTACATGAATGGGTTCAGATTGGTTTGTTGTAGGAATCATTAGCAAAATGTAAGGTAACCTTGGTGTAAACTATATCAGTGTAAAAGATTGACCATATATTTGCCAGTACAAACAGCGACCATACAACTAAGGGGCAGATTTATCAAAGGTCGAATTTTGAATAGATGTACATTTTATCTTTTTTTTTTTAAATTTGAATATACTCACAACTCGAATGGGAGGTTATTTATGAAAAAATTTGAACTTCTAAAATACGATCGAATGGAAAGGACCTGTAAATTCAATTCGTATTCTAATCAAATATGAACGAAACTTGAATCGAATTTTCCTCCGAAAATAACTCGGATGTCAGGAAGCCTATTAATATCTTCAAACGGGTAAATGGGCCTTTGCCATTGACTTGAAAATGAATTTGGCAGGTTTTAGGTGGTGAATATTTGAATTAGAACTGTTTCCATGGTCAAGGTGTGATAAATCACACATTCAAATTTACATTTGAGTTGGTGCTTTTAAATTTCAATTTGTGAGTTTTAACTCACAAAATTTTTTTTCAAATTCAAACCTAAATAAATTTGCTCCTAAGTTACACCATCTGAATGTGAAATTTGAAAAAAAATGGGATAGCAAATGGGACTAACCACTGCATGAGCTGATGATCATAAAGATGTCGGTGGATGAGAAAAATGCTTGTTTTAACACCACTGAATTTTGTAACGCAAACCAATTAGGAATCTTATAGCCTGCAGCATAAAGATTGACAAGTAAACAATGAACACTGATACTGCACTGCACACTTAAGGGTTTTAAAGATTTAAAATCTTTGTGAAATACAGCAATAGCTAAGATTGCTGAAATAAAAAGCTTTTTTGGCAAATCGTTAGTACTGGAATTAAAACAAACTTTGTTTAAAATCAGGACTGTGTGCTACTGGTTTTTTTTTAAGGGGTTAAAAGTGGCAATCAGCAGGTTGACTTATTGCAGCACCAGATACAATATTAGGGAGAATAAAATGGATATAGTCTTTCAAGCTGCCGCTAAAAGATTTTTTTTCATACTGTTCTTTATCAAAGCACATTATGACAATAATTACATCTAAAAGAGAAGTAGCCTGACTGTGCACTGTCTTACGGAACACTAAATTGCGTAATTATAATGACAAGATTGATCGCTAAAGAATTGACTTTTGATTTAAAATCTTTGCATTGAACCTGGCAATGGTAGTTCTTTAATAATAATGACCAGGGAACATCTCATCTCTTTTTAAATGTTATCTAAGCTCTAAAGAATTAAATGGAAGCACAGAAGCAATTAGTAAATCTGGTACATTATCATATTCTTTTGCGGCACCGGGTAATTGCCAGTTTCTTCTATTAAGGAATATGTTTGAAGGCAGCAGATATAAAGTCTGTTATCCTGTTGGGTTCATAAACCGTAGAAATCGCTTGTAATTTCCCAACATAATAAAAATGCAGCCGGATTTGTAAATGCTGTTTTGAAAGGTTTTAATATCTGCTGTTCATAAAGGTCTTTTTAATCTTTGCCACCAGTCGACAACATTCTGTCTTTAAATTTAGTAGGGATAAGTAAACATCCTTATGGTGTGACTGGAAACCGTATATATTTTGCTGGTTGCCAAATGATATTAGAAATCATAGAGCCTGAAACAAAGAAAGGCGAGTCTTAAATTATCTGTTTTAAGGGCCTTAAACTAGAAGTCAACCTATAACGGGGTAAACGCCATGCCCCCCTTCCCCTGTAAGCCCCCCCCCCTGGGCAAATGCCCCAAAGTTGCTACTTACCCCCTCAGTGCAATTCCTGAGCGTGGAGTTTGCAGGTGCCGTCTTCTCCCCAGCCAGCGGCGCATGCGCAGCAGGAGCATTTGCTGGTTCAGCTCTACTGCGCATGCACTGAAAGTCACAAAGTTTTCCAATTGAAATTTTGTGACTTTCCGTGCATGCGCAGTAGAGCTGAACCGGCAAATGCTCCTTCTCTGCATGTGCCGCCAAACACCGATGGATCCTGGAAGAAGACGGCTGGGGAGAAGATGGCACCTGCAAATCCCATGCTCAGGTCCTGCACTGAGGGGGTAAGTAGCAACTTAGGGGCATTTGCCTGGGGGTAGGGAAGTAGGCCGGGGGGGAGGGGGGCTTATGGGGGCAGGGGGCATGGCGTTTTCCCCGTTATAGGTTGACTTCTCCTTTAAAGGTAAACATCTGTTTAAAAATATATCACAAACAACAAATGCGCCTTTAAATATGTTTTAATATAAAAACATGTTTATACTAATATGTTCCATTGAATTATCCCAAAAGGAAATGCTGCCATTTTAAGAAGTACTACAATCCATCCCGCTTACTTGAGCCACTGTGAAAACCCACCAAGTTGCATCAGCCAGTTCATGGCCAGGAACTTGTCTTGACACATGACAAAATAGTGGCGCATGGTTAAAGACAAATAGAATAATACATTGCTATGTATAAGCCAGTTTGATAGGATTCTTTTCTAGTTACATATTAGAATATCTGCTGGATGTTTTTATTTCAAATATGTGGATTCCCTTAAAGACAGCAGCAGCAAAATGAGAAACTGAAGTAGAGAGTAATAAAAGAAATAAATTCAACCACATGAGTGAGTATTGCATGAAACACTGCTGAGCTTCTAGTCTCCATTACTGGCTATTAGTGATGGGAGAATCTGACCTGTTTTGCTTCATTAAAAATTTGTGAAACACCAAAAAAGAAGCCAAAACCATTGAAGTAAATGGGCAGCAAACTGTAAGCCAAATGTTAAAACTACGCTCATCAATGTGACAATTTTTTTAGTATCCATTGCATTTTGTTTTTTTTTTCCTTGGCAAAACAAAGCAAAATATTTTGCTCTTACCTACAGTGGCTATAGGCAGGGCCAGGAGATTGTTGGGAAATAGTTGCTAAAACAGTCTCTGGAAGCAGTATATATTATGGCAACTTCTGTGATATGTATGTATGTATACATAAGGTTGTTAAGGTTGCTGTTAATGAGCTGCAGTGTCGTATAATGCATAAAAGTACAGTATAAATAAAAGTACAATATGTAAAATTACACACAAGGTGGACGAGTCACAATACATACAATAACTATGCACAGTACACAGACCTCATATAAGGACACAGAGCTTAAGTGCTTTGTGGTAAGAGACCCCATGGGAAGGCCTTGTAGAGCTTACAGTCTATGGTAGGTGCTTAAAATATAAGCACAAATTGACAGGGAAAAGTGCAGAAGGTAAAGGCATTGTCCAATAGGTACCAGGACTGGACTAGGACTGGACTAATGTTCCAGTGCTCCAGAAGGTAGACTCTTAATTTCATATTGAAGAGACTGAGAGAGCACTACTTATGGTGGAATTCAGGGATGGAGTTCCAGAAGTATGGAGCAGCAAGATTGGTTTGAACTAGAGGTGGCAGTAGATGTGAATGGTGTGAAAATAAGGTGGCTAGGAAAGAAGATGGCCAGGAATGTACAGTGAGATAATGGAAGACATTTAGTGAGGAACAGCAGAAGGATTCCATATGCTACTCTTTGCTTAACAGGCAGCCATGCTAAGGATTTTAGTTGGGGTTGAACAGAGTCCATCTTAGAAGAGAGTAGGAGGATCCTGGTAGTGGAATTTGTGTGATTGGAGGAGAGACACATGGCAATTGTCTAAACGGTATAGGAGAGGGCCATTGATTAGAGTTTTGTCTGTTTGTGAAACAAAGGTGTATCTTGGCTATATTGAGGAGGAAGGAGCAAGGTTTTGGCAGCAGTATGAATATGATTAGAGAAAGGGAGAGACAGGTCAGGGATGATCCCCAAGCACTCCGGGCCCAGATGGCCTACGAGTTGCCTGCTATATAAATAAATCATCCCTGAAGAGAGAACTCCCTCCTCATGCTATAATGTGATAATCACAGTAATATAGTGATCACAGTGATAAGAGGGGAAATACCCTTATTCATGTGATTCCTGATCGGACCCAAGATACTTGTTAAATAAATGGTGAACAGGTTAATTAAGGTCATTACATCCCTTATTTATCCGGACCAGACCCGACCAGTTTATGCCTCATAAAACTTCGTCTATTCATCTGAGGTGCTTTTCACACATATTCAATAAGAATCCACTGTGGTGGTTGCCTTGCTAGATATAACAAAGGCTTTTGATTTGGTCAGTTGGTCATACCCAGGGCCGGACCGAGCGGGTGCCCCAGGCAACCCAGACAGCCAAGGCGCCCCCTCAAACACGCGAGCAGGAGACGTGCGCATATGCGCACTTACCGGCTGCTTCATGGATGCTCTCCCCCTCCTTTCACGTATGCGCACCCATGCCACCCATGTGCACGCGCTCAAACAGGCGCAGGACTGCTGACGAGCTAAGCCGGACTAAGGGGTAGGCAGCAGTGAAAGGTACGTGCCTGGTGCCCCCAAAGCTTTGTGCCCTAGGCACATGCCTACTCTGCCTACCCCTAGTTCGGGCCCTGGTCATACCTTTGGGAGACATCTCAGAATATGCAACTGAGAATTTGGAGCCCATACTTGCAATGTTTAAAACTGCTATTCGACACTGGATTAAACTACTGCTAACTCTGTGGGGTAGGGTTAATTTATATTATTTATATCTACCTTGATTTTTATAACCGATATGGAACTTACCACCAATAAAGCCACAAGAATGTCATGCACTACTCTGACTGCCCCTAAGGACAAAGGTGGGCTGGCCCTCCCTCTCATTTTCAACACTACTATTTGCCTCCCAACTATGCTAAATACATAACTAGTTTAATACAGATTATGCCAACTCCCTAACAGACTTGCATGCCACAATTCTGAGATCTCTAGAGTCCATTCGTAACCCCTCCCCCCATTGCCAGGAGTGATTACTAATGGGCAAGACTACAATGCGAAGTAGGTACCCCTCTACCTAAAGTATCTGGCAAAGCTCCACTTTGGATAAACTCAAGCCTGCCACATATGAGAAAACTGTCAGTCTTTCAATAGTGACCACAAATGTAGAGCACCTCCTGTTAGAGAGTAGTTTTGTCTCCCTAGAACAGTTAAAAACCAATCTGAATTTTCAAGATATATAGCTATTTAGATACTTGCAGCTGAGACATGCCTTTTATGAACAATTCAGATCAATCCAAATTACACTTATACCACTGGCATGGGAAGTCAGACTTTGCACTCTAGAGCCCACCAAAATCTCAACTGTACAATATAATTCAATCTTTCCAACCCTCCCCATTTAATAAAGCCAAACAAAAATGGCTGTCACTAATTCCCTCACTAGAGGAGAACCAATGGGAGGAGGCTACAGAGAGGACATTAAGATATTTGGGAGGAGAGGATCTGTTGGCAAAAGTAACAGAGATAGAGGGGTCAGAAAGGTAGGAAGAGAACCAGGATGCAGATACCAATTGAATGGATAGTTTGCATTAGAACTAAATGATCAACAGAAGATAAGTCCAGGAGAATTGGCCTTAGCAGTCTGAAGATCATTTTCAACTCTACATTAGACAGTCTCAGTGGAGGGTAAATCTGGTCTTTACTAAAAACCTAAATCTTAAATGCAGAAGGATTTTGGTTTTTAGTAAAGACCAGATCTTGGAAGTGATCATCCTTTTGGGTTGCTGTATGTGTCCACTGCTGGAGATCAAAGAAGGTGATTAGATGGAGAAATCGTCATGGCAATGAATCACCCAGAATAATTGCAGGGTCTTCATGGCATAGGTAAAAAGAGAGTCGGGATTCAAAGTCAGAGAGAAATGTAGCAGGAGATTTGGCAGAAGATGGTCAGCCGGAACTGCATGCTCCTCAAAAGAAGGAATGAGGTGTAGGGGTTAGTTTAAAGTGGCAGTGGGGAGATTAGAATTTCTACTCCTCTCCCATGGCTGCTAGTGGGGGGTGTATGAGAGGAGAGAGCTGCGCAATAGAGTTGTCATTCTGAGAGAGCCAGATCTCCGTTGGGGCAAAGTGCTGAAGAGACTTACAGCAGAAAACTTTGTAAGTATATTTGTTAGTAAGAGAGCATGTATTAAGGAGCACACAAAAGAAGGGGACATAAGCAGAAGAGAGAGTGGGAATTTGAATAAGGTGAGAAAGGTTAGCAGCATTTGTAGACTTGAACAGAAGGGGTCCATAACCTGGGCAATGGCAGATGGATATATGGCAGGCACCCGGATTAGGATACATATATATCACCTGCAGCAAGTAACAGTACAATAGAGAGTGAGAGCAGATTGGTGAATTTACTATGCCTGTGTGAAGTAGTAGTTGGAGGTGTAGAATGGAACTGGATTCACCTTGGTGACATGACTAGGTCCTGTTTTAATCCATGTATACTGAACATTACTTATAGTTGGCAGAACTATTGCACTTAGCAGTGCTTATCATATAGAAGTGCCCTGGCCAATGTAGCACCCTGTGTGTTGTTCAGTGAAAATTTATGCAGTTGACATCTGGTGGAATTGATGTTTTGATCTCCATAAAGTATAACTTAAGCCTGAAACGGTTTCAGAACTTAACGTATTAATATCCAAGATGTGCTGCATCAGGGGTTTTCCACTGGAGGAAACGCCTATCTACCAGCACAGCTATCTTACAAGGCTATCTTACAAGGTTTTTAAGGCTTTTTGGCTCTCCTGTTTCTGCTCCTTAGCAATAGTCCATGCCATTGCCCATGGTGTTAAAGAAGCAATATTTAATTCTTTCTTTAATCACTGCCACTTGTTATCGGTACAAACATTGATGATAATTAACCCAACATTATTCTCTGTTGAAGGCAAAGTACCTGTGCTTTTATGTATTGGAAATATTTTTTATATTTTTGGGGCTGTTGTACAAATTACAGAAATGCCCTAGAAAACATCAGGTCCACAGATAAGTGGCACTTGAGATGAAGACGTTCAATGAGCAATGCATTCATTTTCATCTCAGTATAACTGCATGTAAACCCTCACCGATCTAACAACGTTGTTTGATCCTTGTCAATTTATCTTAGTTGGAATTTTTTTGAAATTGTATTTTTTTTTTCCTTTGAAAGTGCGAGCATAACAAATTTTGATTTCAACTGCCATCTCTGACGCAAAAGAAGTTTGCAACTTTGCAGGATAGTGTATAATTGTTATAGGGCAGTAAGGTTAGGTGAAGTATAAAGCACCAGTTATGTACAAACATCTGCACTGTAACATAATCAGATACATGTACAGCACTGACTAGATGATATAGCAAAGTGTAGAGTATTTCTAAGAAGCAGCCGGTGGAAGGCTCTAGTATATGTTTGGTTTGTACTGTTTTATTATAGAGAAAAGGAAATCATTTTAAAAAAAAATGGAATTCAGAGCTTTCTGGATAAAGTGAGGAGGGCATTCCTTGTCTGTAGAGTTCAAGGTAGGATGAGGTCCATTAATCAGTAAAGCAGTAGCTCAACTTTGAATAAAAGTAAAAAAGACTTTATTGGGACATACCCCATTTAGGCACGAAACGCATTAGGCTTTTTGTACTGTATGTCTTAATAAAGTCTTTTTTACTTTTATTCAAACCTGAGCTACTGATTTACTGTTTAATGGACCTCATCCTACTTGAATTCTTTTGAAAGTTTTTACAACCTCTGGACTGGGTGCTGTCTCGGTGAGGAGCCTGTTTGTTAGTATATTTTTTCTCACTTTTTTGTACCTACTTTATATATTTTTTTAATTACAGAGGCAAACATCACTACTTGCATGTATTCATTGTCTGTCTCTCGTAATACAATCCTTCAATAAGCTGGAGTTCTGTTTACATTTGTACACCAATCTACGAGTAGGGAGATGTAAGTACTGATGGACTGGGCCGGCATAGGGGCAGTTTCCTAAAAAAAAAAATGCATAGATTGTGACCCTTTACTGCTACTAAAATTGACTTGTTCCTACAGGAATGTGACTTTAAATTTTATTATATCATTAACATTTTGGCCATGCAACAGAGATGGCCACATATGGGCCCAAAATGTCACCTAATATAAGGTAGGCTTATTATATTATCCCCTAAGATGCACCTAGTTATTTTTCTATGTTTATTCTGCATTTGTAAGAGAATTGCAGGCTTAAGACTTGAAACTGGTCTGGATATAATGGCATGTACAGAATTTGTTCCAATAATTAGCTGGTCAGGGATAGTTTTGCATTCTTATTTCCACATGTAAGCCTCTGTGATGATCACATAATGAGCCCTGCAGGCTTCAGCAGCCAGTGGCACTTTTATTCTTCTCACACTTCCCTCAAGCCTATGAAATAAATTACACGACAGCATGGTAATGAATATGTTATCCATGAAGGGCTAGTGCCTTAGGTTTTTATACCACGAATATAAGAGCCTGAAAAGAGCCAGTTTGCTCTTGTTGACAAGCTTCTGCATGTCTGCAAAGACGTTAAAATGTGTGGTTTAGTTTTTTGTGTTTCAGAAAAGTTGTATTAAAATTAACTTACAATTTAATACATAGTAGCTGAGCTTGAATAAAGATATTAATCAAATTCAAACCTACACATAGCATCCAAATTAAGTCAATGTAAAATTTAGCCTAAAGCGAGAAAAATAAATTCATTCTTGATACCAACCCGGTAATCATATTTTCTTCCTGGATGAATAACTGTTTAATTATTATAATACAAAATAAGCTTAAATACCCTTTGACATTAAAAACAAAATCAGAAATTCTGCAATGTATCTACTCAATGAGTAACTTACTAAAATGAGTAATTTTACAAGCCACATCCTTATTATAAAGAACCCTATTTTCTCCAGTCACGAGGGATTGTGTTGTGCCACTTTCATGGTCCAAGGAATGAAAAATTCCTTTGTTACTTTCTTATACTGACCTTGGTTGCACAGCATTTGTATAGAATAATAATACCAAGCTGAAGGTGCCTTTTTTAAGTTAAAATAAACCTTATATGCAAAGCTTTGCTTTGTGGCTGACCAGTTTAAAAGACAGACCTACAGTTGTGTTCAGAATAATAGCAGAGTGTTTAAAAAAGGGAATAAAGCTCAAAATCCTTATAATAGATTTTATTTCCATACACACAAATGCATTGGGATAACTGCACATTCTATTCCAAATCAAAACATGAAGAAAAATTTATGAAATTTGTGCTATTCCTTTAAAGAAATTGATGAAAATGTAATATTAGGCTGTTCCAAAAAATGGCAGTGTCTGAATTCTTCTTTACAGACTTAACATTCACTGTATAAACTGAAAAATATTTCAAGATTTTGCTTTCCTTTGTATCACTGAACTAATATTTAGTTGTATAAGTAGTATTTCTGAGAACTGCTGCACATCTGTTTTACATGGAGTCCACCAACTTCTGGCTCCTGTTACATTCCACAATTCTTCTGCATTTCTTGGTTTTGCCTCAGAAACAGCATTTTTTTTATGTCACCCCACAAGTTTGCTATTGGATTGAGGTTCCTGGATTGAGCTGGCCACTCAATAATGTCAATCTTGTTAGACTGGAACCAAGATGTTGCTCCTTTACTGGTGTGTTTGGGGTCATTGTCTTGTTGAAACCCCCATTGCAAGGGCAATTCTTCTTCATCATAAGGCAACATCAGTCCACAAAATGCTAGTCCATTTCTCTTTAGGCCAGTCACTGTGTTCTTTGGCAAACTGTAACCACATGACTATGAAGATTTCTTTTCATCCAGGTAACGGTATATCTAGTATAAATAATTCTAAAACAACAGGACTTTTTGAGTAATCATTGAAGACGGTTGACTACTCATCTGATTACCTTGAACTGAAGAAGCTGCTCAGATGAGTAGTGAAACGTCTTCAATGATTACTCAGCAAGTTCAGTTGGTTTAAAAGTACTTATACTAGATACTCTTCAGCACGTCTTGCCTAATGGTGTCTGAAGCTGCACATCAAACTCTAGGTGAGACCTAATTCGGCAATTATATGTTTTTATAAAGATAGTGAAAGTTGTTAGTGATTGAAGCCTTCTAAAGGAAGTCCTGCTAAAAAACATACAGTGAGTTAAAGGGGTTGTTCACATTTGCGTCAACTCTTATGGGCAGATTTATCAAGGGTTGAAGTAAAAATTATTTTTATTGCCAATACTGTCAAGTTCGACTAGGGAATTGTTAAAATTCAATTCGAGTTTCTTTTTTTATAAAAATTTTAATTTGAAATTTATCGTGCACAGGGTCAGACTGGGGGACCTGGGGCCCCCCGGGGCTGCTGTCCCAGGGCCTGAAACCTATGCTGTTCTTCACATGCTATATGTTCGCAAGTGTAGTATAACAATGGGCAGTTCGTTATGTACACTCAACACATGGATTTTTCCACTGATACTGACAAAGTTGTTGACATAAGTAGAAGAATGGAGGGAGAATGACAAACTTAAAAATGTCCTTCTCTGCCTACAAATGCTTCCCATCCACTACCAGTATCGGTCTCTTGCTTTGTCTCACAGGGATTGCTTGGGAATATCAAAGCATACTTGAAAAGTCGTTTTTCTGTATGCTTGTAATTATGTATGCACATATTCCACTAGGAATATATAGAAAGCTTTCCTGCAGTTAGTGAATTGATGGTAAAATATTCAACTTTAAAGGGGTGGTTCACCTTCAAGTTAACTTTTAGTATATTGTAGAAAGGCCAATTCTAAAAAACTTTTCAATTGGTCTTCATTATTTATTTTTCATAGTTTTTTAATGATTTGCTATTTTCTTCTGTTTCTTTGCAGCTTTAAAATTGGTGTCACTGACACCATCTAAAAACAAATGCTCTGTAAGGCTACAAATGTATTGTTATTGCCACTTTTTATTACTTATCATTCTATTCAGTCCATCTCCTATTCATATTCCAGTCTCTTATTCAAATCAATGCAGGGTTGCTAGGGTAATTTGTACCCTAGAAACCAAATTGCTGACACTGCAAACTAGAGAGCTGCTGAATAAAAAGCTAAACAACTCAAAAACCACAAACAATAAAAAATGAAAACCAATTACAAATTGTCTCAGAATATCACTCTCTACATCATACTAAAAGTTAACCCAAAGGTGAACAACCCCTTTAAAGTTACTGTTATAATATAGTTGCCTCTTTTATTATAGCATTTTATTTTTACCTAAAGCTTTAATAAGAGGCTGTTATTTTCAGACAGAGAAGAGGCTCAAATTACATAGAAAACGAAATCTGTTGTCAAGAAGTGAAAGGTTATGCACTTTGGTAGAAATTATATAATTCCAATGTATACACTAAATGGCAATGTGGTTGGGTGTTTCTTAATTGATAACTAACTGCGGATTTATATAGACATCAAGTTGTCTATTTCAAAGCAGTATCTTTCTGTGACTACTAAAGTAAATAAAATGCTGTTTTGCATAAAAAGGATTCTCAACTCGACGGATAAAAATGCAATTTTGCCTCTTTATAGGTCCCTGGTAAGGCCTCACCTGGCGTATGCAGTGCAGTTTTGGGCTCCATTTCTTAAAGGAATTGTTCAGTATAAAAGTAAAAACTGGATAAATAGATAGGCTGTGCAAAATAAAAAATATTTTCAATATAGTTAGTTAGGCAACAATGTAATGTATAAAGGCTGGAGTGACTAATTCTAACATAACAGAGCATAACACTACATTGGTCATAACTGTTGCTTTTGAATCTGAGCTGCATGCTGAGGATCAATTGCAAACTCACTGAACAGTTATGTCCCATGTGGCCCCCCTTCAAGTCGCTGACTTACTCAGATTTAGAGAGCTGAAAAGCAGGAAGTTGGATTCTGGTTATTATATTAGAGATCCAGTCACTCCAGCCTTTATAGTTTGCATTTTTCCCTGACTAACTATATTAGAAACATTTTTTATTTTGCACAGCCTATCTATTTACCCAGTTTTTAATTTTACCCTGAACTATATTTTCAATATAGTTAGTTAGGCAAAAATGTAATGTATAAAGGCTGGAGTGACTAATTCTAACATAACAGAGCATAACACTACTTCTTGCTTTTCAGCTCTCTTTTGTTTACACTGACTAGTTACCCTGGTTACCAGGCAGTGACCAATCAGTGACTTGAGGGAGGGCCACATTGGTCATAACTGTTGCTTTTGAATCTGAGCTGCATGCTGAGGATCAATTGCAAACTTACTGAACAGTTATGTCCCATGTGGCCCCCCTTCAAGTCGCTGACTTACTCAGATTTAGAGAGCTGAAAAGCAGGAAGTTGAATTCTGGTTATTATATTAGAGATCCAGTCACTCCAGCCTTTATAGTTTGCATTTTTCCCTGAACTGTTCCTTTAAGAGGGATATAAATGAGCTGGAGAGAGTGCAGAGACTGCAACTAAACTGGTTAGAGGGATGGAAGACTTAAATTATGAGGGTAGATTGTCACGGTTCCTGTTGTTCTCTCTAGAAAAAGACATTTGCAGGGGAACATGATTGCTCTTTACAAGTACATTAGAGGATATTATAGATAGGAGGAGATCACAACACAACAGAGGACACTCCTTCAGACTAGTGAAGAACTCTGACCAGCGCAGATGCTTCTTCACAGTGAGGACATTGAGGTTGTGGATTGTCCTGCCTGGAGATGTTGTGGTTCTTCACAGTGAGGACATTGAGGTTGTGGATTGTCCTGCCTGGAGATGTTGTGGTTCTTCACAGTGAGGACATTGAGGTTGTGGATTGTCCTGCCTGGAGATGTTGTGATGGGGGATTCTGTTAATACCTTTGTGATACTAAAATATACAATTAGTATAGCTATTGGTATATATCATTTACTGTAAAATGCAAAAGAAAAGAGAAACAAACAAAAAACATATCGAATTTTTATGTCTGTGGGGGGAGTATCTGTAATCCATGTTTAGTTACATTTGTAAAAGGGCCATTGTGAGATGGGGCGGTCAAATCTTCACCAAATTCAGGAGCTATTATGTATGTATATTTTTATTTATATAATGCTGTTTATGCATGGAATATACTTATATGTAAATGTGTCTATCTAGAATTCCTTTCGTTAAGCAAGTTTTGCCAGAAAAGAAATGGAAATACAGGTATTGATCCCTTATCAAGAAACCCAATATATATAAAAAAACAAAAAAAAAAAAAAACTCTGAATTACACAAAGGCCATCTCCCATGGATTCCCTTTCAAACAAACAATTCCGATGTTTAAACATTATTTCTTTGTAATAATAACATAGATATTTGTACTTGATAACAAAGTTGCATCAATCACATCAAGAATTGATTTTATTTAATGTTTAAATAATTTTTAGTATAGCAATCAAGACTACGGAAAGATCACTTACCTGGAAAGCTCTAGGTCCCAAGCGTTCTGGATAAAAGGTCTGTAGATACATACGAAAACAGACGTGGATACATCCAGGCGTAAAAAGTGCCAATTTTCAACCGCATGCTTTCTAAACTACTCTGTTTTATACAATATTGTGCATACATTTTAGGCAAAAGTACACACTTTCATTTCTAGCGACACTATCCCTTTAGCTGTGACTGCAATTACTGATTTGTCAACACAATAATTACTTTCATTTTTT
This sequence comes from Xenopus borealis, assembly GCA_024363595.1. Lineage (NCBI taxonomy): Eukaryota > Metazoa > Chordata > Amphibia > Anura > Pipidae > Xenopus > Xenopus borealis. The sequence continues at coordinate 24,127,234 of CM044444.1, forward strand.
ATGTTAGGGAATCTTGGTAACCGAGTATGATTTTTAATCTAGAGCCCAATTTGAAGATCGTATTATAAACAAGAAATTGATTTGTTTTAGGTATGTTTGCAGTTTGGTTTACTACGGCTTGACCTTGAATGCAGGAGAATTGAAAGGCAACCTTTACCTGAATGTAGCATTATATGGCCTTGTGGAAGTTCCTGCGTTTCCATTGTGCCTGTATTTTATAGAGAAGTCATGGTGAGTATCATTTAACTGTTGCATTTAAATGAGCAATTAGCTGAGTAAATATATGCCTATTACCTAACAGAACTATAGGGGAGCACAAAAAAAACCATTAAAATACATTACATTTATGTGCATCTTGTGAGTAGCTCCCAATGAGGTGTCCAAGATTTCTTTAAATAAAATATTATAAACTTTTAATATTTATTTTTCCATTTATGTCTGATATATGGACCTGGACAGTTAGATACATGTCGGGGGGCTTCTTAAAAACTCTGCATTGTCTGCGTGATATAATTCTGCATAAGTGTAACACTTTTAAAGAGGCCCTTTTTCCAAAAAAATATTTTTGCATAATGAAAGAATACTTCTAAGATACATCCAATATTCCTTAAAGGGGAACTCCGGCTTCCAAACCATAATCTGATAAAGAGGCCCACATAACACAGAAACTCCTAAGGTACCCAATAACAGTTAAGGCCAATGAGGCCTTAATTAAAGGGGTTGTTCACCTGCCAAACACTTTTTTTCTGTTCAGTTGTTTTCAAATTGTTCCCCAGAAATAAAGACGTTTTTCAATTACTTTCCATTATTTATTTTTTACTGTTTTTCCAAAATCTAAGTTGAATGTTGGTGTCTCTGGTGTTTGAGTCGGGCAGCTCAGTAATTCAGGTGCAGAATCTAAACTGATACAATTTTGTAACATTTAATTGATACATTTCACAGCAACATCTCTGGAGTATTAGCAAATATTGGGGGGGGTCAGCGACCCACCCTCCCAGAGCTGATTTAGAAGGTGAAAAATTACACTTTACACTTCAATATTAGAAAAAGTTACAAATAGAAAATAGACAGTCATTGGAAAAAGTCGTTAATTCTGGTGATCTATCTGAAAACAACTAGTTGTTTGAAGGTGAATCACCCGTTTAATGAGCAATTTTAATATATATTGGTAAAACAGGACCACCTCTGGATATGAACGGGGCCCTAAAGTTAATTTGCTGTGGGGCCCAATAGCATCTAGCTACAACACTGCTATAATCTTTTAGCATGCATTGCAGTATTTTTAAATATTTTCCAGTTTACAAAATGCACTTGTTTTCTTGTCTAAATTCTGGTAATTGTATAATTTGCATTGACGTGCCCCAGGTTTTATGACAAAAGGTCTATGCAGAGCAGCACTAGCCCCATTTGTTGGTAGATCACAGTCTGGCATTTTAATGTGCAAATCAATGTAGTAAATTAAGGCTTTTGCATATTTACATAGAAGAGAAACAAAACCATGAATTGTACAATGAAAGGCAAAGAAAATTGCAGACAGTAGTTCACAGAATTATATACAAGTGGCACAACTGTTACAAAGAATACAGCACTAATCTTTATAAAGAATGACAAGGATTATGCATGTGCCTAGAGAAGGAATATTTCAGCTCTGTGACTTTAAACTGTGACTTCTGAAAGCTAACCTTTTAGATTAGGTTTAGAGTGCCTTGGGAGCCCCTGTAACAGCTGATTAATGAGGGTCAAAGACGGATCCTGCAGCAGTGTGCTTGCTGATTGTGGTCACATAGAAAAGCATAGGAACTTTGGATTGGCACCTAAGTGTTCACTGAAAGCTTTAATGCTTCCATCCAGCTGAGAGCCTGATTCAACTTCACTGCCCTACTCAGTGCCACATCTCACAAAGCTAGTCTTATATGCCAGCCTCAAATGCCAGTTTCTTTCCCTTTCACCAACTGTTTGTTAAGCACCCTAGTACTGTCAAAGGCAGCCTTAGGCAAATTTGCTCCTGCGTTCATAAGCAGATCCTTGTATAAATGCAAACAGATAAATAATCTTAGACATAAAGACCACTACCAGGACTTATTTGGATTTCAGTGGTTACTAGAAGGGAGTGCAGGTTCTCTGTTCATAATCAAGCGAAAGAAAATACAGATATGGGATCCCTTGTCCAGAAACCTATTATCCTGAAAGATCTGAATTACGAAAAGGCCGTCTCCCATAGATTCCATTATAATAAATTAATCCAAATTTTTAAAAATTATTTCCTTTTTCTCTGTAGTAATAAAACAGTAGCTTGTACTTGATCCAAACTAAGATATAATTAATCCTTATTGGAAGCAAATCCAGCCTATTGGTTTTATTTAATGTTTGCATGATTTTCTAGCAGACTTCTCTTCCCCCCCAGCCTAATTGCCCCCCCCCCCAGGGAAATGCCCCAAACTTTTTGCTTACCTCTTGGCTCATATTCTGTCCTCAGGGGGTCAGACAGACATTTGTTTTTGGTGCATGCGCAATTGGAGACATTTTTTGGTCCTGAACAACAGTGCGTGCGCCGAAAGTCGCAAACATTTGTGTCACAGAAATTTTTGTGACTTTTGACGCATGCACAGTGGTTGGGGCCCCAAAAAAATTCTGCAACTGCGCATGTTCCGAATCTCCACTCTGCTTCCGAAGATTGACAAAGAAAGAAGATGGCACCCGTGAACCCACAGGACAGAATATGTCCTGATGGGTAAGTAAAACGTTTGAGGCATTTTCCCGGGAGGGGCAATTAGAGAGGAGGGAGGTGGGTCTATGTGGGGTGGGGGGCATGGGTTTTTTTTTCCTAATCGGTTGAATTCTCCTTTAAGGTATGAAGATCCAAATTACAGAAAGATCCATTATCTGGAAAACCCAGGTCCTGAGCATTCTGGATAACAGGTCCCATACCTGTACTGCTATTATAGGGTCCAGTGTAATATCACTCTTTCTAGAGACCCCCTTTTAACTTCCATGGTGTTCATTGTGTCCTTATGAACTCAGATGCCTGTTTTTTTTTAAAGCAGAATGAAACACCTTTACCCAACCTTGTTCCGCTGCAAGGGGCTTCCCCCTGAACTCCAAAACTCATGGCTCATCTGCCTTTAACACATGTAAGAGTGACAGGTGGAACATTTCTGAGCATCTGCCCCTCCCATGCATGCTTTTGGCAGCAGGTTACTCATAGTTCTCTATGGGAAGCCGCAGAAGTCCAGACATATAGTCCTAAGAGCCTCTTGTTAACTAAACAAAAGCTACATGCAATTTATGGGGTCATATATAATCCAAATCCATCCCTGCATGGGTGCTGTATAGGCATGGTTTTCACTTCACCTCATTGTAGATGGTTCCTCTGGTTCAAGCCCAGCAATAAATTAATTTAAAAAACGTCCAGCCTAAATGCACCACTCTGTGCTTAGGTAGTAGAAAAATGGATTGATCTGGCTAATTCCAATTAGTGGTCAGCTATTGAGTGTGGGATTGGGAAAATTGCCTGACTCAGGGCAAAACCATCTCTGCTAAATTTTTGGGGATCCTTAATATGTGAATAATTTGTAATATCTAAACTGAAATATGGGCCTTCTTTTGTCTTGTTTCAATAACGAGTTGAATGAAGCCATAGGGTAATTGTTGGAGGCTTTCTCATTGCATATAAACTTTTCCAGCATTCGGAATGCAAATATTCCCTTCTATGCCTCCTTGAGGCAACGTTTTATTGCATTTGTTTTATTTTCACTTATGTTTCTATAAGGAGGTATTGGTGGTTGAGAAATAATATTATATTATATATATAATAATATTATAATAATTATATTATATTATAGGTCTGGAAGAAGAAGAGCAACAGCTGGATTTTTGGTTTTTGCTGGCTTTGCCTGCATCTTCACAATATTTTTACCTGAAGGAAACGGTGAGTTAGATATATTTTAAAAGTTCAATGATAATTATAATTTGGACAAAGACACAAAATCATACAATTTCATCTAATTATTAAAGGGGTGGCTCACTTTTAAGTTCACTTTTAGTAATTTATAAAATTGCCACTTCTAAGCACTTTTCAATTGGTCTTAATTGTTTTCATAATGTTTTTTTATTATTTTTCGACCTTCTGAAGCTTTCCAACTTTCAAATGGTGGTCACTGACAAAACATATAGTCTCTAAGGCTACACATTTATTGTTATCGCTACTTTTTATTACTCCTCTTTATATTCAGGCCCTTTCATATTCCATTCCCTTTAAATCTGTGCATGGTTGCTAGGGTAATTTGGACCCTAGCAACCAGATTGCTAAAATTGTAAAAAGGAGAACTGCTGAATAAATACCTGAGTAACTAAAAAAACACATCATAACAAATTAAAACCGTATGCAAATCGCCTCAGAATGTCACTCTCATACTAAAAGTTAACAACCTTTTTAACTTATCATTATCTTAACGTGTTGAGTATAACATTTATTTTTTCAATTGATGCATCCTAGTAAAGGATCGCCCTGCCCACAACTTGTTGAACTTGGTACAAAATAAGGTTGTAAGCCAAACAACACCAGTAGATTACTAGCTGCTTAAGACTGACTCAAAGAGATGTGTGGTGCTTGAAAGTTTGTGAACCCTTTAAAACAGGGGTGCCCAGTCTTTGTTACCCTGGGATCTACTCTCGACACCTAGCCCTCATCAGGAGATCTACCTTGATAGGGGGGAGATCTGCAGAGTAGCCCTCTGTGCTCAGCCTGATTGCCCTGCTCTCCCTCCCTTCTCTCTCTCTTCTTGCTACACTTCTTCTCTCCCTCCTTTCTTGCTGCTTTTTTCCTCTCCCTCCTTTCTTGCTGCTCTCCTCTCCCTCCTTTCTTGCTGCTCTCCTCTCCCTCCTTTCTTGCTGCTCTCCTCTCCCTCCTTTGTTGCTGCTCTTCTCCTCTCCCTCCTTTCTTGCTGCTCTTCTCCTCTCCCTCCTTTCTTGCTGCTCTTCTCCTCTCCCTCCCTTCATGCTGCTCTTCTCCTCTCCCTCCCTTCATGCTGCTCTTCTCTGTGCCCTCCATTCATACTGCTCTGCGGCCTGAGCATATGCCAAAACTCACGGACATTGTTGAAGACCCGGAAGAAGACACAAAGATTACCAAAGATTACCAAAGAAGGAGAAGATGGCTGCCTTGAACTCCTATGCCTGAAACTAAAGAAGTAGCTAGAAAATGTTGTACATTATATTTTGGGCTTCTGTACCAACTCCATGCAACCAAAGCCGTTTTTGCAGGGAAGATCTGTAGATGCCCCCGTAGCTCCCCATCTTCTTTTCTGCTGAATCACTGCACATGCTCTGTCCTTTAGGGGAGAACTACATGAGTGTCTTCAACGCAATTCTGGCATATCAGACGCGCTGCGCCAATACGCAAGCGTCAAGTCGGATGCGATGGAAAATAAGGTAAGAAATACAAATGTCGGATCTTGTCGGAGCATTCATCCAACACGACTGTCGGATGCAGACACAGCATGCAGTGTCATTTTGTGGCAGATGAAACTGCAACCACAACCGACATTGCTTACCTTATTTTCCCTCGTATCCGACTTGACTCCTGTGTTTTGGCGCAGCATGTCGGATCTGCCAGAATCATGTTGAAGACTTGTGTAGTTCTACCCTTAAAGGACAAGGAAAGGCAAAAAATCAAATCCCATTTTTACTTTCTTTAATGAAAAAGAAATCTTTCTCCAATATACTTTAATTAAAATATGTCTACCGTTTTTATAAGAAACCTGATTGTATTCAGTGAAATTCTCCCTTCATTTACTGCTGTTTATAGGAATTGGCAGACGTTCCCTAACTGTTCTGCAGGGAAACAATCATACTTATGAACAGCAGGGGGAGCCCACACCTTACTTCCCAACCATGCAGAAACGCCAGCAGCTTGTAGTCACTGACTGCGTAGAGATTTGTATTGGATTTTATTTTTGCCTTTACATGCACTTTAGTGTTTGCAACTCCAGCTGCAGGGACAAAGATCATGGAGCTAGATTTAAAAAGATAATCTGGGTTTCTATTTGGAGGATTATTTTGCTGCAGCCACTGGTTCTGCAGAGTTGGAGAAAGTGTGTATCAAACAATATAAAAACAATAAAATCTGCATGACCCAGTGCAGTCTGTATATTGTGATTATTAATCAGTCTTGCTGTATTGGCTTCTGACAGATATTAATTGACCTGTGCCGTTTTGATCATTTATGATGATCCCTAAGCTTAGCCCAGACCACACCGAGCATGTGCACAGTCTTGGTCTTGCAAAGATGTATAACAAAGTAACAAGATGACAGCCCCCTGTGCCCAACTTTGAAAGCATAAATCATTTGTTTGATTAGGCTTGTGGTGCAGTAAGTTCATGTTTATGTTTAGTATACAAAATTTCTAGCCTTATTCTGCGTTAAGACTTTCCTTGCCCTTTAAGTATGTGTAAGAAACCTTTTGTTGTTTATTTAGACACCACTATGTATTTGGTACAAAATACACATAAAACATGTCCTTGCATTACTGAATATAGAAACATTCTGTATCATTATCAAATATAGTCCGCAAAGGGGAAATTGAATTGGTCACAGATCTGGAATTGAGATGAAGAGCAATAACATTTTATATCCGAATAAGATGCTAATAATAGGGTTTGTTTCTCAGGGAGCCAAGGGACCTTGTAACTCCCCTGCCTGCTTGACACTGCATGACTCACGTTTTCCTGCTGGGTAAAACATGCTCCATACAGAACTTGACCTCACTGTGATACTTCGCATAATGTTTTATTTTCATTTCACAGTGTGTTCTCTTTATATAGGATTCTGTCAATCTGGAATTATGTTCTTTACCTTACCTGCTCATTGCCTCATGATCCTGACCTGTGACCATGGCATGTTATTGAGTTAAATTGCACATATTTCTAGGTTATATTGGGGGCAATGGATATGAAATATAACACTCAATCTCTTCATTATTTCAAAGAAAAGGGGATTGGTATCCTTTCATGTACTTAGTTTGAGACATTTACAACAGGGCAGCAGAATTGTCTATTAGAATAATCATCTGTTGTTTATTTATATGCAACAAGGTTTAGAACTAACAGTGTATCCCTGTGTGGCATGCCAAGCTGTGTGTCATATGTGTGTGTATATATATATATATATATATATATATATATATATATATATATATATATACAGTTCTGTCTGTTCTGAATTTTGGTGCAGATGCAAAATAAAGATGAATTAAATTCGAATGGAATAATTTGTGCATGGATTTGAGTGGTACACAATAAGTGACATGCCATCACATTACTGCAGGTTCTGCTTTTCAGGTCAAGCTTGCTTCCATTATATGGGGGTTTAGTACATTGTTGGGCTCCATCGATTTGTTTCTGGTCCCATGCACTACTTGGAAAACTATGATATCTAAGGGGCAGATTTATTAAGGGGTAAACAGTAAATTTGAATTTCTGAGTATCAAATTTCACACCTTTGAATTTTAATCCATCTATTCAAATATAAATTCAAATGTGAGATTGATCACACCTAGACCATGGAAACAGTCCTAATTCAAATATTCGCCATACAAGTCAATGGCAGAGGTCCGTTGAGCCATTTAGAGATGTTAATGTCCTTTACATTCAGAGAAAAAACCAATTCGTACTAATCAGATACAATTTGGATTTTTTTTCAAATATCAGACATTCAAATTTTTTAAATAACCTCCCAGTTGAATTGTGCGTATATTCAAATTAAAGGGATACTGTCATGGGAAAAAAAAAATTTTTTTCAAAATACATCCGTTAATAGTGCTGCTCCAGCAGAATTCTGCACTGACATATGTTTCTCAAAGGAGCAAACAGATTTTTTTAAAATTTCATTTCGAAATCTGACCTGGGGCTAGACATATTGCCAGTTTCCCAGCTGCCCCAAGTCATGTAACTTGTGCTCTGATAAACTTCAATCACTCTTTACTGCTGTACTGCAAGTTGGAGTGATCTCACCCCCTCCCTTTTTCCCCCCAGCAGCCTAACAACAGAACAATGGGAAGGTAACCAGATAACCGCTCCCTAACACAAGATAACAGCTGCCTGGTAGATCTAAGAACAGCACTCAATAGTAAAAACCCTTGTCCCACTGTGTTCTATTCAGTTACATTGAGAAGGAAAAACAGCCTGCCAGAAAGCAGTTCCCTTCTTAAGTGCAGGCACAAGTCACATGACCAGAGGCAGCTGGGAAATTGACAAAATGTCTAGCCCCTTGTCAGATTTTAAAACTGAATATAAAAAAAATGTGTTTGCTCTTTTGAAAAATGGAGTTCAGTGCAGACGTCTACTGGAGCAGCACTATTAACTGATGCATTTTGAAAAAAAACATGTTTTCCCATGACTGTATCCCTTTAAAAAAAAGTTCACATGAATTCAAAAATTCTACAGTAGAACCCCCATTTTACATTTTTCATTGGACCAGGAAAAAATGATGTAAAATACGGGAAAATGTAAAATCAGGGAAATGTGTTAAAGTTACTTTTTCTTCAAGTCCTGAATGGATATTAGCACAGCACTCTGTTTTACTTTGAGGTTCAATATTTAATGTGTTAATAACAAGGGTTAAGCTTTGCAACGTTAATGCTACACTATGGGGTGCATGTGCAAGACTCTCTGTCAGTCATATGCACAACACTACATCAATACTTAGATGTGCCTCCTTTTGCAAATGTAACAGCCTCTAGATGCCTCCTGTAGCCTTTGATGAGAGTCTGAATTCTGGATGGATGTATTTTTGATAATTCAAAATCTCTCCATTTTAGTTACATTTGATGGCTGCATCCCATAGGGGGACTGACTGCCATTCCAGAATATTGTACTTCTCCCTCTGTATAAATGCCTTTGTAGATTTAGTGTTTAGGGCCATTGTCTTGTTGGAATATCCAACCCCTGCATAACTTCAACTTTGTAACTGATGCTTGAACGTTATCCTGAGGAATTTGTTGATATTGGTCTGACCCTTGACTTTAACACGGACCCCAGTCCCTGAACTAATCACAAAGCTCCACAGCATGACGGAACTTCCACCAATTTGACAGTAGGTAGCAGGTATTTTTCTTGGAATGCAGTGTTCTTCTTCCGCCATGCAAATCGATATTGTTGTGACCAAATAACTTAATTTTTGTCTCATCAGCCCAAAGCACTTTGTTCCAATGTGGTTTGTCGAAATGAGCTTTTTTGCATACAACAAGTGATTGTTTGTGGCGTGAGTGCAGAAAGGTCTTCTTTCTCATCACCCTGCCAAATAGATGTTGTTTGTGCAAATTGTGCTGAATTGTAGAACGATGTACAGATACAGCATCTGCAGCAAGATGTTCTTGCGGGTCTTTGGAGGTGATCTTTGTGTTGTCTCTAGCCATTCTCACAATCCTCTGCATATGCCTCTCCTGCATTTTCTTGGCCTGCCAGACCTGGGTTAAACAGCAACCGTGCCTGTGGCCTTCCATTTCCTGATTACATTCCTTACGGTTGAAACTGACAGTTAGACCTCTAAGATAGATTTTTGTAGCCTTCCCCTAAACCATGACACTGAAAAATCATTGTTTTCAGATCTTCTGAGAGTTGCTTTGAGGATCCCATGCTGTCAATCTTCAGAGGAGAGTCAAACAGAAGCATAACTTGCAATTGGCCACCTTAATAACTTTTCTTATTATTGGACACACCTGCCTATGAGGTTCAAGGCTTAACAAGCTAATCCAATTTACTGATTACCACTTCACTAAAAATCTAAACACCCCAGTACTCAGATGTTCCTGGGAAATTAAAGATATAGCAGTTATCTTTTTTTGTTGAAAGTGGAGTAAATGTTTATGCATCAATATACTATCTACATCAGTCATACACAGAGCACATGTTTTCAACACAAAGGGGCCGATTTACTATATTCACTTGAAGGATTCGAAGTTCGAACGAATTCGCGCGAATTTTGAACGTAGGATTTATTCGTTTGGTCAAATATGTGAATTTTGGCATATTCGATCATCGAATAGGGACTGGTTGGACCTACCGAATTGCAATATAAGCCTATGGGAGCACTTCCATAGGCTTCTGAGGCTAAGTCTTGATCGAATAGGATTCCTACGATCGAAGTGTTCGAATCGTACGAATCATTCGAATGATCGAATGATTTATTCATTCAGTCGAATGATTTATTCGACCGAATATCGAATAAAAGGTAGCCTAGAACTATTCGATTAACATTCGAAAATCGAATGCTAATCGAATATCGAATAGAAACTAATTTTTTTGGGGGAATAATAGTAAATTTGCCCCAAAGTAATGCTAATGGGCTTTTTAACGAACATAGTGTACTGGAGTGCTAAGTGGGGAAAAAAATTTAGCCATTAGAGGCCCATATGCCTAGCACTTGTGTCATATCTTTAGGGAGGATTTCTTTATTTATTCAGAATATTCTGGACTCTGGAAATCCTTGCTTCCACAGGAACATATTCTTTGCACCTCCTGAAGTATTGGGGTGTCAGTGGATGCAATGTCCCACCTTTATGATTTTTCTCCTGTATGCAGTACAGCCTGTTTAGTTAAAGGCCTGTAATTCTTTACACTCCTAATAGACAGTTATTCACCAATATGCATGAATTATGGACTTGAGCATTGTGGGCAAAAAACATGAAGCAGCCTTTTCAACTTGATATTTTATTATCTTGAGTGTAGTTCGATTTAAACGCTGCCTTAAGCTGTTGGGATGTCTTACCTGACACTACCCCTTATCTTGGATTAAATATAGAAAATGTATAAATTCGAGCCATTTTGTTATGGAAAATTCATACATATTTACATGCATTTCAGACATGAAAGCTGCTGCAGGGCTCGATCAGCAGACCAGTATTTTCTTGCAAAGAATAAATTACCTAACCTTTTTAAAGACAATTTTTCTTAGAGCTCAAATAACTCACAATTTATAAGAGAGTTTCATGGTATGGCTGAATTTAGAGTGAACCCACCTTTTAATATTAGACAGAAATTATTGCTGACTGTTATCATTTCTATTGAAAAAGCTTTTCAATACCAGAGGTGTAGCAAGTGAGGAGAGATAACATTGAACTTGCTTTTAAACGCTATTGGCAGGTCCTTGCCTCCATACATTTTTTTTTACTGGTGGCTTGCACAAAAATGCTGTTTCATTTACTTTGCTGAATAAGGTTCAAGGTACAAAGCACAGGGAGCATGGATGTGAGATAGCCCTATAATTTACACCGGCCTTGAGAAGGTGTTCTTTCCAGGGTGCCAACACAACTGACTTTTATCAAATAATCTGCTTTTTTAAAAGCTGTTTCCAGTGTATAAGCATTACCACACCAAAATGATCAAATTAGCACCCCCCAACATATATGCAAATTTTTTTCAGTGCAGCTGTAGTAGCCACCTGCATAGGTAAGTTACACCCAATATGTGAAGCATGCTGCTTAGTGGGCACCTGCAATTACATTGGAATTCTGGGGGAAAAGTGCATCTTTGTGGCTGCATGTGTTCTTTGCCCTGCCTTTGCATTCGTAAGTTTAATACTTATTTTGTCCAGCTCATTTATGTGATAAAGCATCAGTTCATTTGTCTTCTTGTTGCCACTGTGCATAGGATACGTCTCACTTTCTTGCCATTTGACAAGTATCCGTTTTCTTTAGGCAAAATCCTTATTTTGTTACTGCAGTTTTGAGATCAGATAGAACCAGCACAACATTTTATAACTTTATGTTGACATGCTTTGTGGAGGTTTGCCTATTTTTAATTAACTGCAGTGCTTTGCATTTTTATACACTTTAGTAAAAAAAGCCCTTTGCTCAGAAATGAATAAGGAAAACAGTGTTTTAGTTATGTTTGTCAAAATATGCTCATTATTTTGGCAGACTGTACTGTATATGTACTATTTCCACTTTCAGATTAAAGCAATTTTTCCTCTTCTCTTCTCTCAATGGTAAAAATAACTGATGGTGTAATCTTTCTTTCAGCTGAGGCTGGGCAAGAAAATGCCTTGAATTGTATATAAAAAAACGGCTCAGAACTTAACAGGATAACTGCTTTTTCATTTTCTGGAATATTTGATTTACTGTTACATTTTGGACAGAAATCATCTTATGATTTCTTATCTACAGTTCCCTGCAATGCAAACCCACTTGATCACACTCTTACAATCTTCTTTCTGCCTGGTCACAAATTGCAACTTCAAAGTTATCTCCAGTAGGGGTGTTCTAACTTCAGAGAATACTCCAGTAATAAAAGCTTTGTGTGTTTATTTTATAGTAAATGTATGGGTTTTTCACTTTTTTTTTTCCAGAATTGTTGATTTCTGTTAAATTTTCCAATATCAGCCTTCAAATGAAAAATGTTTGTATCTGTTTACAAGGTTATATACCATAAGTTTTCAGAGAAAATTCAGAAATGCAAAGCTTGCATAGTGCCATCATTTCCTATACAGGTATGGGACTTGTTACCCAGAATGCTCAGGACTGGGGTTTTCAGGAAAACTGATCTTTCTGTAATTTGGATCTCCATACCTTAAGTCTACTAGAAAATCATGTAAACATTAAATAAACCCAATAGGCTGGTTTTGCTTCCAGTAAGGATTAATTATATCTTAGTTGGGATCAAGTACATGGTACAGTTTAATTATTAAAGAGAAAAAGGAGATCATTTTTACACATTTTTATTAATGTATTATAATGGAGTCTATAGGAGATGGCCTTTCCATAATTCAGAACTTTCTGGATAATGGGTTTCCATAAAATGGATATTATATGTATGTTTACATTAGTACACATAAAGGAAAGTTGCCATATTGCATGCAGCAAAATATTCCTCAAGAATCAACAAAATAGAAATATATATTTGACCAGTAGAGAAATATACAGTATGGAGGTATCAAACAAGTATATATGAATACTTGTATAGGGCCCCATATCCGGAACTCAATATTATTATTATTATTAACATGTATTCCTATAGCAACAACATATTGCGTAGCGCTTACCCAGAAAGCTACACATTACATTCATGAAAGTTGTTCATTTTAAAATAATAATGATTTGCTTTAGGTCTGCAATAATAAAACAGAAGTAGTAGAGTCACAGAAGAAATAGAGTCAAATCAGAATTAAACCTTAATTGTTTTGTGCCAGAGGGGCAGATTTATCAAATTCACATGAAGGATTCGAAGTTCGATCGCATTTTCAAAAAGATTTGAATTCGAATTTTCGAATGTTTTTGAAGACCACTTCGACCAGTGAAGTTTGAAGACTCGATTGAATTGAATGATTCAAATAATTCGAATAAAATTCTATTCGACAGTCTTATTACTTCGACTTTAAATTTTTATTTGACTGCCTAGTTCACCAGATTAAAGCTACCGAACTGAGTTTCATTATTTTTTATTGAATAAAAAAATTCGATCGAATGGTTAAAATCGTTCGATTCAAACAATTTTATCGATCAATCAAATATTTTGCGGTAAAATATCGAAGGATTTTTATTCCCAACAATTCCCATGGTCGAATTCAAGGGTTTTTTAACCCTCAAATTTGACCCTTAGTAAATCTTCCCCTTAATCATAGGCTCAACATAGCTATAATAATTCAGCTGCTTTGTCTCTACTAGTTCGGTGGTCAGGAAGTTCCAACATTTTCATGTGTTTCCCTGTTTGGCTCTCTATGCTGAATGTCCTCTTCTTGAGTTTTGTCAATAATAAAACAGTACTTTTTTTGATCATAACTAAACTGCATAAATCCAAATTTGTGGTCCAAATTACAGAGAGAGAAACTTTATTTCCCAGGTTGCAACTGGATAATAGATCCTATACCTGTATATGCAGGAATGCTATTTGAGTTATTTAAATATTGTTTAATGTCTAAGTGAAGATGCATGGAAAATAGTGTTTGGTAGAATATGTTATAATTTGAGTAAAATAATAGAGCTAAAGCCATATTAGCGATTTCTGTCTTCTATATACTTTTTGAATTATTAATATTGCTTTTATATCCCTGCCTATTGTCACCATCCAATCGGTTGTCCCTGACCTTGTTCAGTTTTATGACTGTTCATATTTTTTATTCTTTATTTTTCTGTTCAGACCCTCTCCCGTTGTTTTTCTTTCTTTTTGCTAAACTGCAACCCAAGGTGATTAAGCATTAGCATCCAGAAAGCAGTTGAAATTTGCAGCATACCAGCATAAAAATTAAAAATTTAGATTGTATTAAAATATAGCCATTTATATAATGCTAAAAGTTAATTTCAATTTCAATTAACGTAACACATAGCACTTGCAGGGTAAGAACACAACAGTATAGGATTTCCCTTTGCCCAGTAATACCTAGAATTAAAAAAAACTACGGTAAAGATTGGATAAGCTTTAATGGTATTAACTTGGGTATTATAGTGTCAGAGTTAAATGAAACAAACTAAAATGTTTTTTGAAAATATCTTTACAACAAGACAAAGTACAAACAATACAGTATATATATATATATATATATATATATATATATATATATATATATATATATATATACTGTACATACAACTCCAAGGTTTGCCAGCACTCTTGATAAAGTTACTTGAAGTTGCCTGGGTGCAGTGCCAATAAATTATCCATAACTACTACAAAGAGGTCCGCACTCCAGCATAATATTTATTATAAATGACTAACGTTTCAGCTAGGTCCCTAGCCTTTCTCAAAGTAGCAAACTGAACATTAAATATACACTGTGGCGGGAACAAACAGCTGCTAAAAGTCACATGATCAGTAATTCAAGTACTATTAGTACATTCACTTTAAATATTTAAATAATCTAAAATCCACATAGAAACCAAAACTAGAGAATATATATTAAAGTTAAAAACAAGACATTTGTAACCACTGATTTTTATCTATTTAATTACTTTAACATGAAAAAATTAAAAAAACAAGGTTACTATAATGTCCAAAACTTAGAGTATATTTGGCACTATGCATCAATCTATCAAACTATCATGGGCTAGTCATTAAGATAACACTCCAGACTTTTCAGTGAATCAAATCACCTTTATTGTATGAACCATGTGTTCCAACGTTTGGACCAAAAGTCTTAATGACTTTTTATATACAAAATATTTGACCTTGCACCCACGGAAATCATAGAAACATCCGGATCTGAGTGCGGCTGCTGCTTTCTACATATATATATATATATATATATATATATATATATATATATATATATATATATATATATATATATATATATATATATATATATATATATATATATACTGTACATACAACTCCAAGGTTTGCCAGCACTCTTGATAAAGTTACTTGAAGTTGCCTGGGTGCAGTGCCAATAAATTATCCATAACTACTACAAAGAGGTCCGCACTCCAGCATAATATTTATTATAAATGACTAACGTTTCAGCTAGGTCCCTAGCCTTTCTCAAAGTAGCAAACTGAACATTAAATATACACTGTGGCGGGAACAAACAGCTGCTAAAAGTCACATGATCAGTAATTCAAGTACTATTAGTACATTCACTTTAAATATTTAAATAATCTAAAATCCACATAGAAACCAAAACTAGAGAATATATATTAAAGTTAAAAACAAGACATTTGTAACCACTGATTTTTATCTATTTAATTACTTTAACATGAAAAAATTAAAAAAACAAGGTTACTATAATGTCCAAAACTTAGAGTATATTTGGCACTATGCATCAATCTATCAAACTATCATGGGCTAGTCATTAAGATAACACTCCAGACTTTTCAGTGAATCAAATCACCTTTATTGTATGAACCATGTGTTCCAACGTTTGGACCAAAAGTCTTAATGACTTTTTATATACAAAATATTTGACCTTGCACCCACGGAAATCATAGAAACATCCGGATCTGAGTGCGGCTGCTGCTTTCTACATATATATATATATATATATATATATATATATATATATATATATATATACACACACATACATACATACATATATAGACAGTAATGTAAAGCAAGGCACTCACATGGCTTAAAATATGGTGAAAAAGAGAACGTTGTGCCTTGAGACCTTTGAGAGCCCTAGGAAATCCTGTTAGCCACCATGCTCCAATAATCTCCCATGTGTGTGTGTGTGCATGCATGCCATTGTGCTTGTATTGTGGGGAATTTGTATTAACTTTGGTAAAACTGGGGTGTTTGCTTCTGAAATACAACTATGGTTTACTGTATATAAACAAGGTATGTGTAGCCATAGGAGCAGCCATTCAAACACAAGACAAATACTAGATAACAGTTAAGCTATGTAGCATTGCATTGTATTCTACTGAGCTTATCTGTTATCGGCTGTATAACCTGTGCCTTTTCTACTTTTTCAGCTTTGAATGGCTGCCCCTATGGCTACACAGCAGCTTGTTTGTATAAACTGTTGTAGAGTTTTGAATCAGATATACCAGTTTTACCAGTACAGGACAACAGTATATTATGGTTTCATTACTTTAAAAGGCTTTCATGTTTTGGTGTTACTGTTCCTTTAAGTCTGATTAAGCTTCAGATATGTAAAACCAAACAGTATTATCCGTAGTAAAAAATGCTCTTATTTATTTCTAAAATATACATTCGTTTGTGGTACTAAGTAATTTTATTAAGGCACAGACCAAGGGCTCACGTGAAAAATTTTGCAAAACAGTATTTCATTTAAATGTAATGTGTGTGTGTGTACCATATAATAAACAGGTGCTGATATATGGAGGCTGTCTGATTTCCACTCTTTCACTGATGTGCTTAATTGATTATGTGTACCAAGATTACTGTGTCTAATAATGGGATTAGTAATGTATAGATCGAGAATACAATTTATTTTAGACTACAAGGGATAAAGCCGAAAGATTTGCAGACTAATTATCTGATTTCAGATCAAGTAGAATATTTGGTTCAATATAAAACACAAGGTGAATAGGAGGAATGCTTTATCTAAAGTCTGAATTATCTCCTCTCTGAACTTCCTCCACAGTTCTCCTCAATTTGCCAGGAGTATTTTGACCACATATCTAATATTTACTAAAAAGTCAGCTTTTTCAAGAGAAATGTGGTAAAACATTTTCTTGGTGTATATTCTCTGTGAAAATTAGCTAGTATGTTTTTCACATACAAATGTAGCAGGGAAGATCCTCTACAGAATTTTCTTGAATTGAAAAAAATGAAAGAAATGTGGAAAATTTGCATGGAGGAAGTGATGTAATGAGATTGAAAAGGGGCTGAAAAAACTATTGAAATGTAGCAGAAAAAAATTGTTGCTGTTGAAGGGAATCTACATGTTTGGTGAAACTACTCCAAATTTTCTCTTTGATCACTGGTAAAATGCCCTTTAGACTGCACTGGCAGCCCTGCAAATAGAGGATTGTTTATTAAAGGTTGGATTTAAGTGGTTTTTGAAACCATAACTAAACTCACAAACTCTATCACTGAATTTATTAAAAGTTCAAATTAGAAAAATACAAATGGAAAAAAGTACTGAACGATCTGAAAAAATATACAAATGTGCTAAAAAGCAACATTTGATTTTTTTTGGACAAAGTGTATTTAAAATAATCTATAAAATTCTGGTTGGTTTAAAAATGGTTCAATAGGATCAGCGCACCTCCCATTGACATCTAAAGTACCTCGACAACTTCTAATTGGCGAAGTTTGGATTTTTTAATTGTGAAGGCTTTCATGGTATTTTCACTTAATACAAAACTAAATTTTATTCTTAGTAAATGGGCCCCTTACTGTTCTGGATGTATGTGTTTCACCACTAAGGGGGTTATTTATTAATCAAATTTGAGTAATGTGAATTTTTCTCTAATAAATTAATTTTATTTACAATTCAAATTACATTATTTATTTAAGACATGTTAAATTCATTAGAATGGCCCCAACCTAAAAATAGATTTGAATAGAGTTTTCCTCCAAAAAAAAGCTTCACTTTTGCACGCCAAAAAAAAAGCAACATTTTTTTATTCTCTCATTGGAGTAT
Organism: Xenopus borealis; assembly: GCA_024363595.1. Classification (NCBI taxonomy): domain Eukaryota; kingdom Metazoa; phylum Chordata; class Amphibia; order Anura; family Pipidae; genus Xenopus; species Xenopus borealis. Next base: position 24,145,280 of record CM044444.1, read on the forward strand.
ATGGGGCATAATTTTCAAAGTAACACCTGGCTCATCACTACTTTTAACATCTTCAAATAGTTCAAGGGATTTTTGCTTGGCAGGTTTTAGGTGGAGAATAGTTGAATTACAACTATTTCTAGGCTCGAGATGTGATAAAGCTCACATTCAAATTGGAGCTGGTGGTTTTAAATTGGAATTTGCCCCAACATTTTTTAAAGATCTGCATCTTTATCCCATGATGCCCTTTTATTAGAGTGCAGTTGCAGGGATCACTTTCTGGCTGCCTTATTAGGTGTGTTGATTTTGTTTTGTTATTGTTTTTTTCTGCAACCATAGACTTATTGCTTGGTTTGCTTTCCAAAGAGGGACTACAAAATATGTGTTTTCTTTCAAATCATGATGATAACAGATCCCCTTTAAATCTCTAAACCATTGGATAAAGTAAAACAATTATCAGATAATAAAGAAAGAAATTATGCCTTTTGTACTATACAAATAAAAAAACCTATTTTGGAGAAAGTTGTATGTATTCAGGGCAATAAAGCACAAGAAATATTTGATAAAGATTGTTCAGCATTCACCATGGCAATCACTTAAACACAAAAGATGAGACATTGAAGAGTTACTTGAGACTCCTCTTTGAGACATTTCAGACCTTTTCCACATCAATATTCAAACTATTGCCAATTCAAAATTTGGGAAAATGAATGCTTCATGCTGTTCTACAATTACACAAACACAAAGAATTCCAATCTAATAGCAATTTCTTGGTTACTTCTTGTTACTGTTGCCATGGAGGAAGAGCGAGCAACAGGAAATATATTGCGATTAATTTTGTTTCATTATTGACTTTCATGGCAGAGACCCTTTGAAGAAGAGTTCATGCTTTGAAGATAGACAGTGGCGGATTCAGTGTATATTTTAGAGTTTGGTTGGCTGCCAATAAGCTGGCACATACATGAAATAGGTGGAAAGAGCTGGGCTGAATACAGTGAAAAAAATCTCTGAGTTTGGAAGGATGGAGAAAAAGGGGTAGTAGAACAAAATTTCATTGTGTATATTTTTCTAATACATAACATATTTGGGGGTTCCACTGCAAAAAATGTAATCCCTGCATGATCATGCCAAATAGAGGCAATCGGTTTATCATATTCATAACCAAAAAAGAACTGATTACTGTGGAATCATCCAGTTTGGCAAGTTAAGGTAGACATGATGATTCTATATAAAAATGATAGCTTAGTGATTATGGGTCATAAGTATTTGGGGCATGGTATTTTCACAAAAAATTAAGTGATTAGTTTCCCCTTATGTCACTAGGCTTTCTATTGGAGGCTTCCGTTTTCAGTTATTATGTATGCTATTGATGCACATTGATCTTAACCCAGCCCAAATGTCTGCTGATTTTAAACTTGTGCCTGCTGTTAACAGCAGGTAGGGATATGACATTGCAGTCTCACCATTGAAACGGTTGGAACAGAGGAGGACTAATCACTGAGGGAGCTGGTACACTGGGGTGATATAACAAGTGAAGAAGTGCAAGACCCACCACCTATCAGCAATGTGCTACAGGGGGTGCTTTGCCAGCCAAAACACACTTTTGGATTTTTTGCCTGGATTTGCTATTGTTTGCCGCCTGACCAGACCTCTTGCCTGTGTAGCGCTATAGTACATTAAGTGCACTATTCTCTAAATATAAGCTTCACCCCAATACTGTGCTTTGTATTACATCTTAATTATTCAGGAGTAAGCCCTTGCAACGGTGTAGAGGCAGGGTATAGTACAACTGTAACTTGGTGCAGTGAACATCCACAATGGAGTGTACGTATAGAGCAAGCAGGATCATACAGCAACAATGGATAGGCATATACTCACAGTATCAGTCTCTGCAGGGAAAAGAACATATACAGCAGCAGGTGGTACACCCAGATTTCAGCCTTTTCACTAAATGGAACCTGAGAGGAATTGTTACATCCCTAGGTCTGTACACTTAGTCCCTACTTCTGGGCAATTAGTACCCAGGATCCTAATCCCACTCACAATCCTTGGAGGAGCCTCAAACTACTCAGCTAAATAGCCTGACTGTTGTCACTCTTAGAGTGACCTCTGAAGGTGAGTAGCCTATCCTTACTAGACCTGACCTATCTAGGTTCCACTTTACCCTGCCTACCTGCTCAGCCGAGGGCTTGCACAAAATGGACCCTGAGTACATGGCTGCCCAGGACTTTATACTTTAGAACAGTGTCCTCTATTGGGCACTGACTGAACACCAGGAGGCATAGCTTTAGGCAGCATAAGGAAACAGGCCTCCCTTCTAACTGTATTTTAGGACCCAGTTAGGCATCTATATCACTAGGGGACTGGCTGCTAAATAATACTGGGAGACTAATTTACTAGTCCCCTACACCTGATTCACAGACCTGTTATTGTTAGCCACCAACCTCAGCTATAGGCCTTATATAAGGACTTGTCTCTTTCATTGCACCTTGCACAGAATCTGTTGAAGTGTTTTTTTGCTTCTTCTTTATTAAATCATATTACTTCTAGTGATGGGCGAATTTATTCGCCAGGGGCGAACTCCCGCTGGCGAATAAATTCGCGAAACGGCAGCGAAATTTCACCTGGTGAAAATTCGCCGAAAAAAACGAGTCGTGCATTGTTTTTGACGTGACGCAACGGAAACGACACGTCGAAGTTGACACAACGCGCGTCAAAAGCGTGCCGCAACTCGTTTCGTGAATTTTTTGCCAATTCGCCCATTTCTCTGGAAATTCGCAAATGTTTTGGTGAAGCGAAACTGGGGTGATTCGCCCATCACTAATTTCTTCATAATAATATACCTTCTGCTTTTCATCAAGTCAAACGCATGTATTACCAGGGTCATGCAGCAGAAAGGCTTCTAACAGTCACTCACCTGTAACCAGACCTGACAGATACAAATTAGGTCACAGGCAAAATTATACCAAGTTAATAAAAAATGGTCCATGTCTTTGAATTCTGATAATATCTTAACATTTTTAACTAAGCCACCATGATATATAACCTGCATGTGACAATTAACTAGTGTATTACAGTATGTATTTTCTAATAATATATACAAATGCTTAGATATACTTTGCATTTTAAAGTTCCTTTTTATCACTAAAACAAAGTTGACTTGAATAAATGCAGCCGGATGCTATGTAAATACAAAATAATTGCTAGCTGCTCACAAAACAGGACTGTGTGTACAAATCTTGATCTTTGCAGTTATAAATTACTTTCATTTCTTTCTAATTTCAGGTGATTTCATAAATCCAACCGTTCTTGCTTTATTTGGAAAATTGTCTGTCAGTGCAGCCTTCAATGTGGTGTATATTTATACTTCAGAGCTTTATCCAACGGTAGTAAGGTAACTATTGCATATTTACTTTCTTAGGATTAACTTCATAACTCTTGTTGGTTAATCATGGAATAGAAAGGTCTTGGCTTACAGTGATTGGTGTTGAAAAAACAAACATGTGCAACTAGCCTTGCTCTGAAACAAATTGCTAATTTCTACAACAATGTGCTTAATCAATATACACCTCACTTCATATGTATTGTAGTTTCGAAAATTGAATTTCACGGACAAATAATACAGTAAATATTAGGTATTTATGGCTGAAAGAGTAGGCCTGAGGCAAATGTAAAACCCAACAAAGGTCAGATTCCTTTGTTTAAAGTGGACCTGTCACCCAGACACAAAAATCTGTATAATAAAAGTCCTTTTCAAATTAAACATGAAATCCAATTTCAATTTTTTATTAAAGCATTTGTAGCTGTTTTAAAGTCATTTAAAAATCTCAGCTGTCAATCAAATATTGTCTGCCACTCCTCTATGCCTTAGGCATAGAGGCGGGGCAGATAAATACTTTCACTTTCCATTCAGCACTTCCTAGATGTCACTGCTCCCCACACATTCCCCCAGTTCTCTTAACCATTTAATTGTGTAGCCAGGACATGGGGATAGACATCAGGTCCCCCATTCTGGTGCAAAAACAAGATTCTGAGATGATACAAGGCTTGTCTTAATAATAGTGTCCACAAAATGGCTCCTGCCAGCTTGCTATAATTTTGAATTCCCAGACTGAAGGAAACAAGAATAAAATAATTTATATATAGTGTAATTAATGCTCATTTTGCTTGACTAAAGTAATAAAATAGGATTTTGAATATTTTTTTGGGGTGACGGGTCCACTTTAAAAGAAAAAATGCCTAACCATCTAAGTTTCCTAGGGAACAGAAAAGACAAACTTTGCAGAAGGGCAACTAGGTCCTATTTAATTTTAAAATTGCTTGTTTATTAAAAGAAAACCGGAAAATCAGAATGCTGTAAGAAGTACATAAACGTTCACGATACATATGTGTCATTTCTGAATAATAGCAATACTAAATATTGCCAACTGGACCGTCTATTAATTAGGCAAGTATCACTTCTGTAAGGGTTAAACAATTTAGCATATATCTATATATATATATATATATATATATATTTATATATATATATATATAAAAAAAATTTTTTTTTTTTTTTTTTTTTTACAATTGTGCTGTGAAGATGTGGAATTCTCTCCCTGAATCAGTTGTACTGGCTGATACATTAGGTTTAAGAAGGGGTTGTATGACTTTTGAGCAAGTGAGGGAATACAGGGTTATGGAAGATAGCTCATAGTACAATTTGATCCAGGGACTAGTCCGATTGCCATTTTGGAGTCAGGAAGAAATTTCCCCCCTCTGAGGCAAATTGGAGAAGCTTCAAATGGTGTTTTTTTGGCTTTCTCTGGATCAACTAGCAGTTAGGCAGTTTAAAATAGTTGAATGGTTGAACTTGATGAATGTGTGTCTCTTTTTGAACAGTACTATGCTACCATATAACTTCACTTGTGTTTAACCTTTGACCTAGGCAGGTTCCTACCGAACGGTATGTATACTCAGTAGCTTGTGTGATATTTGTGTGCCAGTCAGAATATACCACGTTAAAATCTATCCAATTAATTAAAAAATATGGTAATTTGTGCATTGATGCACTGAATCCACTATTTTGGATCCTTCAAGAAAGATTTGGCCAAATACTGAACTGAATCTGAACCCTAATTTGCATATGCAAATTAGGGGTGGGAAGGAGAAAACATTTTTTACTTCCTTGTTTTGTGACAAAAAGTCATGCAATTTCCCTCCCCGACCCTAATTTACATATGCAAATTAGGGTTTTGTTCGTCTGGGCAGAATGATTAGTCCGAATCCTGCTTAAAAAGGCCGTATCCTGGATTCGGTGCATCCCTAGTAATTTGTAATGTTGATATGGTATAAATACATTTGTAAAGATGTGCTTGAGATTGCCGATCCACACAATTGGTCCATACACTTGTGTGTAAACAATCTTATATGGGATCAGCAACATGTTGGTATTGCACATCCACAAACTTGTTTGACACAGTTGTTTGTAATAAATCTTCCATGGGATCAGCAACATGTTGGTATTACTGATCCACAAAATTGGTCCATACAATTGTATGTAATAAACCTTCTATGGAAGAATTTTCTTTGTCTCATCTTGGGAGACAGGATAAACTGATAAATGGTCTACTAGTAACATATTTATACATAAAATAAACCCAAGGCTCTGGTTTTGCTTACCATGAACGTTATCTTCGTTTGGATCAAGTACAAGGTACTGTTTTATTATTACAGTGAAACAAGAAATCTTTAAAAGTTTCCATTATTTGGCTAAAGTAGAGTCTATTGGACATGGTCATTCTTTAACTCAGAGCATTCTGTGTAATGGGTTTCTGGATAACAGATCCCCTACCTGTAATCTACAATTGATCTCCAAAATGTAGCTTACAGTGGAATAAAGTTTGACACAAATGAACGTTTTCACCCTATTCTGTCTGACAAATGGACAAAGGCATTTATTGTATCAATTTTTCATTTTAAACAAAGAGACGATAAGCAGAAAATGTTGGATTTTACTTTGCATATAGCAAGAGATAAAATCTTTTTTGCTACAATGCTTTACTGGAAATTGAAATTGGCTGTTTCTGCCCAGTGAGCACCAAGTGCTTGTTGATCACTTATTGCCATGGGATTACTATATGTGTATGTGGAAATGGAAATGTATAGCAGAATACACAAACACATATACAACCCAACAAAGTAATGCTTCAAGGGCAAATAAAGACCATAAACTAGAAAGATCATAAGGAGAATTTTTAGGCCCAAGTCTTCTATGCTGACTGTACTTTGTTGTTTAGTTCAGGTATTACACTTTTTATTATTTACCCACTACTTAATAGAAAATCTTACCATATCTATCCATACTGTAGAATTCTCTCTTTTTTCTTCATGTTGGTTTTGAGACACCGACAATAGAAATGTCATAAGAGCAAACTGTACTAAATTTAGTCAGAAAGATAATGGTTTTACTTTATTAAAATATCTTGGGCCTATTGAGTCTTCCTCTGACATAATTATCTCATTAAATGAAAGTGTTAGATTACTACCCACGGTTAGTCACCCTCTTACATCTTCACCTAATTTATTGATGTCGTTGGATTACATTGATGTTGCCTGGTTTTAGAATTAATGAAGGTAAATGGCCTTCCAGATGAATGTTTAAAACTACTGACGCTGAATGTTAATTTCCACTGAAATAGTCGGAAGCTAATAAGCTGAAGGCTGTCTCAGCTAAAGGTACGAACTCTGCCCTTATTTCATTCTATTAGGGACATGGAACTATAAATGGTTCTTTTGGTGAATCAACAGTACTTTTAGCTATTCTGTTGCAAATGAGAATTATTACACTTTCTGCATTTTTTTTTACAGTTGAAGAAGAATGTTTAATATATGTTACCTAAAAAGTAAATGGAAACGACTGTGTACATCATCATTATTTTTCATTGGACAGTTATAACATCAAGAAATATGTAGCAAACATTCAGATTGGTTTTGTTCAGTATTAGTATTTATTATTTCTTATAGGTAGTAGTGGGTGTCATTTGCATTCTGCATACTAACCTCAAAGACCATGCCCTTGTATATAGTTAAGAGTTGTGCTGTCATTTGTTGTACTGAAAGCAGTGTGATTGTCAGCAGTGAATAAGCAGGTATAGATTTCACTGTTAAGCAACATTGTAGCAGGCAAGAGTTGCTTTAGCGAGTTGATTGTATGTGTTATAAGCCCAGGAATTAATGTTTATATCACTATATTCAGCACTGGCTCACCAGTTACAAAAACCTGAAGATGATTTATGCTGTGTATCCTTAACAGGGTTCATCTTAATGAAAGGCTCATGCCAATGCCAGATTTTTGTCTGTTCTCAGTCAAAAAAAAAAAAAACCTAAATCTTGCCTCAGAAAGACAGACTTTAACACCATTTCCACACCACTCACGCTCACATTAAAGGGATACTGTTACAGGAAAAAATGTTTGTTTTTATTAAAAAAAAACGCATCCGCAGAATTCTGCACTGAAATCCGTTTCTCAAGAGAATAAAACATTTTTATATTTAATTTTGAAATCTGACATTGGGCTAGACATATTGTCAGTTTCCCAACTGCCCCAAGTCGTGATTTGTGCTGTGATAAACTTCAGTCACTCTTTACTGCTGTACTGCAAGTTGGAGTGATATCACCCCCCCTCCAGCAGCCTAACAACAGAACAATGGGAAGGTAACGAGATAGAAGCATCTTAACACAAGATAACAGCTGCCTGTAGATCTAAGGACAGCACTTAATAGTAAAATCCAGGTCCCACTGAGACGCATTCAGTTACAATGAGTAGGAGAAACAGCAGCGACCAGAAAGCAGTTCCATCCTGTGCTGGCTCTTTCTGAAAGCACATGACCAGGCAAAATGACCTGAGATGGCTGCCTACACACCAATATTACAACTTTAAAAATACTGGTCTGGGAATTACATTTTATACTGTAGAGTGAATTATTTGCAGTGTAAACAGTAATTTAGAACTAAAAAATACATCATAAAAATCTTGACCAAATCCCTTTAAGCCCTTAAACTTAGTCATTTTGTCAAGTACCATTTTTGACCTGTTACAGATTACAGTAAATATCCATGAACCTCCTTATACTTAATAGCGTGGGTGCAAACTCCTGTTGTGGGAATAGTGGGGGGACACAAGGGTACATATAAATGATCACAGCCTTGCTATTTGAGTACTACCTCTCATTGTTAAAGCTCTGTAGCACATACCAAACTATCAGACTCTTTGGATTTACTAACTACAGGTCTGCTCCTGGGAACAGTCTAAAATGGACTAGTTTGAAATGGGGAAATCTATTTAGAGAGATAATTTGTTGTGCAAAGCCTGATTTTGGAGCTCTGCCCAGCATCAGGGGTTATTAATTGATCACGTATAACGTGTGATATAAACAATACTTCCGCAGTGCAGTAAACGAATAAACAGAATCTGTCATGTTTCAATCTGAGGCATAGCTGGCATGGGCTGGATTTCTGCAGTTCATTCTTATAGTTAATTGATGGTCCTCAGACAATTGCAGTTGCAAACAGGGTCACAAATGCTTTGCAGCTCTTTTTGCTGCTGCCTGTCTGCAGAGAAAGCAATGCTAGAGCACATTGGTCTCATTCTGACTACTATTCTCTTTACTTTTTAATTGAATATCTCTATTTGTCATCCATAAACCCTATTCATCTAGTAAAGAGTGGGTAGAGAGAAAGTTACTTTTGTGTTCCATCACTTTTTACTCTGAAAAGGAAAGTCAAGGCATTTTGATTTTAATTAAAAGTACTGGACAACAAAGAGACACATATTGTACGGTGCCACAGTGCTCATATAAAATAATAATTCCCCACACAGAGTCACTAGATATCCTTGATACTTACAGCTTTCTGACATTGTTACTATATACAGTAAATGGATAATTAGCCAGGTACACACAGCAAAATGACAAATTGTTCATATTAGTGTCTAATTTCCCAGATGTATATAGCAAGATTTAGCCTTTCCTGCATTAACATATAATTGCCCAGACATACAAAGCAGTTGCCCAGTGTACCATAAATGCATTTTCTCCCTCCAATATATATAAATGCTTATATACAATTAAAAATGAAATATTTAAGATCAGCAATACATTGTATCTTTTCTATGGCCTAGAATCGTTTTTTTTTTTTTTTTTCAATTTACTTTGACAAAATAACTTTGCAGGTATTTTTACCTGCATATTTACCCGTCCATTCAAAATATACAGTAAGTGTCCTTCTACTTTACTTGTCTGAACTTATAATAAAGGTGTCAGAGAAGTGCATTGGGGGATATAGTAATAATCAGGTGTAAGCTACAAAATAGGCAGTGTCGCACCAACGTAAAATGTACCTGTCACGGAGACGGTACTCCCAACCGCACGTGACTTCAGGTGTGGCTGTCAGGGGT
>CM044444.1:24157710-24170294 GCA_024363595.1 Xenopus borealis
TGCGCGTGTCTCCTCCATCTTTAAATAGCCCTCTGTGACTGCTTTCTCTACTGCACGCATTCGCACTGACCACTTCATTAATTAATCACAACATGTGTGTGGTGAACAGCGCTGACTAGTCTCCCAATGGTGCGTGCTAATGAATTATTTAGAAGCAAGATATCTCTTTAACCGTACTGAGTGGCCATCAGGTCATCTTTAATATCTACTTGTATCTATTATCAAAGTGTGCTATTTAAGGGAGGAAATTGCTACTCATCAATTGATACTTTTTGCTTAAATCAGTTGTATATAATATTGTAACAAAATTAAATTCCCCTCAGGGCGGGATCATAGATTGTATTAATAGAAAGCGATGTATACATAGCTTGTCATAATCGCAGAGGATGAGTGTACCACTGTCATTTCCTAGTGGTGATTCATAAAAAGGGTGAAAATGTGAAACCCTCATTTAGACCATTCGGGGTCCTGCTATTTAACCAATAGATCCATTTGGCCTCAGATTGTAACAATTTTGTATCGATGTCTCCTATTCTTGAGGACGGTTTAATGTGATCAACCCCCATGAATTTCATGACATCCGGGTTTCCATTATGTGTTTCATTGATATGTCTCGCCATTGTAGTGTTTCTTTTGTTTCTAACATCTCCCACATGTTCGAGTATTCTCCTCCGAAATTCTCTCCGTTTTTCCCACGTATCTCTTTCCACACTCACAGTGCATGACGTAGATCACTCCCGATGTTTTACAATTGATAAAATGTTTAATTTCAAATTCATTTATGTCCATTCTACCAGTCACTTTTTTTGACTTAAATATGAATGGGCATGCTAGGCAATTGCCACATTTGTGGCTGCCTTTACACCTGTCACCCAGCCACGTAGTTCTGTCTGGTTGGCTGTAGTGACTTCTGACTAATCGATCACGGAGATTTTTACTCCTTCTGTACGTGATATGCGGTTTCCCGCCTAGGACTTGTTTCAAGTCTATATCCTGTTCTAGAATATGCCAGTGTTTGTGTAATATCTGGTATATCTCCTTATGTTCTCTGCAATAATTACCTATTAGTCTAATAATTTTATCGTCCCCATGGTACTTGTTAGTGTCTTTTTTGTTTGTTTTGTCTGTCTTGGGGACAAGGAGAGTGTGCCTATTAGTTGTTATTGCTCTGTCGTATGCTCTTTTAAGGCAATTGTGGCTATATCCATGTTCTCTAAATCTATAGTAGAGTTTTTTTGCTGCAATTTTGAACTCTGTGTCACTACTGCATAGACGCCTTACCCTTAAATATTGTCCTATGGGTATGCCTTGAATGAGATTGCGGGGATGTTGGCTCTTTGCGTGTAGGAGACTATTCGTTGCCTTAGATTTCCTGTATACTGTGGTCTGGATATTGTTGTCACTGTCACGGTAGATACCTATATCCAGGAAGTTAACCCTTGATTTATTGATTTCTGCCGTCACTTTAAGGTTAATTTCGTTCTTATTCAGTATGTCCACAAATTCAAGGAATTTTCTAGGGGTGCCTGTCCAGATGAGTGCTACATCGTCTATGTAGCGAAGCCATAGTGGTATGTGTTTTGTATACTCAGTAAGGGTATCATTGAATATCATGTTGTTCTCCCACCATCCCAAATAGATGTTTGCATAAGTGGGAGCGCATGCGCTTCCCATGGCTGTCCCCCTAATTTGCTGATAGTAGCTACCATCATATGTGAAATAGTTGTGTGTCAAGACATATTCCAAAAGATTAGCAATAAATTCGTTATGTTCTCTATATTGTTGGCCACGCTGGGACAAAGTGTCCCGTACTGCGTTCAGTCCAACCTTATGTAATATACTTGTATACAGTGATTCAATATCTAGACAGGCCAGATAATGTTCCTCTCCTAATGTAATCCCATCAAGGTGCCTCAATGCATCCATTGTGTCTTGTATATAGGATGGCTGGCTTAGGACAAAGGGTTTGAGGATTTTATCAATATATACACTGGCCGGTTCAGTGAGGCTCCCAATCCCTGATACGATTGGTCGTCCGGGAGGGGACGTGGTGTTTTTATGTATTTTAGGAATGGTATAGAAGGTGGGTATAATGGGGGATTTTACTGCCGTGAAGATTAATTCATTTTTATTAATTAATTGCTTATCTTTTGCATTGTTCAGTATCTCTATTAGTTCATTTCTGAATTCTTTCGTGGGATCACCTGTCAACCTGTTGTAGCACTTTCTATCCCCCAATTGTCGTTTACACTCGTGTACATACGACATCCTATCCTGAATGACAATATTCCCACCCTTGTCACTGGGTTTAATTATGAGGTCTGGATTCTGTTCGAGTTCTTTGAGGCCTTCTCTTTCTTTTTTAGATAAATTGTTAGACCTATGGATCCTCCTGGATATATCGGTGTTCAATCTCATGAGGTCCTGTGTGCAACTTTCAGTGAATGTTTCTATTTTGGTGCATATGGTGCTGGGTGGAGTAAAGGTACTTTTGGGACCTAGAGATGTGAATGGGCCTTTAACATCAATATTAGATCTTTCATTTTCCTCTAACAAGTGCTTTAGGTGTCTACAACAAGTGTAATGTGTTATAGCTCAGAATACGTAACGCATTTTCGCCAGCATCAGAGCTGTGCTCTCTCTTATTGAAATATATTTTAAGTGCTCAACGTTAACAAGTAATTGAATGTAAATAATTATTTAAAAAACATTTTTAATGGATATTACTGAATATATTAATAGAACAGAAAGGCAAGGTTATTTGACTTTTAAAATAATATTTTTTAACGGGGTTTGTTGAATGCTTAGTTACTGTACATGATTTGTAGTGCACCCTGCTGTGTACCATATGGATTTGTTTTGGTAAACAATTATTGTTGTCATGTGTAGGTAGAGAAGTTTGGAAAGAAAGTTGAGTTTAGCAGATGAACTGTGACCTTGTTGGGATCTATCTATGTTCATCCAATGTTCATGATTTTATTATCAGAAATGTATTGTTTTCTCTGAGTTCCTGTAAGGAAACTTACCTTCCTCATGGCGTCTTGTCCTTCCACAATGGCGGCACCTCTTCCCTCTTTGCTTTTCCTCCTGGGCGCAGGTCGCTGATGTCATCATCCAGACGCCAGTGCAAAATCGCCAGTGCCGGATTAGTCGCCGGCACAGAAATGCCAGCGTCATGACGTCACCATGTATGTTTTTGGCGCCAAACTGAGGCCTTTTTAAAGCACCAGAGAACTCCAGACTTTGCCCTACAATAGGTTCAACTCCGTGTGTGTTCCAGGGTGTGACTTGTTTCTATTGATTTTCGTATTTGACCTTGGCCTGAGCACCCGTTCTTGAATCTTCGCTGCCTGCATTGACTTAACTGCCAGGACTTGAATATTATTCTGCCTCATCCTTGTCTGTACCTCAAACTATGCTGAGCCTTCGGGCCCCTTACAGTTATTTTTTTACCCGGTGAGAACTGCAGAGCACATCCAGACGCTGGACAGTAGGAGTGGATTTTTTTTGCTGTATACCCAAGTAGCAATATGGAAATATAAATACATGCTCCATGCTCTTGCACTTCTGCCCTAGGTCTTTTTAAATAACCCCATACTGGAGGATGCAAAGATACTGTATTATACATTTTGCGTAACAACCACAGACACACAAAAAAGCTTAGCTACAGATGCAAAGAGAGAGAATCTCTTTCTGCTGTGAATGCTTAGGCTTTATATTATTTTCATGTGATCACAAAAAAATATTAATAAATACTATACAAACAGTGCTGGGGGGTTGAATTCCCCTTTAAAGGGGGATGCCTCTAAAACATAACTGAAGCTTTTTGAAAAGTAAACATAATTTCAAGCAACTTTGCAGTATACATTAACTATACAGACTTCATGATTTTTAATTGTTTCTGACAGTTCCCTAAGCCTAGCCCCTTGCTCTCCTGCTGATCTTTTTGACTACTTTGCTGAGCTGTCTGACTACTGTTACTTTGTATCAGCAGCCATCTGTCCTAAGTCTGCATCCTCCAAACCCCACAATTCTCTGCACGTAATTTCAATAAGGAATGGAACATCACAGTGCAATGCATTGTGGGTTATGTAGTTCCTGCTTGCTGTCTGTAAGCTGTGGAGAAGTTGTTACAATTTGTAACATTGGTGTTTTAGACCTTTATTCCTTGTCACGATTTCAAATGCTGCAGAAAGAGAAGAACTGTTAAACAGCTGGATTTCAGCATAGAAAATGGCATTTATTCTTACTTTGAGAAGCAACTGGTATCTGTGATGTGAATATTAGGGGTTTCTGTGTTATCTGGGCCTCTTAATCAAATTTTAGTTTGGAAGCCCCTTTAAGCTGAGTGGAGCAGACAGTGAAGAACAGAATCCACAGACAAAGCAGACAATGTACCTATTACATTTTATTAATTTTTGATAAACAAAATTGCATTCTTCCTACACTTTCAGACTTTGTGAAAAAAATTCTTGAGTCTTCTTACTGGCATTTTAAATATAGAAAAATTGTGAGTTCAAAGATACTGACATCAACTGAAACTAACGTTTAATGTGGGATTTGAATGGGAATCTTAATATACTTGTCAGGCTTCAAACCCTGAGCTTTGAGGTAGTCTGTCTGTGCATTTCCCTGCTGAACTACTGGAAGCTATTAGAGCTCCCTGCTGTTGGTTATCCATGTTGTGCACAAACATTTCTAACATCACTGAAAACCACCTCACACTGATGCAGGCATAATCTGGAGATAATCAATATAATGAAGCATAATCAGCATGAATAATCCGCTGTGTTCATCTTAAATTCAGATTTGTTTAGTTTAACTCAATTATCAAAGTATATCTAAAGAATATAACTTAAGATCACCTGTTTTAGTGTGATTGAGTGTTTAGTGTGGGCACAATGTAAAGATTCATATAACCAGTGGTCTTAAGTCTGGTCAGACAAACGATGATTCATTAAGATGCCTGCAAATATTGTCATTCACAGAAAAGATCATTTGGAAGACTGGCCGTCCCTTTGATGATCATCACATTGACTATAAACAATCTAATGACAATATAGGGGGAAATTCACTAAAGAATTTTGCCAATGAAGGCTCCACAACACCTCGCACCACTGTCAGACGTTAACTTAAATCGCAGCGCATAATCTCTTTCATCAAAATGAGAATTTGCTTCTCAGAAGATGAACACCAGCGAAACTTCTTCAGCGCGAGCATTTCGTTGAGAACTTTCACTGCCATTCATTTCTGCCTAGTGAAACCTCGTTAACACTCTTGCGCATAGGTCAATTTAAATATGGCGGGTACAAATAGGTCTTATGTGTCTTTATTAGAGAAATGGTGAAATTGCAAAATAAAGACAAAAGAGTTCCTCTATTGTCCTAGACATGAGCCCACCCTAAAACAAATGTGGCATGCCCCTCAAAATGTTTAAAAAAAAGTATTAAAACATTATATTTAACAGTTAAATTTAATAGTTTAAACCTAATCCCCCAGAGTTTGTTTTTGTTTTTTTTATAACCTGGCGAAGCAGACTCTGGGGAAAGGGGTAACGTAATAGAAAATTCGCATTTGCAAAGTAATGATCATTCGCCTGGTGAAAGGACGCATATAAACTTGCTGAACTTTTTCACAAACCCCAGTATTTAATTCTGATAAATGTATCACATACAGGAGGATACTAGTACTACAATGCAGTTGTGTTCTGTAAGCATCAATAGTGTCATAAAAGTAATCTATTGAAATGTTTTAAAAAGAATTCTGATACAGTGTCTTGATAATTGCTCTGTGGCTCATTAAGTTTCTCTGTTCTTAGTGTGCCTATTGCTATTTTAATCCATTGAAGGGAAAATAAGATCTTGACGGTCCTAATGTTTAATTATAACACTTCTTGTTGCTACCGGTTCTGCACAAGAGTCACATTCCCCACTCAGATCATTGTCTCTAATGTTTCTTGGGTTATCACTAATACATCATATGACCTTTTATGTTATTATCCTAACACAATCATACTCATTAGTATAATGAAGGTATCCTTTACTCTTATTAGATCTAATTTGATATTATCATGTGATTCATTTGTATATGAACTGAAAAAGAAGGTATGAGACCATTATTCCTCAAATACCATACTTTACAATTTTTCCATCCAACTTCATCAGGGCAAACGCATATTATAAATAAATATTTATTCATATTTCCATGCTTTTTTCAATATATGTTTATTGTGGAACAAACAGGTTGTACTTTATAGGAACAAATCAAGGACGTGGTGGAGCAGGTAGGGACACAGGCTTGGTGGATTGTGAGATGGTATGTTCATGGTCTCGAGGTGATTTGTTTATTAGTTAATGCCTATGATTAAATCCAGTTTGGTTAATTCACTCTGTGCTCTGTATGCTAATTAAGTCTTGTAGTCGTTTGTCATTTCCTTGGTTCTGTATTTCTGCTTCATTTGTCAGGAAATTTTCTTGTGCTGATTTCTCAGTTTTGGAGCTTTAGCCCACAAAGTTTTTGTTATGTTATGCGTTGTGTACTCTATAATGTCAGTGACTCCTGTCTACATTTTCTGCGAGTACTCTTTTGTCTTTTTATTAATTACTTCTTTTACCAGAGATTTCTATATGAATGTATTGGTAGTGGATTGCTGTCCATTGACAATTTTTGTTTTACATGCTGTGTGAAGTGCAGCAGAAACATTTTTGCTTTTTGATATGTGTCTATCCACAATTGTGTCTCAATTGTTTAATATTTGTGAAATATTCATATACATAGGGGTGTTTTGGTTTCCAGTTAAATTTTGTTGCATTTATAGTATGACAGAGGCAGGGAATAAATACTTACATAGTACTTTACTCCAGAATATAACTCCAAATTTGATTGACTATGAATACTTTCATTCATACAGGTCATTGTATATCTAGTTTAAGTAATTCTAAAACAACTGACTTGCTGAGTAAGCATTGAAGACTTTTCACTACTCATGAATATAATACCTGTTTCTAGAAGTTGCCTTGGTAACCCTATTACAGTAACTCTACATAATCACACCATGTGCGTTTCAGATGTCACCTCTCTGAAGAGTTACAATGTGCCATTTTGATTGGATTAGTGGAAGAGTTTATTTGTCAAGGACTTCCCATACCAGTCTGTTGAACTGAAGAAGCTGTAGAGCATTGCTTTGTACAGTACCATTAAAGTAAAATGCCTTTATTGAAGATTCACATGGCAAACAACCTGGTCTGCAACGTTTCAGGCTCTTGAGACCTTTTATCAAGTGTGTGGACCAGGTTGTTTGCCATGTGAATCTTCAATAAAGGCATTTTACTTTACTGGTGCTGTACGAACCAATTTTCTACAGGATTTATGGTGGAGGATGGACCACTGATGGTACGTGCACCTATTACTTCATTTATACTGGAGGACTTCTAGCTGACTCAAACACTGAACTGAAGAAGCTGCTCAGATGAGTAGTGAAACATCTTCAACGATTATCATCCAAACAAATGAGGAGAGCAATCCAGGCAGGATACCTGCTACAAAGTGTTTATTTAGGACTACAGACACGACATGTTTCGGGCCACATCCGCCCTTTATCAAGTTTTACACTTGATAAAGGGCGGATGTGGCCCGAAACATGTTGTGTCTGTAGTCCTAAATAAACACTTTGTAGCAGGTATCCTGCCTGGATTGCTCTCCTCATTTGTTTGGATGATCATTGTGAAGACTTACGGTGAAGTCTTAAAGGGGAAAGAAGCATCCTTAATTATCTACGTTTGGCAGTGCGCTGAAGTATCTACTTTTGATCTTCAACGATTACTCAGCAAGTCCAGTTGTTTTAGAATTACCCAACTTTGATTGTCTTTCTTTATAGTGCCATTATCCATTCCTTTACCAGTTTAGTGACAATTCTTTGCATGCATCTAGTATGCTCATTGCTATCCTTCTTAAGGAAACTAGTGGATTGTTAGGCTAAGGGCACACATGGTTGCTGATCTGCATTTCTGCCCTGCCAACCCAGGTCTGGCTTCATACTGTACATTGGAATGTGTCATTTGCAGGTTTGTACTTCTCTTTAAGCCCAAAAAGGCAAGATGTATGACTTGCAGGTTACAGTTAAAAATTCCAGCAGCACACAATTCAGTTGTGTGAATGCAGAGTGTGGTTTATTTAGCCCAAAAACACATACAAAATGGGAAACGTTTTGGGCCCTCAAGACCCTTTATCAAGCCTAATGTTACCCCATCCCAAACATCTTTTGTAATGACTGGAGGAGTAATAGGTTCAAGCCCCTACTTATCCTTGCAGTGACATCACAATAAACACAAGTGCTGTTTTCCAGTTCAGTACCAGACACACTTTTTGGATGTCAATTCTTGAGAGTTTGAGCTCTTCAGGTCTGTTGACTTAACAGGTTACAGTTGACATTTAGTAAGGGTCTAGAGTGTAATGACATTTTACCTCCCACAGCTGAGAATTGAAAGGTACCTGCCAAGGCTTCTAAAACTGTTTTCTAGGTTTGCCATTTTGCAGCTTTAGGCAGTCAAGTCAATTTTTTTTTCAGTTGTTTCCCTTTCAATCCCAACGAATGTCTGAAGCCTCAATGAGGTGTCTTATTTGCAATTTAGTTGTCTGGGTTCTCCTACTAACCCCATCAAAGCAGCTGCCCTCTGTGATTCTAGTTTTCAGATGTTTATTCATAACATCTGGCTGCTTTGTGACATTTTACAGTAATGAGGTAATTAACTGTTGGAAAAAATATGCCTTTATTCAGTCACCCATGGTAACTTCAACAATGAATAATGTATTGCAGGTAAAAGTAAAGTTTGTAATTCTCTAGTTGCTTTGAGTCCCATCACGGCCTCTGTTGATAAATTAACCCGTGTTTATGTCTGTGTACAATAGTTGATATTTTAGAATTCCTGATTTCTGTGAAAGAAAACTAGATGTGCTCTTTTAAAACCTTCATAAATTGTGAATATAGTATAGTTCCTGCATTATCCTCTAGAGTTGTTATTATTCTGAACATTTTTACAGAAGCAGAGAATTTATACTCATTGGAACTATTACTCAACCACTTGGTTGATTGCTTTCTGTAACCGTGCTGTTAATTAACCTTAAGCATTTTCTGAATGTTACCTGTAAGACGATAATGTTGCACTACATAAAAAAAAAAAAACACGTGATCTTACAAAAAATTGAAAAATACCCAAATGCAGACGTTTATAAATTCTAGATATGCACAAAAAAAAAGATGATAATCCCTGGAAACACCAGGAAAATTGTTCTTCATTTGTAAATAAATGCAGCCACAAGTTGAATAAAAGATACAGATCAGGGAGGATGACTTCAAAGGAAATGTGATATTTAAATGGATACTAAACCCAAGATTTCTATTTAATCCAAGGACTAATTTATAGTATTAAGTGAAGAGAAACTGGATTTCTATATTTTTTTTAAATGGCATTCACATTTTACTCATATGCATTTGGGATTCATGCTATTTGTTGGGTGTCAGTTTGGAGAATATTCCTTAAAGTGATACTGACACGTTCTTATAAAAATAGGAATGTATCGGTGGTATCAGTGAAGAGAAGTGGAACGCGAAATATAAGCAGCTGAAAACCTTCCAAAGCCGCCCCCAGCCCAGCAAACCTTAGCAACAGCGACCCTCCGACACCATTAAATCATCTTGCTGAGTTGTTTCAGTTACACTGGGCTGGTGGCAGCTTTTGAAGGCTTTTATCTGCTTATATTTTGTGTGCAGCTTATTTTCACAGACACCAACACTTTCCTATTTTTATAGCACTTTAAGAATTTACCAGAGGGCGCGAGTCACCATCTAAGGACAGACTTCAACCAAGTGCCTTTGACATATATATAAAATTGTATTCAGTAGCTAGTTATGCAGAGGTGGCCATCCGATATTATTTAACGCCTAATAGCAGGTCATCTGTGCCATAAATGCACTTCAGTCTTGTATGTTTGAGAAAGTACAATGTAAACTGCACACAGTATTGTAGCATAGACAGGTTCAGATTAAGTTGAATAAAAATTCTATTCTACTCTATTTACATTTAAATTAAGGTGTGTGGGGGGGGGGGGGTTGTCACCTCTGTACACCACTGGCATTGGTTTGGAGAATTCTCCAGCAAATTAGTACTTGTGATTTTTCTGCTTCATTCATTTGTCTGAAATCATTCTATCTGTCTAAAATTTTCTGAAATGTTTTGCAGGAATGCTGGACTAGGTGTTTGTGCAATGGCATGCAGATTTGGCGGCATCCTTTCTCCTTTCATACCTGCAATGGTAAGATCTCTTTGCCTTGTTTCATTTGTAGTGATTATTCAGTAGGAAGCCAGTTTATTTTCTTTCAGTTGCACTTTCATAGTTACATAGTTAAATTGGGTTGAAAAAAGACAAAGTCCATCAATTTCAACCCCTCCAAATAAAAACCCAGCATACACACACACCCCTCCACTTTTTCACACAAGCCATATATGTCCATAGCTATACTAACTGTAGAGTTTAAAAAAATAGCCTTTGATATTATGTCTGTCCAAATAATCATCCAAGCCCCTTTTGAAAGCATCAACAGAATCAGCCATCACCAGGCCCGGATTTGTGGAAAGGCCATCTAGGCCCGGGCCTAGGGTGGCAGGATTTTAGGGGGCGGCATGCTGCCCAGCCACACCCACATTTGTCCAGAAACACTGGGGATAAGCAGGCGATACAATCGTTTTTACATTTCCCTTGCACTAATCCCCATTGCTCTGATCTTGATGATGAAAATTTGCGAATAAAGGGCAGAGTATGGGGGTGACGAACAGCAGTGGGCCTAACGGTGCCCGATTTGTAAATCTGGCCCTGGCCATCACAACATCACCCGGCAGTGCATTCCACAACCTCACTGTCCTCACTGTGAAGAACCACCTACACTGCTTCTAATGAAAGTCCTTTTCTTCTAGTCTGAATGGGTGGCCTCTGGTGCAGTGATCCTCTTTATGGGTAAAAAAGTCCCCTGATATTTGTCTATAATGTCCTCTAATGTATTTGTAAAGTGTAATCATGTCCCCTCGCAAGCGCCTTTTTTCCAGAGAAAACAACCCCAACTTGGACAGTCTACCATCATCCAAATCTCAGTTACGCTAGCAATGCCCAATTTGCATAGGGCGCAAACTTAAGCGTATAATAAAAGTATATGTTACAGCCACTACATTCCACTACACAAGCCCAGCAAACCTTTAATAAATAAAATAAAGTTGTCCTATTGTCCTACATGTGCCCCCTGTATAGTTGTGTTGCCATATGTTAGGAAATGTAGGGGGGAAGGAGGGTAACCCCCCCAAAAAAAATCCGATCTTTTTCAGACTATCACCCTACAATGGTAAAACACGCCAGCGGTTTTTTGGGACTTAGAAAAAATGTCCAATTTTTTTTTTCAAACTCCTATCTATTGTATTGAACTTTGCCAGGTCTTACCTGGCGAAGTAAAGTCCAGCGTAAGTGGTAACGTTCAGGAAAATGGAGATCTTAGTGAATTTTCTGTAATTACGATCCTTCGTCAATGCGCAGCTTCGCCTGGCATAAGGGTGCAAAGTTGCGCAAGTCTATCTACTTCGCTAGCGAAAATTCGCCAGAGTCCGTGTTTGTGAATTTGCGAAGTCGCTGGCAAATTAGTGCTAGCGTTAGACGCTTCGCTCTTTAGTGACTTTGCCCCTATATCTTTTTACAGCCCAATGTAGTAACTATGTGCTCAAGTACATATGAAAAATAGACACCAGTAGACACTTGCTCTACTGACATTTGTGTATGGCTTGAAATGTACCATTTATTGATATATTTGAAATTAAGAATAAATACTTTAAAAAGCAAAATGAAACTGGTTAATTGATTCAAGAATGTAGCTGTATGGGAGAAAAGTGATTCAATCTATTGATTGGATTTGAAAATGAATTAATACTAAAGCTTGTGTCCACATCCATTATTCACTAAACTGACACAGGATTAGATACCTCAGAACTGAAAAAATAACAAAATATCCACATGGCAACCTGGTCTGTAGAAAAGGGAGGATTGAATGGGTTTGTTGTGTTCAGATAAGTAAGATAGAAATGTCTTCAATGACTGCAATGCTAGCCAAAGGGTCTATCATAGTTTGCTTTACCATTCCAATATCATTATATAATACCAAATGTTCATTGTTTATTCCCTATAAAAGACTTATGTAGAAAAAATTATCTTCTTTTTAAAATAAAATGCACATTTTGGCAAATAGCCTATGTTCGTTAACTGAATAATGAATGCAAGGCTCAGATTAATTCATTTAATCACTTCTTATATTTAACTTTTTTTTCCTCCTGTATAGTTGGACATGTGAATCAATAACTCAGTCGTTTTGACCTTTTGATGCACTGATTAATTTTTAGAGCTTATCAATAAAAGGCATATTTTAAGAAATACAGAGTGCCAATAATGTTGAATCTTTTCTTCTCTTTCATTCTTGGTGGCTACTTGCAGTTGAAATCCACCCACATATACAGCGCTAAAAGGATCCACAATCCCATCCTCCTTTCTACTAA
>CM044444.1:24173100-24196826 GCA_024363595.1 Xenopus borealis
CCCAGTAAGCAGAATTAACTTGAGTCCCTTATTGGGCCCCTTTAAGAGTTGAAATAATTTTTAAACTTCACGTGAAATTAATTTTCGAGTAGTAAATATACAAAAACATCCCAAATGTCCACAGCTATTGGCAGCTTATCACTGGGAAAGCGGATTCAGCAGTTTCAGTTATCAGGATTGATGATGAATCATTAGTCACTCGTCAGTATACTTGTCAGGGTAATAAATAGGTATGGCAAAGAAAACCATGCGCACTGCCTTTTTATTTTTGACAGCATCATTATATTCTGTCATGCACAACTATACACATTTGTACCCATCAAGGGTCATTTCCTAATGGCAATATAGTTCCCATTAGCATGCAGTTCACACAATTCACATTCATAACATAGTACCAGACTAGATGAGGTTAATCAAATTATACCTTTGCTAAGTGAAACTGCCAAGCTGCTAGTTGGTCCACAGGAATATATAATATACCATTATACCAACTTTCAGCTTAATTCCATTTCTTGGTGGCTCAAGCCAACACCTAAAATTCTCTCTACGGGAGTAGTACAAAATTCTAATTCTATCAAATTTAGATTGAGCAATAAAACACCCTTTACATCCTATATGTATAAACCACTCTATATAATTGTGCCGTGACCAGTTTATTAACAATATATCATGTACACATATGAATAAAAATACACCAAAAATATACAAAGTTAAAAAAACAGTCAATACTAAAATAACCGCTATGACCATTTCCTAATCGCTAAAAATGTATTTATTAGTTAAAAATCACTCTTTCTTGAATTCATTGGTAAATTCACAAAGAAAATAATTTTTCAATATAAAGCCAGTACAATTTCTGTGTTCTTAAAGGAGAAGGAAAGGCTTTGTGCATTTGGGAGTGCCAAATGTTAAGCACCCCCAAGTGATTGTATTGACTTACCTGAAACCCGGGGCCATTGCTCCTATGAGCAGAAAACTGCACTGGCCCAGGTTTATACCAGTGAGCACCACAGAGAGATCCTCTTCCGGCTTCTTCTTTCTTCATATTTCCTGGGGCAAATGTATACGCAGTTGAATGAAATATCCGACTTTTCAGTTAAAGTGCAGCTTTTCGTTCTACTGCTCATGCGTAGACGCATGTGAAACAGGAAGACAGAAGAGGATTGCTCCGTGGTGCTCACTGATATAACCCCGGGCCGGTGCAGTTTTCTGCCGATAGCAGCACCGGCCCGGGATTTCAGCTAAGTCAGTACAATCACTTGGGGTGCTTAGCATTTGGAACCCCAACTGCACAAAGCCTTTCCTTCTCCTTTAAGACTAAAATGCAGTGTGCATTAGTTCAGCAACCACAACAGATTATATGCAATATATTAAGCCAGTAACACATCCACACTGAATTGTATAGCTGGGAACGACAGATGCTATCAAATCAGTTGTTTATTTTGATGAATTCAAGAATTAATCATTTAAATTATACAGATATGTTCATGATATATTGTTAATTGGTACTATAGACTGAATGAAATGAAGGGACTTCATTACGCTTCATAGTTTTTGTCATCTGCAAAAACAGATACACTGCTTTCAGTGGCCACCCCAGAGTCATTACTGACAACCCTACTCCAAGGGGTACATTTATCAAGGGTCGAACTGAAAATTAAAAAAAAAATTTATGGTCAAAACGATCAAATTCGACTTGGGAATTTTTCACATTCGATTTGAGTTTTAAAAAAACTAAATTAAATCAGTTTTCGAGATTTATCATACTCTGGCCCTTTAAGAACTTAAAACCTACCGAATTGCTATTTGAGTCAATGGGGCAAATTCACTAAGCGCCGAAAATGCACTAGCGCCAGGTGAATTTTTGCCAGTTGCCGCTAATTCACTAAAATGTGAATTTGCGCTCAGGGCTGCGAATGTTAGCGAAGTTACGCTACTGTAACTTTGCCAGGCAAAGCGCGTTTACGCGCTTACAGCTCAAAGATAAACATATAATAGAAGTATATGTTACGACCACTACATACCACTACGCAAGCCAAGGAAACCTTTAATAAATAAAATAAAGTTGTCCTATTGCCCTACATGTGCCCCCTGTATAGCTGAGTTGCCATATGTTAGGAAATGTAGGGGGGAAGGAGGGTAACCCCCAAAACAATTATGCTATTTTTCAGACTATCACCCTAAAAAAAGTAAGACGCCAGCGTTTTTTTGGGACTTAGAAAAAATGTCAAGTTTTTTTTTCTTTCAAACTCCTATCTAATGTATTAAACTTTGCCAGGTCTGACCTAGCGAAGGAAAGTCTAGCACAAGAGGTAATGTTCAGTAAAATGGTCATCTTAGTGACTTAGTGTAGTTACGTCCCTTCGTCAGTGCGCAACTTCGCCTGGCGTAAGGGTGCGATGTAGCGCTTGTCTTTCTACTTTGCTAGTGAATTTTCATCAGTGTTAGTAAATTAGCGAAGTTGCAAAGTGATGGCACACTGGTGAATAAGCGCTAGTGTTAGACACTTTGCGCTTTATTGAATTTGCCCCAATTGGAGATGTCCAGGGATCAATTTGGAGTTGTTTGCAGCCTTCCTGACATTCAGGTTTTTTAAAATTGAATTGAGTTTGTTTCTGGTTTTTGGGTTTATTTAATTCATCCGAGCTTGACAAATACGATTTTTAAATACATTTGGATTGGCCGAATTTCGCGTTTAGGGGAGTTTTTTAAAACTCACATGAATTTCAAAATTCGACCTTTGCTAAATGTGCCTCCAAGTATAAAATGTGCTATTGACAACTAGCTGTGCAAAGAGCCCTGTAGTTAACAGGTAAGCTCCACTGTCCCATTCCTTCTAGCTTCTTATTTAATGAAAGCTTGTTAGAGGTGTGCATGTGGATGCCTAGGGACTTTCTTTCTTTCTGCCTTATAGATGGCCGGTGCACTCCCTTGCATGTCATTCAATGTCAGGTGCAAATCCTTTAGCCAATTCTCAAGTGGTGGAAGATGTTCTCATGATAGCCTTGGCAGTGGGCTCAAAAACAAAGAAACAATGTGCATTGTTGGTAAAACAGTGAATTGCACTGTGTTTATTTTCTTTCACTTTTTAACCCTTCAGCAAATGAGCCCTGTAATGCAATAAAGCATTTGGAACAGTAATTAAATGCTATTCAATATAAGCAAATAAATGCAGGCATAAATTATTACGAAAAGCTAGTTTATGATATAGGTCTGTAGAACCTAAACTACTGTTTGCCGCAGAGCCAGGGAGAAGAAAATAACAGTGAGCACTAACTTCACATTGAAAGGTTTTGGAGTTTAAATTGCGGTTATCATAGAATAAACAGTATGGTTAACCTGCTGATTCGGCTATGAAGCAACCATTGATCTGGCTTGCTATAAGGCTAATGAAGTAAGCTCTATCTACAGTAATAGGTGACACACTGAGAAAAAGAATAAAGCAGTCAAAAATACTGTTTTAGTTGCACCTATAATCACTCTGTTTCCTTGGCTCATTTCTACGCTATAACAATAACAATCCTCCAGCACAATTAAGCAGGACTGTGATCATTGTAACAGTAACAAAAAAGCACAAAATAGTCTCCAGCAATGAGGTTGGATTCCTTCTGTTTTCTTCTTTCTTTTCAGCATGCAACTGCATTTGAAAATGGGTTTATCTTTATTTCCCTTCTTTGAATCTTAATACTGACAGTTCAGCCTCTTTGTGACCAATTGACGATTGGTCCATCCATGTGTGAGGCTATCCCAAGTGAATATTTTAAAAAATCATACAAGGTATCATATACTTTGTTTTTCCATAATAGAACTTTTATGGCAACATAAAAAATATTTTTTGCCTAATAAAATAACTCTATGCAACTTCAGAAAACTCTTCCAATGAGTACCACAGATCGATCGGCTTCCTTCTTCTCCTTTCTTCACGCAGGTGTGCATGCGCAATAGCGCGAAAAGCTGACAAAGTCGGCTATTTCGTTCTATTGCTCATGCGTCTGCCCTGAGAAAAATGAACAAAGAAGAAGAAGGAAGCCAATTGCCCTGTTGTACTCACTGGAATAACCTCTGGACAGGTGCAGTTTTCTGGTTATAGGAGCACCGGCCCAGGGTGTGAGGTAAGTATATATATATATATATATATATATATATATATATACATATATATGTATTTTTGCATCTAAATTATACTGTTTACGCTGCAAATAATTCACTCTACAGTATAAAATTTAATTCCTGAACCAGCAATTTGCAATATTGGTGTGTAGGCAGCCATCACTGGTCATTTTGCCTGGTCATGTGCTTTCAGAATGAGCAAGCAATTTAGGATGGAACTGATTTATGGCAGGTTGTTGTTTCTCCTACTCAATGTAACTGAATGTGAAGCAGTGGGACCTCGAGTGCTGTTCTTAAGGCCCCCACACATGTGGGGTCAACTGACAGACTTCCCCAAACGATTGAAAGTCGGCCAGATCTCGATCTGACAGGTTAGAAAATCCCATCAGATCGCAGCCACATCTGTGCATTGATGCGGTCCCACCATCCAAACACCTGCTTCTCCTCCGTTCTGATCCGATCGTAAGGCCCACGTTAGGATGAGCCCGATATTGCCCACCTCAATGTGGGCATATCGGGGAGAGATCCACTCGTTTGGTGACATCACCAAATAAGCAGATCTCCCTCTGTATGGCCAGCTGTAGATCTACCAGGCAGCTATTATCTTATTACCTTCCCATTGTTCTGTTGTTAGGCTGCTGGGGGAAAAGGGAGGGGTGATATCACTTCAGCTTGCAGTAAAGAGTGACTGAAGTTTATCAGAGCACAAGTCACATGACTTGGAGTAGCTGGGAAACTGAGAGTATGTCTAGTCCCATGTCAGATTTCTAAATGAAATATAATAAAAAATCTGTATTTTGAGAAATAGATTTCAGTGCAGAATTGTGCTAGAGCAGCACTATTAATTGATGCGTTTTGAAAAAATAAAATCCATGACAGTATCCTTTTAACAAGAATAAGTCTTATTAGCTTTTAGTATTATGGGCTTCTGCAATGTCCAGCATGTTTAAGTAACACTAAATCTCTTTAGCACCATACTTGATCTAATTTATATTCCATTTCTTTGGGCAATTTTCCTCCCAGAAATCTTTTAATCCATCAATGCCATTTGTGGCATTTGGAATCAGTGGCATATCAGCAGGAATCTTGAGTCTCTTACTGCCAGAAACACGCAATAAACCTATTGCAGAGACCATCGAAGACCTGCAGTCGCCTGCATACCAATCGTTAAGCAGGGTAAGAGTAAAAGAAGCTGTGTTATTGGCAGGCCTGTTTTACAAGTAACTATTTACCACTGACAATCACAGTGTTTAGCTAAGCAAATGTACATTTTTCTGCATCAGAATGGTTTGTAATAAGGTGTTACTTGAAAGATGAAGTGGAATCTATACATATTATTTACATATATTTGGAGGAATAACTGTATGATTAATATACGATTGAATAACTACTGCAGCAATCTGAGACTAAAAAAACAATATGTTTTCAAACTTTAATGTACAGCTGAATATTATTTAATGAACTTTATACATAGAAACCAAGAAAATAATAAGTGGGACATGGGCAAAGGTTTGACCCCCTTCCACTAGTTTTTGCAAGGTCCCTGACCTTTCAGAGAGTGTTGCTTGTATGTCAGAGAGAAAGGCAAAAGCAAATCTTCATAACTGCAAAGGACCTTCAGAAAGGGTTGGCTGATACAGGAGTGTTCCACAGTGCTGCAAATATATCATGTTTTAACACACAGGGGCTCATTTATAAACACTGGGCAAATTTGCACCTGGGCAGTAACCAGTAGCAACCAATCGGTGATTAGCTTTTTTCAGAAAGCTGTAGGTTAAACACTGGAAGCAATCATCTGATTAGTAGCCATTGGTTACTGCCCAGGTGCATATTTGCCCAGTGTTTTTAAAGGGGAATTCAACCCCACTGGTGCTAAACCCCTAAAGCCTTTTCGCCAGAGTCTGTTATGCCAGGTTGTACCTGGCGGATTGATAAAATTAAGCTACATCCTCAACAATCTTATGTCAGTGACATCATATCCTGTATGATGAAAAAGTCAAAACGCTGGTGTTTTTTCCTATATTAATGTGGGATCATCTGTAAAAGTTGTAACTGTTAAATATGTTTTTTTTTTTTAAATTTAACCATTCCACATTTGTTTTAGGGTGGGCTCATGTTTAGGACAATAGAGGCAGTGGCATAGCTAAGACCCCTACAGACACCACAATCTGGGGGGGGGGGGGCAGAGTCCTGAATGGTACCCAATGCTTCCAGGACCTTTTCCACCTACCGCCACTTCCACTCTGGGTCCCCCACTGCTGCTGTGAACCCAGAAGTGACATCACACACAGTCAGGAGGAGGGAGGGCAGGGCATGTGGAGCAGCAGTGGGTGGGACAGGGGGGCCTCTTGTAAGGGGAGAGGAGGCAAACGGAGAGGGTGGAGGGCTGGAGGCAGTACAAAGGGATTGGGGCCGGGGGATTGGAAGCAAGCAACTGTAATAGAAAGACACAGGGGAAGTGTGGGAAGTAGGGTTGCCACCTTTGAAATTATTTTTTACCGGCGGGGGGCGGGAAGAAAGTGGAGTGCAGTGACGTACAAGGGGACGTGTCATGACATAAAGGGGGCAGAGCCACGACCAAACCCAAGAAAAAAAAGGTAAATATTTCACTAATTAGTTCCCACGAGTGTGAGGGGGCCCCCATGTTTGTCTGCAGGGCCCAAACTCTAGTTACGCCACTAAATAGAAGATCTCTTTTGTCTTTATCTTGCTTGGGCATTTGGAATAATAAGTGGCCACTTCCAGTGATTTCACTTCATTTAATAAAATAATAATAATAAAATGGGGATACCAACACTGGTAAACTTCTCATTCTAGTGATAATGCTGTAGTAACAATCACTGGACTCCTTTATATGAGAATTAAATACCATCATATAAGCACCATTTCCACCCCTGTAGGCTAACTAGGGGTAATAAATGCAAACAATCAATGAAAATTACACTTTGTATCTTCATTAATAAAAATATGTTGTCAAATTAAACTTACATCAATGCTCATTCCCATGGCCATTTGATCACCCAATATCAGCATCTTGGCGAATTAGTGGTAACCAATGACTGCAGTGGAAAGAAAATCCTAGAGGGAAGCCCTTATTTGGAGTTAATAGTATGGCAGTTTTGAGCTGAAGACTCCCAAAGTTTTAGACTGCAGGTCAGTGGATTACTACTCTTTTAAGATCTGCATATACTTTCATAGTTACACTCAGCATTGCCACATAGCTTTATTTCTTACTGAAGAATGAATATTGCTCATTAACCAGTTATTTCTTCAGTAGATATATACCATTTCAGCCTCCAGTTAACCATGTAAATATTTCATGACTGGCTTTCATTCAAGTATAACGAAATTCAAACTTTGATCTGCTACATCAGGAATAATACTCCTCTCCCTAACCATTACCGCCATTAATTCTTTGTTTCAAAACCAAGTGCAGTGCATTTGTGCAAAGGTTATTTTGTTCTTGTACAGAGGGAAAAATATAAGTGAGATCAGATAGTTATGTAACACCAATTATATCGCTTCTTGTCAGATGCTGTACATAAAGTGACTTGGTAATCACAACCTAGCCAATTATAGCAGCATGGCTTTTAATAAAGATCTCCGTATGATTCATTTATTCCAGAAATCCAAATCTGTTACGTGATTAAACCCCTGGTCTCCCAGAGGAGGCACAGACACATTGGTCCTTAGTGCATTGCAGGGCCATCTGGTAATTCTAATCTTAAAAAGATACAATGTCATTGGAATTAAATCATTTGTGTGTGTGTTTATGCCTCTTAAAATTTAGTTTTTAGTGCTATATACATATCCAAAGGCAGTCACTAAGAAGGAAGTTGCTTACAAAATTAACCAGCAGTTAAGACTTTCACTCAACTCTATCCCCGATTTCAGTGCAATCGCTTCTTCCTTCCTTCAACTTTATGCAAATTAAAAGGGTAGTTACCCCCCCCCAAATCCTTTTTGCATTTAGTTGTTTTCAGATAGCACATCAGTTGTAAGGATTTTTTCACTTGTTTTCTTTTTTTGCTGTTTATCTGTGTTTTAAAAATAGATTGTCTTCATTTCTTCAAGCTCCAAATTACGGAAATCCCTTCTCCCACAGACTCCATTATAATCAAATAATCCACATTTTTAAAATTGATTTCCGTTTTTCTCTGTAATAATAAAACAGTTGCTTGTATTTGAGCCAAACTAAATTGGGGTTATTTCATGTTTAAAGGATTTTCTAGGCTTTAGGTATGAAGCTCCAAATTACAGAAAGATCCATTATCCAGAAAACCCCAGGTCTTGAGCATCAGGCCCTTCAGGGGGTTGTTCACCTTAAAATTAACTTTTACAGTAGAATAGGGAGTGATATCCTAAGAACATTTGCATTATGTCTTCATTTTTTTATGAAGTATTTATCTTTTTGTTCAAGAGGTCTGCAGTATGGAATTTCAGAAGCTGTCTGGTTGCTAGGGTGCACATTTCCCTAGCAGACAGTCGGTGACCAAAATAGAATTAGGAAAGGACCTGAATAGAAAGAGAAGTAATATAAAATAATATCAGCAATAAAATTGTAGCCTGACAGAGCAATAGCTTTTTTGGCAGGTAGAGCCGTTGACCCCCATTTTACAGCTTAAAAGAGTCAGAAGAAGAAACCAAATAATTTAAAAACACTATGAGAACTAACAAATCAACACCAATCGAAAGGTTGCTAAGAACAGGAAATTATACAACATCCTAAAAATTAACTTTAAGATTGACTACCCCGTTATGGTAGCCTTCATCAAGACCAATGAACCACATACAATCTTTTTGAGGTATATAAACCCCCAGAGCAGTTTCGGGGGCCCTTGGTTTCATAAGCAACCATCCATGAGAACAATGTGCAATATACACAATTTCTAAACAAACCTCTCAATATTTTTAAATTCACATTATTTCTGTCGTTTATTTGGATCTAATCAGAATAAATATCTCAAATGATGAAAACAGACTCTTTGAAAAGTCAATTAATTCTTTACTAAATAAACCCAATAAGTTAACAATTAGCAATGAGAATAAATTGCAAGTTAATTTATTAAGTAATCATTGTGTTTTACGTGAATTGTCTTCAAATGTTTATGAATTCATTAGGATGCAAATTAAGGCTAAATTCATGAAGTTATCCTTGGATTAATAAAATATTATCAGTTCCTATATAAATGAATACATGAGGTTAAATCAATTAAATTCAATTTCTAAATAATAGAAAGGCTGTGCAAAATAAAAAGTGTTTCTAATATAGTTAGTCAGCCAAAAATGTAATGTATAAAGGCTGGAGTGACTGAATGTCTAGCATAACAGAATACTACTTCCTGCTTTGCAGCTCTCTTGGTTTCTACTGATTGGTTACCAGGCAGTAATGAATCAGTGATGTAAGTGGTGGCCACATGGTCCATAACTGTTGCTTTTGAATCTGAGCTGCACACAGGCATACATAGTGATTTCTTGCATTTCATTCTAGGAGTACAAACAATTATGCCCCTTTGCACAACCCACACTATAAAGTGCAAATAACTTTAGTTTTTTTTTTATGTGTTTGCACCTTGGCCTACAATTGATCAATAATAAACTGTGTAGCAGAAGGATGAGGCATAGCTAACTGCCACCCTGTGTGTTCCTAGGAAGGCAAGCAAATTCAAGTGGAAATAAAAACTGTTGCATGGCTCTAAAATCAAATATAAATAACATCTTTCATTAGGAATAAGCAACACATAGCTACAGATGCACTTAGTGTAGCCAAAGAGCATATCACTCTGTACTTCTTATAGCAGTAATCAGAAATGGTGTCTATGTGTGTTCCCTAAAAGCTTTCTCAAAAGCAGCATTTTTTTTCTTTTGAGAAAGCATGTTAGTAAGATGCACTTCAGGCAAAATAATATAATAGAAGTTTAATATTTCCAGTTGCTGATATTTGGAGTGCAGAATTATATACTCTTGGATAGGAACCTCATTAGCTGTGTGTTCCCTATTCCTAATATTTGTCAGTTCAAATGTTTTCTTTTTATTGGACTATTTTTAGCCAATGTAGTTAAGTAGCATTTGTTTTTTAGCTTTACAAGGTAGCCACACATTGGGATTTTGTACTATTTGGCCATCCACTGGAAAGTTTAAACAGCATTGTTCTGAGCAAATATAATAGGAGCAACCACTGTTGAATTTCTTGACTGCCACACCTTATAACCTATACTAAAAAATTTGAGTCAAAGGCAAATGCCCAAGAGTAGGCATATATGTGTTTTATGCTTTGTATGGCCTTTATTATCAGCATTAGAGCCTTGTTACCAGGCAGCAAATACACAGGGGTATCCTCAAGAAATACGATTTGTAATTCAAGTTAAAAAAATCCATGTCGTGTGTATCTGCCCAGAAATGTATTTCGTTAACTTTTAAATGAAGTTCTTGCAAGCACATGAATATAAGAGAATACTGTGTGTGTAAGGCTGTGATTTACAGGGACCAATCTTTTTATTAACACAAAAATAGAAAAACATATGAAGAGGAATTTAAAATCAGCGTTAAAGTTCCCTGTTGGATATCCTTTAGCATTGCTGTGTATATTCTGCACAGCCCCACCCCCCCCAAAAAAAAGTCTTCTTGGAGAGTTTACAGCTCACACAATCTATTTGAGCAGTATTCTATTAGATGAGATGTTGTTGTGTGAGTTATTGCACCTATGGGTAGAACAATCAATTTAGTAACATCTCGTAGGAAAGGCATTTTTATGCCTCACTCGCTTTTGGCAAACCTGCTGTAAAAGTCCCGTGTCCTCTGTTTTATGGGATTTGTAAAATAGTATATTTAATGAAGACTGAAGAGACAAATCATGTAAATACTGTATATCAGCAGCAAGCGAATAGGCCATTTTCAAGGTCAGGCCTAATAGGTTTTTAAACAGTTTTTCTAAACAGTTTTTCTAGTGTATACTCTCCTGTGTAGTGTGACCAAATATTGACCTGGTATTTTGGGTGTGCTTTTTTTATAAATTCATTTTTTTTACTCTCTTTAAGCTATTTTATACTGTTATTATATGGGTTGAAACGCATTTGTGCAATAGACCTTTTGTGGCTCAAGCTTAGATAAAGTATTAAATGTGCTTAAATTTGTTTACATCAGGTTACTGTATGCCAGGGATCCCCAACCTTTTGAACCCGTGAGCAACATTCAGAAGAAAAAGTAGTTTGGGAGCAACACAAACATGAGAAATGTTCTTGGGTTGCCAAATAAGTGCTGGTATTTGGCCATTTGGTACCCTTGTACATTTTCAACCTACATGGAGACTCTTATTTGGCAGCGCACCTGGTTTTTATACAACAAAAACTTGTCTCCAAGCCTGGAATTCAAAAATAAGCACCTGCTTTGAGGCCACTGGGAGCAACATCCAAGGGGTTGGAGAGCAACATGTTGCTCTCGAGCTACTGGTTGGGGATCACTGCTGTATGCAGTGGCCATAATGGATGAAACACGGGTATGGGATCTGTCTTCTGGGGGCCCATTATCCAGAAAGCCCTCAATTACAGGAAGGCTGTGTTCCATAGAATCCATTTATCCAAATAAAGCAAATTTATTTAAAAAATGCTCGGGACCTGGGGTTTTCTGCATAATGGATATCACTATAATTTGTATCTCCGTGCCTTAAGTCTGTTAGAAAATCAAGTAAACATAAGTATACCCAATAGACTGGTTTTGCTTCCAATAAGGATTAATTACAGTAAAACCCCAATTTTACGTTTTTTCAGGGGACCAGGAAAATGTAAAATCGGGGAAATATATCATGCATAATATATAGGTGGGACCACAAAACATCAATGTAAAATGAGGGAAAACGTAATATCAGGGGATGTAAAATACTGTAGGGGTTCTACTGTAGATCTTAGTTGGGATCAAGTACAAGGTATTGTTTTATTATTACAGAGAAAAAGGAAATAATTTCTAAAACTTTTGATTATTTTGATAAAATGGGGGCAGGCCTTTCTGTAACTGGGAGCTTTCTGGATAAGGGATCCTATACATGTAATAATAAAGCAGTACCTTATTCACATTTTCCCAGTTAAGATATAAGTAGTCCTTACTGAAGGCAAAACAAGCCGATTGGTATTAAGTCTAAAATATAGAAAGGTCCCTAATCTGGAAAACCTCAGGTCCTGAGCATTCTGTATAATACCTCCCGTTCCTGTACAGACTGCCTGAGACCTTTCTGTTACTTATAACTCATTTCTATCTTCATATCACACTTGGTCAGAAGGAGAATGTTCCTTTTTTTTCAGAAACAGTATAGAATGTGTATTTCTGTTACACTGAAATCTTGATCGTTACCCAACTGGAAAGTCGTTTACAACAAATGAGAAGTAGTCAATGGAATTTTCTGTTACTAATGCAGAACTGGATTGGTGCAAATAAAATACAGAATATACCACCTATTGTGCTTCCCGTGAAAAGTTATTTGTAGAGGTACATAAATCTTGTGTATATTTTGGGATGACGCATCGTTATATGAGAACTTCTGAATGGAAATGAATCTGTAATGTTGCGGAACCCCACTTTCTGCCGTTCGGTTTGAAATATTTTCTCATTCCGCTTATCAAAAGGGAAGAGGTTTATTAATGTGGAAACAACACCGTGCTGTGGCTCAGTATGAGATGCTTTTACCATTTGTTTTGTTCTACCTCTGCAGTAATTATTCTCGCACCTTTTAGAACACAGCTGAAAATATGTATTTTAATTTTTATTTCCCAATGGGTTTGTTTGTGTTTCTGAGATTTATTTTAGAAAAGGGACGGAAACGCCACCAAGACTGAGACAATGTTTTCTTGTAAATTTATAAATATATTTAAATCAGCATGTGGATGTGTCCTTACTGCTTTCCCTAGAGGGCAGTGTTGTGCCCTGCACCTCCTACCACAACATCTGTATGACACAGCCCTCTATACAAGGGGCCAGCCAGTGGCGTAAGTACCATACATCAGAACCCACGGTGGAGAGTGGCCAGTCAGAGACCGGCAAACACAGTTGAGTACGCATGTTGATTCCCTGACAGATTCTTTTTGTGGGGGGCCCAGTAGCATACTTCCCAACTGTCCTGGTTTCAGGGGCTGCTGCCGCCCCCCTCCCGGTCTGCGCTTCTAACTTTTAGCATCTGAGTGGGTCAAGTTGGGGCCGCATCGCTAGTGCAGTGAGTGCTATTGCGCTCGCTGCACTAGAAGAGACGAATTTCCATTTAAAAAACGGAAATTCGGCTCTTAAAGTTACCAGACGCTGCTTTTTGCCGCCCCCTGGTAACTGGCCGATCCATGCCGCCTGAGGCAAGATTGGCCGAAGCGGCCCTGCCCGTTGTTTGCAGGACATTTCCAATTTTGACAGCTCATCCCACAGTCCCGGGGTTTGTTACTGAAATGTCCCAACTTTCTCTTTGATCTCTTGAACTGAACAGCCAGAAAAATTGTAATGTAACTAAAGTAGGAAAGAGAAAAACAAGTTGCATCAATAAGAATAAAAAATCCACATTGTGCAATGTAATATTGTTCCTTAAACAGTTATTGCATTGCGAATTTTAATTGCGCATTGCGAATTTTTAGTGCGCAGACTTAAGAAGTGCATGAAGGTGTCGTAATCTTTTGGAGCAGACATAACTTTTTCAGTAAGAAGTGTATTACCAACTTTTATTACATTCCCCCCGGAAGTTTCTAACTTAATTGGCAGAGAGTCCAGAATAGATACTTTTGTTACAGTTTAAGATAAGAAGGTCTCTTGGGCAACCTGTGATTTGCAGCTTAAAGGGCAAATCACCTTCATTAGCAAAACTGTAATAACACATAAAAACCACAATGTGTTCAACTTTCATAACCTGCCAACTTTTCTGTTGGAGGGTGGGGCCACAAAAATTGCAAATAGTTTTGTCCCCTTTTCTATTTCCAAAATGTTCGGAGGTATGCAGTAGCTCATAGTTACACCAGCAGCAGCAGGTCCCCTTGAACAGAGGCCTGTGGCCATTCAGCAGCTGCAGTTGCAGATATACATGAGGCCTTAAACTGGCCATACACAGAGAGATCCGCTTGTTTGGCGATGTTGCGAAACGAGTGGATCTCTCCCCAATATGCCCACAATGAGGTGGGCGATATCGAGCTGATCCAATTGTGGGCCCTGGGGCCAAACTATCGGATCATAATGCAACCAATATTGGCGGCCGCTTTGCGGGACCGCATCAACACACAGATGTGGCCACGATCCGATGTGTTTTTTTTTTAATCTACACGATCGAGATCTGGCAGAAATTTGGCCTGTTGGATGACCCCACACATGGGCCAGTAAGCTGCCGACTCGGTCTGTCAGCAGCTTTTATCCTGTGTATTACTTTACTCGCACCTCGTCTTAAGCAGGGCCTTAAGTAGTGCTGTGTTGTGTTTTTTTTTTTTTTTTTTTAAATTGAGGGGTAGCGGGGCTAACATAACTTGTGCAAACTAGTTTGGGGTCAAACTAGGTGAGCGGAAGTGACGTCATGCGCACTAGCCTAGGGCAGACCCAAGTACAACCTTGGTCTTAAGGCAAAGCAGTCTGGAGAAAGATTTTAAGCAAAGCATTCTCAAGTACACGACAGAACACGGTATATTACTAACTGCAGCCTTTTTGTTTGCACCCAACAATTTTCAAATAACCCCTTGTGTCTTGAAAAATGATTGATACTCCGAACTAACTGTACAGATTAACAAATCTTAAACTGGGGGGCAGCTTTATCAAGGGTCGAATTGAAAATTTGAATTTTTTTTTTTTTATGGTCAAAACTTTATGACTTTTATGGTCATAAATTCGACTAATTAAATTTTCGAGATTTAGCATATTCTGGCCCTTTAAGAATTCAAATTCGACTATTTGCCACATAAAACCTACCGAATTGTTGTAGCGGTCCAGGGATCAATGTTTGAAGCCTTCCTGAAATCGCATAAAAAACTCTACTCAAGTCTGATCGAATTTGATTCAAGTTTTCGGGTCGGTTCAATTTGTCCAACTTTTAAAAAAATGTGATTTTAATAATAAAACTCGATGAGTCGAATTTCCAATTAATTGGAGTTTTAAAAAAAATGTTTGAAGCCTTCCTGAAATCTAACTGCTTTATTAACAGGTTCATGCAGGCATTACACAACTGCCTTACTTCCTACTTTCACTTTCCAAGCTATACAGAAAGTCCTGCGTGTCTGCAAAGCACAAGTAATGTGCACAGTGACACCCGCAGGCCATTTGTATAAACACCACAGGAAGGGAGGGGGGAAAGGACCAAACTGAGCATGCTCAAGCACTAGCCCTGGAGGTAGAGTCCTGCGCGGGTCCATTTTTTGGGACCCGGACCCGCATTTTTACCCGCTTGGACCCACATTTTTACCCGCTTGGACCCGCAACCAGTACCCGCGATACGCAACCCGGAAGTGCTGTCATTGTAAACCGGAAATTACATCATCGGTAGTAGACATGCTAAGAAAAAGGAGTAAAAAATCGCTATGGTGAGGATCCGCGACCCGACCCTCAGCCCGCAAACCTGCAGAACCACTGGCCCGCTTCTATACCCGCACCCAGAACTTCTACATGCAACCTGCAGGGTACTGCCTGATTTTGCAGGTACCCGACCCGCTGCAGGACTCTACCTGGAGGTTTAAGCTGAAAACAGGAAGTCTGATACAGAAGTCCATGTGTACACAATAGAAGGAAAGAAATGCTGTGTTTCAATTGATAGCGTACCAAAAGCAGCATTACTTTGAGGGTTTACTGGTGTATTTATAGAGACCTTTCTTTTAGACTTTCCTTCTCCTTTAACCATGGTGAAAATGGGACATCCATGGCTGATTTCAAGGGCCCTTCTCCCAATGTCCAACAGCCTCAATGTCCTCTTACTAAACTCAAGGGAAACATGAAATTTATACTCATGAAGGTTTTCTTTTCTCCCTTTAATCCACGTAAATCTGTTTCTCTAATCGTTTTAAAGAGACTGCAGAGGCACGTATAGGCATCTCCCTGTAGGAACCCGGCCTCCCTTTCAGCGCCCGTCTTCTGTGTGTGGGAACGTGTTGCAAGAAGCAGTGTGCGCAATCCATTCAGACAGATGGAGACGCCGGGATGTGAGTTTTATGTTAAACTGCTGGAACTTGGAGTTTATTAGAATTCTGCTAAAATGGTTATTTCTAGCTGATCGTTTGGAAAACAAATGTGTTTATAAAATGAAAATGAAATGGCTCTGAAAGTACAGAAAATTAAATACAATTAAAAATAAAGAAGGAAATCATAACAGATTACAAGCAGCCCTAAAAGAGATCTTCCCCCTTTTTTTTATTAAGATGCACGCCAAGGGACATGGTTTATGTGCTCCTCTTTAGCAATATTAACAAGGGTATATAAATGCATTGCTGATAATGCACTTTATAAATCTGCTTAATGTCCAAGGGGGATTAATGTTTCTACCAGGTGTTATCAGTTAATGCCACAATGCAAAAACAAATGAGATGCCTCGGCTTCAATGAACTTAATTAACTGTAATTAAATTGTTTTTGGGTTATCAACATGCAAACAATTATGCTTAATTGGGCGCTTTTATTACTAGGTTGCATGCAACGTTGGACAGAGAGGAGAAGCATGAGCTATCATAAATCCTATAAAGAGCTGCAATTAGTGCAAGTTGTCTTACGGCCCCCGAGGCATTTTACCACCTAGACTTGAGTTATCGGTAATGACACGGTCTCCCTAAACAACATATATAGTAAGCACAAGGTAAAAAAAAAGTAAGAGGCAAACGTCAAAAAAATAAATGCATTCATTTAAGTTCATTTATACTTACAGCCATTCTTCTCTTTCATTACAAAGCAGAGATTCATTTGCAGGCTTGCAGTGTGTTCCAAAACTTCATCTACCTGCAAAACTAAAAGTACCCTTTTAAAAGAGCAAAAAAATTATTTGCCTTTCTCTTGGGTCACTGACAGCCAAACAACTATTGCTCCGTGAGGCTCAGATTTTGTTATTGTTATTACTTATATTTCTATTCCGGCCCTTTCCTATTCATATTTAAGTCTCTCTATCTGGTTGCTAAGGTATTTGATCCTATCAACCTGATAGCTGCTGAAAGTCCACACTGGAGCTCTACTAAACCATAAAATAAAACACACAAATACAATTAAGACTAACATATCTCAGAATACTACTGTCTACATCAGAGATCCCCAATCTTTTGAACCTGTGAGCAACATTTAGAAGTAAAAGGAGTTGGGGAGCAACACTAGCATGAAAAATGTTCCTGGGGTGCCAAATAATTGCTGTGATTGGTCATTTGGTAGCCCGTATGTGGATCAACAACCTATATTGAGGCTCTGTTTGGCATTGCACCTGATTATTATACAGCCAATTATTGCCTCCAAGCCTTGAATTCATAAATAAGCTCCTGATTTGAGGCCACTAGGAGCAACATCCAAGGGGTTGGAGAGCAACATGTTGCTCACAAGCTACTGGTTGGGGAATCACAGGTGTACATCATACTAAAAGTTATACTAATGGTGCTCTAACTTTTTAAGTCCTGCTTCCAACAGATAGTCCATGGGTTGACTGTTCTTTCTGACCTATTGTGGCACTCAGCAGTAAATATACCTATTGAGGGCATGTCATTTTAAAAGGGTTGCCTGGGTACTTTTGGCCACACATTGTATATTAATTTTAGTGACCGTGGCATTTGCTAAAACAGAGTTTGCTACTAATATTAAAGAGCCACAAATAGAATTGAGATGTGTAAGTTATATCATCTATACTTCATTTTATTGAGAAGATGTTACAAGGGTCCAATGAACAAGATTTCACAGACTCCAAGGAAAAGCCAATAGTCTGATGTCCATTTGAAGTGTTATTAGAAAATGTGTCTGATATATCCTCTGGATTCAGAAGCAATTCTCAACCAACCAACCAAGGACTGAGCTTTTGTAGTCTTTTCTTTCAACTTCAAGAATGGTAGGGTTGGTGTGGAGCTGCTGTACTCAGTGGCTCACTTGTACCTAGAGCTTTAGTGGACACTTGAGGGGGTGCATATATGCAATATAATAGCAGATACAGTATAGGTTATACCTTTCTTCACTCTCCTGGGCTCTAACACATTTATGTAGAAGACAGTCTACAGTTGCTATGAGAGATTTTATTAAAAGTGCTGGGTAGAAGTAAATATCTGTGAGTGTATATATTATGTGTTGTCCTCTGGGTCCTCCATCTACATTTAGAATACTTTGCAGAATACTTTACATAGTGAGCGTGCCTGTCAGTTTATTCCAGCACATCAACAACTTGTAACCCTTTTGTGCCAATGTGAATATGCATATAATGAGAAATATGCACAGTGGAATGTACAGTAGGTTCCCAAACATTGAATTCACAGGCTGATGGCAAGACATTAGAATTTTTTTTTCTTGGCAAAGACAGTTCTCCCTATAACCTTATCACCTTATCTGTAAGTGCACCTAAAGGAAAGTACATTTCAATTATAAAGTAGAACCATATGTAGGAAAAATGCAATAAATATCCATGTTTTCCTATTCAGTAGCAGAGAATTAGGATAACTGTGATGTTTCTTGGGGTGAACATGTGATTGAGTCTCCAGTTTATATATGATATAAATATGTAGGTACAATTCACTGGAGTGGAAGCAGCACTTTTAATTACTTTAGGTTGTTGTATGATCACGTATTGGAGATTAATCACAATGATGCCAGCCTAAGGCCAATATCACATGAAGCAGTTTGTTGACAATATTCTGCCAACACGTGTGAGATTGTGGTGACTGGTACACTTGTCACTATACACACAGAGCAGGGTTTGGTCCTCCCCTCACCAGGAAGGGATGAAAGGAATTAAGTATAAAGGGCTAAGCACTTTATCCACCATGTATACTGTACCGATTTCTGCTGTCTTTTGGATTTTTTGTGATTTGGAAGAATACATGTGAATGTATTTAGAGAAATGGATTCAAACTGAATTATTCTCTTTCATTTTAGATTTTGGCCCTCCACAGGGGAGAAGAAACCACTTTGTGACATTAGCCTAAGGGTCAGTGGACAAGTTACTGCAATCATGAAAATAGTTCATGCCACCTGTCTATAAGACTAGTGATCGCTATGTGGCCAAAAGTATCTGGATACTAAAAATGACATGTCTAAATGACGTGTTTATAAGGTTGCCATGAGGTATAGTGGGGTAACATATGCCCTCTGTGCCATTGGTCTGACCCACCAATCCCTTCCTCAATACACCCAAACCCCACACCTTGCACATCAGGCTGGGCCACTAACAGGACACTTTCCTTCCCTCATGGCAGTCCTTTGTCCTTGCTTGCTGTTGAGGTACAAAATATCTCTGGAAGTAATGTTAACACAAGAACTATTCATAAGAATCTTTAAGATTCTATTGCTAACCATATGTAAGCAAACCTGCCATAACCATGTGAAATGCAATTAGTCTGCAGAAGTATGAAAGGTCAATGTACTGTGGAGCAGTGGAAATACATATTCAGGCATGGCTTATGGTGTTTAACCATCTGGTAGTCTGACAGAAAATTCTGGGTTTGGCAGATACTAAGAAAATGTACCTATGAACACCAATTGTAAAATTTGGTTGCAGTGGAATAATGATCTGGTCTGGGACCCCTGGTTCCCGATTGGCCAGACCTGATCACCCAACACAAGTACCCAACATGACTAATGCAAAAAACATCAAAGTGAAGACTAACTACCTATTAATACTGAATATTTGGTATGGGAGTTAAATCATGGGAGTTAAATCATGGCATACAGATGTTCAAATACTATAGGCCATATAGAGTAGAAGCAAGGCATATGGCTAAGGCCCTGATTGCAGGGAGATTAACTAAAAAATGTTTAAAGGTTTTTCTTTCCTTTGAACTAATAAGCTGTACATCTTTGTTGTAGGGGGTCAACCAACTTCTGGCACCTGATACAGGGTACATTTCACAATTCTGCATTTTTTGGTTTTGCCTCAGAAACAGCATTTTCTGATGTTACCCCATATATTTTCTATTGAATTAAGGTTGGAGATTGGACTGGCCACTCCATAATGTCAATCTTGTTGGTTTAGAACCAAGATTTTTACTGGTGTGTTTGGGGTTGTTGTCTTGTTGAAACACCCATGTCAATGGCATTTCTTCTTCAGCATAAGGCAACATGACCTCTTAAAGTACTTTGATGTATTGAAACTGATCCATGATCCCTGGTATGAGATAAATAGGCCCAACACCATAGTGTGAGAAAAATCCCCATATCATGATGCTTGTGCCACTATGTTTCACTGTCTTCACACTGTACTGTGACTTGAATTCAGTGTTTGGTGTGTTTGGAGGTTGTCTGACAAACTGTCTGTGGCCCCTAGAACCAAAAGAACCATCTTGCACAAAATATTGCGCCATTTCTCTTTAGACCAGTCAAGCCATCAAATTGTAAGCTCTTCAGTACATATCTTTTCAACAATGGGACCAATGGTTGCCATATCAAAGTATTTGAGATCATTTTAGCTGAGCAGCCTATTATTTTCTTGTAAACTTGGTTAGGTCAGCTCCATTTTCACCTTTTTCATTCAAAAGAAACTTTTCCCAGTGCATGTACAATCAGTGGCCACCATCCATTTGTATACTGTTGGAAACTTGAAGAACAGCCGGCTTATGTTTAAAATAAAAAAGCCTTTATTCAGTACATATGGCAACGACCCAGATCCTTTCCATATGTACTGAATAATGTCTTTTTTTTTTATTTTAAACATAAACCGGTGCTGTTCTTCAAGTTTCCTACAGCCTATTATTTTCTGCACTTTATATTTTTCTTCTCTTCAATCAGTTTTTTAATCAAAATAGGCAGTTCTTCTGAACCATGTGTGGAACGACCCTTTTTTGCTCAGAAAGGAATGTACCAGCATGCAAAACATTTGCTCCCTTCCTTCCTTAAATAACAGCTGTAATTGGCACCTGATTTTTCACAGAATGAATGACCTCACGAATTGAACTCCGCACTACTATTATTTGTAACAAGCTATTATTATTTGGAACAAGCCTCAGATAATGATTCAATGACAGAATCAGCAGCTTGCATGTCATGACTGTTGGGTCTGTTATTCTACTACACCTAGTAGTAAATAATTTCATATATAGAAATATAATTTTTTAGAAAAACTGTGATTGATCAGATAAGTGATATCAGACTGCTTTTATTCTGAACTAAACAGTATATATTATGGTGCCTAAGAGGTTAACTCAATAGAAATGCCTATATTAAATTCTTGAGAATGATGCTGTGTGCACTTTCATACAAGAGCATCTTTTATTTTGGCATTAGTGTCTGTTTCAGATGTTTCTAATACACGTAAGGATGAAATGGAAATAGAGCAATATTTTATAAAGAGTTTTTGCTGAAATATTGGCAAAACTACAACATTGTTCTGAAACATTGGCACTGGGAGCTTTGCTGTGTAAAGCAATCGCAATGCACCAATAATTCTCCTGTTGGAGATGGTTAGATATGGTTGATGCAGTTATGTCACTGCTTCATCAAGTCCTAAATTTCTGCTGCTATATGGAGTAAATTCACTTTGCAAGAACATACAGAAAAGAGAGAATCCAGCTAGAAGGCCTGCATCTTTTATTTAGATGCAATTAGTTCTGCCCCCTTATGTGATATATATTTATCTAGTTTATATGGTAACCTAAGCATGAATGAGGCCTTTTTCTTGTCTGGAAAAGACTAAAATGCGCTGTCCTCCAGTGTATATGACAAGTTTTAGATGCTGCCCATTTACTTTCATAACTCAAAGGCCTTGGCCAACAAATAAATTGGCAGATTTGGTTTTTATTTATTGGGTTTCTCAAAAAATGGAAATAAAGATAATACAAGTAACAATGAATATCTTTGATACATCCATGTCACAGAAAAGAACACTTTGCATCTTACTGCTGGGTTAGCACTTGCTGGCCGTGTCAACCAAACTTGTTGGTTTGTTGTGTGTCAATCATGCAATGTTGCAATAAAAACAAGAACATACATTGGAGCTTGTAAATAAAAAGATAAGGAGATTGAGAATGGAACAGATAACAGGGATGGGGTAGTCAAGTCCCCATTTAAACCATCATAGTAACACAGAGCATTCTATGTCCTGCATATACTACTTGCATTATTAGTTCCAGCTTGCATGCTCTCCAGGGTCTGGGCCCATGGAGACCACTCCTATCTAGAGTGATGTGTCTCTGATGGATTCCGTCACATCCAATTTACATTTGTTATCAGTGTTTGCAGTCCTGGAATATTTGGT
Organism: Xenopus borealis; assembly: GCA_024363595.1. Lineage (NCBI taxonomy): Eukaryota > Metazoa > Chordata > Amphibia > Anura > Pipidae > Xenopus > Xenopus borealis. The sequence continues at coordinate 24,195,556 of CM044444.1, forward strand.
TGTTTCCAGCTTGCAGTTAGCAGAGATCTTACTGCAGTTAAAATGCGAGTGGCTCATGTGTGGGATTGTTTGGGGTGTATGTCTCTGATTTTCATCCCCAACAGAAAGGTATGTAGGTTGCATGTATGGTGCAGTGTAAAACCATGGAGGGCACAGGGCAGAGTCGCTACCATCGTCCAGCATTGCTACTGCAATCAGAGCAATAACACTCTCTGCACTAGTGAAGCCTAATTTCGGAGCAGAAGAAAAATCTACCTTTAAAGGAACAGTAACACCAAAAAATTAAAGTGTTCTAAAGTAAAGAAAATATAATGTAGTGTTGCCCTGCACTGTTAAAAGTGATCGGATTGCTTCGGAAACACTACTATAGTTCATGTAAACAAGCTGCTGAGTAGCAATGGCGGAAATTGAAAAACGGCTATATGGCACAGGATAAGTAATGGATAACAGATAACATTATGTTCTACAGAACTTATCTGCTATCTGCTGTGTAACTGGAGCCTTTTCCCCTTTGAATGGCTGCTGCTCCCATGACTACACAACAGCTTATTTATATAAACAATAGTAGTGTTTCTGAAGCAACTACTGCAGTTTTACCAGTGCAGGGCAACACTGCTTTATATTTTTATTATTTTAAAACGATTTCATTTTTTGATGTTACTGGTCCTAACTAATTTCAACCTGCTTTTTAGGGAGTAACAGCACTGGCATCACCCAAAATACTACACATATAGAAATAATATGAATGTCTGGAGTGACTGGACATCCAACAACAAAATCTAGAACACTACTTCCTGCTTTTCAGCTCTTAAATACAGCAAAAAAAAACATAACACAGATGACCGACAAGGAAGAGCAAGCTGTCTGTCCTTTCAGTCAGTCCCTTACTTGGGTACCAGGGAGCATATTGCTGTTAGGTGGAAGATGGCCTACAGGCACTTCCTGGCAATGTAAAGGTATGCAGGGACCTCACTGGGCTGGTATTGGCTCTGGCTTTTTTCAACCTTTGTTCAGAACGCTGTCCTCATTATGAAAAGTACCAAGGTCAAGTGCATGAGGATCCAAGACAAGCCCCAAAAAGGGCCGCCTCACCACAGAGCCTAGACCTGCACGGTGAGGTTCCGGATGACCATGTGCCTTTACACTTTACATCGAAAGGCAGTGTCGGCAGACCGAGGTGGGGTGACAATAGCCTGCCTTAGAAGGAAGGAGGGGCAAGGTGTCTGCCCCTTGGTCAGTTGATGGGATTGCCAAGGTGGGGGGGGGGGGGG
>CM044444.1:24197406-24242536 GCA_024363595.1 Xenopus borealis
CCCCCCCCCCCCATTGCTCTTTTTGGGGCATGCCTTGAATTAGCTCATAGTTGACTTTGGTAAATTGTTTAATGAAGACAGGGTTCAGTAGATAGCTTGAGAAAGCCTTATTGTTTGCGAAAACTAGTTGCAGTATCCAGGTGGGATCATTCCTTGGTGTGGTTTTATTATGCTTTTAATAAAAATCACGAAAAAAAATCAAAAGTTGGTGGTGATCAGCCAGTTTGTGAAATCGGTGAAGCAGCTGGATATTGTGAAAAGAAATTGGAGGTTGTTTGGATCAACTTGAAAAGGACATTTGCAGAGAAATAGGCTTAAGACTGCTGAGAGTTTAAATTCGGCTGTACCCTTGAAAAATTCTGGAACTGTGTATTCTGGTGAGATAATTCTAACTTCTTTTTGGTGGCCTGTGCAGCTGATAAGAAGGAGGGAGTGGGGCACGCCCCAATATACCCCTTCATAATTTGCTCTCTAAATTCAGCCATCTACTGGCCTAGCCTGTCTGATATATTTAATTAAATACTTTGAATACTCCACTGTTTCAAAACCAACTTCTGGGAAATAACTTTTTTTTTTCACTTGTTGAACTACAACTCACAACTATCCTCCACTGCTTAAAAAAATTCCAGCTTTTATTCCTGGGAAATAATTTTTCTGTCTTGTTGTACTACAACTCATAGACATCCTTTATTGCTTCAAATGTTTCAGTTTTAATTTCTGGGGAATAACTTTTTTCTGCCTTGTTGAACAACCACTTACAACCATCTTCCTTTTAAATATAAGCATACACCAACACCAAGGAACAATAATTTACATTTTCCCTACAGGAAAAGTGATTATTCACCTGGATTATATTTATTATTGATTTTATTATTTTTGTTCACTGTGTTCTCTGGCCAGCCAGTGTTTTAGTAATTGTATATTAAACTGTATTTTTAAGATATTGGTTTTGCAGTCCACCTTCTATCTATTTTTCCTAATTGGTTTTTATCCCCAATAGGACCTTGGGGATTGAGGGTGTGCTGTCTCTAACAATATAATACCCTTCCCCCATCCGTCATAGGAATCTCTCTGTATTAATAGAGCAATATTGTTGCACTTCATCAAACCTTATTCAGTATATGATGATGCATTATTAAGTTACACAAATAAACAAAAGGAATTCTGGGAATTAATTCCAAATGAGCTCCAAGAAAATCCCATTTGCATGGGCTTATCCTATAGGCTAAAGCAAAAGCCAGGATACCTGCACTACACTGAAGAGCCTCAAGAAAGGAGAAACCGGTCTGTAGTTGGGAATCTGATCAGCTATTGTCCTGGTTTTTGCTTGAAAACCCAGTGGGTGAGCTTTAGCCTATAGGATAAACCCATGCAAATGGGATTTTCTTGGAGCTCATTTGGAATTCATTCCCAGAATTCCTTTTATTTATCTAACTTACATAGCTATCACCTGACAAGCGCATGGCAATTCAATGTAAGTATAGGAGATGCTGTTTTGGACAAATTGGTGCCATGTGGCTGCTGTTTTTCTTACAGGTGTTGCCTGTAAGTACCCCCCCCCCCCCCACTGCTCTTTTTGGGCCATGCCTTGAATCAGCTCCTAGTTGACTTTAGTAAATTGTTTAATGAAGATAGGGTTCTGCTTGAAAAAAAAACAATTGAGAAGCTGATTAGCAGCCTGAAGAAAAAGGCACCAACGCTCCGGCATAGAAGAGAGATGGTTCTGTACAGGCATAAAATACCCTGAAAAGTCCAAGAAATCAACCACTCGTGAACTGAACTTGGGTATCCACCGGGCTGACAACAGGCGCTTTAGCCAACCTGCCACTTGTGCCTCTACATTGATTAGCAGTGCACTTCCGATCATTTTTGGACAAACTGGTGCCAAGTTTGGTTATTTAAAAATGTGGCATTCATAGCACCTGAAACAATTGTGGCCTGTTTGCCACTGGCCTTATGTTAATTAAAGCTAAAACTCCAACACCTTCTGTAGAAATGGCCCATGAACCCCAAATCCATATTTGGTATAAAATACTGGAAATGTGAGAATATAAATAACCTTGTTGGCCTAACAAGAAATTATCTCCTTTACTGTGCCATGAATCCCCCTTTTAAGTCCAACTGAATGGCCTGAAAATTCTCTGATCCAGACCAATAAACCTTAAATCCAGCATTGTATTCAGTGACTACTCATTTATCTTACAACCCTAGTAACTGGTATTAATACTGTTGACAATTGCCTCCCAACTACGATAAATATGCACTACTTTGGGTGTTGAAATGTCCCTATTTTCCATCCACTACCAGCAATGTTATTTGCCATTGGGAAGTCACTTGAGCTTCCAAACTAGCTTGGAGAAAGCCAAGGAGGCAACACATTTTCTAGCATGCCATCACCCTAGCCTAATACAATTTTTTTATTCCTTTTGTTTTATCACCTTTAGCTTTTAACTGATCTTTCTCTGTCTCAATCTAAGCTTCTCCCCACTTCCATCTGTTCTAAAATCCTCAATTGATTAAGACAAAGACTGTGTAAGGTTGTTCAACCTGCTGGAAATTTACCACAATGCAACTTTATGGGAAACTTGGGCACAATGAAAACAAAAATCAATTTTAATATAATACAGTACACTCGGATCACACTGGGCCCTCCTGAGTCCGAACAATAAGATGACTGGGAATTAATCTATGGGTCAGGCACCTTAATCCTCCAGTGCCTTAATATTTGCCATAGTCTTTTTACATATTTTCTTATGTATGTTCTCTTTATTCGATTTTTCTGTTCTCTTAAACATATTGCAAGAAATGTACAGCACTGTGTATACACACATGGCCATGTAAATACCAATATACAAACACACATACAAGTTTCATTCAAGTTTAATTGAGTGAACCTCTTGTAATTCCTCTATAGATAGCTTGATAGATTTATGTTAGAATGACTTGGATCAAGTTACCCTTTATTAATGTTATTAGCCTTGGATACATTTCCTTGTACACTCGTGTTAAATTGAAAAATGTCATCAATCATTTTATTTTACAGCCTTCACCTCCAGCCTTGAGATTACTGGTGCAAGCTATGCACATTGCAATTTTGTCTTTGGCCGAACATTATTTTGTTTGAAATTATATTTTCTGTACTATGCTGTGGGCTGGGTTGGCTATCATGCAGTGATTTCATTTTTCTGTGGAATTGCCATTGGGGCTCAATTGCCCCTTATATTAGCTAGTATAAAGTACAGAGTCCCTGCATCCATTGGGTGCTCGGCTTTTATCTTGATGTGACTTTTTTTTTATAAATAAAAGGGATTGGTGGTGCACCAAAAGTTTAACAATGGTAAATAAAGTTGTACATAAAACTTACAATAATAAAATAAAATACAACAAATCTTGAAGATATAATATCCTATACTACAGTATATTAGTATTGGTGACTTCAGGTGGGGTTACCTGTGGCCCAGTGAGCTCATAAGGTTTCATTTACAACCACAGTTATTGAACAAAGCAATTGCACAAGTTGACACCATTCATTAAAGGCAATTATGTCCAAAGCTACTCGTTGTACTGCTGTTATGTTCGGAACCAATTCATCTGTCTTGGCTCATGTTCTGAAACGCAAGTAGGGGAAGCTTGGAAATCTAGTGTCACCTTAAAGGAGACGGAAAGGCTTTAGGCACTTAAGGGTGCCAAATGTTAGGCACCCCCAAGTGATTGTATCTACCTACCTGAAACTCTGGGTAGCTCCTATCAGCAGAAAACTGCGCCAGCCCGGGGTTATACGAGTGAGCACCACAGAGAGATCTACTTCTGTCCCAGGGCCTGGGGTTTCAGGTAGGTAGATACACTCACTTGGGGTGCCTCCAGCCTTTTCTTCTCCTTTAAAGATGGCAGTAGTTCTAGGTTTCCCCCAGTAGTCAGCATCAATACAGAATGCAATTGGGCCTAAAGGATCAGACACTGTTTTAATGCCAAGGGCTGGCAATTCCGGCATCCAGATTTCGATTTTTTAACCCAATGGCATTGGCATTGCACCAAAACGGTGCTCTGATTCCGAAGGTTACCAAAGAAAAGAAGATGGCTGTCATGAACGCCGATGGACAGAATCTGCACAAACGGGTAAGTAAAAAAGTACTTTTTTCTGGGGTAGCTGGTAGGCTGGGGGGGATGAGGGAGGGGAGTCTATATAGGGTTGGGGTGTAGGGTTTTTTTTAATTTTGTGTAGCATTCTCCTTTAATGGCCAATTGAACACCTTTTTATTCATCAGCTCAATTGTGCTGGAAATAACTTCCCCTCCATATGACAAAACACATGGAGTGAATAAGGGATAATTTACATTGCAGAGGGCAATATATTACCTGCGTGTGACTCCAGAGCAAAGTGTTCCTCAGTGAAAGGACTAGTAAGGAACTTGCAGAATTAGTCTATGGATGCAAATATAAAGAATCTGCTAAAAAGTTATCATTAACACAAAGTGCCTTTAAAGAGATTTCGAAGACGATTGCAGAATGTCTATAATGTGTGTAGAAAATGTTTCAATTAAATGTGTTTTGAAGTACAACCTAATTAAATGAGCCCTCGTATATTGGAATCTCCATCTGAATGAATCCTATTTTCTCTACAGTTAGAATGGTAGAGCCAAAAGCATTGTGGGTATTTAATTATATCCCAAGCCCACTTGTTAGTGGAGTCCGTTATGTACTCGCTGACAATCAATTCTTTTTCTGCACTGCTAATTCTGAAAGCCATTCTCATTACAGGTAAACTTGTTCAGGGAATTATTAACCAATGTACGGTGACTGATTAGCCTGCATTGTTATTTTGTGAATAACCACGGAGGATCAGAAAGTGTCAGAGAACTGTGTCCCTAATTGGTGGATCACCTTTATTCCTAAAGTCCTTGTTTGCAACTGGGAGTTGAATGAGGAGATCAAATATAACCGGAGACGGAATGTATGAGAACTGGCTTCAGTTGCTCTGTTGTGTGATTTACTGTGTTTTCCTATTGCCTTTGTGCATAGTGTCTAACACTGCGATATATTTATGTATTAAATAGGAGATTATACAATATTCAAATGGTAAGTTGTAAAAATGACATATTCAGGGATTGATGGAGGTAATACAGTACTTTTGTGCGGCTTTAACAGAGCAGGAGAGCACATAGACACTCTTGTCTACTATGGGGCTGGCTGGGGCCAGCAGGGAGCTGTGAAAAGTGATATAGTTTATATAATTCCTAAAAAATTATTATATCTATATTATATTAATGTAAATTTATACTGAAAGACAATGAATGCCAGCTCCCTGGGGTTTAGTGAAGTAAGTAGAGGGGATTCTCTTCTTGGCATATAGTTTAAGGTTCCACATTTTAAAGTATTTACCACAATGTGATGGACAATAGAATATAAATGGGTCATTTCCTATAAGACATTGAAACAGAAAATGGTTGCTGACCATGTAAACTTATGACTGTATAAGGCAAGTTTGCATATGATAAAGAAACCAAAACCTCTCATATTCTTTAGGGTAGGGGCAGACAGGCAGTTTCGGGGAGATTTAGGCTTAGTCCAGACGGGGAGATTCGGGGGTGATCCGTCGCCTGGCGACTTCTCGCCGCGACAGGTCGCCCCCGAATCTCCCCGAATAGCTAGGCACCGGCGAGGTTTAAAAACGCCTGCGCTTATTCACACGGAGCGGCGCGATTTTTAAAATCGCTCCAAATTGCCTCCGTGTGAACACGCGCCGGCGTTTTTAAGCCTCGCCGGTGCCTAGCTATTCGGGGAGATTCGGGGGAGATCCGTCGCGGCGAGAAGTCGCCAGGCGACGGATCACCCCCGAATCTCCCCGTCTGGACTAAGCCTTAGTCGCCTGGTGACTAATTGCCTCTTCTGCAGGTCAACAATCTCCCCAAACTGCCGTCTTCCTACCTTCCGTCTGCTAATGCACAAGGAAACTTTGGGAGAACTTTGGAATTCGAAGCGTCATGCGTGCATTAGCGCAGGCGATTCTCAGGTGATGTTCTTATTTAATTAACCAGGAGAAAGCTGTATCTTATCTACAAACACAATTAAACTCGACACAGGGGACCCATCCACTGTACAGCCTCAATGAAGAATGTTTTAGCTAATCTCTTTCTTTATTCCATTCACACATACAAAAAAAGAAATGTTATCAGTATGCATAAAGGGATACGGTCATGGGAAAACATGTTTTTTTCAAAATGTATCCGTTAATATTGCTACTCCAGCAGACTTCTGCACTGAAATCCATTTCTCAAAAGAGTAAACAGATTTTTTTTTTTACATTGAATTTTGAAATCTGACATGGGACTAGCCATTTTGTCAGTTTCCCAGTTGCCCCAGTCATGAATTGTGCCAGCACTTTAGGAGGGAACTGCTTTCTGGCAGGCTGTTGTTTTTCCTTCTCAATGTAACTGAATAGTACACAGTGGGACATGGGTTTTACTATTGAGTGCTGTTCTTAGATCTACCAGGCAGCTGTTATCTTGTGTTAGGGAGCTGTTATCTGGTTACCTTCCCATTGTTCTGTTGTTAGGCTGCTTGGGGGGAAAAGGGAGGGGGTGATATCACTTCAACTTGCAGTACAGCAGTAAAGAGTGATTGAAGTTTATCAGAGCACAAGTCACATGACTTGGGGCAGCTGGGAAATTGACTATGTCTAGCCCCATGTCAGATTTCAAACTGAAATATAAAAGAATCTGTTTGCTCTTTTGAGAAATGGATTTCATTTGATCACTTTATTTACAGTGTATGCAGTGTAATGTATTGTAAACACTGGAGCATTTTTTCCCATGACAGTATCCATACAATATGTTCTTATTCTATACCGATGTAGGCAGAACTGGTGAACCCTTTGCATTGAGGAGAAAGTGCATCCAAAAATTAGATCAAGTCAAATGTGCTGCCAAAGCAAATGTCAGTGTAAATGTCAATGTCAACAACACAGTTTAATCTAACCTCCCGGACTAGAGAAATAGAAAGTTCTTACGTGAGGTTCACAGAACCCAGATTATAATCAACAACATTCGACACTGGAAGGTGTCGCTCACAGTGTGAGCCGGAGAACAATGCTGCGATTGAGTGCGAGCAAGGATGTTATCTGCATTACATTACACTGCATGCACTGTCAATAAAGGGATCAAATCTCTCTATTATTGTGTGCCCAGCATTGAACTCAACTCGCTTTTGTGGCAATATGTTTGTGATGGACTTAATGCGCTAAAAGAAGAGTTTACTCAAATGATACAATTGGGCACAAACATTTCAGGCACAAAAATTGTGGGATCATGTATTAAGTGGATGCGTTAAACAAAGTGCCACAAACACATGAGCAGTCTAGTGAAAAAGACATCTTTTTTTTTTGCAAAAGTTTAACTTTTCACTTTACTGCCCATTTGTACCCATGTGAAGAAGAAGAAGATGCAGGAAGAAGATCACTCCATGGTGTTCATTGAGAAGTACCTCAAGGAGCACTGGCCCAGGGTATCAAGCAAATAATTACAAGGGTCGGGGGGCTGTTTGGTACCACCAGTGATTTTCCATTTCCTATTCCATTAAGGTATTTTGCTTTTTTGGGTGGATAACTTGCAGACACGGATACAGTCCTGTTAGAAAATAACATATACTGTATACTAGAGTTTAGGAAGGATTATGCCCCCAAATTCGAAAAGGTCTTTCTATGGTTCTGTCTATGGTTCCACTAGACTTTCCTCGTTGTCTGGTCACTGGGTTTCTACCCACCTTTTCTCTTGTCCCACCATGTGGAGTAACTACTCGCTGGGTGGCCCTGGTGCAGGATTGGCACCTGAGCCCCCCTATCGGGCTCTCCACCTATGAATTGCACATTGGAGTAGTGATGGGCGAATTCGCAGCAAACTCCCGCGATTCACCGCTGGCGAATAAATTCGCGATACACCAGCGAAATTTCGCCTGCCGAAAATTTTCCAAAAAAGAAACGAGTCGCACGTCGTTTTTCACGCGACGCGTCGAAAATGATGCGACGTGCACCAAAAACGACGCAACGCACGTCGAAAATGGCGCGACGCGCCGAAGTTTATGTGTCGCACGTCAAAAGCGTGCCGCAACTCGTTTCGCTAATTTTTCGCCAATTCGCAAATTTCTCTGAAAATTCGCAAATTTTTCGGCGAAGCGAAACTGGGGATATTCGCCCATCACTACATTGGAGTTCTACTCTCCTCTCTGGCGGGTCCCGAGAGGGAGGGAGCCCTGGTACAATTGCACCCCCCTGCTCCCCTGGTAGTTACACCACTGTCTCCCACTTCCCAAAATAAATAATGAGCACAAGGGATTACCTTATTTCTTAGAAAAAACGTTACAGAATCTCCTAGGGGCAAATTTACTATTATTCCCCTCGAAATTCAATAAGCATTAGACCATCGAATGCTTATCGAATTGTTTTAGGCTATCATTTTGCTCAATGTTCGATTTCTCGATGAATTCATATGATCGGATACCGATCGTTCGATTTCATGAAAAAATATAAAAATTCCCTTCGAGTCTCCGAAAAATTTGTACGATTCGAATGATCGAACGCTTCGATCGTATGGATTGGTATTCGAGCAGGACTTCGTCTCAGAAGCCTAAGGGGGGTTCCCATAGGCTTCTATTGCAATTCGTTAGGTTCAATCTGGCGAAGTAGGCAGTCAAACAATTTAAAAATTTTGATTCCTTCGATCATCGAATGATCAAATTATCGGATATTCGATAATTCGGTATTCGATGATCGAAGAGGCCAAATTAGAATATACGAAAAATTCGTATGATCGTTATTCGATCGAACTTCAATCATTTCACGTGAATTTCGTAAGTCTGCCCCTTTGTGTCTGCCCCTAGAGCCCATTGCAGTTTCTTCGTTGCTAGCTTGCTCTTTGTAAATTCCTTTCCCTATGAACAAAAAGCCATTCAGCAGAGAGCAGATAAATCAGTAAAAGCAATAACCATCCCGTGCATCCGCAGCTACTAATTGGATAACTAGGAATTCCAGCTGAGCTTTAATAATTGTAACCTGACCTTGCAAATTGTAATCATTGTTAACAAACGTATCAACCTCTGATGTGTTAATAAGATGAAATCACAAGTGATGTCCCTGCTCATTGTGGAATATTTGTGGCTTCATGGTTGGCTGAATATTATACAAGGCTGCTAAAAGGCCTCGCCTGATGGCTTCCTTTTGTTATTTGTAGATATAACAAGACAAGCGGCTCTTTGGCTCTAATGCAAATAGACCCACATAAAAAAGCTCTTTTAATGTACTTTATTGGTTTGTTTATTTTAATATATTGTACATCTCAGAAGCTCTGATGTAAATTTGCTCTACAAACTAAGCTTTTATTGCTGCACAGTGTGGCTGTACTATTCACTTACTTAACCACGTTCTCCCACCATATATACCTTCTGACTAAAAGTTGTGCAAATATATGGTTACAACCCATTGTGCAGGGAATTTGCCCCAAGTGTGCCACAAGTTGGATCCAGAAAGCATCAGCTGATGGTGGAGACTGAGGATGGGCATAACTAAAGAGCTTTTTTCTGATCGTAGTTGCAAAGACACAAGTAACTGCAATGCATTCATTTTTTTAGAATTACAGTGTGATAATTGCACAGGGGTATCACTGGTGGTTCGTTATTAATAAAAAGGGCAGCATATTAAGCCTCTTTTGCCACTAGTGCTTGGTAATGGAACCAATGAATTACAGTACCACCAACTTGGACATTGGAATGATGCCAGGGTACATTGCCACCAGCACACTGTGGCCTCTCCAAATTGTTGTTCAGTGCTTTGTCAGTTTCAATACCCATCTAAATTAATCCTAGATAAAGGAGAAATACCAGTAAATCAGCCCTCCATGCGCATTGCATCATGATGCCCAACAGACACCTACGTAGGTGCAGATTTATCAAATTCACATGAAGGATTCGTAATTCAATCGAATTTTCAAAAAGATACGAATTCAAATTTTAGATTGTTTTTAGAGACCTCTTCGACCATCGAATTTTGAAAATTCAATTGAATCGAATGATTCGAATAATTTGAATAAACATCTATTCGACAGTCGAGTAACTTCCCCTTTAAATTTTATTCGACTGCCTAGTTCACCAGTTTCAACCTACCGAATTGGGTTTCATTATTTTTGATCAAATAAAAAATGCGATCGAATGGTTAAAATCATTCGAATCATTCAATTCGAACTATTTTACTGTTCAATCGAATATTTCCTATTCGCTCGTTCGACCAATTGAATTGTAGTAAAATCCTTTGAATTCGATATTCAAATTTGAAGGATTTTTATTCCCATAAAATTTGTTGGTCTAATTCGAGGCTTTTTTAACCCTCGAATTCAACCCTTAGTAAATCTGTCCCCTAGAGGCCCCTTTGCCCATATTCTTTTTATAGTGGTTTTAGAGGTACCACTTCCCTGCACATATTGGTTTGAAGCGATCAAGGCGTCTGACATCATCGCTCTTTGCGTGAAATTCAAAATTTAAAAGCGCCATGTACCTTTTCACGTTGCCCAGCGTAAAGATCCTTTCCTAAGTTCCTGGGTGTGTTTTCTGAGTGTTATTCCTGTTTTTTAATCTTTGCCTGTCCCTGATCTTGCGATCCCTGCCTGTGTTTGACTATTCTTCTGATCCTGATTTGGTACTGTGCTACTACTGTGCTTTGACCTTGGACTGTGATCTCAACTATTCTCTTTCGTCTCCTATTCTTTACCCATTTGGTTTGACCCAGCCTGTTCCTTGTCTGCACTTACTGCTCCTCCGTCCATCTCCTACACATTCGGTTCCCATGCTTACCCAGAACTTTCTCCTTGGTTCTCCCACATTAAGACCTGGTGGCATCTAAGTAGCGAGGGCTCCACCTGAAGCCAAAGGAAGCTACTATAGGCAGAAGCGTGGGCCGAGACTGGAACCTTGTAGCTAGTTCTGGGTTTGAGATACCCTACATTTCAGGCAGTCTGTGCAATTACTGACCGAGTTCACATTGTGGGAATTAAGATTCATGTTGAGTATCACTTAAGTACTGTGAACTTAGTATTCAGAGAGGATTAGTCTGCCAGTGAGGCAGTGGGGCTTAAGGCTGCCAACAAAACACTTTTGGTTTTTACAGGGTCACAAATATGATAACGCTCATCCTCCTACTTGGATTGTCTCACATGAAGGGGAAAATGTACATGAAAAGCAGAGACATGCCCTGTAAGCTACAATGGACAGTATACATGTAGTTATATAACAGATATGAGCATCGAAACAAAAAGAGGCTGTATCTTTAGCGAGTGAAGACACTTTCCTACCATGTCCTGTAGCAGCACTGTACTGAATGCTACAAATTGTGATATTACACTACTATGTGATAAAGTGCAGAGAGTAACAACAGCTTGTTCTCAACAGCCTGACAGCAATGCTGAGGTTATAGCTTAAAATCTATGATTCTACCCAAACATCCAAAGAAAATTGATCTTACTAATAGGGAAAAAATCCTTCCTGTTTGCTCTGATCATGATGTAGTGCCAGCATGGATTTGTAGCTCCTGTTACTACACCTCCTGAGAATCCAGTAGATTAAATAACACTTCCTGCAAAGTCAATTTAGCACATTTTACAACAGGGATCTTTATTTGCAAGATTATCTTTAAACATTCATATTCCATTTCGAGCTCTGTCTCTTGGGACAGGCCTGTGTTGCTTGGCAAGGTGTGCTGTGCTGTATAATGTTAGATGATATGTTGGACACAGCAGCAATATGAGACAGAAAAACAATCAACAACAATATATTTCTATATTAGACCCACCCAATTGAAATCAAGGGAAATCATCTCCTGTTTTCACTATAAACATTAAACTTTTTTTTTTTAATTCATTTTATCTAATACACATACTGAGTAACACCTCCTGCAATCTCTATCTAGCACCTTCTGTTTCTACTTGCAAGTTCTCCCTATTGCATACAAGCTCTACATCCATCTCTTGGGATTGATCCCAAATTCTTCTACACATAAAAATGACTATTTGTAGCCTGTGCAATCTCACAGGGATTTACCATCACTGCTATGAAAATGATTTCTTAATATACAATAGTCACTTAAAACTAACTGCCGCATGAGGTTTCGACCTACAGGAAAATATAAAAAATCAGTCTAGTTACTGATTATTATTATTATGTTTGCACAGTGTGCCAGAATTCAGGGATGTCGATCAGAAATTACATTTAATTTTTTTTTCTATTACAATAAGTCAAAATTGAAAAAAAAAAACGTAATCTCATAAAAACACACACACGCACAAAAAAAATCACTCAACCACAGTAAAAATTACATTCTACCTATTGTTTTCAGCCAGAAAAAGGTATCTGAGGTTTCTGGGTTTCTTCCTAAACAGAAGAACCTCAGAACTTTATTTTTCTGAAAAGTTCCTCTACTGGATTATGCTTGGAAACTGACCAGCAGGTGGTGCTGTTCGTATATTAAAAATAGAGATTTTCCTAAATATCCTGGAATCTTAATAAAATAATCAGTGCGATTTGCAACAGTGCTTAGAAAAGTTCTCACCCGAGGGGATGAGTGTAGGATTATAGGGTGCGGGTATAGATGCAAGTTGTGGGTCTATATTATAGATAATATAAAACTTTTTTTTCTGTCTCTGCCCACTTTTGATGACATCACTTACGGTTTGCAGCTACAGCACTTCCTGTTTAATGGTGGGCAACAGTTTGTGGATCAGGTTGCAGATAAGGCAGTTGAGGGCAGGGTAGCGGATCGAAGTGGATAAATTGCGCTTGGGATTGCGGGCTGCAGGCTGCAGGTTTGGGTTGGGTACGGTTCTCATACTGTATATTGGCTCCTCTCAGGACTCTATTCTCTGGTCAGTTTTACATTGACTTATTTTAAAAGTTTTCATCTTCCTTAAAATTGTTTTGGGAAATGCCTGCACTGTCTGTTTTTTTTGCTTAGCGGGTCATCTATCAAGGTTTGAATTCAAAGTTTTGCCACAAACTTACAAAATTATATGTTCAAAAACTCGAATGGCTGGGATGTGGTGAGTTCAAAAAACTCCAATATAAAACTTTGGCATATAAATTCTTGAGAGTTCATGTAGAAGTCAATGGGAGTTGTCCTTTTGGCTGTTAAACTGAAAACATATTGTGCTTGTAAGTTATTTGAGTTTTTTATATTTAGATTTAATAATAAATAAGAAAACATTTGTTTGTTTTTTTTAATTGTGAGTTTATTCGAAGTTAAAAAAAAAAAACCCTCTGAAACCTCGTAAACTCAATTTTTGATAAACTAGCCCATTAATGTAATGCAATGAAGTTATACTCTGTAAAGTGCCTGCACTTGACCATGCAAGTTTAAATCACACATTTATCTCATAACACCTTTGGTTGCCAATATCCCATCATAAACATGTTTTATACACAGTTTTGATGCACTAATCTTTGCATTGTAGCCACTACAATAAGAAATCGTGGTAGGAATTGCTTGTACCTAGTTATGAGAGAAATTGTATAGCAAATATTGTTTCATAGCAAAATTCCTGATTTCTCTATGCAAAAGTGCATTTCATCATGCAATCAATTTCTATAGATTCCCAATTTTTTTCAGAGAAGAGAAATTCCACAAACTTGTTCATATCTACTTCCACATCTTTCCAAATAACATTGTCACCCACCCAAAAGTGTTTTTGCTGGGTTCCCTGTACTTTAAAGGTGGCCATACACGGGCAGATAAAGCTGCTGATATCGATTGTTTAGACCAACTTAACAGTAGGGATGCACAGAATCCAGGATTCGGTTTGGGATTCGGCCTTTATCAGCAAGATTCGGATTCGGCCGAATCCTTCTGCCTGGCCGAACCGAATCCGAATCCTAATTTGCATATGCAAATTAGGGCCAGGGAGCTAAATCACGTGACTTTTTGGCACAAAACAAGGAAGTAAAAAATGTTTTCCCCTTCCCACCCATAATTTGCATATGCAAATTAGGGTTTGGTTCGGTATTCGGCCAAATCTTTCAGGAAGGATTCGGGGGTTCGGCCGAATCCAAAATAGTGGATTCGGTGCATCCCTACTTAACAGCTTATCTGGACATGTATGGGGGCTTCCGAAGGGTCTTCCCGATCGATATCTGGCCACGATATTGATCAGGAAGGTTTGATTTTTCCCCGACCGACCCATTAGAGCCCATTGCCATCGTCGTAATGGCCAAACAATCGGATACCCCCGATATAGCCCCGGGGAAACATCTGCTCGTTTGGCGATGTCGCAAATCAGCGGATCTTATAGTCCAGCTTTAAGGGTTTGCCTGGGGCTGATTTAATATTACAGTACAAAAAAAAGGGAATCAGCCCCTCTGTGTTCCTATTAGTGCACCTCCATTAGTTAATTAAGGTGATCCGGGTGCTCTGCCATCAGCGTCCCCACTGAAATCATAGTAGCTCAAAAAATGAAAAGGCAGCACTCTGGTTAGATAAAGATGGTGGTTTATTCCAACAGGTCACTGACCCACATTGCCTGACGTGTTTTGGGAATAACTCCCTTCCCGAAACGTGTCAGGCAATGTGGGTCGTGACCTGATTTAATATTACATGGAAACTAGCAGAGACACTCTAGAATAAGTAGTGCCAGTCTAAGAAAGCAAATGTTGAGAGGCTACTGTAAAATTTAGTGGGGGAGGCGACACGCGGTATGGGAAATCAGGGTGGGGGAACAATGCCAAATTCAACAATAAGTAAGTGTTTGGTGCCAAGGTATTGGCTATGAGTCACTACTGAGTGTGCCAGCCAAAGATCGCTGTAATGAGTTATCCCATAGTGTTTGAAAAGGGAACAGATCACAGAGGTGGTATTATGTGAAATTAGGGACTTTTCCCAGTAATTATATAAAGAAGGTTCCTCCTCTTCAAGTAGCTTTTACTTATCAGGGATTTGCTACAAGGATTCCATGTTCTGTTCTGAGGTTATTTGATTATTTAGACATGATACATTGAATTCTGTATAAAGACAAGCATTTGGTCATGGGTTGCAAGAGAGGGGGTCTACTCTGGATATTATGGGGCTCGTTTATAAAATCAACTGCCACAAGCACTAGAGTAACAAGGGACCCCTTAGTTCTTATATACAGGGTACTTGCTCCACTGATTACAGTATTCACACAAATATACCTACATATCTATAACAACGAATTGATTGACGCAGCACTATTATGCACACATGTCATTGAGTTGTCCACGCTGGAGTGGTAGGGGGTGCAATGAAAACATTTTATGGGGAATTTACATGACCTGATGCTTTTTAGGCACTGAATATATAAGAACATTATCAATGAACAGTGATTTATTCACAGTGCTTCCAATAACTATTCCCAGTCTAACAATGTCCTGAAAGCTGGAGGGAAACAATATAAATATCACAGCAACAGTCAGTTTATAGAAGTACATATCCTTCACATCATCCAGCTTTATATACTGTATAAATCTTACAGTTCTCCCATCTAAGGGAAAATCAATAGAATGTCTTCCACAAAATCCTACTTATTTAATTAAAAAAGAGTAATTTTATTTTTTATGAGTGGGTAGAAATGTAGGTACAGTACAGACAGACTGACTTCTGAGTATAGTCACCAACTCACAGAGACCTGTACTAAGACCTCCAGAGTCCCATTAAAAACATATATAATGCACACACACATACAGTATATATATTCCCTTGCAAATTACATGTGTCTGGTTCCATTGTAATAGGGCTATTGAACACAGAATTATTATAATCGGAGTTATCGGCCTGTATGAAAAGCAAAAATAAAAGCAAAAAGGTCCAGGCAGAATGGCAAACATAGGACCCATCAAAAGTGGCCTTTTTGAATGTGACAGTAGACTTCTGCAACCAATAGATGTATAGTAAATAAATTCCAGTTCAATAAACCAACTGCCTATAGGATATTACCATTAAGTGGAAATACTACTGGAATACTACTGGAAAGACGGGTAAGGGGCAGATTTACTAAGGGTTGAATTCGAGGGTTAAAAAAACCCTCGAATTTCGAATCATTCATGTACATTTGATAAATCTGCCCCTTAAAGTAGTTTTGACTCTCATAGAATGGTGTATTTTGGATTTACTAATTTATATTAAGGATGGTGAAATAGCTACTACAGTACATAGTAAACCATGTGCCGGAAACTTGCTTTTGATAGCTGACTCTTGCCACCCAAAACATTTTAATACAGGTATACCAAAAGGTCAGTTCCTTAGATTGCGAAGGAACTGTAGCACTGGTAGTGACTTATGGAGGCTTGTAAATTGAGATACAAATTTCTAGATAAGGCTTACAGCTTGAAGATTTATCAGGATATGTTTGAGGCTGCCCTATTGGCAGACAGGGAGAAATTGATCAAACAAAAGAATAAAGGTGGCCAACAGACCAAGTCGGCATTTTATCGGCCCATGTGTGCGGCCCTCCGACAGGCTTTCCCGATCGATATTTGGCTGAAAGTCGGCCAGACGTCGATCGGGATTAAAAATCCCGTCGGATCGCGGCCGCATCTGTTCGTTGTTGCCCATATGGCCCCAGTTATGATCCGATAGTTGGACCATGATCGGATCAGCCCGATATAGCCCACCTCAAAGTGGGCATTTCGGGGAGAGATCCGCTCGTTTGGTGACATCGCCAAACGAGCGGATCTCTCAGTGTATGGCCAACTTAAGTCAGTAACAAAGGTTGGAAAGGGAGAATTAGTTGCACAGCCACTCACTTTGAGCATGAAGTACAGCAATCAGTTTAACAGTATTAAGAGGATAATAAATAAAAATTCTGGCCCCGAGTGCGCGCACTGGGAATCCCAAACAGAAAGTGTGGTTACAAAATTGTGGAATGTATAAATGTGGATCAACAAGGTGCGTGACGTGCGCAGCGGTTCAGGTGTCAGATGAATTTGTGTGTAGTGTTACACAAGATGTGTAGAAGATTCGTGAATACATAAACTGCAACACTAAGGCAGTAGTTTATCTGTTAACCTGTACTAAGTGCCACATATAATATGTGGGTTGTACAATCAGGCCCTTAAAGGAGAGAGCACTTGAATCAGATAAGATCGGGAAGTGAATTAACAGCTGTATCAAGGCATTTTATAGTGCAGTGGTAGCGATGTGGGGCTGTGTAAAATCCAGGGTATACAACGTGTAATGTTGGGAGCGAGAGGAGGGGACTTACAGGCTAAACTTTTGTGTATGGAGGTTAAATGGATAAATAAACTACGGACTAGGCATCCTCAGGGATTAAACTCTGTATTTGATATAAACTGCTATTTTTAGAGTGGGGATAACGTGTAGAGGATTGGTATTATTGATTAACTTGTGTTGGATATTGATGGATACGATTAATATTGTTTGATGAAGGAGCATTCAATACAGTTTTAAATAGTTTCAAATATATGAAAAGTAAAGGATAAAACTCTTAAATAGATGGTTCCCGGTAAAAGGATAAAATAAAAAATAATGGAATAGTGCATAGAAAATAGGATTGATAGAAAATAGGAAGTGTTGCTTTAGTGAAAGGAAATGATGAATGAATTATAACTGGTTATACATTATATTGTAACAAATAAATGGATGAATTGCAACATAAGGCTTATTTATGAACGTTTTACAGAACATTTGATTACATTTTGGGGAGAAATTTTCAATTTTTAAAGTGGTTGTTTAAATTGTTTAATTCTATGATATGCTAATGGGTAAGACATGTCCCATGGTAGGGAACTGGTTTGGGATAAAAAAAAACAAATGGAGGCTTAATGGAAGCTGGGGTCTCTGAGGAAGTACATGGTTATGAAACGCGTTAGACCTTGGATGCTGTATGTATTTTAATCAAAGGTTGGAATAAAGAGTTTTTAACTGAATGAAGAAAGAGCAATCCTTCACATTTTTGGTGTGCGCTGCAACAACCAGGAATTTGAGACGGGCTAAAAGGAGCCAAAATGCCCTTCACAACGCAAGACATACAGCAGGGATCCCCAACCTTTTGAACCCGTGAGCAACATTCAGAAGTAAAAGGAGTTGTAGAGCAACACAAGCATGAAAAATGTGGATTTTCAACCTACATTGAGTCTCTGTTTGGCAGTACATCTGGTTTTTATACAACCAAAACTTGCCTGGAATTCAAAAATAAGCTCTTGCTTTGAGGCCACTGGGAGCAACATCCAAGGGGTTGGAGAGCAACATGTTGCTCATGAGCTGGTTGGGTATCACTGACATGTAACATAAAGCCTTCTGAAAACAGTTATTTACATGCTTCATGCTACACAGATAGCACTGCCTTCATATCCAAAATGAGATTTTAACTCTCACCTAAGGCATTATGGGCAGAGACATGCAGATCACTCCTTTGTGTCCCTGTTGCCAACTATGCATCCAGATCCACTAGTTTAGAAGTTTGCAAGTTTGGAAACATGGCTCTAGTGATGTGCATGTTGACCTGCGACCTGCATGACCCGCGAGTTGACCCACAGGTGGGGACGGGTTTGGGTTGAATATTGGGTGTCCATGGCAGGTACGGGTTGGATGTGTTATTGTAGTGCCTCATTATAATCCGCACCCAACCCGTACCTGACATGGACACCCAATATTCAACCTGAACCAGCCCTGGTCATGCGGGTTGTGGGTCAATATGAACGTCACTACATGGCTCTGAACTATTAGACTGTATCTGTGCTATATAATCAGCAGCTCTGCATTGGATGTGCTACATGTATTTAATTTATTATTTTAACAAAACTAAGGGAACATATGTATTAGTACCTTGAAAATCATTCGTTCTATAGGTTCACAGAATAAGTAGTTCAAAAAGAGGGATAACTGTCATCATTGAAGGGAGACTGTCATGGAACACATGACACATGGGAACACATTTAAAGGGCTATTTCGATCGAAGCGGTCCGTTTTCAACCAAATTAAAATCGTTTGAATCGTTAGATCGCATTGTTCAAATCGAAAAAATTTCAAGACAGGTTCTAGGAGGTCCCCCATAGGCAGCTTTAAGGTGGCAAAGTGTTGAATTCAAAGGATTTTAAAGGACCAGTACTACAATTTTTTCTATTCAAATCGAATTGTGGCCTATTCGATAGTCGAAGTAGCCCAAAATTACTTTGAAATTCTAATTTTTAAATTAGAATTTTATTCAAAATATTCACTTCAACCCTTAGTAAATGTGCCCCATATTGTCAGTTTCCCAGGTGCCCACAGTCATGTGACTTGTGCTCTGATAAACTTCAGTCTTTCTTTACTGCTGCAATGCAAGTTGGAGTGAAATCACCCCCACCCCCCACAGCAGCCTAATAACATAACAATGGGAACGTAACCAGATAAGAACTTCCTTGTAGATATACGAAAAGCACTCAATAGCAAAAATACATGTCCCACAGTGACACATTCAGTTACAGAGAAGGAGAAACAACAGCCTGTCAGAAAGCAGTCCTATAGTGCAGCACCAGCTCTTTCTGAAAGCACATGACCAGGCAAAGTGACCTGAGATGCACCTACACACCAACATTATAACACAAAAATATACTTTTTAGGTTAGGAATGAAATGATAGAGTGAATTATTTGCAGTATAAACAGCGTAATTTAGAAATAAAAACTACACCATAAAATTCATCACAGAATCCCTTTAATTAGAGGTGCATAACCAATTTAGAGGGATGTTTTCGGTGATAATTTCTAAATAGATTGATATATATGATATATATATATATACAAACCAAGCAGATTCGCACTCCTTAGCATTAACTCCTTGTTCTCTGGCCCGGGTGCTGCTTCATAGGATTGCATACACACAGAATAATGTGATAGCGCACTCCTAGGGACTTCTTCTTATAACTTCTTTATTTGGTCATATAGTACAGATTTCAATCAACGTTTCGGCTCCCTTCTTGAGCCTTTATCAATCTTGGTAAAGGCTCAAGAAGGGAGCCGAAACGTTGATTGAAATCTGTACTATATGACCAAATAAAGAAGTTATAAGAAGAAGTCCCTAGGAGTGCGCTATCACATTATTCTGTGTATATATATATATATATATATATATATATACACACACACACACACCGTGCCAAATATAATTTCATATATAGACGTTTTTATAATAAGCATTTTTTCTTAGCCTTGCTTTATTTGAAATGTGGATATGAATTATTTAGTTGCATGTATTGTGTGTTCTGACTTAATGAATTATTTAAGACTGTTGTTACTTGAATAGTGCAGTATAAGTGTTAATATGAAGCTGGAAGTGTTGCTTATTGTATTGTCAGAAGGCTGATTGTTTGGGGTCATACCACTCTTTTCTATTTTTCTAAAGCAAATGTATATAATGTTTGACTACGGTGAAGCAAAAATTGGTGTTACATTTGCAATCTAAAGAATAATAATCAGTGGGGCTCACTGTCTGCATGTTTCGTGATTCTATGATAAAGACCCCCTATTGTTTGCCATTCTGGATCAGGGATCAGCTGTTGTTATACTAAAACTCCCAGCATTCCCTGAGAGCCAAGGGATGTGTTACTTCGCCAAGCAAGGTGCATTTACGATAGCGATGTCTAATTTGCATACTGTGCAGACTTAAACGTATAATAGAAGTATATGTTACAGCCACTACATTCCACTACACAAGCCCAGGAAACCTTATAATAAATAAAATAAAGTTGTCCTATTGCCCTACATGTGCCCCCTGTATAGTTGTGTTGCCATATGTTAGGAAATGTAGGGGGGAAAGGAGGGTAACCCCCAAAAAATGTTGGCAATTTTTCAGACTATCACCCTACAAAAGGTAAAAGATGCCAGTGTTTTTTGGGACTGAGAAAAAATTTCTATTTTTTTTTTTCAAATTCCTATCTATTGTATTGAACTTTGCCAGGTCTGACCTGGCGAAGTAACATCTAGCGCAAGAGGCACAACATTCAGTAAAGTGTTCATTTTAGTGAATTAGCGTAGTTACGTTCCTTCGTCAGTGCGCAACTTCCCCTGGAGTAAGGATGCAAAGTTGTACAAATCTAATTCGCTAGCGAATTTTTGCCAGGGACACTGTTAGTAAATCAGCGAAGTTGCGAACTGACATCATGCTGGCGAATTAGCGCTAGCGTTAGACGATTCGCGCTTTAGTGGATTTTCACCTAAACGTTAAAAAAAAAATTCCAATTGTCAGTTGTTACATTTTTTTTGGTTATATTTTAGCATCTGTTAAGCTGCTGATGTAATGAATACTAGTCCACAGCACTGCAGCACTCTGACAAATTAATGTAATGAATGTGAAGCAACAGCACCACCTGCAGTTTGTAAGGTAAGTTCAAAGCAGGGTAACATCACTACTAACCAGCAGGTGGCATTGTTTATTACGTTGGGAGTTTTAAAACTGCTAATATCTTGAACACTAGAAAAAAAATGTATGTAAATTGCAAAAGTGAGCCCCGAGCTATTTTACATTAATTTGTTTTGAAGGTTTATGTTACCTTGAACCCGGAGAGTGCAGTGTGATTCGTGTTTATTGCAGGAGTAGACACAGCATGTTTCAGCATAACAGGCTTCCTCTGCTGAGTTCAGTTTCACTTTATTTGGAATCTACTGCAACATACAAGGGGTTGCCACCTGTTGAGAGACACTACACAGCCAAGACTGAGGAAGAGGACCAGCTTCCGTTTTAGATTGATGTTTCCACCTTACCTTGCCTCAATGTTGTAAAGCATATCAGTGCATGCCCATGTGTAAGCCTCTTCTATTATTTTTATATAATGAGCTGGAAGCTTTACAGAGACAATCGATGAGGTTGCAGTATGACAAGGGAATCTGGGTGAGATACAGAAGGCAATGAGACAGATGGACAACTGGGTGACACTCTTCTAGGCGATTCCAATCCTGTCATTGAACTCACGTAGACCTTTTTCTATCAAGCAAGGTGTAATTGCATTGGCCACATTTAGAATATGAAATATACAGATGTTAAATGCAATTCATGTTTCACCTTTAGTATCCATGGGTGAGCATCTCAAGTGACTCATCAAATATAACAAGAGGGACCTTCTCAAGTCCCAGCTTTACATACCATGTTGCACTAATTGAATACAGAGATAAAATTACATCATTTTTCATCTGATCTTATTTTTCTCCAAGATTTGCTTGTTTTTTCCTATTTCTCTGTATCAATCAGTTACTCAACAAAAGCTCATAAAGGACAGAGCTTCAGATATAAATCTTTAACCTTAAATGTACAGGGCTCCATTGCTGCTAACCTCCATAAATTACATGAAATGGATTATGTCTCTGCCGACAGAGGCAGCCATATATACTGTTCTCTATGATTATTGATTTAAACAATCCGTAGGTCATTTCAGATTAACCTTTGCTCCTTCCGGTTGTATTTTTCCTAAACTGTTGTATTTGCATTCTTCTATGATATGTTAACATGGCAATAAAGGTTTGCTATGACTTTTCTTATCATTTAAGGGATAAGTAACACCAATTAAATACAACGTTTTTTTTCTATTACTGATTTATAAGTCTAGTGCCACATAGGTGAGTCGGTAGGAGTTGGTAGGGTCCTATATTGGTCCTATATTAAATTTTTGGTTTTTTTTGGAGGGTTAGGTGAGAACATGTCAATATGCAAATTATTGTGCTATTAGCAGTGACATCATAAGAAAACTAAAATTGTGTGTTTAGGTTACTACATGTATGGGACCTGTTATCCGGAAACCCATTATCCAGAAAGTTCTGAATTACGGGAAGACTGTCTCCCATAGACTGCAGTAATTTGTAAAAATGATTTCCTTTTTCTCTGTAATAATAAAACAGTAGGTTGTACTTGATCCCAGCTGAGATATAATTAATCCTTATTGGAAGCAAAACCAGCCTATTGAGTTAATTTAAATTAATTAAATTTAAATTTTATATGATTTTCCAAATTATGGAAAGACCCATTAAGCCCATAAGACCCGTAAGCCCCAGGTCCCGATGATTCTGGATAATAGGTCCCATACGTACCTGCAATGGGCATAAGCAATGTTCTATTCCCAATTAGATAGATGGGACTGTTTCAGTTGAAACTTTAGAAACTGCAGGGGACTTTAAGATCCTATGACAGTATTTTCTCCCCTCATGGTCATAATCTGCACATGAAATGGTATATATGTGTACACTATATAGAAACAAGGTCCTTTATATCTAAGAAGGCAACTATGGAAGACCCCCTACGTTCTATAGGATTGTAGAACTGACATGGCATACAATTCCTTGGTTTTGTACAAGTTTAGGGCTCACATGGCATGGCTGTTCTCTTGGACAGAAGGACTGACGTGACATCAATTCCTTGGTTCTGTACAACCTGTAATGAGTAAACTATTTATAAAGCTGTTGGTAAAAGAAGCAATATAAGCTGTGCCCTCCATGTTGAGCTTGTGTTGTGATATATATACAGTATGTATTGTATTTATTCACAATGATTGTTAAGGGTTTGGTAGTAAATGGGTTGTAAACCCAACTGTAATGCTACCCCACAGCGCCCCCTAGTTTTCTATAGAAGTTACTGAAATTATAGATGCAAAAAAATTCACCAATGAGAATTCTACTGATCAAAAACTTCATTATAAATGCAAAAAACATGCTTACATTTATTACATATACAAATTTATACATATTAATTATATATTTGTTGGGATCGAGTATAAGATACAGGTAGCCCCTTCGCAAGAGCTCCGAATTACAGAATGGCCATCTCCCATAGACTCCATTATAATGAAATAATTAGGAATGCACCGAATCCACTATTTTGGATTCGGCCGAACCCCCGAATCCTTCCCGAAAGATTTGGCCGAATACCGAACCGAATCCGAACCCTAATTTGCATATGCAAATTATGGGTGGGAAGGGGAAAACATTTTTTACTTCCTTGTTTTGTGCCAAAAAGTCACGTGATTTAGCTCCCTGGCCCTAATTTGCATATGCAAATTAGGATTTGGATTCGGTTCGGCCAGGCAGAAGGATTTGGCCGAATCCGAATCCTGCTGATAAAGGCCGAATCCTGGCCGAATCCCGAACCGAATCCTGGATTCGGTGCATCCCTAGAAATAATCCAACTTTTTTTTTTCTCTATAATAATAAAACAGTAGCTTGTACTTGGTCCCAACTAAGATATAATTAATCCTTATTGGAAGCAAAACCAGCCTATAGGGTTTATTTAATATTTACATGATTTTCTACTAGACTTAAGGTATGAAGATCCAAATTACAGAAAGATCGTTATCTGGCAAACCCCAGGTCCCAAGCATGCTGGATAATAGGTCCCATAACTGTATAATTTATTGTTACAGAGAAAAAGGAAATTGTTTTTAAAAAATTCAACAATTTGATTAGAATGGAGTCTATGGGAGATGGCCTTCCCATACTTCGGAGCTTTCTGGATAACAGGTTTTTGGACAGACCACATACCTGTATAGGGCTCCCTATGTGCATTGGACCAATAGGTGCTTTCTGTGAAGCTAACCGTATCACTCATAGATGAATTTATTAAAGCCTTGTATTATCCAAAATGCATTGGCCACTTCTGTGATTTTCAGAACATGCAAGGCATTGTGGGAACTGGACTCTTGGTTATTGGGAAGGTCCAGTAACTAGACCAGCAATGCAAGGAATTGCAAAGGACAGACAAGAGCTGCTTCCAATACATTGAGAAACAACTCTAAAATAACTGAGATACAACCAATTAATATATCAGGGAAAGCGCTTGGAAGTGCATTAGCTTCCGCTGTGCAGAATTTTATATGTGGGTTTACTACTCCTTTAAGATTTATATGTTGACAGCAGCCTTGCAGAGTAGATAAAAAAAATTCTAATTTAGTCAAAAGTCAAACCGCCGAATTATCATTTGCGTCTCGTCGCTTTTGTTCATTGTAATTCTAGAAGTTTAAACTAGAGAATAGAGAACAAAATAAGAGAATGGATTATGCTTTTTGGTAAATTAATTTCTGCAAATGGAGATTAACAAAACAATTGAATTCTCTCTTTCTTGAATGAAATGTTTTACCCACAGATTTGTATCAAGCACATTATACAAAGCCACAGAAGTGTTGTAGTTAAAGGGGGAAGTATACCCCCCTTTTCAACTTTTGTTCATTAAACACTTGCACTGCACATACTTATTGCCTAATGTTCTGATTAGGAAACATCCACTGTTTTTGTTATTTTTTGTCAGTAAAAAACATTAAAAAAACCACCGCTCAGCTCATCGTAACTCCCCTGACCAGGTGCTCAGTCTTCAGTGTCCCCACTGTATCCACACATCAATAACTCTGCAAGTAGATGACATTTCTGGACAAAATTTATTGTAGCAAACTGCTGGAAAAAAGGCCTAACGTGTTTCGGGCTTGCAGTCCAAGCTCAAGGGAATCAATCGTGAAAAGCGTTAGGACTTTTCCCAGCAGTTTGCTAATTTTGTCCAGAAGTGCTGTCTACTTGCGGAGTATTTGATGTGTTTCGTTATTTCTTGCATTAAACCGGGAAATATCTAAAACTGAAAGTATAATTAACCACAAAAGTCCACTGAAAAGCTTCTGTATAATGAGCTGCAACTTATCTGAAAGCCTAACAAGGGCATTTACTTTGTTTCTACAGAGGGCATCTTAGTGGACTAGGACTTTGTGCACATAAAAACCAAAGCTATATTGATCTTTTTTCATGATTAAAGGGACAGTGCTCCTTGTTCAACATGAGTGCCATAAATAGGGCTTGTGCTGAATATATGTGTTGCCTACTGGTTTAAAGGACATGACAAATTAGCCCCCTCCCAGTAAAAATTTTTTTGCAAAGGAATAGTCCTTAATCAATAAAAATCTATACTTTTTGTTATTTCCTGAGCTAAAAGGGGCAAACAGTTTGAAAATTCGATTCCAGTGCACAGAAAATCCTCCTGCATAATGGTCAACAAAACAGTCACAGGGAAGGGAGGGGTTTTTATAATTGTAATATAATTATCTACCTCTCATTGGCCAAACATAGAGTAGCTGCAGTTTCCCTTTTTAGCTCAAGAAAATAGAAAATCAAAGTTTTTTGGTGTTTAAAACAACAGGCAAAAAAGCCCTATTAATTGTTGATCAAGGGGTGTACACTGCTGCTTTAAAATGCAAGCATTCATATTAGAAATAACATGAGCTTCCCAGTATTAGAGATGGAATCTTAATTATGTAATAAGATTTGCATCAGGCTTAATAACAGATACCTACCAATTAAATGCTTGCTTTCCAGCAAGAACTCCCTGCTGATTGGCTGCTAAATCTAGTGCAAACCTAATGTGACTTTTATTACAGTGCCCCATTAGTGCGACATTTTTACACAGTCAGACAACATTTTCTAGAGAATAAATTTAAATTAAATTGTCCAAATATCATTTTGAATGAAAAGCAGCTGTTACTCAATCACTGGGCCCGCAGCTTTAAGCTCTAGTGACGCCGACTGGAAACACTGTGTTAGCTTCTGATTAGATTATTGCTTTGGTTAAAACAGGATAAAAATTCTGACATCTCTGAGTTAATGTATTTGGCATGAAAATGCATTTTACCTTCAACCTGCCCTATAGCCCTGTGGGTGGAGCTTCAGTCCTGGGGCAGGTTGTGTGTATTCCTTGGCCATTAAACCACAGAGTAGAAACAATAAGCCGACGCTTGCAGGGAAATTGGCATGCAAGAATGTCAGCCTTAAAATGAGCAAACATCATTCTCATTCAGAAACTGCAGAAATACAGTTTCTGGCGGCAAATATATATTGCTTGGGACAGGTGGATAAACAGACAAACACACAGGGGATTTTTTTTTTCCATTGCTGTACAATAAACAGTTTTGCTTTCCAATCAAATTTCTATTCACTGTTCTAAATGTGTTTACTTGAGATGAAAAGCGATTCTGTCTTTTCTCTGCAGTACATAAAAAAAATCTCAGGCTGATGAGCTACAGTGTAAATATATATATATATTATACACACTAGAAATGTCAAGGTTCTATAGTGTATTCTACATACATTTATTCAGCAGAGAGGCTGCTCCTGTATGCTCGTTTAAATGGACAAAAATTAGCTTCTTTTAACTCTGTCTGTCCTAATGATCGGGAAATGACTCCACCCCTCCTCTGAGCTCAGTCAGCTATTAATTGGGCAAGGTGGAAGATCCCATTGGTGGAGGGGAGGTGGGGGGGGGTTGGGTGCTCACTAGGGCTGCCACTTTTAGGGGCTTCACACAACCCCTGTCACAGTTGTGTGGTCCTTTAAGGATGCCGTATACCTTGTAGTCTTCATTGCAGCCATGGTTT
Organism: Xenopus borealis; assembly: GCA_024363595.1. NCBI lineage: Eukaryota > Metazoa > Chordata > Amphibia > Anura > Pipidae > Xenopus > Xenopus borealis. The sequence goes on from CM044444.1 coordinate 24,224,771, forward strand.
GGAGGAGAGGTCATAGGAGAACACAAATGTTTTAGGCAGGGCCTACAATGGTCAGGGTCCACCAGGTTCTTTTCTAGTGTCCTGCTTGCCCAGTCCAACCCTGCTGTAGTCCTAAGGGACAAATGTTTAGATCTACATAGTTTGTTTCACCCTCAATGTGGATAAAGGTGATTTTAATGGCCATTGGTGATGTGTGAAACTGGCCCATTCTGCTTTGTACAAAAATATAGCGAAACATATGGAACACTTGCCAAGCTGCAACATTTTGATGAAATGATGCCAAATGTAGTGAAGTCAATGTTAATGATGTCCAAATCTGGGGCGTTTCACTTCGGTGAAAAATTCTGTTTTTGAACACCAGCATCCGTTTTTTTTCTACTCTGAAAAGGGGCGCTGGCATCCAAAAATGGATGGATTTTGGCTGCCAAAATCCCAGGAATTTGTCGCGAATTCGCCCCAGGCACATAAATTCGTCCATCACTAGTCAATGGGAATTTTTGTCCAGCTTTTTTTTTAGGGATGCACCGAATCTGGGATTTGGCCAGGATTCAGCCTTTTTCAGCAGGATTCATATTCAGCCAAATCCTTCTGCTTGGCCAACCGAATCCTAATTTCCATTTGCAAATTACGGTCAGGGAGGGAAATCACGTGACTTTTTGGCACAAAACAAGGAAGTAAAAAAATGTTTTCCCCTTCCCACCCATAGCATATGCAAATTAGGGTTCGGATTCAGTTCGGTATTCGGAGTCAAAGACTCAATACATTGAAATAGATGTTCTTTTTTCCTCTTCCAAATGCATTGGAGTCATTGGGCATTTTTTCTTGCTCCAAATGTATAGGAATTGTGTATTTTCTCTCTTTTTCTTGCTCTTAATGGATTGGCTTCCACGGTAATTTTTCTTGCTTTTATGTCTTTCTTGCTTGCTGATTTTTCTTGTTGAAACAAAACACATGGTTAAATTCAGGATGTTTTTTTCTGTTATTAACCCATTGACTGCTGAAGGGCTCCTAGTTGCTTGTTGCCTTGTCGAACAGAACATGTTTTAGTAGATCCGTTGAGTGATTATTACATACGTATACTTAGCCCACAGGATACCAACCCCTGGTGCCATACATTACAATATCATCCACATAGGTAGTATCTGTAACACTAAAAAATTTTTAGATCATAAGGTTCTATTGAAATCATTGTTTGTGTAAGAGTACCTGGTAGTTTAGTGGGACAGCAGGGACGCCCACCTCCTTGTTCTTCTCCTCTCCACTCCTGATTGTTGCCGATTACAAGCTCGGATATCTTTGGATGCTGAGTGATGTAATCTTTAAAAATTAAAATATTTAAAGGTGCAAGGGTCCTATTTCAAATTGCCCAACTTGAAGTTACTTTCCTGGTTCCTGGGTGTGCTATTCCTTGTGGTTGTATTCGGTTTTGACTCTTGCCTGTCCCTAACTCGCTGCCTGAACTCATCCTTGCCTGTTGTGACTATTCGTAGGATTCTGATTTGGTACAACGCTCCTGCTCTCTGTTTGACCTCGGCCTGTGACCTCAACCTAACCTCTTTCTTCTGATTCGGTACTGCATTTCCAGATTTGGTTTGACACTGCCTGTATTTAGTCTTTCGTTGACTGCTCCAGTGTTGGACTGGCCCACAGGAATACCAGGAAAACTCCCAGTGGGCCTCTTGTGCTTCTAACAATTTGGCCAATTTCATGTTCATTCCCTATTTCTTTATGTGGAAAAAGAGGCTTAATAATGGAAGAATAGAGTATAGTAAGTAGATCTAAAAGAATAGGAGAATAAAAAGGTTAAGTGAAGAGAGAAGGAATAATAGTTTGGAAAGTTGGGCCCCAGGTCTAAGGTTTTCTGGTGGGCCCCTGGTATAATGTTTTCTGGTGGGCCCCTGGTCTAAGGTTTTCTGGTGGGCCCCTGGTCTTAGGTTTTCTGGTGGGCCTCTGGCATCCAAGTACAACATTGGACTGCTCTGCTGTCCCCACATGTTTTGTTCCTGTGCTTGCCCAAAACTTTCTCCTTGGTTTCCCACAATAATATCTGGTGGCATCTGAGTAGCGGAGAGCTCCATCCGAAGCCAAAGACGGCAGAAGAATGGTCTGAAATGGAACCATGGGTTTAGTTGTGGGTTTTGGATACCCTACATAACAAATGCAAGCTATGTTACTGAACAAGTGCAGTTTGGCCACTGACATGAAACCCAGTGACCTCACACAGAAAAGAGGCATTCGATGGCTTTTCACAAATGTCTTTCAAATGTGTCCTAATAAAGAGCAAATAAAGTTGAGTCAAATAGCCAGGGTGCAACTTTTGGAAAATAAATTGTATCGTGTTTGCAGAATGGCGGGTGATTCCTACAAAGTGTCGAAATATGCATCCTCCTTGCTTAGAAACTGCACATTGTTTTGCATAATCTGAACTGGCAACATGCAATATTACATGCTAAGTGCATACAACATCTTCACACGCTTTAGTGCACAGATTACAGGGAACACTGACCTTCCTCTAAAGTATATGAGTTCCAGGTAGTCATACAAAATAATTCATTTATCCTGTAAAAAAAAAATATATTTTTTAAATGAAGCAGAAATGACACTAACGTGTTAGAATCGGTTTAGACCACGGGTCAATTAAATATCAGCTCTTGTTCATGTCCTGTCTAAAAATAGATATGATGACATTTTGTGGCAAGCATCATAATATTTAATGAAAAAGCTTTAATGTTGAGCTACTGAATCCATAGTTGACAGAATGAGTCATGTAATGTCATAACACTAGTGACGGGTACACGTTGTTTAATGTATTTTTCCTTCTATGCGTAAGTGACTTTTATTTAACTTTGCAACCTTGGAAAATAGAACAATATATACATACGGTATGTGCTGAACTGTGTACAGGTATGGGACCTGTTTTGCAGAATGTTCTGGACCTGGGGTTTGCCTGATAAGAGATCTTTCTGTAATTTTGATCTCCATAGCTTAAGTCTAATAGAAAATCATGTAAACATTAAATAAACCAAATAACATGGTTTTGCTTTCAATAAGGATTAATTATATCTTAGTTGGGATCGAGTACAAGCTACTGTTTTATTATTACAGAGAAAAAGGAAATCATTTTTTAAATTTAGATAAAATGAAATCTATGGGAGATGGCCTTCCTGTAATTTGGAGCTTTCTGGATAGCAGGTTTCCAGAGAACAGATCCCACACCTGCATGTGTTTATCAATTTAGAGGTCAATAACTATCTTGACATGCTCCTATGCTCAGTCATACTGAAAATGACTCAGATAGTGGCACTATAAACCATTAAATTCACAGTCGATGAAATGCACCTAAAGCCTAAATTTGAGCCGTTTAACCAGCATGACCTTGATTTATTACAGTAATTACAGTCGTTCAAGTGATTTGAAAATGAGTTTCATTTTCTCAATTTCATATCAAAACAAGTCTTTAAACGAAGTGTAATTAAAAAGAAAAAAAGATAGTCAGGAAAGCAAAATATTCAGTCTGTACAGTACAGGTATGTGACCTCTTAGCCAAAATGCTTAAGACCCAGAGAAAGGGATCTTTCCGTAATTTGGATCTTCATACCTTAAGTCTACAAAAAAATCTTATAAACATTAAATAAACCCAGTACGTTGGTTTTGCCTCCAGTAAGGATTAATTATATCTTAGTTTGGTTCAAGTACAAGCCACTGTTTTATTATTACAGAGAAAAAGGAAATCATTTTGAAAATATTGGATTAATCCATGGGAGATTGCTTCCCGTAATTCTGAGCTTTCTGGAGAGCAGGTTTCCGGATAACGGATCCCGTACCTGCGCTCCTAACCAACTCCACATGTTTAAATGTGCACAGCTTTTAAGCGTAGAGATACTGTATGGAAATTCTCGTCGCAATAATTTCTACGGATTTTGGCTAGAATATCGCCATAGACTTTGTTTTCCAGGAAAAACTGTATTTCTGCAAGATGATACCATTTTACAACTCCAATAGGATTGTTTTGCCATCAACCTGGATTTATGCTGGGTAATTAGCAACAAGGCACTATCTTATTTCTAAAGCAAATCAGTCAATAATAATGAATTGCTAAGAGACTCAATGGGAAATGACATTTGGGTAGTTATGGAGCATTCTGGGTAAAGGCGACTAGAGAGTATATATCCTACGATTATGTATATACTGTATATATATATAGAGGGAGAGAGGCAGTGAACAACGGAATACTTGGCACCTGGGGCTTTCTGAATAAGAGGTAAAGGATATGGGGTATTTAGTATTATGGAGCCTACAAAAATCATGGAAACATTAAAGACACTCAACAGGATTGTTTAGCCACCAAAATGGATTCATGCAGCTCAGCCACCATCAAGTACAAGCTACTGTTTTTGTTACGACGGAGAAAAAGGAAATTAAGCAAAAAGAAAGAATTGCTGCTTAAATAGCAGTGTACGGGAAATGGCATTCCTGTGGTTTTGAAACTTTCTACATAATAGATGCCATAAATAGCGTTTAATATTCTACTTTATAACCACATTATCTACAATTTAAAAAAAAAAAAGTAAAATATAGAAGAATATAGAAAAAAAAAAAGAAAACCACAAAAATCTCATTGATTAAAAAAGTACTCTACAAGCGTGCCTGAGCCCCATCAGTACTGTGATTCGGACTCACTGAGGATCACCAAGGTCTCAGTGTAAATCAATGCGTCCCACATGGTGAGGTTGGATTTTGTTAAAGAAACTATTGACTTTGGATAACTGGGATGATGACAGTAAGCCTTTAACCTCGCTGAATATTCAGTTGAAGTGTAATTGCATGGCTGGCTCTATTCGTGGTCGCTTTTCCCTGAAGCTGATAAAAGTTCAGCTCCTTGGGGCACGTGGCAGAGAGTATGAGCATTTCCTAATCATAGCGTTCACCAACGCTGTGTAATAAAGGGATGGGACCTGTTATCCAGGATGCTTGGGACCTGGGGCTTTCCGGATAACGTGTCTTTCCGTAATTTGGATCTTCATACCTTAAAGGGATACTGTCATGGGAAAAAAATTTTTTTTTTTCAAAATACATCAGTGAATAGTGCTGTTCCAGAAGACTTCTGCACTGAAATCCATTTCTCAAAAGAGCAAACAGATTTTTTTATATTTCATTTTGAAATCTGACATGGGGATAGACATGTTGTCAATTTCCCAGCTGCCCCAAGTCATGTGCTCTGATAAACTTCAATCACTCTTTACTGCTGTACTGCAATTTGGAGTGATATCACCCCCTCCCTTCCCCACAGCAGCCTAACAACAGAACAATGGGAAGGTAACCAGACAACAGCTCCCTAACACAAGATAACAGCTGCCTGGTAGATCTAAGAACAACACTCAATAGTAAAAACTCATGTCCCACTGCGTACTATTCAGTTACATTGAGAAGGAAAACCAGCCTGCCAGAAAGCAGTTCCCTCCTAAAGTTCTGGGACAAGCCACATGACCAGGGGCAGCTGGGAAATTGACAATATGTCTAGCCCCATGTCAGATTTCAAAATGAAATATAAAAAAAATCTGTTTGCTCTTTTGAGAAATGGATTTCAGTGCAGAAGTCCACTGGAGCAGCACTATTAACTGATGCATTTTGGGGGAAAAAAACATGTTTCCCCATGACAGTATCCCTTTAAGTCTACTAGAAAATCATGTAAACATTAATTAAACCCAAACCCAATAGGCTGGTTTTGCCTTCGATAAGGATTAATTATTTCTTAACACAACTAAAGGGGTGGGATAGGCTTCTTTAATTCTTTCACAAAATCATGAGATGCTCGATTTCTGCTCCCTGGTGATCTCCTATAAGGAGAAATTGAGCATGGTACGATGAATCATCAGCCTGTACAGGTATGGGACCCATTATCTGAAAACCCATTATCCAGAAAGCGCTGAATTAAGGAAAGGCTTTATACTCTGCAATAATAAAACAGTAGCTTGTACATGATCCATACTAAAATATAATTAATCCTTATTGGAAGCAAAACCAGCCCATAGGTTTATTATTGTTTACATAGTAGACCTAGTAGACTTAGGGGCAGTTTTATCAAGGGTTGAAGTGAAAATTCGAATTTCACATATTTGCATATGCAAATTAGGGGCAGGGAGGGAAATTGCATGACTTTTAGTCCCAAAACAAGGACCCTAATTGCATATGCAAATTAGGGTTCAGATTTGGTTCGGTATTCGGCCAAATCTTTCTCGAAGGTTTCGGGGGTTCGGCCGAATCCAAAATAGTGGATTCAGTGCATCCCTAAACAATAAATCGAATTATTTGTATTCGGTTGAAAACTGACCTATTCCATCGAAAACTGTCCATTTTTGATTGAAAAAACACTTCGAATAAAATTCGATGGACAGATTTCTAGGTTTTTTCCCTTCGAAATTCAACCCTTGATAAATCTGCCCCTTAAGGTATGAAGATAAAAATTATGGAAAGATCCATTATCCAGAAAACCCCAGGGACCTGGATAACAGGTTCCATACATTTTCAGTCTCACAATAAAGGCATAACATCATTATATTTATTCCATGCCACTGTTATAGAACACATATTTTCATTACTTATCAATATCAACAGTTTGCCTTACCTCCTCTTATTCATTTGTATGATTCCTCTATCTCTCCATCCACTATACCTATCACTATTAGGCACTCAAGCATCAAACTTTTTTTGGTTAAAGGGGTTGTAAACCCAACTGTAATGCAGCGCCCCCTAGTTTTCTATAGAAGTTACTTGAAAACCATAATTATAGATGCTAGAAAGTTCACCAATGGGAATTCTAATGATCAAAAACTTCACTATAAATGCAAAAAAACTGACCAATAAGAATTCTGATTCCCAGCACTGTGTCCGGCATCTTGCTGTTATCTGACATATAGAGATAATTATGTCATTTTATTTCTTCATTATATTACACTGGAATTAGACATGGGGATAAAGGACAGACTTGTTCAGTGCTGGAAAACTGGGCTTCCTACTCCAATTACTGGAACAAGGTACAGGGAGCCAGATTGATACCGATCAGTTGGAATTCTCATTGGAGGATATTTTTGCTTTTTAATGCAGCCGCTGGCTGTGGAAATTTGGAGATAAGTTTTGAAAAAGTTTTATTGTGCAATATTGCTTTAAGAATACAACCCTGATGTTGGTGGACTACAGCTCCCAGCATGTCTCAACCTTCAGTATATGTTACATTATTCTGGGATTTGTATTCCATCAACAGATGAGTAAAGTTAGGTTGATCAGTGCAGTGCAGCAGGGTTTACTACTCCTTTAAAGTTTCCCGTTTTTAGTGGTGTAACTATAGAGTAAGCAGACTTCCTGGGGGACAGGGGAGCCTGGACTGAGAGGTCTGTTTCTTCTATTGTTAGGAAAGTCCCCCCCTCACAAGTCCAACTTCCTGGGCACAAGAGGGTGGTAGGGGCAGGGGAGGGTTTGCATTTTGTACTGGGCCCCTCTAATTATTTTTCTGCTGGGTGGCTCGGCCCCTTATAGTTTCGCCACAGCCCTTTTTAATTTCAATTCTTATGGTAGTTTTCTTTTCTTTGGATGAACCGTGTGCTTTACTTATGTCCTTCTATTTCAGTCCCTTCAATAATGAGCCAGTTCCATTCTACTATGTCTATACTATAGGGGTGATTCTCTGCCGATCCGCATCCTATTGTTTCTCTACTGACTGATGAGCCTCTGACTGTTAATTATCATGAAATGTGTTTAAAGGAGAATAGTTCACACAGAGGAAAAATTGTCTGCATTGCTCATTTTTTTTATTGTTATCTGGGGGAACGTAATAAAAGTATGTGCAATGTAAACAATTTCCCTTTGTGAGAATTTTTACTTTGCGCATATTTAATAGAAATGTTATGCCAGCAGAAGAACCAAAGTGCAGTGCATTTGATAACAAGTTTTTCAGAAAAAAGTTGTTGTTTTTGTGTAAAAAAAAAATGTTAGCTTCTCCTCTTCTCTGAATATTTGGCCAGTCATTCTATCTTTTTTCCTTGAGGTTTTTCATTCCTCAACAAACTGGAAAGTAAGATGGTAAAGAGATGAGGGGAGAAAAGGAAGAAAATGTCAGGATTTGACCTCTGGTCTGTCTGCTGTTTTCAATCTGCATTTTCCTGCTGTGCTGCTGGAGACTTCTGGAGTTCGCTGATGCTGGTTATTCACATGAGCATATGTTGTATGTCGTTTCAGTCTCCAGTGCGTTGTCTTTAATCTTGTTATCAAGGCCCTATTTAAGTCAGCCTGCCTCATTGCTGGATCATTGACATCCAGCTCATGCCTTGTCTTATCCTCATCTTCTGATATTTTTACTTGACCTGTTGCACACCACATGGACTTTCAGTTGTTTGCTGCCTGCCCAAACCTCATGCCTGCTGCATAGAATTGTTATTGTCTGCTGCCTGCCTAGACTACTGGCCTGTTATAAGGATTCATTCTCTCATTGCACCTTGTACATGCTTTTTATTTACTGGCTTATTCATGAATTCACCATAATGTGGAGTCCAGCTTCATCAAGTCACTTTCCAGGGCTAAGCAGCTCTTAGGGTCCTACCCACCAGTGTTACATCTGTGATCACACCTGACAAAAAGCTAAAGCTAAAGCAAATCAGAGAATGGGATACATACATGCAAACATGTCTAAAGTAATATAGTTGCTTGGACAGAGGACAAGAACGTCTTTCTTCCCTGCATGACACTGAAGTGAAGAAGTTCTGGACTCTGATGACAGTCCGCCCCAATTAAAGGGTTTTCATAAAGAGAGAATTTTACTTTTTCCATATTATTGCTCTGTTAAAATTTTGGTAATAAAGATAATCAAATTAGGAGCAATAACAGATAAAATACTGAGTGGATATGCAACTTATTTTATTCATGTGCTTGTTTTTTTTTGTTTCACCTGGCAGTGAGTCGCCACCTATCTATGTCTTCTGATGTCAACTATCTCTCCTTTTCACAATAGATTCGGTAGCGTTCGCCGCACTTCGCCAGGCGAATTTTCGCCAGCGCTACACAAATTCACTAAAGTGCGAATTTACGCTGAGGTCGGCGAATGGTAGCATAGTTGCGCTAGTGTTGCTTCGCTAGGCAGAGCGCTGTTACGCTAGTGAAGCCTAAATTGCATACGGCGGGAACTTTAAGTTATAATAGAAGTATATGTTACAGCCACTACATTCCACTACACAAGCCCAGGAAATTCGCCAGAGTCCGTGTTAGTAAATTTGCGAAGTTGCGAAATTATGTCACGCTGGCGAATTAGCGCTAGCGTTAGAAGCTTTGCGCTTTAGTGAATCTGCCCCCATAAGTCTACGAGAAAATAATTAAAACATGAAATCAACCCAATAGGCTGGTTTTCTTCCTATAAGGATTAATTATACCTTAGTTTGGATCAAGTACATAGTACTGGTTTATTATTACAGAAACAAATCAAATCACTCTTAAAAACTTGGATTATTTGGATAAGATAGAGTCTATGGGGGTAGATTCATCAAAGAGTGAAGTTCCGCCACTAGAGGGAAATTCCACAGCTCTCAATTCATTTCTATGGGATTTTGCAAGGCGTATTCATCAATGGGTGAAGTGAAAGTTCACCCTTTGATGAATACGCCTTTAAAAATCCCATTGAAGTGAATTGAGAGCAGTGGAATTTCCCTCTAGTGGCGGAACTTCACTCTTAACTTCACTCTTTGATGAATCTACCCCTCTGGGAGTCAGCCTTTCCATAATTCAGAGCTTTATAGATAATGGGTTTCCGGATAACAGACCCCATACCTGTGCTATTGCAAGAGTGGGTGTCAAGTCCTCCATTTCGCAATTGCCAGCACTGTTCATGCACAGTTGATACTAGATCTGAAGACGTAGAAGAAGAAGCCTTGAAGTGGTGCAAGATAGCAAGACTCCACTGCTTATAGAATCAGATTGGGTGCAGTTTGGGAGCGGACAGAGAGGACTCTGAGAGGGGGAGCAAACAGATAAAAATTGCTTCATTCCCTTTTAAATTGGATCTTCTCAGTAAGTAATTCCCCAGCTCATATTATGCATTTCACTTACATGCTAAGTAGTGATGGGCGAATCTATCGCGTTTCGCTTTGCCGAAAAATTTTCTAATTTCGCTAATTAGCGAAAAATTTGCGAAACGAGTCATGGCACGTTTTTGACACATGTTGCGTCGTTTTTGACGCGTCGCACCATTTTCGGCGTGCAACTCGCTTTTTTTTTACGCCAGCGAATTTTCAGCAAGGGAACTTTCACTGGCGTTCCGCAAATTTATTCATCGGCGGTGAATCGTGGGAATTCGCCTCGAATTTGCGCCTGGTGAATAAATTCGCCCATCACTAATGCTAAGAAAACTTATAGCTGGTACCAGATTTTCTTCATACATGTTACGGCATACTGTACATCAGATGACTGGGTGCAATGTATACATTTCACTCAACTTTGTTCTTCATGAAAAATATAAAAATGGCAATTACATATATATTGTTTTTACAACAAAATTGATCAAAACCATCGGTGAGGGGTTTGAGGAGAAAATTTATTTGTCAAGAAACTAAGAGAAAGTAATTTGCAAATGCTCTTCATTAAAAATTCAATCTCCCTTTTGTGCTCCAAGCAGGCTATAGATTTTATATTTCCTTCTTTTTCATTAATAAGACTGCATCAAATATAATGAAAAGTTAAGGCTTTGTGAAGCCTCCTTCATAATCAATTCTCACAGACCTGTCACTCTAAAATGGGAGACTAGTGAGAGAGGTAGACACCACATCTGCAACGTTTCTGGTTGTCTTATCTCTGTGCTCACCTTCATCCTGGGTTACAGTGAGAATGGAATGATAGGGAATGAACATTCAATGTTCCCAAAGATAAGCCCTTTGTAATAAAACAGATGACTTGTGATCACCGCTGATGATCAATGAAGCCAAGGTCAGGATACATCAGTAGTAATGGTTTCTCCAGAATATAATAGGACCATTATAACTATAAATCTCTCGAAATATATTGAGTCGCTGTGGCTCATTCTGTACCTTAAATTTTTAAAATTACCCAAGTTCACTGAGTAGTTGTACCCAGGCTGATCGACAGACAAATAGACACTCACGAGCGCTTGAAAAAATAACGCATGACAGTAATATTTCTTTACAAGTATTGCAGTTTGGCTAAAATGTTTGTGAACCATGGGGGATAAAATGTTGTTTGTTTCCTTGTATTGATACAGACATTTTTTACATTTTTTACATAAGAGGTACTTTATCAAGCTCATAAATATGTCTCCTTGGCAGCGAAATGCAAATTTTAACAGTAATATTGTTCAAAGAAGTGAAGCTGCCGCAGCTGCATTCTGAAAGTTTTATGAATTTATAAGAAGTAAGAAGAAAACTCTATTTTCACTAACCATAATATCCCTCAAATCCATATGGATGTTAGATTGATCTCAAGTGGCTGACTGCAATCAATATTTTCTTTTTCTAAAATATTTTCTTTTTCAAAATGGGAATTTTAACCAAATCCCTGGAGCACAATCTGTTAAACACCCCTTTATTTTTGTTGCTTGTCTTTTCAGTAAACTACCGCTGCCCTATTCATGAAATCATTTTTTATTGGATTTCTGGGATCTAGGGAATTCTGGATGGTGATACAAATGATATGCATATTCCTTAGGCCTGACAATATACACAGTTTGCTTTATCTGTATACCAGCAGCATCACACTATGAGCCAAATTCACTAAGATCCGAAAAGTTGCTAGCGTTAGCTTTGCTAGCATTCGCCGCACTTCGCCAGGCAAAGTGCGAATTTACGCTCAGGTCGGCGAACAGTAGTGGTTACAGCCACTACATTACACTACACAAGCCCAGTTGTCCTATTGCCCCCTGTATAGTTGTGTTGCCATATGTTAGGAAATGTAGGGGTGAAGAAGGGTAACCCCCCCAAAAAAAATATCGATCTTTTTCAGACTAACACCCTCCTATGCTAAAATACGCCAGCGTTTTTTTGGGACTTAGAAAAAATTTAACTTTTTTTTTTCAACCTCCTATCTATTGTATTGAACTTCACCTGGTCTGACCAGGAGAAGTAACGTCTAGCGTAAGTGCTAACGTAGAGGAAAATGTTCATCTTAGTGAATTGGCGAATTTACAATCCTTCATCAGTGCGCAACTTCGCCTGGCGTAAGGGTGCGAAGTTGCGCAAGTCTATCTACTTCCCTAGCGAAGTTGCAAAATGACGTCACGCTGTCGAATTAGTGCTAGCGTTAGACGCTTCGCACTTTAGTGAATTTTCCCCTATGAATTAGCTCTGTTAGTTGTGATTGTTTTGAAATGTGAATGAGAAAAATTTACTCTGACACCATCATTACATGTCAAACAAATCAATACCAAGCCAAGCATGTTCCAGGCAGTCTCACAAAGTACCAGTGTAATAAAACATTTTTGTTTGTTCCCTTTTTTATTAGCTAAATATATATATTTATATCTAATATCTAACATATATATATATATATATATATACAAATTACACAAAGTTTAACCCCAGCACTCCAAACCCTAAACCTACCATTGCACAACTGAACTGTAACTAGCAAAAAGGGACACTTTTAGTTACAAAGTTTGTACAAAATATGCATAAGCTGACGCGCCCCGTCAAGGCAGTGTCCATGCGTCAGTCCTACCTAAAAAAATATTATCTTTGGGGGGAGAAAGACCATACCTGCTTTTCTCTTTATCTAGCATGATCTCTTCCAAAGACACCACTAAATAGGGATTGGGAGAGCAAGCATTAGAGGGGAGAGCCACCTCCCCTTTCTACAAAACAAACACAATAAAATGCAGCTCATCCCTCCTTTTTATTGGGTGCACGTAGTTGAGGCTTGATATACAAATTACACAAAGTTTAACCCCAGCACTCCAAACCCTAAACCTACCATTGCACAACTGAACTGAAGTTGTGCAATGGTAGGTTTAGGGTTTGGAGTGCTGGGGTTAAACTTTGTGTAATTTGTATATCAAGCCTCAACTACGTGCACCCAATAAAAAGGAGGGATGAGCTGCATTTTATTGTGTTTGTTTTATATATATATATATATATACATACATACATATTATACAAAGCATTAAAAGTACCAAGAGATCGTGGTAAGCTGATAAACATGAAACTGAGCAACAATATTCTAATTTATAGAATAATGCTGGATCAATGGCCGGTCATGTAGAATTACTGGCATCCCTAGCACTTTGCATTTCAGAGAGAATTGATGTTTTTAGTTTTCCATATATACTGAAAATACTCCTTAGTGTAGCTCCTTCCTGAGCATTTATAGTTTATCATACAGTTTATCATGTCTTAGTTGTGGCTAGTGATGGGCGAATCTACCTAGTTTTGCTTCACCGAAAAATTCGCGAATTTCCTGAGAAATTTGCAAATTGGCGAAAAAATTCCCGAAATGAGTCGCGGCACGCTTTTGAAGCGCGTCACGTCGTTTTCGACGCGCATCGCGTAGTTTTCGTCGCGTCACGTCAAAAACGACGAGCAACTAGTTTTTGATGCAAATTTTCGCCAGCCGAAATCTCGCTGGCGTTTCGCAAATTTATTCGCCAGCGGTGAATCGCGTGATTTGCCGCAAATTCGACCCTGCCGAATAAATTCACCCATCACTAGTTGTGGCTGGTGATGAATGAATTTTTTACCAGGCATGGATTTGCAACAAAATTCTGCAGTTTAACATCTCCAAATGTTTTCACGAAAGTCTCAAAAAAGACAAAAAAGTGGCTGCAAGAAAAAAGCCCACTGACTTTACTGCATTTGGAAAGAGTCATGCATGTAAAAAATTGTCATACGTAAAAATATGGGCCTATTGCCTACTGACTTCTCTCTGAAATGCAAAGTGCTAGGGATGCCAGTAATTCTACATTTCATAATTGTTTTTAGCAATTTGGCAATTTTTTCGATAAAGTGAAACAGGACAGATTTGCTCATCACTACTTGTTGCCCTCTATCTTTTGTGAATTATAAGTCTCACCATCAGATATTACAGTGCCACTGTAAGGTGTCCTCATTGCACAATTCTGCTGCATACAACACTTTGAGGCAGATGCATCAAACATTGAAAATTCAAGGTGACAACATTGCTCTTCAATGCAAAAGTTCTTGACTAGGTTAATTGATATTGGGTCTAATCAAAGAAATGTTGTAAGATTTGTTTATGGACCAGTCCTGATTGATCATGGATGCTCCACTCATTTGAAGCTGGGATGGAAATGGCAACATAGTCAAATATATGTCAAATTGTCAACAACAAAAAAAATTCATAAATCAGTTTAATTCTTAAACATACTACAAGTAGAAGTAGTTGACAACAATCATGACAAGAAACAACACAACATTGATAATTGATAAACAGATCATTAATACATCTCAGGAACACTTTATTAGCTTTACTATTCCCACAATTCCAGATTTTGGACATTTTGGGGGCTTATTTTGTATCCAGTACATAAATGTCTATGACAGCTGAAGAAATTATAGTCACTTTTTCAGGATGTTATTCTTGCATCACAGGAGGAATTCTAAATACTGTACAGAAGCAACATCAAAGCATGTGTCGTACAAGACACCTAGCAGGATCAATGTAGAGGTATTTATCCGTTATCAGAAAACCCATCATTCAAAAAGCTTCAATTCATCAATTTTAGGCAAGTAATTCACATTTTTTAAAATGATTTCCTGTTCTCTATGATAATACAAACAGTACCTTGTATCCATATTGTTGGCAAAACATCATGTTGGGTTTATTTAATGTTTAAATGTTTTTTTAATAGACAAAAAGTCTGGTGATCCAAATTACTATCTGAGAAATCCCAGGTCTTCAGCATTCTGGATTACAGGTCCCATACCTGTACCTGCAGCTCATATGTGTATTATTTCTGATTGGACTATGAATACAAAGCGTTACTAAGTCAGAGCAAACAAAACCGATGAACTGTGAAAATACACGAAATGTGAATGCCTAATGGGACAGAAAATGACATGGGATTATAAAAATGCCTTGACAGTATGATGTAAGTATTGGCTGCCCTCGTGTATTACGTTATTGTCTATTTTAGGAAATAGTAATAGAATAGAAATCATACTAGCAGCAGGAGGCTCGGTTTTATTTCTCCTTTTTTTATGCTTTCTGGCAAAAGTAAAAAATTACAATATCCTATTTCATAGAAGGCCAATAGGTAATTCAGTATTTATTTTCTAGAAGGCTGATATGGATGGCAATGTTTTGATGGAACTGACTAGTAAATGGCTGGGAAAGGATGTGCATTTTATGTTTAGGCAGTGAACGTCATTCGTCCAAGAGACACTTTTACAAAAGAAAGATGAATATGGAGTTGCTACACCAACCCATAATTGATAGCAATGCAGACATACTTTCAAATCATAGCTGCCCAATAGAACATGAGATTTAAAAAAAAAGAAATTCAATAAATTATGATGCATCTGAGTGCAAAATTACCTCTAGCAAACTCACTTGGGGGGATGAATCAAAAGGACTGAGGATGTTTTCTGCAAGCTTTATCCTGTCATTGAGTCTGACAGTCACCATAAAACATCCAGCGACATTGTACAACTCATGGATAGGAATAATGTAGATGCCGCGTTACAGGCAGACACAGTGCAAGTGTAGCTTTTGTTTCCTTAACATACAGTATGTGGACAAAAGCTGGGCCGATATGATGGCGAGACCAGATCATTTATATAATGTATTTCCCCATGAAAATAGATTGTCTTATTAGATTGTCACCTCTATTTTCCTGCAAGTCCATGGTTTATTCATTTTGCCTTTGTTTATGTTGCATTGGCATTTTTCCTGAGATGTATTTGTCAAGAATATGATCCAATCTGACTCTTTGGAGATAGGTAGTGTCTGATGAATGCTCTGTTCTGCTTGCTCAATTTATACTCATACCAGAATCCTCCTCCATAACTCATTGCCCTGTATTCAAAGCTCTAAATCTGAACCGAGATTAAACACAATCATTTTCTACTTTGGTTCTCCAATTTGGATACTTGGATTGTGCATTTATTTTGACATCAATTTAGTTTCAGTACTGTGCTTTATGACAAGAGTACATTTCACATGAATATAACAAAAACTTTTTGAGTCCCTCCTAAGGTAATAGGGATGGCGCGAACTGTTCGCTGGCGAACTTGTTCGCGCGAACATCAGGTGTTCGCGCTTGCCGGAAGTTCGCGAACGTCGCGCGACGTTCGCCAATTTGGGTTCGCCTTAGTTGGCGCTTTTATTTTGCCATTTCTCCCCCAGACCAGCAGATACATGGCAGCCAATCAGTAAGCTCTCCCTCCTGGACCACCCCCACACCCCCTGGACCACTCCCCTTCCCTATAAAAACCGAAGCCCTGCAGCGTTTTTTCACTCTGCCTGTGTGTGCTGAAGAGATAGTGTAGGGAGAGAGCTGCCTGTTAGTGATTTCAGGGACAGTGGATAGTAAGTTTGCTGGCTAGTAATCTACTGTACTTCAAACAACTGCCATATAGCTGTGTGAGCTTGTTCACATTCTGTCTAAATATCCATAATATTACCCTCTCCAGAAAAAGCACCTGAGTGACTTTTTTCAAGCAGCCATAATATATTTTACGTAATCCGTATCCACCGCTGTAGTAGTGTATACGTTGACCTTGTAGGCATTATTTGCCCTGTAGCCATTTTTTGCCCAGTGTGTTCTTCAAACAACTGCCATCTAGCTTTGTGAGCTTGTTCACATTCTGTCTAAATATCCATAATATTACAGTGTCCACAACCACCTGAGTGACTTTTTTCCCTTTACAGCACAAAACGCAGCGCTGTGTCAACAATGGATTTTTCAGATACATTTTTGCCCTTGATCCCACTCTGGCATGCCACTGTCCAGGTCGTTGCACCCTTTAAACAACTTTAAAATCATTTTCTGGCCAGAAATATCTTTTTTAGCTGTTAAAGTTCGCCTTCCCATTGAAGTCTATGGGGTTCGCAAACCGTTCGCAAATTTCCAGAAGTTCGCCAACATGTTCGCGAACTTTTTTTCGGCGGTTCGCGCCATCCCTATAAGGTAATAATGAACCAATAAGTTAAAAAAAAGTAGAAAATATTTATAAATATTTTAAACACACATTTTCTACTTTTTTTTTTTAAGCTTATTGGTTCATTATTACTTTTGGAGGAACTCACAAAGTTTGAACTGTGAGTATACCCTCCAGTGAGTTTTAACTTTTTTTCTTCATTTTTGGT
Organism: Xenopus borealis; assembly: GCA_024363595.1. Lineage (NCBI taxonomy): Eukaryota > Metazoa > Chordata > Amphibia > Anura > Pipidae > Xenopus > Xenopus borealis. The sequence goes on from CM044444.1 coordinate 24,242,081, forward strand.
AGTACCAGATTAATTTTTTTTTTGGCTTGGAACACCATTCAATTTTCTTTATACATTTCACATGAATCTAATACAAATTCTCTGTTTTATATTAATCGGTATATTTTTAGACTTTATAAAGTACCCGCATACATTCCGTAGAATTAAAGGGCATTTAAACTGAACAAAAAAAAACAACTCAGGATGCTCTGATGACCATTTTTGCCCTTTATATAAAATTCTGTTTTTTTTTATTTTTATAGATATTAGCAGTTTTATATTACTACTATCATAGTTATGCAACACAACTGGTACACTGGCTGAGCTAAGACGGCTAAATGACTTATACAGCTGGCATCTTCAGAAGCTACTCTGTACAGTTCTCTCCCTACTTGTATAGGATTTTATACTTGGCAAGTGACAAGCTTTCCACAGGGGCATAATTACAGAGGAAACAGACCCTGGGTGGGGGGGGGG
>CM044444.1:24248211-24279121 GCA_024363595.1 Xenopus borealis
TACAGGAACAAAGAACAGGGAGCAAGATTGATACAGATCAGCTGGATTCTCATTGGAGGACGTTTGCATTTTAATGCAGCCTCTGGCTGTGGAGATTTGGGGAAACGTTTTGGAAAAGTTTTATTGTGCAATATTTCTTTAAGAATACAACCCTGATGTTGGTGGACTACAGCTCCCAGTATGCCTCAACCTTCAGTATATGTTACATTATTCTGGGATTTGTAGTCCAGTGACAACTGAGTAAAGTTTGGTTGATCAGTGCAGTGAAGCAGGGTTCACTATCTACAGCGTAAAATCTACAACATAAACGAGAGTTCTTTACTTTAAGTGCTTTCTGGGAAATCCCATCTGCATATAAACTGAGACCAGTTTATTCAAAGTGACCCTTTATGAAATAAAACAACCCCCAAATAAGCAAGAAAATGAATGATAAAAACATTGGAAGTTCTTTATAACATGTAACAGTACCATAAGTAAACATGGCAATAGAAGAATAACATTAGCACTATCCTAGCTGTGACAAATTAATTAAATTATATTTTCACCATATTGGGCTGGAACATCAGGGAACATGGGTGCTCCAGACACTGACTTATTGCAGATGAATATACAGTCATGTCTCTGCTATTCCATTTGTGTCAGACACAGAGCCCTGGCATAGCCCACAGAGTATAGTAAATAAAAGTATTTGAATCATATTGAGGTAGAATAGGCACTCACAGAGCAGTCTTCCAGACAGACTTGTAAAAAGATTGTAGTTTATCTGGTACATAAAAGCATAGCCTTACGCCTGGAGTGGCTTGGATGATTTCTTGGACAAGCATAATATTCAAGGCTATTGTGATACTAAAATCTACAATTAATATACATGATAGTATATTGTTTATGTGATTTATAGAGGAATCAGTGTTAGTGTGTGTGTATATGGATGTACACTGGGTTTCCTTAGAAGGGGTTGAACTTGATGGACTTTGGTCATTATTCAAACCAATTATTATGTTAGAAGGAGCCCTGCCCTATGATTTGCAGCATGCACATGAAAGGAGACCAAAACCGTAAAAATGAACGTGGCTAAAAATGCCATATTTTATATAGTGAACTTATTGCACCAGCCTAAAGTCTCAGCTTGTCAATAGCAGCAATGATCCAGGACTTCAAACTTGTCACAGGGGGGTCACCATCTTGGAAAGTATCTGTGACACTCACATGCTCAGTGGGCTCTGAGCAGCTGTTGAGAAGACAAGCTTAGGGGTCGTCACTAATTATCCAGCAGAAAATGAGGTTTGTCTATAATAAAAGTGTGGTGTTTATACAAATAGGGGGAATATGTGATGTGTATACAAATGGCCTGCGGGTGTCACTGTGTATACACAGGACTTTCTGTACAGCTTGAAAGTGAAAGTATGGCAGTTGTGTAATGCCTGCATGAACCTTTTAATAAAGCCCTGTTATACCCTGCTCATTTTCGGCTACCAAAACATAACAAAAAGTTGATGCTATAGTGCTAATTATCAAATTCTCATGGTAATTGCACTGGTTTATGTGCTGCCATGTAGTAATTATCTGTATTAATGATTCATCAGCCTTATACTGTGACATTTCTATACTATGTGTACTGTATATTGTGAGTGGGTCCCTAAGCTCAGTAAGTGACAGCAGCACAGAGCATGTGAATCAGTGAATCAGCAGAAAAGAAGATGGGGAGCTACTGGGGCATCTACTGGGGAGACACAGATCTTTACTGCTAAAGGGCTTTGGTTTGTCTGGGGTCGGTACAGCTAGGGTTGCCAATTTTGTAAAATTTTTTTACCGGCCAGTGGGGGGCGGAGTCAAAAAGGGGCGGAGTGTGACATAAAAAAGGGGCAGGACATGACATCACAGGGGCGGAGCAACTGCGAGTGATCAGCTGAAGACACGAGTAAGTTTTAATTGGATTTAAGGCAGGGCATGGGCCTTTTTTAAGGGGTATTACAAATTTGTAATACTAGCCCGGCCTTGGCTGGTGTTTTACCGGCTAGGCTGGTAAAATACTGGCCAGATGGCTACCCTAGGTACAGGCCAAACATAGGGGCAGATTTACTAAGGGCTAAATTTTTGAGGGCTATTTGCTATTTGCCCTTGAATTTGACCGTTCTACGATTTTTGATAGAAAAAAAACGTTCGATAAAATCGTATGAATCAAACGATCGAAGCGTTCGATCGTACGATTGCTATTCGAACATAAAACTTAGAAAAGAAGCCTATGGGGGGGGATTACCATAGGCTTCTATTGCAATTCGGTAGGTTCAATCTGGCGAAGTAGGCAGTCAAATAAAATTTTAAAGGGGAAGTACTTTGATCATCGAATGGTCGAATGACTGAATATTTGATCTATTCGATACAATCAAATTTTGCATATTCGATGATCGAAGTGGCCAAATTTGCATATTCAAAAATTCGATCAAATCGTACAGGTGGAATTGGATCGAATTTTGAATACTTCACACAAATTTAGTAAAACGGCCCCATAATGTACAATCTTTCTAACTTCTTTAAAGCTTTATTTCTGCTGTTAGGGAAATAGTGAAGGGAAAAGCAAAACAACCACCCCAGGTAAGGATAGTCCCATCCCACAAATTACAATATAGCACTGCCATCCATTTCAAATAACTTTCAATACACTCTTAAAACACACACTTAGGGGCAGATTTACTATTGGTTGAATTTTGAATGAAAAAAATTCGAAATTCGACCATGGGAATAGTGGGGAAGAAAAATCCTTTGAATTCAAATACCGAATTCAAAGGATTTTACCGCAATTCGATCAATCGAACGATCGAATAAATAAAATTCGATCGATCAAATCGATCAATTCAAACTATTTTATCGATCGATCAAATTTTTTTCATTCAATCAAAAATTATCGAATATGAATATTCAATGGTTGAATTTGCCTAATTTGCATATTCAAAGATTCAAATTCGATTTTTTTAAAAAATTTGATCGAACTTTGAATTATTCACGTGAATTTAGTAAATTTGCCCCCAGGTCTCTTGCACACATGTATTTGCATTGTGGCTCACAAACACCACAGTGCCCCACAGCGTCCCCCGGGTTTGCCGAACCACGAAAGCTTATGATTTCTCAAGCGAGTAGAACTTAAGTATCGTTAATGGCAGGATTTGCTCGCTAGCTTCAGAGAATAACAAACTCTTGAATAACGTTGGAATAAAGCAGTACGGCATTTACTGCTCTGAAAATCAAACCATAAAAACTATTTGTTTATTCTGATTTGTGCTTTTTTTTCTGTCAAGTGGCAGTGGGACAAAGAGCCATCATTTCCAAATAAAAGCAGTGAAGCAAATGCTTTGTATTTCCAATGCTTCAAATAATCTTGTTCGGATACTGTAGGTACTCTACTGAAAAACAAATCTTTCACATAATGTTCCAAATGGTTACTTGCCACTGTGTAAAATATATACTGTGTTTTGTTTTGGTAGCCGAGAATGAGGAGGATATAACTGCTTTATTAACAGATTTATACAAATGTTGCCTTATTTCCTACTTTCACTTTCAAACTGTACAGAAAGTCCTGTGTATGCACAGTACAAGTCCTGCTCACAGTGACACCTGCAGGCCATATGTATAAACACCACATTTTGCAAGATAGGTTCATCAGTTTACTGACAATATAAAGAATAAAGAGTTCCACACCCAGTACTTGTGCCATTTGGCTGTTGAATAATTGCAGTTATGCAGAGCGTGAAAGAGACATGGGTATGGGGCGCATTTGACCATGAATTTTCGACTCCTTTCAGTCGGGATAGTTTTACAAATTCTTTGTAGCAGCCTCCTCCTGTATTGTCTGCTTTCAAATTCATGTGCTTGTATTTACAAATATAGTGCATTTGCCAGTAACAGCCAATCAACTCTGCTTTCATTTCCCAGCATGCAGAATTCTATTTAAAACAAATTGCTTATTGGTTTCAATTTATATATCGCTGATCGCTTATCACTGTACAACACCCCTCCCCTTGCAGTCTTCATGCACAATGTTCTTTATTTTATCTTGTATCAGAAATAAGGAATGTAATGTAATTTTTTATGTTTATATGTGGGTATTATTGACATAATTTGTCAACACAAGAAGAGACAAGATGAGAGGGCCAAAACACATTCCCCTGTTAAAGGAGTTGAAAACCCAAAAGTAATGCCGCCCCACAGCGCCCCTAGTTACTTGAAAACCCAAAATTATAGATACAAGAAAATTCACCAATGAGAGTTCTACTGATCAAAAACTTCATTATAAATGTAAAAAAAAAAAACTGACCAACAAGAATTCTGATTCCCAGCACCCTATCGGGTATCTTGCTGTTATTTTACATGTAGAGATAATTATGTCATTTTATTTCTTCATTATATTACACTGGAATCAGACATGAGGATAAAGGACAGACTTGTTCAGTGCTGGGAAACTGGGCTTAAAGCTTCCCACTCCAATTACAGGAATAAAGAACATGGAGCCAGATTTACACAGATCAGCTGGGATTCTCATTGGAGGATTTCATCAAATCGTAGTGCAGCTGCAGGCCGTGGTGATTTGGGGAAACGTTTTGGAAATGTTTCATTGTGCAATATTGCTTTAATAATTCAACCCTGATATTGGTGGACTACAGCTCCCAGCATGCCTCAACCTTCAGTGTATTTTACATTATTATGGGGATTTGCAGTCCAGCAACAACTGAGTAAAGTTTGGTTGATCAGTCCAGTGCAGCAGGGATTATTGCCCTTTTAAAGGGTTGTAAAACCTCTCCCCAAATCTCCACAGCCAGTGGCTGCATTAAAATGCAAAAACAATCCCAATGAGAATCCCATCTGATCTGTATAAATCTGGTTCCCTGTTCTTTGTTCCTGTAATTGGAAGGTGGCCATAGACAGTGAGATCTGCTTGTTTGGTGATATCACATTGAAGTGGGCGATATCAGGATGATCCAATCGTGGGCCCTAGGGCCCAACGATCGGATCATAATGTTGGTGATAGCGACCGCATACACGCGCAGATGCGCCCACGATCCGACTTGGTTTTTTAACCTGCCCGATCGAGATCGGGGAAACCCGTCGGATGTCCCCACACACAGGCCAATAAGCTGCCGACGCGGTCTGTCTGCAGCTTATATCAGCCCGTGTGTGGGGGCCTTTACACAAAAGTGTCTAAAGCTGTCTAAAGCTGCTGAGGACTGGAGTAGATGCATTCATTTTTTTTCAATGGGGCTGTACTCACACAAGTCTCTGAATCTGCGCTCCCCTGCGTTCTGGTTTTATGCGTTCAGCCGCAGGGGAGCGCAGGAGCAGACACATTTTTTTTCAATGGGCCTGTACTCGCACAGTCACATGTAAGCACCGAACGCAGCTTGAGACTCAACATGTTGCATTTTTCCTGCGCCTACATGCGCCTGTGTGAGAACAGCTCCATTGAAAAAAAATTGAATGCGTCTACTCCTGCGCTCCCCTGCGGCTGAACGCATAAAACCGCAGGGGAGCACAGATTTAGACGCTCATGTGTAAGAGTCCTTAAGCCCAGTTTCCCAGCACTGAACAAGTCTGTCCTATAGTTAAATAGTTAAACATAGATGTCATTGTAATAGTTGTCGATTATTTTAAATTAAGTAAATTGTATTATGCATATATTTCATTGATACCATGATGACTTAAAGAGGTTGTTCACCTTTTGGACAATAAAGCTAGTCGGCGATCGCTGTGTCATAGCTCCGCCCTGTGACGTCACGGGCCCGCCCACCGTCGTCACGGGCCCGCCCCCCTGTCCGGCTTCAGCCACAGGGAAAGGTGGCAACCCTAATAATAGATGGTCCTACACATTTGATCATGAAACAAACATTCTTTAGAATAGTCCCAATACCGTTATAATAATATATAAGATTAGATATTAATATAAAATAACGTTTGTGTTAGGAATTTGACTACAGTTTCCATTTGAATGCTCAGAATGGGAAGCATTATGTTGCCATCTGTAGTTTTTGACAAACTACAAAATTCCTTGTCTGATCATCTCGATATAATCATTATTAGTGTTACCATCATTTATATGCCCAGGGATGTGATTCATGTCATAGGGGATTTTATCTTGTGGCAGAAATAATAAATGTAAATCATATTTGTGATGTTTCTCTATAGTTAACAGTGACATCATTCCACCAATACAACCCTCCCCTGGTAGCACTCGCCCAAGTACTTTCAGGCAACTGTCACTCGTGCCAATCATGTACATGTGATATGCGCAGTTAGACGGAACAATAACAAACTGTATTTGAAGTGGAAAAGCAGAAAAGACTTGTGACCCTGTAAATGCCAAGTGTTTATCCAAAATTCAGGTAGTAACCAAATGAGCGAGGGATTATTGCGAGGCTGTTTTTGTTGTTTGTTCTCATTATTCAGCTTTCGCTTCACGTTCTTGTAATTATCATCATCATCTACAATTTAAACCAGAGCAGAGGAAAAAAAAAAAAAGGGAAATGTTAAGAAAATCCCAGTCTGTAAACTGTCAGAGTACCGCTATTTACATCAAAATGAGAGGTAATTATAGTTCATTTTAATGTAAATATCTTTTTTTTATATTAATGATATAGCAGGCTTTGTTATTAAGATGCAATGCACAAGTCATATAGATATTCCTGTAGGAGCTACAAAGGCTATTTGCTTTATATTTGTTTTTAGGGTTGCACTATGTATATGTACAAGATGTTTAATTGCTCTGATAGTCCATCAAGGTCTTTGCAGAGGTGGCTGAAATGAAGAACAGCCAATAAGTAGACTGATTCTATAAGCCTTATTCAATTATTCTATACACACACACTCAGGCACATACCGAGCCTACGTATACATGCACAAAACTAACTGTAGTTCTTGTGATTACTATAACCCTCCATTGTATTCATTGACTTCCATGCCCCTTATAAAAGGAATTAGCGGAAGCTCATACAGTTTGACTGCCTTCAGAGTAATAACCCATTTGTGCTGCTTCATTTCAAAATGGTGTACTGCAAGCCCTTTATATGCGAAATAATATGTCTACAATGTCCTTTAATATACTTATAAAGAGTAATAATGCCCCCTCACAAGTGCAATTTCTTAGAGAACACAACCCCAACCCTAAAAGTCTTTCCTTATATATATGTTCAGTGTATGCCCCCTTAACAGCAAGGCTACATAAGCAATGCTCTCTTGTGTCATTTCTCTGTTTTTGTCTTTATATTAATATTTATATCAATTCTTTGTAATGTGTTTGGTTTGATTAGGGATCCACCGAATCCACTATTTTTGAATTGGCCAAACCCCATAATCCTTTGCAAAATTATGGTTGGGAAGGGGGAAACAGTTTTTACTTTCTTGTTTTTTGACGAAGTGACTTCCCTCCCAGACCCTAATTTGCATATGCAAATTAGGATTTGGTTCAGTATTAAGACAATTCTTTTGCAAAAGATTTGAGGGTTCGGCAGACCTAATGAAAACAAACACACTACAAAGAATTGATATAAATATGAATATAAAGACAACAAATAGCTCAACAGACAAAAACAAAGATATGACACAAGAGAGCACTGCTTAAAGGAACAGTTCAACAGTTCAGGGTAAAAATAAAAACTGAATAAATAGAATGGCTGTGGGAAATAAAAAATGTTTCTAATATAGTTAGTTAGCCAAAAACGTAATGTATAAAGGCTGGAGTGACTGGATGTCTAATATAATAGCCAGAATCCAACTTCCTGCTTTTTAGCTCTCTAAATCTGAGTTAATCAGCAACTTGAATGGGGGCCAAATGGGACATAACTGTTCAGTGAGTTTGCAATTGATCATCAGCATTCAGCTCAGATTCAAAAGCAACATTTATGACCCATGTGGCCCTCCCTCAAGTCACTGATTGGTTACTGCCTGGTAACCAGTCAGTGTAAACAAAAGAGAGCTGCATAGCAAGAAGTAGTGTTCTGTTCTGTTATGTTAGACTTGCAGTCACTCCAGCCTTTATACATTTACATAACTATATTGAAAACATGTTTTATTTTGCACAGCCTATCTATTTACCCAGTTTTTACTTTTATACTGAACAATTCCTTTAAGTAGCCTTGCTGTTTACAGGGCATCCATTGTGGATATAGACTGAGGGGGCATGGGTTTGGTTCTGCCTAGCAGAAGGATTCGCCGAATACTGCTGAAAAACGCCAAATCCTGGGCGAATCCCAAACTGAATCCTGGATTCAGTGCATCGCTTGTTTTAATAAAGAAACACATTTTTGTTTTAGAAAAAACCTTTAATATAATTATAATATAATAAGTTTCTTGCATCTCATCACAATTTGAACATTTTTAGTATGAACCCAAAGGTCATTTTTTTTAAATAGATTTTTAATTAGTTCCTTCTTCTTCTTTTAACTCTTTCCAGTTTTCAAATGGGGGCCTCTGACCCCATCTAAAAACAAATGCTCTGTAGGCCTACAAATGTACTATTATTGCTATTTCTTTTTATTACTCATCTTTCATTGCAGGTCCTTTCCTATTCATATTCAGTCTCTTATCCAAATTAGTGCATGGTTGCGAGGGTAATTTGGACCCTAGCAACTGGATTGCTCAAATTGCTAACTGAAAAATTGCCGGCAAATAAACTCGCGAAACACCAGAGTAAATCCTCTGGCGTAAAAAGAAACGAAACGCGCCTCGTTTCACGCATTTTTCGCCGGGAAATCGACAAATTCGTCCTACTGCGCAGAAGAAGCCGCTCACTACAGGAAGAAGATGGCACCCATGAACTCTGGTGGAGAGCACCTAGAAGGAGGGGTAAGTAACAAGTTAGGGGCATTTTCCCCGAGGGGAAGAATGGAGGGGGGCCTATGGGGGGAGGCATTTGGGGCCAACAGGGTTTACTTCTCCTTTAACCAATGTATTTTCCTAATGCATAAAGTGATGCTATGTCAGTAGGGAATTGCAACTTTCTCTTTCATACTGAAATGAGCCATTCAGAGCAGGGGCATTATGTCACTGACTCACAACATGATTACGTTGGTCGTAGCTAAATGTTAGGTTGAGAAACTCTACATTGTTATATTATAAACACAGCTGTATAAAAGGAAACATAAACCTTCAAACCAAGATAAAATGAAATTACTCAGCACACACTTCAAGGCAATTTACATTTTGCAGGTTACATTTTTATAGTATTTCTAGTGTTCCAGATATCTGCAGCTTTTGAATTGATATAATAATAATTTTGAGACAACAGCTCCACCTGCTGGCTATTTTGGCTGACAGGCTGTTAGAAAAGGAAAGCCTTGTGATGTTTCTCTGCTGAGAACTGACCACTGAAACATCAGATTTTTTAGCAGAGCTGCATAACAAGACTTTTCTAACTTTATTTTTTTTTACTGCAGCCAACCAAAATGACCAGCAGGTGACGCTGTTGTTTCAAACTCAATTTATTATCTAACTGCTAACATTGTGAAAACTAGAAAAAAAATATGTAAAATGCTAAAGTACTTAGACAAGTGCTCTGAGCGGTTTTGCATAGTATTGGGTAAATCTCACCCATTTCGCTTTGCCAGAAATCTACAAAAATACATTGAGGTCCATTTAGTAGCAGAACAGTTTTTTTTACCCAAGTCTATGGGTGACATTTTTTAGACGGAACTCAGTGAACACAGTAGTTAACAAAGTGTAATATTTAAAATTCTGCAAACCACTAAGCACAGGCTACAGAAAATGGTTATAGTTCTTAAAAAAAGCTGCAGGCATTTTGGCTGTCTATGGAAATGTAGACAGTTGATCATTAGTGGCGAGACATTGCTATTTAAAGGAACAGTAACACCTAGTGATTGGTGAATCTATCCCGTTTCGCTTTGCCAAAAAATTCGCGAGTTGGGTCACGTTTTTGATGCATGCTGCGTCATTTTCAATGTGCGTTGCATCATTTTCGATGCGCGTCTCATTTTTTTTGCTGCCGTTTTGCAAAATTATTCACCAGCGCCGAATTGCGGGAATTCGCCCATCATTAATAACACCAAACAACGTAGGTGCTTAAAGTTATAAACACAAAATGTATTGTTGTGCTGCACTGGTAAAACTAGTGTATTCGATGCAGAAACTCTACTATAGTTTATATAAACAAGCCATGGAGGCAGCCATTCTTCAGTGAAAAAGGAGAAAAGGCACAGGATACTCAGCAGACAACAGATAGGCTCTGTAGAATGAGATTCTGTTGAATTTATCTGTTATCTACTGTGTATCCTGTTCTTGAATGGCTGCCCCCATGGCTACACAGCAGCTTGTTTATATAAACTATAGTAGTGTTTCTAAAGCAAACACATCAGTTTTACCAGTGCAGGGCAACAGTATATTTTATATTATTCCTGTAAAATTCTTTAATTTTTGGTGTTACTGTACCTTTAATTAATACTTTTCCCATTAACACATTTTGGAAACTCTATAAAATGCATATGATTATGGCTGAATCATTTGAAGCCATGGAAGTGAATGCTGTCTTGCAGCTGTACCTTCTTTATTGCTGCAGCTTGACAGCTATATGTGCAGTTATTTAATTCCCTATATAATTCCCAGCTTACCAAGCATGGCCACTGCTCACAGTACTTAACAGCTCAACCTATTAAGCGACACTTTAACACTGCACTTATCTCTGTAGGTGTTTTTTCTACTAATGTGAACTTATCATCGTGAAGTTATAGTTTCTATAATTGTTAATGAAAAATATTATGGTAAAAGAACGAAAACTTCATTGAGCAGCAGCCAAAGTTTAATGGCTCTTAGGAAGACTGACTTCATACTGATAGTTAATACTGCTTTCGTGTTGTATTTTTAAAGTTATTTTCTGTCAAATATTTTTTTTCATGTTTGATGTTTTTCTCTATACTTTTTTTTTTTTACTTTACACCATAACATTATGGGGCACTACAGAATTCTACATATTAATAAGCAAAGTAAAGCTCAGTGCAATGCTGGCTGCATCCCAAGTAGCTGTCTGTTTAATCAATTCTTAAATTTAACCAAGTACCTTACTTTTATGATGTGTAGCTTGGAGCTTCATACTGTACTTTTCTACCTTAAAATGGAACAAAGGATATGTATACAAGTTAACAGACCCTGCAGGGATCCCTAAACATTTTTACTTTTGAGCCTCATTCAAATGTGAAATGGGATAGGGAGCAACACAAGCATGCAAATAGTTCTAGGGGGTGCCAAATAAGGGCTGTTATTGGTTATTTGGTAGCACCTATGGGGAATGGCAGCCTGCAGAAGGCTCTGTTTGAACTCACAGATGTTTTTTTATGCAATAGCATCTTGCCTCCAAACCTGAAATGGAGCAGCATCCAAGGGGTTGGTGAGAAATATTTTGCTCATGACCCACTGGTTGGAGAATACTGAAATACTGCTTTATTTTCCTTACATGTGCTCAAAAATAAGAGTAGCTCAGCAGGGCTGGTGGGTGTCATCTCACAATGCTTAATTTCCCCATCCACGTAATCACATAGACTAGAGCATGCATAGTTGAAGTCAAACCTGTGTTGGCTAGGTGTTTTGTGTTGGCAATACCTTGGAAGATAAGAAATGGCATAATATGATGCCCCAACCCCATTGCAATCCTATGCATCTACAAGACTAGTACGGCAAACAGGGTAGTAATAGAGGGGAAACGTGGAGGGAGAGATCAGGTGATATTAATGTAAGAGGCAAAAAAGTTACAAACTTGATCAACGAATTCACTGATATTGATGGTACAAAAAATTGGTCAGGATCTTCTTCCCTTGGAAAGGTAAACTTACTAGAGAGCGTTTGGACGTTAAGTCCGCTGACCATGTTTTCAACCAAAGGAATCTTCGTGCAGCCACTGATTGTGCTGAGGCTTGAGCTACCATCTTTGCCGCATCAATTGCTGCATCCCCAATGTAATTGGTGGCATCCGCAATCTATGATAATAGATTATCTGTGGTTTGGTCTTCAGACCCTATAAGTTGAGCTACCTGCTCTGTCCAGACCTCCATGGCCTTGGCTACCCAAGCAATGGCTAAGATAGGTCTAAAGGCCGATCCTGAAGCTGTAAAAGCCGATTTGCAGAATCCTTCTAGGCCCTTATCAATCGGATCCTTGAAAGCTGCCGCGTCTGCTACTGGTATGGTAGTATTCCTAGACAGTCTGGAGACTGGTGGGGATTTTATCAGTATTGTATGTGCATGGCTAGCTTTAGTCTAAGTAGGAGTAGTCTGTTTCTATAGCAGATGTGCCTTAAGGGTTAGGTTAATAGTTGGCTATGAAATATGGTTGTGATATAACCAATAACAGCCATGATCTTGGGGTGATAATGGAATGAAAGAAATTAGCTTAGATTATTAAGCAATCATCCTTTAGGCTTTAACATTTTACTCCAACAGGAAACCAACCTATTACAGGGGAAAATGCATTAAAACCCCAATAAAGATTCAAAGATGCAGGATAAATGTAGGGAAAACAAATTGTAGTCAAAATGATTTTTCCATCAGTTGGGAAAATGTAAAAGCTATGAAACTGAACTTGGCATTATAGGTTACTTCCATACTCTGTATACAAACTGCACAATCCCCATATACATTGTGATAGGCAGGGTGTCTGAACTAATACTCTATAATTGTGTTATCAATCACCTTTACTTTCTATTTCTAATGTGCAGACCACCCTTTCAATGTAACAGTGTTGTGCCATTATTTGTAGTTATATTGTTTATGACTGCATATATTCTTCTATGAGTTGTACACCAGGTAGACCTAAAGATAATACATAAAAGATGTTGTTTTGTGTCAAATATATCTCTATGTTTTGTTTTATTCATTGTTCCCATTGTCTCTTCTATTAATGTATTCTTTGAAATGTGCAGCTCTAGAATGCTGTTCATGTAAAAAGAAAAATATACCTACATAAAAAAAAAAACAGCCAGTGGTGCAGGTAAGCAGGGATGGTGAAGCTTTCAGGTGAAATTATTTATGGGGATGTGCGTTTCCTAAAGAATAGTAGATGCTGCAGTAGAAAATGGTCAGAATAAATCCATGCAGGCTATTACTCGCTCCTGAGTCTGTAAAATATATCATTATGGCCCTGTTGTCGAATTACTGAAACAGGACAAAGTTCTGCAGGTCTTCAGGGAACTGCAAATACTGATCTTTCTATTTTGTTACTAGGAAATTAAAGAAATATACATCTGTAGGTCTTATTGTCTTTGGCTCAGTGCTGAAAGGCTTTACCTGTGCACAAGTGTTTCTAGAATAGGAGCAATGTTCTACAAAAGAGAGCTATAAGATTCTGGGTGATACACTATGGGGACTGGGGTTACAATTTGCCAAAAAGCTGCCAGTCTTCATTGTACACCAGCTATGTGATCACCACATTCACGAAAATAAGTCTTTGTGCTGAAATCTGTAGTTTTAATGCTTATTTCCCATTTGCAAAAAGGGTCCATCAACATTCAGTGCTAATGTAGTAAACACTGTACCTTGTTACATCCAGATTAGTCCAGATTTTATTTCCAAATAATCATGTTTTGCACATCTGGCCTCACCCCCATCTCCACTTACAAATAATTGCTGCTCCATCTGAGTCATTCTCTTTGATTATCTGATAATGAGAATCATACATTTGAATGTATTTATTTACACTTGGCTGGGTTTCAATCATCAAGGTACACAAGACTGGACAATCACACTGTTCTTAGAGAAAGGAAAGTTTCTCTCTGAGAAAACTAGACCGAGCCAATGTTTAATTCAGAATTTTGGAAGAGGGTATCCATATTTGTTTGTCTTTGTGATGATGTTCATTCAACGCTAATTTGGTGTATCCAGTCCAAAGATAGTTAATGTCCAGCTAGTGAGAGGAGCATGTGTTACATTGGACTCACACTTCAGGATCAGAGCCTTCACTAAGTTAAAGCTTCCAGCAGATGGTGTAGTGTAACTACAACTCACAGGCTATGTTGCTTATAAAATAGAAAAAAGATGCATGCCAGGAGATTCTTATGATGATAATTTATTTGTTCTAGACAAATAACCTCAGGTTTACTCACAGATGATGAGAGGTACATGCAGATGTAACATCAAGGGTTAGAACAGGTGGATGACACAGCTGAGGAATGTGACTCCATTATGTATTGTAGTCAAGCAGCAACAGGAATCCCTGGCAGATATACCACTAAGTGGTCCAGATCCCACTCAGCAGAGGGGTCATGGAGAAGGAGTCTAGCCTGACACCCTATCCACTGTGGTCCCTTCACTAAAGGTAATCAGGAAGCCTTGGGAAGCTACAGTACTCCCTGCTACAGATCCTCGTTGGAGCACAAAGCAGTTCTTTCTATATACACTCTCTACCTTTCTCTCCTAGAGAGACTATTACAGAGTTAACCTGTTTCTAACTATACCTCATTCACTGGTTCCCTGGTCCCCGACTTGGACACTAAAGGTTCAGGTACCTTTAGGGCGTCTGCCTAGTAACTAAGGAAAAAGGAGGAAGGGTAGGGACTTAAAGCCATAGGGACATACAAAACCTATGGGTTTGTATATATAAATCTGCTCTGCAACTGGATGCCCTATACGAGAGTGCTATTGCTTCACAGCATACCTAAAATCTCCTTGAATGACCATTATTTTAGAATAATCTGCCTATTAAGACATGGGAAATCATGGACAGCATTGCTATAAATGATCAGAAGGAGATATGGGCAATGGGTATAATTATTAGATATAATAAACATCACACATAAATCACTTCTTCAAGTTAAAAATCTGGCAGTCATGGTACCCTTGTTTTACTCAAAAAGAATTCCACGCACATGAGCTGCCACTGCTCCTTTAAAGAAAATTGAATTTCATGTATTGAAAGACTACAATGATTTACCTCAAAATTCCTGTATATTTTATTAGAAAAATGAACAACTTAAATATGAGTGCAATAAGACCAATGCTGGGGGGGAGGCATATTAAAAAAATCATCCCTGGTTCTGTTGTATGATGATCAATCACAATTTGGCTTCCTGTAAAGCCCTTTATGTAAAGTAATGTAGTGTAGGTCAAGCAGAACCCACTTCCAGAAAAGATTCTGGCTTGAGCAGCACTGTATCAGTCTAACGTTGAAACCTTCAAGGTAAAAGAAGCACAGAAGTAAATGGGATCTCTTCAGAATTCATTTAGATAAATGCACTCCCCTGGATATATGATCAGGTAACAAATTGAAATGAAGTTCACCTTCATAAGGCTCAACAGCAGAACCATCAAAGCATCTCATTAAAATATTCAAAAGAAATGCAAATGCTTAACAACAGTCAATCAATTACAATAACTAAAATATTAAGATTATTCCTCCCACCATTTTGGAAGGAAAAAGAGGGACAAATTTGTTTTTTTTTTGCACGTAGCGTGGCTAAATTTTTTGACCACACCCATTTTTGTGACCACACCCCCTGATTACCATATTCATTTTACAAAATTTGGCAGGTTATGAAAGTTTGAAAATATTTCTCCTTATCTAAACTGTTACAGTGTCTTGTTTTCTTATGTCAAAATTGTTACAAAGTATCTTAGTTACACCTGTTATCTGTTCTTGGGCTCTCTGCCAAAAGCCAATTAAGTTAGAAACTTTGTTTCTTTTTCTGGCTGTTCGGTGCAGAGAAAAGAGGGACTTTCCATTACAAATGAGGGACTGCAGGCTCAGCAGTCAAAAGAGGGACTGTCCCTCTGAAAAAGGGACAGTTGGGAGGTATGTTAAGATAAGTGTTTATAAAATGCTGCAGTTTTGATTTGAATTTTATTTTATTGGAATGCCGAATGCCAACTCCCTTATAACCAAACTCATGTAGAATCCTCCTCCTCCTCATTCCCTCCTTAGCCACAATGTGTTGCATATAAATGTCTGCAGTTCATTCACTGTCGCTGGCTTAAAGGGGACCTGTCACCCAAACATAAAGAGCTGTATAATAAAAGTCCTTTGCAAATTAAACATGAAACCCAAAATCTTATTTTCATGAATACATGCACACCTGGTATAAATGTATTTAAAAATCTCAACTGTCAATCATACATTTCTTGCCCCAACCATAGGGATGGGACAGGCAATTACTTTCACTTTTAATGCTGCACTTCTAGACATCACTCCCCACATTCACACTCCCTCTTCTCTGTATATAACTGTACAGCCAGTGCATTGGTCTGGACATTAGGCGCCCCATTATGGAGCAGAAACAAGATTTTGGGATGATGCATCATAACAGTGTTCAGAAAATGGCACTTTCCTATGTGCTCTAATTGCGGATTCCAAAAGAATGCAGGAAACAAGATCTAAATCATTTTTATAGTGTAAGTAATGGTTACCTTGTTAAATAAACTCAATAGAATGGGATTTGGCATTATCTTTTCGGGTGCCATGTCCCCTTTAAACACTCACTGCAAGTGGATTCCTTCCCGTTCCCAGTAGCTTCAGCCCTTCAGCAGTTAGAGGGATGGTGGTTGTAGTTATGGAAATAGAATTATGTCTTTACTTATGAGTAACTGGCAACATGTAGAATACTGTAATAAGCCATTTAGAGTATTACTACTGGGGCACAGAATTTAAATCCTTTACAAACAGTGGGGGTGGATGGACTGTAGCAATGTGAAGTTCCATACAGGTTGCCTGACATTTGTATAGTCAGATCAATAAAATCAGCAGACATATTTAGAATGCTTAGTCTTATTTTCTGACACCAGCTGATCTACAAGCCTTTTGTACCAATAGAAATAGCAGGAATACACGTTGATCCCTATCAATCGCACATGTTATACATATATGACAGCCTGTAACTCACAGAGAGCAATATATCAGCAGCAGAGAATGAGGCTTGTATGGAAATTCACTTAGTAACAATGTTATATTTGGCACATGGATTTATTGCTGCGTACAGGAACTAATACACATGAGATAAAAACACACACTAACTCATGCATATTTGATCAAAGTCATACTTTGGTGTTTTTTTTTTTTTTTTTTTTTTTAACATTATTATTATTCTGGAAAAACACTAATCTCCAAAGGCTGTTTTTCTCTTTATTAGAGTTGTTTACCAGCGTTGTCTGGGAGAATGAAACCAGTAACAATAGGATGTTCATATTCCTTACAAGCATTAAAACAACCAGTTCAGTGTGCTATTAATTATATTTACAGCATTCCCTAAAAGAGACTCTGCTAAAATGGAGCATTTGGTTCCTTTTAAGTTAAAGGGAAACTGTCATGGGAAAAAAATTTTTCTTCAAAATACATCAGTTAATAGTGCTGTTCCAGAAGAATTCTGCACTGAAATCCATTTCTCAAAAGAGCAAACAGATTTTTTTATATTTCATTTTTTTATATTTCCCTTTAAGGTTACATTAGGCATTGCCACTGGGACTGTATGGGATCTTTGAGCTGGAAACCCAACATCCAGAAGGCTTTATAATACAGGATAGCCATCTCCTATATTCAGCAAATAATTCTTATTTTATTTAATGATTTCCCTTTTCTCTTTAAAAATAAAACAAAACCTTGATGGTAACTAAACTAAAATAACAACATTGTAAATCCATGTTGGGGTAGAAGCAATCCAAAAGACCTAAAGAGACCTAGTGAAGAAAGCCCAAGATCCCACGCAATATAGACACAATGGGGACTCATTTATCAACACTGGGCAAATTTGCCCATGGGCAGTTACCTATAGCAACCAATCAGTGATTAGCTTTCTAAAGCCAACTGCAAGTAGACTGATGAATGCAGCAATTTGATTGGTTGCCATAGGTTACTGCCCATGGGCAAATTTGCCCAGTGTTGATAAATGACTATCCAAGCCATTTTGATCACTTTGGATTTCCCTGACACTGCAGTGATCAAAATATCAAGTGTGGCAATTTGTATTATTACTGTTAGTTGAAACATCTTACAGATCTTAACATGGGATTGCACTGTATAGAGGTACATTTTAACAATATGACTATCCAAAGGTGGTTTAAATTAAAAATTAAAATTACATTTTAGTATGTTATAACATAGCCAAGTCTAAGCTACTTTCCAATCATTTGCTTTCTTCTTCTGACACTTTCAAATAGGTGTCACCTAATCAATCTAAAAACAAATACAAGTACAGATGCAGTCACTTGGATTTGTAAGTTAAATGCGTTGTGACTTAACTCATCTATCCCATTTACCCACTTAGCACAGAATATTGTGTGACAGCTAGTGATGGGCGAATTTATTCGGCAGGGGCGAATTCGCGTCGAAAAAAATTCGCCGCCAAAAACGAGTCGCGCGTCGTTTTTGACGCGACGCGCCGAAAACGACGCGACATGCGCCTAAAACGACGCGACGCGCGTCAAAAACGACGCGCGACTCGTTTCGCGAATTGGCGAAAAATTTGCGAATTTCTCTGGAAATTCGCGAATTTTTTGGCGAAGCGAAACGCGCCCGTTTCGCCCATCACTAGTCACAGCATCCCATCCAATTAAAGAGTTCACCATTGAAAACAATGGTGCTTTGGTATGCTAATGAAAAAGTTAAATGCATTAAATGAGTTAAGATAACTTGGGATAACACAGTTTCTTCAATTAGCCCTGAGTCACGACGCATTTAGCTTACAAATCCAAGTGACTGCATCTGTATGGAACCTGTTATCCAGAATGCTCAGGACCTGGGGCTTTCCGGATAAGGGATCTTTCTGCAATATGGATCTTCATACCTTAAGTCTAATAGAAAATCCTGTAAACATGAACTAAACCAAATAGGCTGGTTTTGCTTCCATTAACGATTAATTATATCTTAGTTGGGATCAAGTACAAGGTACTGTTTATTATTACAGAGAAAAAGGAAATCATTTTTAAAAATGTGTATAAAATGCAGTCTATGGGAGATGGCCTTTCTGTAATTCAGAACTTTCTGTATAATGGGTTTCTGGATAATGTATCCTATACCTGTACTCTGTAAGGCTACAAATTTATTGTTATTGCTGCTTGATATTATTAATCTTTCTGTTAAGGCCTCTTTTATTTAAAAGTAGTGCATGGTTTGAACCCTAGCAATCAGATTTCTGGAATTGTAAACTAGAGAGGTGCTGAATAAAAGGCTAAATTGACACAGACCTAGGACTTACTTACAGAGGAACAGACTAGCAATGTAATGCTAAAATGACTATGCAGCTCTAGATGTAGTTGTATCCAACAACAAAATTACAAGATCCTTACCAAATGGTATAGAACTCCCATAAAGCTGAAGAAATTATTTCTCCCTGTATTAGAGAAATGCTGGAGATGTCTAAGGGCAAGAGGTAATATGACACATATATTCTGGGAATGGCCGCAGATAAAATGTTATTGGATCAGATAATTTCTATATCTGAAGAAATTCTAAACCACACAATGGATAAAAACCCTGCATACTGCCTGTTGTTCCACACAGAAAGCCCCATTTCCGCCTTCAAAAAATCACTAGAACCCTGCCAGGTACCAACGATAAAGGACTAGCTTACACTAATAGAGGAGCTTTGTGTTTCTGAGGAACTATTCACATGTACAGAAGCACAAAGTGCAATGTTCACTACAACTAGGGTTGCCACCTTTTCTAGAAAAAAATACCGGCCTTCCTATATATTTGTCTTTTTTCCTATTAATAACATTGGTATGAACCATCATTTTTACCAACCAGGCCGGTAAAATACTGGCCAGGTGGCAACCTAAACTACAACATGGTCGAGGTGACTAGAATTCAAAGAAACGGAATGGTATAAGTTACTGCAACATTAAAGGCACTTTCTATTTTTATCTACCAACCCCCCCCCTTTTTTTCTTTCTTTCTTTCTTTCTTTCTTTCTTTCTTTCTTTCTTTCTCTTTCTTTCTTTCTTTCTTTCTCTTTCTTTCTTTCTTTCCCTTTTTCTTCTACCTCTCTCCCCTTTCATCCCTCCTTTTTGACCCTGACCAGTCCTTCCCCACCTGCTACCCCAAGGATGATTGTGTAATTCTTACGACCAGTAACAAGACATTGGTATAGAGATATATTATTTAGGTCCTGCGAGACCGACACTGTGTGATGTGCATGTCATAACAAATTTCAATAAAGATTATAATTGAAAAAAAAAAAAGCTAAATTGTGCAAAAACCACAAATAATATAAAAAATGAAAACCAATTACAAATTGTCTCAGAATATCACTCTCTATGTCAACACCTTGGATCACCCCTGCAGCACGAAAACTATGCACAACAGCAAACCCTGAGAGCCCCATATTCTAAAGAGTTGCACTGTTCCTGTTCATCATTTTCACATCATTTTACAATAGACCTTGCAGTTGCGGAGGCCCAGGAAGTATAGAGGGGCCCAAGAGACCCTCATTAATGAGCAATATTTAACATATCTTAGTAAAAAAAGGACAACCCCCATTTTAGGGCCCAACCCCTTGTATTTGCTTTTGGGGCCCAGTAACACCTAGTTACACCACTGTCTGCAATTTTTGACATAAACCATTATAATTTTTAGCTATCACTGCTTCTTTCTATTCTGCTAGACACTGTCCATGTAAGAGAAATATAGCAATTTTTCATCTTTTCTAGCACATTATATGTCTGTTCCAGAGCTCTTTCCAAATAATTTAATAGGGTTAGAAGAAAAAAGAATGTGTAATAGCTAGGGACTATTATAGCTACACAAGGGTAAAGAGAGGGAGAGAAAGAGAATGTCACTGTTCACAAAAACTGATATCAGATAACTTCATTGTTACAGTCTGATACCAGAGGAAAGTCTTTCCCTGACAATGATAAAACATTCAAATAACATCTTTGTGCTTTGGGCCTGATAGCTCTGTGTCAGCTTTAAGATATATGTGAGCTGGAACCTCTATTTCTACTATTATCCTTTATTTATATAGAGATGATATATTCTGCTGAGATTCACAGGTACTGATTATCTTGTTGATGCCTTTATCTAATTGTTTGCCAAACTAAGGAACCATTCTATCAAAAGTGGACTATGGCGTCCTGCCAATTGCACATTATCTTGTTTTTTAGCGTTGTAGATAATCACTGAAGTAGTAAATATTTATATATATATGATATATTAATCGATAGCATTCTGAGATAACCAACAAGTTCAAGGAGATCAAAAGGAGAAAACTCTTTGCTCAAATCTTTAGAAAATGGCTGCAAATTATAATATGAATGCAGCAATAGCTTGGTTCAGACTTCAGAAACATTGAATCTGTAAGGAGAATTCAGATAGGTGAGACCTAGCTATTGTATTTATAGACAGTGAAACTATTTCTTAAGCTGGCTATAGATGCAAAGATCCGCTCGTTTGGCGACATCACCAAACAAGTGGATCTTTTCCCAATATGCCACTAACTGGCAGGGCTATATCGGGGTAATCCGAACGTTCGGCCCTATGGCTGAACGATTGGATTATGACTAGCACAACGGAAGAAAATCCAAACTTCCAATCGATATCGTGTCCAGATATCGGTCGGGAAGACCTGTTGGAAGCCCCATACACAGGCAGATAAGCTGACAATTCGGTGTAAACGACCAATATCGGCAGCTTTATAGTCCCATGTATGGCCAGCATTAGAGTAGGGGCAGCAACAAATCTCCTCTTCTTCGGGGTGACAATCTCCCTGAACTGCCTCCTCGCCAGCTTTAATGAAAAATCAGCAGCGGGATGGCACTTATTTTCCGAAGTCGCCCAAAGATGCCTCACAAGGAAACTTTGGGAGACTTCAGAAAACAAATCACCTTGAGTGCCATGCCGCTAGAGATTTTTCAGTCTAGATGGCGGGAAGGCAAGGAAACGCAGTTTTGGGGAGATTAGTCGCCCCGAAGAAGAAGAGATTTGTCGCAGGGGCTAATCTACCCAAATCTGCCCATGTGCTTGAAGCCTTAAACTGGCCATAGACGTAAAGATTTTTGAAAGATCCAATAGTTATCGTTAGACCACGATTGTCTCAAAACAATTGTTTAAATGCCTGATGTGTCCATCAACTAAAAAGACCATTTCAGGAGATATTGCAGCAAAAATGAAGGGTCGCAGCCTGCTTGGCCCTGCAAACATAGGTAGATTGCGTGGGGACCAATAAAGATTTTCGAACCTGGCCGATCAATCTTCAGACCGATGTTGGACAAAAAATCGTAAGATGTACAATCGTTTGTATCCCACTAACCGCACTATAATTTGACAGATTGGTCGGACTTCCCTAAGATCGGTCGTTCGGCAGGGAAAGATCGTTTCGTCTATGGGGAGCTTTAGACCAAGGGCAAAAGGAATTTCTCTCAGCCTGCGTATTTTTCTCAGGCAAAGAGAAGTGGATCTACTCCATGCCCCATCTCAGTTAATTTGAATAAGATATGTTTGCATGCAATCACATGCAGCAGAGTGGAGGTCACCCCAAATACATGAATGCAGGCATTTCCAGGCCAGCCTCCAATTCATGTGACTGCACGCAAGCGAATATTATTAAAATCAATGAAGACGGGACACAGAGAGTTCCACTTCTCTCAGCCTGTAAAAACATACACAAGCTGTAGGTACTGTAGCAGAGCAAATGCTCCATCTGAACTTGGCTTTAGGCAAAGTAAACATATAAGATAGTGTAATCAGAATTTATACAACTTTTTAAAGGGGGGGTGGAGATGATCTCTTCAAAAAACCACAACTGCTTAACAGAAGAACGTTGTTACACTGGGACCCTTTCTCTCTCTCATCTAAAGTGACTGCAGGAAAGGTGTTGTTGATGAACTTAGATGCAGTGACACTACAATTATGGATCACCACTGCTTCTTAAGAGAACAAAACTGAAAAGCTCTTCCTTGGTACACTTCATAGTTGAGGCACATGGATTCAGTCTTATCATACTGTAGTCCCTGCTTCACTTCTGGGGAAAACTAACCACCACTGGGGAAGGGGACTGTTTGACCTTCTGTGTATTAACAAAAAGTCGGGGCCAGTCTAGGTTTGTTACTTGTCCTGACTACCTTGGGTTCAGGCCCAGACTCTTACATACTACCACTATGCAGACCCTCAATGGAAAATGGTAATGTCTCACTTTCTCTGTGACCAGGTCTCAGCCGAATCTCAGTGATGCCTTAAAATGTAATCTTATTGACACACTCTCTGGTATTTCTGACAGCTTTACACCCAGGCCTGGCTTTGTTTCAAGCCATGTTGTCCAGCCTCATGGGGGGAACACTGGGTCTAGGAGCACAGGATTTTCCAGCCCCCTCTGCCCATGATCGCTTTTGCTTGCGTTCCGTCCCCTGCATTTACGTTGTCCTTGGGTGCAGGCAGACGCTCGCTGGCGGGTGGTGGATGATTCCAGACTTGGCCACCCACAGGCAACTCCTCCTGTGGAATTCACTTGTTGGGATGGAAGAACCCATTTTGCAGGGTTAAAGGGTGGTTCACATTTAGGTTAATATGTTATAGAATGGCTAATTGTAAACAACTTTCGAACTGGCCTTCATTTTGTGATTTGCTTCTGACATTTTACAGCTTATAAATGGGGGTCACTGACCCCATTTAAAAAAAAAAAATGTTCTGTAAGAGGTTATTAAACCTCCAGAGGAAAAAAGGGTATTTTTCGAGATTTATTATGCTCCAAAGCTGCTAAAAATTTTAATCTGAAAATTCTCCAGCCAAAACCAGATGAAGTCATGTAAAAGTCAATGGCAGTTGGTTCCTTTAACAATGGAAACATGTTTTTTGCCTTCATGGCTGTCAAAAGTTTTGGGATGTTTGGCGCTGGTTTTCGTTCCATTCAGCTTGCCAGTGGATCAGTCTGATGTTGTATGCATAAAAAAGTGCCACGAAAGTTGGAAAACCCTGCTATGAATAAAATACATGCAAATATCTACTGGAAACATATTGACACTTCTGCCATTTGATTTTGATTGAATCCCCACAACATGTGTACTGTATATTTATATATATATATTGTACTGTATATATATATATATATATATATTGTTGATCTGGACATTTGATCCATTGATACAATGATACTTTGTTTCACACACTGATTGACTCTGAAAACAATGTTTCCGTTAAGAGGGACACTGTGTAACGACCACTCACGAAGAATCCCTTAGAAGTAAGGAATCGGACACACGGGTGACAGCACGAGAGTAAAGCACGATAGATCGGTATGGTATAGTATAATACACGCCACTAAGGTATTTGATTTTAATGATTAACGTACAGAAGGCACAGGGGGGTGTTTATTCTTAGGTGGCGGTTATTGGTATAGAGCATTATAGAATGTTTGTATACAGGATCACATTAATTCACAGCGTAATTTTCATGTTACTTCCTTTTTTCTTTTTTCACTTTTTTTCACTTCTTTTGGCGCCATTTTCTATGTATATCTAGTGTGTATTCACTTCAGTTTTTCACTTTGAGAAAGTGAAAGCCGAAATGTCAGTCAAATGCGATTTTTCTACAATAAATAACAATCATTATTATAAGCCCTGCGAGTGCGGACTAGGACTTTCTTCGATATATATTGTTACTTATACAGGAATGGGATCCCAGAAAGCTCCAAATTACAGAATGCCTGTCTCCCATTGACTCCACTCTATCCAAATAATGCAAATTATTAAAAAAGGTTTCCTTTTGTTCTGTAGTAATAATATAGCAGCTTGTACTTGGTCCAAACTAAGATATAATGAATCCTTATTGGAAGCAAAATCAGCCTGTTGGGTTTATTAAATGTTTACATGATTTTCTAGTAGACTTAAGGTATGGAAAATTATAGAAAGGTCTGTTATCCAGAAAACCCCAGGTCCCAAGCATTCTAGATAACAGGTCCCATATCTGCATACATAGAAGGAAGATACAGTATACTGCCTCTGGCCCCTTAATTAACAAATATACAAAACAAATGTGAAAGCCCTAGTATATACAAAATAGGTCTGATGCAGATCATTTTTGTTTTTTGCTGAAAATCCAGTATATCTGATACTCTATCCCAAACATCAGGTAAAGAATAAAATGTTGCACTTATAGCCATAGTCTGGGGCATTCAGGCTACGTATACATCAATGATGAAAGCTGTGAATTTAAATATCACTGCGAAAAGCGAGATCCCATACAGTTTCTGATAGATTTGCATATGCACGCTCATTAGCAGACTGCACATTTTAAATTAGAGTCTAATTTAGACTTTGATTAATCACTTTTCTTAATTGTCTGCCTTTGGAGATGACTTGCTGATTTTACCTATACTATAAAAAACTCACATTTCAGAATGTTTTCCTGTGGAACAATGGCAGCAATTACAGCTTTTTCTGCTAAGACAATACTTGGTAATTATAGAGAAAGTACAAGCTGAAAATGAATTTATAGAACTATAATTGGCCTTTTTAACATTTTTGGTGCTGATGTTGCACACAGGCTCAGGCTAGCACCTCACATTGTAACTAGAGATTTTTTAGCTAATACAGCAGAACATGAAACGTAAAAAGGAAGAGAAGAAATTCAGCACCATTACAATTCATTGGGGATAAACAAGATTTACATTTTTTATTGTGAGCGCAGCATCATTGTATTATAGGCTTCACTTAACCTTATGCAGGGTGAGAGGTATAGGCAAATGAGGTATATTGATATCCACTGCTCACGCTAATTGGAGATGATTAGTTTTCTTGAGGTACTTGAGGTTCTTTTTTTGTTCTTGTCAATGGGAAGTCATTTCCTGTAATCCCGCACTTTGATTGCTCCTACTTGTAGCATAATATTCTCAAGTGCAATAATCCTCTTACTTAAGGGAAAATCTAATAATACAATTATTGTCAGCAAAACAATTCTTTTTTTTTTGTCATCTGTCTGTTTTTTGTAGATTTAAGGTATGTTGATCCAAGTTATGGAAAGACTGCTTATCTGGAAAATCCCAGGTCCAGAGCATTCTGGATAATAGATCTAATATTTCTACACCAGCCTTTTTTCTCTTTAAGCAGTTCTTCTCTGATCACGTTAAACTGGGCAAATTTTCACATGGGCAGAAACCCATCGCAATCTTTTTGGCGGGCCCGGCTGGTCGGGCACACTGGGCAACCCAGTCAGCCAGCCAGCTCTCTTGCCTGTATGAATGTGCATGTGTGATTGCCTGTGTGTGCTCAAGATGGAGTGCATGTATCAGCAACCCAGCAAGGCACAGGATTAGCCCCAGTTGGTAAGGGGACAAGGCCTGGAACAGGGGTAGGCAGCAGAAAGGTATGTACCTTACACCCCCAATTTTGCTGCAGCCTAGGTACATGCCTTCGTTCTAACACTTTGCCAACTGCCATGGGTCACTTCCCAGGTGCAGATTAGAGAAGTCTATATAAATGTGCCCAATATCAAGTGTAAAACTGCTGATATCTCAGAAACTGCTAAAAACTGAAAATAGATGTAAACAGGGGCATAAATAGAGTGTGCCAGGCACCCCTGCAAAGAAATCTTTGGAGGGGCCCAGTGCATTTCAACCCACTCTGTAGCCTACCAGCTCCCTGCCCTGCATCCACCCATTTCCCCGCCCTGCGTCCACCCATGTCCCTGCCCTGCGTTCACCCATTTCCCCGCCCTGCGTTCACCCATTTCCCCGCCATGCATCCACCCATTTCCCCGCCCTGCATCCACCCATTTCCCTGCCCTGCGTCCACCCATTTCCACGCCCTGCGTCCACTCACTTCCCACCCTGAGGCTGCCTATTTCCCAGCCCATCTGCCTACTCCTCGACCCCATGCCGAGTTTCCAGGCTGCCTGCGTCCCCCTTCCTCGCCACAGGTAAGAGATTGTCTGGGGGGTTATTCTTTTCAGCTATAGAGGAAGCAAAATCTGTGGGAGTACCCATTAGCAACGACTTATACTCCAGATCTCTGCTCAAGTATATCATTTAGCATCTTACAGCAATGGATGAGAGTTACTGGTTCCATTTTTAATGTCATAGTATACCTACTATCTATTCTAGAAGCATGTAGTCCCTAAGTAATAAAAGAGGTTTCCTGTGGGGAGGCTTTTTTTTCAGTATTCCCCTGCATGGGGGCTGTTGAATAAACATTTGTATGCAAGAGTTGTGAAATTATTTACTAATCTTTTATTTTAGGATTAATAGAAAGTAGTGATGAATGAATTTATTCGCCTGACATGGATTCACCACAAACTACTGTACTTTGCAACCTGCAAATTTTTTTTGCGAAACTGCAGTAAAGAATTTGCAGCAACAAAAAACAATTTGCGTGTAAAAATTGTTGCACTTTAAAATGTTCTTGACACATGTTGACTTTAATGAATTTGGAATTTGGAAAGTCACAGAGACAAAAAAGTCGCCAATTTTTGGAAGCCTATTGACTTTAAAGGTGCTATAAACCTAACTGTACTGCTTCCCCACAGCACCCTCTAGTTTTCTTTAGAGGTTACTGAAAACCATAATTATAGATGCAAGAAAATTCACCAATGAGAATTCTATTGATCAAAAACTTCATTATAAATGCAAAAAAACTGACCAATAATAATTCTGATTCCCAGCACCATGTCAGGCATCTTGCTGTTATCTTACATATAGAGATAATTATGTCATTTTATTTCTTCATTATATTACACTGGAATCAGACATGGGGATAAAGGACAGACTTGTTCAGTGCTGGGAAACTGGGCTTAAAGCTTCCAACTCAAATTACAGGAACAAAGAACAGGGAGCAAGATTGATACAGATCAGTTGGGATTCTCATTGGAGGAGTTTTTTTGCATTTTAAAGTGGACCTGTCACCCAGACACAAAAATCTGTATAATAAAAGTCCTTTTCAAATTAAAAATGAAATCCAATTTCAAATTTTTATTAAACCATTCATAGCTGTTTTAAGCTCATTTAAAAATCCCAGCTGTCAATCAAATATTGTCTGCCACTCCTCTATGCCTTAGGCATAGAGGTGGGGCAGATAATTACTTTCACTCAGTGTCGGACTGGGATGCCAGGGGCCCACCAGAAAACCTTAGACCAGGGCCCGGGCCCACCAGAAAACATTAGACCAGGGGCCCACCAGAAAACCTTAGACCAGGGGCCCAACTTTCCAAACTATTATTCCTTCTCTCCTTACTTAACCTCTTTATTCTTCTATTCTTTTAGATCTACTTACTATACTGTATTGTTCCATTTTTCCACATAAAGAAATAGGGAATGAACATGAAATAGGCCAAATTGTTAGAAGCAAGAGGGACCACTGACACTTGGGCCCACCGGGAGATTTCCTGGTATCCCTATGGGCCAGTCCAACACTACTTTCACTTTCCATTCAGCACTTCCTAGATGCCACTGCTCCCCACACATTCCCCCAGTTCTCTTAACCATTTAATTGTGTAGCCAGGACATGGGGATAGACATCGGGTCCTCCATTCTGGTGCACAAACAAGATTCTGAGATGATGTAAGGCTTGCCTTAATAACAGTGTCCGCAAAATGGCTCCTGCCTGCTTGCTATAATTTTGAATTCCCAGACTGAAGGAAACAAGAATAAAATAATTTATATAGTGTAATTAATGTTCATTTTGCTTGACTAATGTGATAAAATATGATTTTGAATATTTTTTTGGGGTGACGGGTCCACTTTAATGCAGTTGCTGGCTGTCGAGATTTGGGGAAAAGTTTTGGAAAAGTTTTATTGTGCAATATTGCTTTAAGAATACAGCCCTGATGTTGGTGGACTACAGCTCCCAGTATGCCTCAACCTTCAGTATATGTTACATTATTCTGGGATTTGTAGCCCAGCAGCACCTGAGTAAAGTTTGGTTGATCAGTGCTTTGCAGCAGGGTTTACTACCCCTTTAATGCATTTGGAGTGAGAAGAAATTGTCGCTCGTGAACAAATTGTCACACCTAAAAAAGTTTTTGACGCACATTGACTTCAATGTGTTTCACAAATTTTATTGAAGCAAAATAGGATAGATTCGCACTAATAGAAAAGTTGTTTTGAAAAGTGCAAGACAGCTGACAGAGCCATATTTGCAATGTAAACTAACTGGCCCATGGGGTTGTCATTTGGTTAGGCATTTGTGTGTGGCTACTTTAAGGGGATGTAAACATTGTTGCCCAACCATGGTCTACCAAATGTAGACTGTAACTTCCAGAATCTTGCTGTTACTAAAATACTGAAATTGGTTGGCCATAGGGCTGTTTATAGGTTACGAACTAGAAGAAATGTTAAATATCTCAATAATTATTGAAATGACAAATAATAGGGAGATGGGTTCACAGAGGCAGGTTTCTATTGCATCCATTTGTATATAATTTTATTTATGTTATGCTAATTGCATTTATAGAGTTGCATGTTATTGCAGTTCATTAGTATCACAATTTACAAATCTACATGGTTAGCCTCCTGCCCTAATCTTGATTATATATAGATACTCACTGGAATGCAGCAGGCACGTGAATAAATTGCAAATTATAGTCTATCCTTCATACCTAGAAATTCAGCAAAAAATGACTTTGTCTTACTCAGTGATGCAGAATAGTATCATTAATTAAAAAAAAAACATGGCAACATATGCTGCAGAGGTGAAGTATTAATTAACCATAGATGTATTTAATATAATTACATTAAATATAATGTCATTAAATAAATGTAATTAACAAGCAAGACTGGTGGAGGCTGCTAAAAACAGCTATAGCTTTCGTTTGTGTTTTAATCAAGACAAGCTATACAGATGAAAAGTAATGTGCATGGTAAAGTAGAATTTTAGCCAAGTTAATTAACCCATTAGGGTTTTTGGCCATGTCTAATTTCCAAACCATCAAACGTTCCCTTCACAATAGCATTAATGGAAATTACCAGTGGGAAAACATTTGCAAACTATTAGCTCTAATTTCTAGTAACAATCAAGGAATCAAGCACATCTGCAGGCAACACAATTACATTTTAGATGTAAGATAAAGAGACAAGATGACCAACATGCATTATCCAGAAACTCGATATCCAGAATTAATCCAAATTTCTTAATGATTCAATTTTTCTCTGTTATGATAATGCTGTACTTTATCCTAACTAAGATGTTATTTATCCTTATTGGAGGCAAAGCCAGCTTACTGGGTTTATTTAAGTTTTAAATGATATTCTAGTAGATTTAGGGCAGAGACACGCTACAATTTGGGTAGATTAGTCGCCCAGCAATGTTGATCAGATTCTGACCACAACAGTAGTAGTGCTCTGAGTGGCTCTACAACTGAAGCATAGTTGGGAATAAACTTAGACTACCAAGAAGTAAGACCTAAGAAAGCTCGTAAGGTCTGGAAATCAGATGGAGTAGGTGCTTCTGTAACTGCGTTGACATGGTCAGGGTCAGGCCGTAATCCATCTTGTGAAATTATATGACCCAGAAATGACAGCTGAGTTTGTCTGAAGTGGCATTTGGAAAAGTTCAGTTTGAGTCCTGCAGAATCAATGCATTTCAGAACCTTTTCCAGGTACTTGTCATGAAGATCCATAGTTGGAGCATAGACAATTATATCATCCAAGTAGCATTGCACACCGGGTATGCCATGGAGTATAGAAGACATCAGTCTTTGAAAACAACTCGGTGCTGAAGCCAGTCCATAAGGTACACGCTTGAACCGGAACAAACCATCATGGGTGATAAATGCAGTGAGGTCTCTGCTTTCCTCGTGCAGTAATACTTTATGCTTTGCACAACCCAGTGATGTGTTGCTTTGTGGTGAAATTTTAGACACAGGCTGTGTGGCAGGCACTGGTGCTGTCATAATGAGACCATCCACCAATTGTAGGTTTAATGCAGCAAAGAGATCCCTTCCAAGTACAGCAGTACCCTTATTCACAATGTAAAAACCACATTGTCTAGTGTTTGACAACTTTACAGTCACTGGCAAGTAACCAAGC
>CM044444.1:24279131-24300576 GCA_024363595.1 Xenopus borealis
GTAGAAAATACATCCTTGTCGCCATTTGTTATGGTTTTGGTAGCCGAGGTTGAGGAGGCTATAACAGTGCTTTATTAACAGGCTCATGCAGCCACTACACAACTGCATTACTTCCTACTTTCACTTTCCAAGCTGTACAGAAAGTCCTGTGTATCTGCACAGCACAAGTAATGTGCACAGTAACACCCGCAGGCCATTCACTCATGGCTTCTATAATATTAGTTGCATGTGCACCCATGGCCACAAATGTAGAGCACCTCTGCCCTCCTTTCCTGGCTGGGTTCTGCATGGCCGACAGCACCCTGTTTTACAAAGGAACTGTATTCTTATGAGCGCTGGAGTGGTTCATTTTTTGGTGTAACACAAATTTGAAGTGCTGAAAGGATAAGTTAATCTAGAGAAAAATAAAGTGCCAATTGCTCAAAGGTTTTAATGTCTTTACACTACAATTAATGATAATTGTAATACATTGTGAGTTTTTCCTTTTTATTTTTTTATTAATGTTCATCTTTCTCAAGAGTAGGCTTTTAATCTACCACTTCCTTATAGCATCCCGACAAGCCGGTTCCAGAATCACATAGTTTATTGCCTGTAATGCCACTTTGTATGCCTTCAGCATCTGTAACACTGCCATGGATATCTCTGTCATACGCCTGCTGAACCTTTAATACAGAAGAGATAATCCCTTCAGTTCCACCGCATTAAATGTCCCTCTGACACTAATGGTATAATTCCATACTTGCAGTTTACTGCTTTGTGCATTTTATCCCTTTCTAACAGTATAATCAAGTGGCACAACAATGAACTGTTTGTTGTTAACATTTAATCATAGACTCTTACTGAGCAAGTATTGTAAGAATGTATCTGGGCTAATGCAAGTGTTTGTAGTTTTGTTTATATGGGGAAGCCAGACACAGTGAAACATTTCAAAAGGTCCTAAAGAAATTACTTTGATCCTTTATCTATGCATTGCACTGTCTACTTGTCATAGGGGTTAAAAATGAATTTGACTTTACTACATGAAAATAATGGTCCCTTGTTCCTTTCATTAAGATAAAAAGTAAGTGGAAAAGAAATGTTGGGATGAAGAAGGTGGGGAGAGATGTATGGACTGAGACCAAGAATGCAATGGGATGACTGACTTAGAACTAGTATGGATGAATGTTGATCCTCTTGCATTTGTAGTTAAAGTGGACCCGTCACCCAGACACAAAAATCTGTATAATAAAAGTCCTTTTCAAATTAAACATGAAATCCAATTTAAAATTTTTATTAAAGCATTCATAGCTGTTTTAAGCTCATTTAAAAATCTCAGCTGTCAATCAAATATTGTCTGCCACTCCTCTATGCCTTAGGCATAGAGGCGGAGCAGATAATTACTTTCACTTTCCATTCAGCACTTCCTAGATGCCACTGCTCCCCACACATTCCCCCTGTTCTCTTAACCATTTAATTGTGTAGCCAGGACATGGATATAGACATCGGGTCCCCCATTCTGGTGCACAAACAAGATTCTGAGATGATGCAAGGCTTGTCTTAATAACAGTGTCCACAAAATGGCTCCTGCCTGCTTGCTATAATTATGAATTCCCAGACTGAAGAAAACAAGATTAAAATAATTGATATAGTTTAATTAATGTTCATTTTGCATGACTAATGTGATAAAATAGGATTTTGAATATTTTTTGGGGTGACAGGTCCACTTTAATTTTGGGATGCCTGCTTTGGAAGGGGACTGCACCTTTTGGATTCATTAGTGATAAATGAAATATGGAACCTTTGCAAATTTTAACAATTACCCTACCCCTCTTGGAGATGCTTTTATAATGTGCCAAATGGTTAGATACTGTACATTATAGAAGTGTAATAGGGGGGTCCAGTTAGGGTTGCCACCTTTTCCTGAAAAAAATACCGGCCTTCCTATATATTTTTCTTTTTTTCCTATTAATAACATTGGGATCAAACATCAAAAATACCGGCCAGGCCGGTAAAATACTGACCAGGTGGCAACCCTAGGTCCAGTGCATGACCCAACCCCCTTTATGATATGGCATGGGATGAAATATTATAAAAGTAAGATAAAAAAAACTGTATTTGTATGGATAAATCCCGTATAGTGTTTTGGTTAATGGTAGGATTTAAACAGATTTTTGCTACACTTCTACCACCACTAGCACTCTAAAATTTAACTTTTTTACAGTTGGGGGTCGTAAACCCAACTGTAATGCTGTGCCATCAGCTGGAGGATTTTCTTGCATCTCAATGCAGCCGCTGGTTGTGGAGATTTGGGGATAAGTTTTGGAAAAGTTTTATTGTGCAATATTGCTTTAAGAATACAACCCTGATGTTGGTGGACTACAGCTCCCAGCATGCCTCAACCTTCAGTATATGTTACATCATTCTGGAATTTGTAGTCCAACAACAACTAGTAAAATGTGGTTGATCAGTGCAGTGCAGCAGGGTTTAATACCCCTTTAACATTCACTTTAATTAAAGGTAAACCCTCAAAACAAATGAATGTAAAATTGCTCAGAGTGCTCTCCTGAGCAATTTTGCAATACAAATTATGTTTCTTTTCTAGTTTTCAAGATATTAGCAGTTTTATACACAGTTCATATAATGAAATTGAAACAACAGCACCACCTGCTGTTAAGTTCTGCCTGAAGTGTAGCAGGAAATTTCATTAAAAAAACGACAAAAACTAGTCAAATGACAAAATATCAGTGCTTTTTTGTTGTGCCACATCCATTAGAGTTAATGATCTTTTTTTCACTTTTTATTCTAAAAAAAAAAACACATTACTCCTAGTGAACAAAATGCATTCCAAAAATTGTAGTGCAGATTCATGAGTTTTCTCTATTTGCAAAAAATCATATTGGTTTCATCCCTCATTCCTATTTCTGATGTTTCTCTGCTTAGAATAATATAAAAGAAGAGTCATCTGACATCTGCTTTTTTCTAAGCAGAGCACCGTTAGACTTTCATCTTATTCTTCTTTAATGTATGAAGTGATATAGCTCCTGGGGGTTATGTAATAAAAGTCTGCCCGGGAGCAGCAGGTAGTATTTACTGGTCCCCTCTATAAAAGCAAACATCTCAGGGATTCTATGTTTTACTACTCCAGTCCTGGGCAAACGCAGTGCCTTTATTACTTATGGGGGAAAGAACTCAGCCCTGGTGATGCTAGACTACAACTCCCAGTATAGATTATCCCTTTTAGTGTACACAAAATTACACAGCAGGGTTTATATCCCATAATTGTATCCCTATGGATAGGACACTTTTAATATTAAACATTGAATGGGTTACTTACTCAAGTCTGAATTTTTAAAGTCAAAGTTTTAAAGTAGAAGGAAAGGCTAGGAGCGCTTGGGGTGCCAAATGTTAGGCACCCCCAAGTGATTGTATTGACTTACCTGTAACTACTGGCCGGTGCTGCTATTGGCTGAAAACTTCACCAGCCCAAGGTTATACCAGTGAGCACCATGGAGTGATCCTCTTCCGTCTTCTTCATTCTTCAAATTTCATGGGGAAATCGAATGCGCAGTAGAACAAAATAGCTGACTTTGAAGTTAAAGTTCAGCTTTTCACTCTACTGTGCATGCGCGAAGGAGGAAGATGGATGTAGAACGCTCCGTAGTGCTCACTGGTATAACCCCGGGCCAGTGCAGATTTCTGCTGATAGGAGCACCGACCCTGGGTTTCATTTGGCACCCCAAGTTCTCATAGCCTTTCCTTCTTCTTTAAATCGGAAAACACAAGTTTTTTTGAGATTTATTATACCCCGAGGCTGCTACAAGTCCTAATCAAAACATACTCCATCTCAAACCTGCCAAGGTCATGTAGAAGTCAATGCCAGATGTCCCTTTTACAGTTGGAAGATATCAAGATTTGCACTGGGTTTCATACGGTAATCCAAAAAAATTGTATTCTTCTTTTCTGAGCTTGGATAACTGCCAGAAATGAATTGATATCTTTTATATAGAGAATTATTATTTAGAGATAGAAGTAAATATCAGCGGGCTCTTCTAGAGTGAGGCAGCAATGCATCCTATATAAAGCTCCCAATAATATGTAGTTTTTCTTTGATAGCTGTATACTCAGACATAGTTTATATGACTTTATTGCCATAAGGTAATTGGCAATAGGAGACTTCTAATCTCTTGTAAATGCCATCCTTACATTTGGTCAATCTACGTTTATCACAGTATAACATATTTTACTGCAGGCTTCTTTGGCAAGGGAAAGTTGAATATTTCATTTGATTTCCACAAATATATAGCTCAGGTATGATGAAAAAAAAAATAACCAACTAACCACCTGCTGAATGTAATAAGAATACTGAAATTCATCTCAGGATCATATGAACCAGGGAAATCAAGAGGTCGCAGAACTCCTCGGTGATCTCTATTATCCTTATTACACACAGCATGGGGCAGCTTTATCCTGTGCATCCATTTTTAGAATGGAAATATTGCCTCTGCATTGCAGTAATCTACTGTACTTTATTGGGCATAAAATGTTATAATTAACAACCCTATTACTTGCCACTATGTGTACGGCTGTGTTCTTGTCTGCTAGAATAACATCAGTTTCTTGGCTTTAAAGAAAACGTTTGATGGTGCCAATCACATTAATAAGGGAAACCAGCAGACTTATATATGCAATATGCAAATGACAATACCAAAACAGTTTATATAGACATAAAATTGTCAATATTTCACTTTATACAAAAATTATGAATGGAATTCCTAGAAGAGACCTTAGTGACAACCACTAAAATGCAATTAAAGGGAATTGATCAGGTTCAGATAAGGTGCCTCATGGTACATCCACAATATATCACCGTGTGTCTTTGAATATTTCCAACATTAGGAAGCAAGAATAAAGCATAACAGTTTATGCAGACCTAAAATTGTCAATATTTCATGTTATGCAAAAAAAATATTAATGGAATCCATAGAAGAAACATCAGTTATAACCACTAAAATTAAATTTAAGGGAATTGATCAAGTGCAGATCAGGTGCCTCATGGTACACCCACAATATATCACCATGTGTCTATGAATATTCCCAACAGTAGGACAGAGCAAGAATAAAGCTTTATATCTATGGCTGGCATGGGCCACAAGAGAAAACTAAAACAATTTACTTTGAAAGCAGCATTTGTGAAACAGATTTTTTTTCCCTGTGGTCCCAGCTGACATCTGAGGCTTTAGACACAGAAATGGATATGTCAGTTTTAAAAAAATGAACCACAGAGCAGAACCGCATAAAGAAAGATTGCAGGGTATGGCAGCCCTCGGTTAGCTGTCACGTTAAAATGGAATGGAAATTGTGCCTTCAATACCATTGTACAATTCAGTTATTTTAGTTTGGAGAGAGTGAGAAAAATCATGATTTATATATGGTGTATATGTAAAATGAATACTGCATCTAAATCTAATGCTCATTGGCCTTTATTAAAGGAGATAGAAGCTTGCAACCTAAGGCCAGAATCGTGTGGTAGAACCACACAATACAGATAAAGTTAGCAGCACACAATCTTTATCCTGCTGGTGCAAGAACCATCCACTAAATATTAGCTCCCATGGATTTTTTAAGTAATCTGCACTTTATGCTGTTTTACTATACCATAGGAAGGTGGTAACTAAAGGCCTCCCTGGCACCTGGTGCCCATTGGCTCTCCCTAGTGCAAATGTCTTGACTAGCATCCAATGGTCAGCATGTGTGCCACAGAATGGAAAAAAGCAATGTATTCATAGGATGGGTGCAGGTACTCTATTGTTGAGAGCAGAAACCTTCACCAAAGCCTGCACCAGAGTGCAAATTGCAAAAAACATGTTGCTTCAAGAAATCTCAGGCATCAGTTGCAAAGACAGCACAGGAACCTGTTATTCAGAATGCTCGAGACCTGGGGTTATCTAGATAAGGGTGTCTTTCAGTAATTTGGATCTCCATATCTACTAATGTCTACTAAAATAATTTGAACATTAACTAAACCCAATAGAATCGGGTTGCCTCTAATAAGGAAGAATTATATTTTAGTATGGATCAAGAACAAGGTACTATCTTCTAATTACAGGGGTGGGGGGAAAGTAAATCATTTTGAAAAATTTTTAATTATTTGATTACAATAGAGTCTATGGGAGATAGCCGTCCTGGAATTTTGAGCTTTCAGATTTCAGGATAACAGATCCCATATCTGTATTTCATTCCGTACAGTGAAATAGTTTCAATAGATGTCCCAAGCCAACAATACAAGGTGTATAACATTTTCAGGACTTAATCTCACCCTACCAGAAATCCAGTGGTGCCTTAACAGGAATGTAATATACTATTTCCTATTAAGTTAAGTCTTTACTTTGGAATGTTCAATTTAACTGAGCCTGTGTTTCTCACACTCCTAGAATGTGCTGTGAGAGTTGCTCCAGTTGTTCACATCAGATCCTGGCTTCTCCTTACTCAGGGTTATTGGCTCTCCTGCACATCTACCCTCTCCATTAGAGGAGAACTAAACCCTAAAAATGAATGTGACTAAAAATGCCATATTTTATATATTGAACTTATTGCACCAGCCTAAAGTTTCAGCTTGTCAATAGCAGCAATAATCCAGGACTTCAAGTGTGTCACAGTGGGTCATCATCTTGGAAAGTGTCTGCTACTGAGCAGCTGTTGAGAAGCTAAGCTTGTAACAAATGATCCAACAGAAAATGAGGTTGGCCTTTCACAGAAGCTGATGCTACAGGGCTGATTATTACATTCTAATGCTAGTTGCACTGGTTTCTGTGCTGCCATGTAGTATTTATCTGTGTTAATGACTAATCAGCCTTATATTGTGACTATATTTCTATTCTATGTGTAGTGTATATTGTGAGTGGGTCCCTAAGCTCAGTAAGTGACAGCAGCACAGAGCATGTGAATCAGTGAATCAGAATCAGAAAAGAAGATGGGGGCTACTGGGGCATCTACTGGGGAGACACACATCTTTAAGGGGATGTGATTGCCTTGGGCTGGTACAAAAGCCCAAAACATCATGTACAACATTTCTGCCTACTTCTATGTTTAGGCTTTAGTTCTCCTTTAAGGTTCACAACATAATGTCCTGTTATCCCGTTTCTCATAAGAATGGTGAAATAAGAGAAGAGTCAAATAAAAACCTATGAAACCAGGACCACATGTCTTGATATATGGTAGCCCCATCTCTGGGAGACAATAATAAGATATACCTAATCATGTGAATCATTTTGCAGTTGTACAGTAAATAGACTGCTCCTGAACCCTTATTAAGATGCACTGGAATTAGGGTTGCCACATGCCCGGTTTTTACCCGGACAGCCCAGTTCAGCAGAAAAGAAGATGGGGAGCTACTGGGGCATCTTTGGAGACACAGATCTTTACTGCTAAAGGGATGTGATTGCCTTGGGCTGGTACAGAAGCACAAAACATAATGGACAACATTTCTAGCTACTTCTTTAGTTTAATTCTCCTTGCCCTAAAAAAAAAAAAAAAAAGAATATTCAGTAACATAACTGGAGGGGTGTCGAGCTCTGGTGCGGGACGTGCAGCCAGGCAAAGAAGAAAAGCAAAAAAATTACTTAAAGGGAAACTGTCATGGGAAAACATGTTTTTTTTTTTAAACACATCAATTAATAGTGCTGCTCCAGTAGACTTCTGCACTGAAATCCATTTCTCAAAAGAGCAAACAGATTTTTTTATATTCAGTTTTGAAATCTGACATGGGGCTAGCCATTTTGTCATTTCCCAGCTGCCCCTGGTCATGTGACTTGTGCCAGCAGTGTAGGAGGGAACTGCTTTCTGGCAGGTTGTTGTTTTTCCTTCTCAATGTGACTGAATAGTACGCAGTGGGACATGGGTTTTACTATTGAGTGTTGTTCTTAGATCTACCAGGCAGCTGTTATCTTGTGTTAGGGAGCCGTTATCTGGTTACCTTCTCATTGTTCTTTTGTTAGGCTGCTGGGTGGGGGAAAGGGAGGGGGTGATATCACTCCAACTTTCAGTATAGCAGTAAAGAATGATTGAAGTTTATCAGTGCACAAGTCACATGACTTGGGGCAGCTGGGAAATTGACAAAATGTCTAGCCCCATGTCAGATTTCAAAATGAAATATAAAATAATCTGTTTGCTCTTTTGAGAAATGGATTTCAGTGCAGAATTCTTCTGGGACAGCACTATTAACTGATGCATTTTGAGAAAAAATTTTTTTCCATGACAGGATCCCTTTAAGTTTAGTGCATTGATATAAGAATCGAAAAGCAAGCAATCTCTGGACTGTTAGTTGACCGTAAAGTCCTGAATAAGAATAATAAAAAAAATACTAATTGCTTGCAGTGGGTTTGTGCATGTAAGTAAACAAGTCCAGGAGACCTATTATACATATTGCAACGCTATTTTAATCTGCCAATATTTATTAGACAAATGTGCCTTACATTTAGTAGCATCACAACTGCAAAAATAGCAGTAAGCCCAACAGGCAATTACCCACCTCCCCTTAAAATAAGAGAATTAAGTGCAAACATCAGAGCGCATAATGACTGCAGATCCAGCGTGCATAACAATAGGCTATCTGCAACTTGGAAAGATGGAATATCTGTCGCAGCTCACAACTCTGATTAAATCAATCATTCAGAGAGCTGGAAACAGTTGCAGTTCAGAAATGTCAATGTAATTATTATGTTTAGTGATCCCCTCTGATGTTCTCCAAAACGTTACCTTATGTATATTTCCAGCGCTCACATCTTTTAATGAGATAAGTAATTTACAGTAGCCTGTAGATAGTTTAATTGAAGGTAAACTAATTTATCACAGATGAATATCCAAGGCCTCTGATGGCTTCCATTAATCATAGTTGGCTCACCTTCCTTCAAAAGGCAAATTTCATGATCACACCAAAGGCTTTATCCAATTAAGTGTCATCTGTTTTGCAAAGGATATTTTAGAGCATGCTTTAAAGGGGAAATGTCACCAAGAGAAACTTTACCAGTTTGTGGGCAACAAGGAAGAAAAATATAAATCTAATCAGGATTTTCCCTACCAAAAGTTATAAACAGCTGGGGGCAGGATCTGTCAGTTGGGAAAAATATTCTCTCTACTTGAGTAGTGCTCATATCCAAACACTTATTTACCCTTTCCATGGCTGTGTGATGCCTGAGTAACAAACTGTCTTTAAATAGTGATGAGCAAAATTTTTCACCAAGTTTCACCGCCAAAAATAAGCCTATAGACTATAATGGGTGAAACCATTGTTATTTCACTTATTCAGCCCGCACACCCTAGCTCTCCAAACAAACGACTACCTGGTGCACGGCAAAGAAGGGGTTCGGCATCCCTCAGTAATCAGCTCTGCAACAAATCACCGACACACAGGAACAACTGGCAGGTAAAACCTTGCTGGTTTATTGTGAATGCATTCACAATAAACCAGCAAGGTTTTACCTGTGTGTCGGTGATTTGTTGCAGAGCTGAAACCATTGTTACACATCAAAAAATTTGAATTTTCTGTGAAACGGGCCAGATTTCCCTATCACTAGCCTTAAATTTTACATTTAGGAAAATAACATGATTTCGATTGAAGAAAGATGTTCAAATACTGTATACTTATTTAAAGCATTGCAAATATTTTCTTTCCAGCAGACTGATCCATGTATTTGCAGAAGGAGAAAATATCAGTGTCAGACTGTCTAACCAGGATACTGGGAATATACCATAAGGCCCTGGTCATGGCCTGCTCACAGTTATGCTCCCTAGTGTCTCTTCTGATACATTTCCTTTTCAGTAAGCTGGCACTGTTATTTTTTTTTTACCTTTAAGGCTGGGGACAGACAGGGAGATTCGGGGAGATTCTGTCACCTGGCGTTTTTAGCAGGCGACAATCTCCCCGAATTTCCTTCTCCCTGTCTGCTGCT
The DNA here is from genome assembly GCA_024363595.1 of Xenopus borealis. Classification (NCBI taxonomy): domain Eukaryota; kingdom Metazoa; phylum Chordata; class Amphibia; order Anura; family Pipidae; genus Xenopus; species Xenopus borealis. The sequence continues at coordinate 24,289,058 of CM044444.1, forward strand.
AGTATAACTGACAAAGCGCCAGCGCCTGTGCACACATAGCGCAGCGATTTCCGGAATCGCCCGAAGTTTCCTCACGAAGTATCTTCGGGCGATTCCGGAAATCGCCGCGCTATGTGTGCACAGGCGCTGGCGCTTTGTCAGTTATACTAGCGGCAGACAGGGAGAAGGAAATTCGGGGAGATTGTCGCCTGCTAAAAACGCCACGCGACAGAATCTCCCCGAATCTCCCTGTCTGTCCCCAGCCTTAAAAGAATCAAAGAATGGGAAAAAGGAAAGAAAAAGTGTGGGAGAAGGTTCGCTGTTTAGGCTTAGGTAGAGAAGGGGAATAAGAAGAGTTCTGGAGAGAACATTAAAGAAGGGGACAAACTATATGGGAAACAGACAGAGAATAGCATGGGGACATCAGGTTATTTAATGTAGTTAACATGTAAAGCAACTAATACATTAAGATTGCTGGTGAGCATCTTTTTCCCTGGTGGGTCCACCCTGTCCCTGCCTGACACTGGTAGAAATCTAACCCTCCCTTATCCGGATCAACATTGTTGATCATTTTTTGTGTTTATATCAATTAAGCAACACAATCACATATATATGACAGTTGTGAGGGAGGGGGGATGTGGGTTGAACATAAATCAAATCAATTGTATAATTAATTCCTGTATACGCTATTTACATCTCAATACACATCAACAACACAAATTACTGTATTGCTGATTAAATATATGCTCATAATAACATTTGTACATAATTCAAATATAATAAAATTGCTTACAGTCCAGGGGTTCCATATTTCATCAAATTTAGATGCACATATGAAAAGATCAGCTGAACATTCTTGGTGATGCATTTGGTATCACTGATTAGTTTTTCATAAGATAAGTAGACTATTTACCAATATTGAGCTATACATTTACACAGAGTGAGTCAAATACTGTATATTGAAATAATAGATTAAGATTGAAATGTTAATAGGGTAAAAATCTATTTATTGGACAGGGTACAGGAACTCACATGCAGAGGCACAAGATACAGGTACAGGACTCTCTTGTCACACTCTCCCGATTTTCCCAACTCTTTAGACTCTTTGGACCCTCCGGACACCCCCAACTCTCTCTGGACTTGTCAGACTCTCTGGACCAGGTCGGGACTGAGAATTTAAATAGGCCCTGACATTTCAGGTGCACAGAGGCCCACTCAGCCCACACAGAGTCCCAAACAGCACCCACCAGCCCACTAAATACTGACTTTCTATGGCTTCTTAGAGCAGCCCCTCTGGCATTTGCCAGAACCCACAGAATGCCAGTCCAGGCCTGCTCTGGACAATCACAACTCTCTAGACTCTTTGGGCTCTTAAGACTCTCCAGACTCTCTGAACTTGTCAGGCTCTCTGGACTCTCCAAACTCTCTCAACTATCTAAACTCTCCCAGCTCTCCAGACTTTCCCTACTCTCTAGACTTGTCAGACTCTCCGGACTATGCCAACTGTTTTTGGACTCTCCAAAACTCTCTAGGCAGTTTGAAATCTCCAGGCTGTATAAACAGATATACACTCCTGACTCTGAACTGAACTTGTCAGACTCTCCCAGGCTAGCTCAATTCTCTAGACTCTTTGGACTCTCTAAACTGTCCCAACTCTCTAGACTCTTTGAACTCTCTGAACTGACCGAACTGTCTAGACTCTTTGGACCCTCCGGACACCCCCAACTCTCTCTGGACTTGTCAGACTCTCTGGACCAGGTCCGGACTGAGAATTTAAATAGGCCCTGGTATTTCAGGTACATAGAGGCCCACTCAGCCCACACAGAGTCCCAAACAGCCCCCACCAGCCCACTAAATACTGACTTTCTATGGCACCTTAGAGCAGCCCTTCTGGCATTTGCCAGAACCCACAGAATGCCAGTCCAGGCCTGCTCTGGACAATCACAACTCTTTAGACTCTTTGGGCTCTTAAGACTCTCCCAACTCTCTGAACTTGTCAGGCTCTCTGGACTCTCCAAACTTTCTCAACTATCTAAACTCTACCAACTGTCCAGACTCTCCCAGCTCTCCAGACTTTCCCTACTCTCTAGACTTGTCAGACTCTCCGGACTATCCCAACTGTTTTGGACTCTCCAAAACTCTCTAGGCTGTTTGAAATCTCCAGGCTGTATAGACAGTTAGACACTCCTGACTCTGAACTGAACTTGTCAGACTCTCCCAGGCTAGCTCAATTCTCTAGACTTTTTGGACTCTCTGAACTGTCCCAACTCTCTAGACTCTTTGAACTCTCTGAACTGACCAAACTGTCTAGACTCTTTGGATTCGCTGAACTGTCTCAAATCTTTAGACTTTTTGGACTCTCCAGACTTTCCCAACTTGATAGACTCTCTTGACTTTCCAGACTCTACAGACTCTACAGACTCTTAACTCTCTAAAGTCTTTGGGCTTTCAAATGCTCACAACTCTCAACCCTCTTTGGCCTCTCCAGACTCTCCCAACTCTCTAAACTCATCCCACTCTCTGGAATTTCCCAACTCTCATGAGATTCAGGACTCTCAACGGATATACAGTAGAAGGGTTAAATAATCTGGCCCAAGTGAGGCAGGATTAAGTAGCCATTTAATTTGGCAATTACCTGCATCTAGACCTGATGAATTACAGTTGGGAGTCAAGGAACCCAATTGCAGTGAATCAATAAATAACAAAAAGCTGAGCCTGCACAGCTTTCTTTGGCCTACCTGAAAACACCATACACTGGGTTACTGGTTCTAGAAGCAGCAGTGAAATTGTGAACCCATAAGAATACCTTGTGCTTTTCCCTGATGAAGACACTACTGTCTAGTCTAGCCTTGATTTAAAAATGTAGATAAATGGCAAAACATTAGAAAATATGGCAATATCATGTTACTTCAACTACAGCAAAAGCTGGATATAGAAACCACGGAACCATAAAAGTCCTTTCACTGCCTCATGAAATTTATAACACATTGAGCAATGATGCCAGCACAGGGAATATATGAAATGGAGTAGTGATTTGAGCAACATAAGGTAAATGTACAAAGCAAAAACAAACATAGATAGCAGATGGTTTCCTTGTTGTATTGTGTCTGAATGGGGAGTTAAAATGACCACTAAGCCATATTGGCGCATTTCATGCTAATAAGAAGTTAACCTTGCAATTATAAAACTATTCCTGTTTTGCTGTTGTGTATCTTACATTGTTATTTACTGCATGTATGTGTGTTAAGTATTTCTACCCAGTATGTTTTAATGATTCTAAAAAAGCAATGGCTTTAATATATTTATCCATGACAAGCTGGTTCAGTTGAACCATTCATTTTCTTCCACTGCTCAGTAGAGTAGAGTTAGGAAGTGAGTGTCCTACTGAATGGAAAGCCACATAAAATATCAACATTTAATGACTAATTTCTGTGCCGCTGCAGCCGACTGCCGGGGGGGCCCTGCGGGCGTGTGGGCCCTGGCCCAGTTACACCCCCTGCTCCCCCTGTAGTTACGCCCCTGGGGCATTTGTCATTGACTTTTACATGTTCTCGGCAGGTCTGAGTTGGAGTACTTTTTTCATGTGCCTTTTTTACACCATCGAACTTTAATAAATCCCCCAAAAGAATTTTTTTTCTCTTCCTTTAAAAGTCCAACTAGAAAAATTTGGTGTTTAATAAATAGCCCTCTAACTTTGTAGTCTTCCAGAGCTTTTGTATTTTTTAGATGGGCTCAGTGACCCCCATTTGAAAGCTGGAAAGAGTGAAGGAGCTGGAAGAAGAAGGCAAATAATTAAAAAACAAAAAGAAAAAAATCTATGTCAGTTGAAAAGTTGCTTAGAATTACCAATTCTATAACACGCTAAAAGTGAACCAGGCGAAGATGTTCAGGCTGAGGCTGGGACTGATTTCCAGATGTACAAATGGAGCAATTTTAGGTTTGATGCTGCACACCGTGACCCATCATGACACATAGGGGGTTATTTATTAAAGTTTGAATGCCCAAAACACAAAAATTTTTAATTTGTTTAGACTAAAATCCAAATTTTTTGTGAAAAATATTTTCGTGATTTATTATACCCTGAGGATGGAAAAAGTCAGAATCCAAAAATCAGTGGGAGAAGATATCCTAATCTGTGCTGGGTTTTGCGCAAGAAAACAGATGATTTTGTGTTTTTCGGGCAAAAATCAGAGTTTTCAATTACATTTTTGTATAATTTTCATAATTCTTTGGAGGTTTTTCCTGCACTGAAATTTTTCGGGAAAATGTATTGATAAATAAATGGAAATAACCTTGCGCATTTGGTCGGAGTATATTTCAGAAGAAATTGAGATAAATTTGGATTTTGATAAAAGTTTGTAATAATGATCTATTAATGGTGTGTTGTGGACATTACTGGGGTGCCATTTGATTCACTTGTGTAGGTGCCGCACTTTTTTTAACCATCTTGTTAATCTGTTGTGACTTTAATATGTAGTCATGCAACTATTCTTGGCACTGTTCCCCTTGGCATATTAAATGATTTAGTAGTCTCTGTGAATGACTCATCTGCAACTCGGACACCAACTATCCAAATTCTGTTGGATCTATCATGTTGCTTAGGAAACCCACATACTAAGTGTTGATTTTCAGATGTATTTTATAGAAAAATAGTATATTGGTAATAACTATTAATATGTAATGATGTCGGTTACCTTGGTAATATGTGTCCCTGTCTATCTTTAAGATATAAGCAGTGCTAATATATTAGCAGTAGTACAGTATTTTACTCGGGGATAATATTTTAATCAATAGATGGCGTAGAAGAAATTATATGGTTCTCTACCTCCGCAAGATATGCAGGCTAAGGCAACTTGCAAAATGTAAAACTGATACTCATTCCTACAAAATTTCATTTGTTGCGTTTTTTTTGGAACTCTGGTTAATTTATGTTTTATTTTTCATTACTAATTATTATAACTATTACCTTAAAAGGCAGTTATTAGGCTTCATTCATTTCTTTGTAAATGCATTCTTCTTTAAAGGGATTCAAACTCCAGAAGCCTCATTTATCACTAATGGCCAAGGTGCAAATTGCAAATAATGGACTCAAAGCGTACCCATTTATTTCCCTGTGCACATTGCGTCTAGCTTCGGCAGAACTACACACTAACTCTAGACACTAACTAGACTTAACTCTTTTTGCTAATAAAAATGGATGGAGGGCACTCCAACTATATAGAAAAGCAGAAAAAAAAGAAATAAAGACAGGTGCAAAAAAAGCCTCAATCCACTCCCAGAGGGGCAAATTCACTAAAGCACGAAGCGTCTAACGCTAGCGCTAATTCTCCAGCGTGACTTCAATTCGCAACTTCGCCAGTTTACTAACAGTGTCCCTGGTGAAAATTCGCTAGTGAAGGAGATAGACTAGCGCAACTTCGCACCCTGACGCCAGGTGAAGTTGTGCTCTGACGGAGGGACATTACGCTAATTCACTAAGATGAACATTTTACTGAACGTTTCCTCTTGCGCTAGACTGCATTCAATACAATAGATAGGAGTTTGAAAAAACGCTAGCGTCTTTTACCTTTTGTGGGTGATAGTCTGAAAAATTGAAAACATTTTTTGGGAGTTACCCTCCTTCCCCCTACATTTCCTAACATATGGCAACACAACTATACAGGGGGCACATGTTTAGGGCACTAGGACAACTTTATTTTATGTATTAAAGGTTTTCTGTGCTTGTGTAGTGTAATGTATTGGCTGTAACATACACTTCTATTATACCTTTAACTTTGCGCCGTATGCAAGTTAGGCATCACTAGCGTAAATGTGCTTTGCCTGGCGAAGTAACGGTAGCGCACCTTTGCTAACATTCACCGCCCTGAGTGCAAATTCGCATTTTAGTGAATTCACCGCGGGCTGGCGAAAAGGATGTCTTTATTAGTCACCGGGTTAAAAGCAAATATCTTATTGGTTGCTATGGGTTATTTGTCCTGGGCAAACTTAGTGCTTTTTATTACATATGGGAGAACAATGTGTGGCTCTGCACCCCTTAGTGCTCTTACTCTTACACCCAGATCTATAATAAATCAGGCCACTTATTTTGTGCATTTACTGTGATTAAAGGAACAGTAACCAAACATCAAAAAATTAAAGGTGCTGTATAGCCATTGGCAGGTCCGGACTGAGAATTAAAATAGACCCTGGCATTTCAGGTACACAGAGGCCCAAACAACCCTCACCAGCCCACTAAATACTGATTTTCTATAGCATCTTATAACTAGGGATGGCGCGAACCGCCGAAAAAAAGTTTGCGAACATGTTCGCGAACGGACGGTTCGCGAACGGTTCGCGAACCCCATAGACTTCAATGGGAAGGCGAACTTTAACAGCTAAAAAAGATATTTCTGGCCAGAAAAATGATTTTAAAGTTGTTTAAAGGGTGCAACGACCTGGACAGTGGCATGCCAGAGGGGGATCAAGGGCAAAAATGTATCTTAAAAATCCATTGTTGACACAGCGCTGCGTTTTGTGCTGTAAAGGGAAAAAAGTCACTCAGGTGGTTGTGGACACTGTAATATTATGGATATTTAGACAGAATGTGAACAAGCTCACACAGCTAGATGGCAGTTGTTTGAAGAACACACTGGGCAAAAAATGCCTACAGGGCAAATAATGGCTACAAGGTCAACGTATACACTACTACAGCGGTGGATACGGATTACGTAAAATATATTATGGCTGCTTGAAAAAAGTCACTCATGTGCTTTTTCTGGAGAGGGTAATATTATGGATATTTAGACAGAATGTGAACAAGCTCACACAGCTAGATGGCAGTTGTTTGAAGTACATTAGATTACTAGCCAGCAAACTTACTATCCACTGTCCCTGAAATCAATAACAGCTCTCTCCCTACACTATCTCTTCAGCACACACAGGCAGAGTGAAAAAACGCTGCAGGGCTTCGGTTTTTATAGGGAAGGGGAGTGGTCCAGGGGGTGTGGGGTGGTCCAGGAGGGAGAGCTTACTGATTTGCTGCCATGTATCTGCTGGTCTGGGGTGAGAGGGCAAAAAAAATGCGGCAAAAAAAAAGTGCCAAATTGACTCGAACCCAAAATGCGAACGTCGCGCGACGTTCGCGAACTTTTGGCGAGCGCGAACAGCGGATGTTCGCGCGAACAAGTTCGCCGGCGAACTGTTCGCGCCATCCCTACTTATAACAGCCCCTCTGGCATTTGCCAGAACCCACAGATTGCCAGTACGGGCCTGGCCATTGGAGTAGCCATTCAAAGCTGAAAAAGAGAAAAGGCACAGGATACACAACAGATAACACATAAGCTCTGTAGTATACAATGGATTTCTTCAGAATTTATGTTATCTACTGTGTATCCTGTGCTTGAATGGCTGCCCCGATGGCTACACAGCAGCTTGTTTATATGAACTATAGCAGTGTTTCTGAAAACACACCAGTTTTACGAGTACAGGGCAACAGTACATTATATTGGTATTCATTTTAAACACTTTGATTTTTGTGGTGTTACTGTTTCTTTAATGCACGCACTACTATAAAATCTAAGGATATTATAAAGACAGCCAGTTCCATATAAAAGGACAAGGCCTTTCGGTGGACACAGGTCTCTCCGTGCTAATTTTTATCGGTTTCTCGTCCAATCGGAACTTTTCTTGCCTCCTGTGTTCTTACGCCTCTGTCAATTTGATTGTTCTGTAATACTGCTCATCAACAAGCTATTCTTAAATAAATTCACTTTCTGCCCAGCCCTTTCTTGAACCTATCTAATGCAATTACCAGTACAACCAGTTCAGAGAGAGAATCACACAGCTTCACTGCTCTCGCTGTAAAAATCCTTTATGACAGTTTCAGTTTCCCATATTAGAAACCAGTTTACCTCATATCTACCCTTGCTCTTTGTGATTATGATGCATATTAGTCATGATGCCCTCATGGGAATATTTCTACTACTTATAGAATGGCCCTACATGGTTTCCCAAGCAACAAGGCAGATAAGGAACCTCCTGTATTTCATGGTTTATGTGACAGTTGAAGATTAAAACTGCCAGTCTAGTTGTCCTTTGTCTCTTACCATTTTTCTGAGCCATGATGCCATTGTGGATGACGGAACCAAAATATCTACTCCCACTATAATGCACTACATTGATAACTCACTTATCTGTTAAGATTTTCTTACTTTTAAATGTCGCCATTTCTAAAGGATGCCGTCAACTCTTGTTGAGATCAAGGTCAGCTTATATACATTACACCATTACTATGACTCAGTCTTCATTACACTTTCAATGAATAACCATGGTTGTACCATCAACACTTACCCCTCAATGAAAAGATTTTTTGTATAAAGGAGAGCAACCTTTAACATTCCCACTGCATCCAGCACGACTACCTGATGAACAATAGGACAAGGAATGGCAAAAAAATAAAATCCCATTTTTACTTTCTTTAATGAAAAAGAAACCTATCTCCAATATACTTCAATTAAAAATATGTACTGTTTTTATAAGAAACCTGACTGTATTCAGTGAAATTCTCCCTTTATTTACTTCTGTGGATAGGAATTGTCAGACGGTCCCTAACTGCTGTACATGGAAACAATCATATTTATGAACAGCAGGGGGAGCTCTCGCCTTAGTTCCCTTCCTTTCAAGGGTCCTGCTTTGTTTCCCTGTAGAGCAGTCTGTGACTGTGTAGAAATTTGTATTGGATTTTATTTTTGCCTTTACATCCCCTTTACTAACTCCAACTACAGCTGCAGGGACAAAGATCATGGAGCCAGATTTAAACAGATAAACTGGGATTCTATTTGGAGGATTATTTTGCTGCAGCCACTGATTTTGCAGAGTTGGAGAAAGTTTGTATTAAACAATACAAAAACTATAAAATCCACATCAGATTATGACAACACATGACCCTGTGCAGTCTGTATATTCTGATTATCAGTCTTGCTATATCAGCTTCTGGCAGATATTATTTGACTTGTGCTGTTTTTATCATTTATGACGATTCATAAGCAGCCCAGATCACTAGTGATGGGCGAATTTATTCGCCATGGGCGAATTCGCGGCGAATTCCCGCGATTCGCCGCCGGCGAATAAATTCGCGAAACGGCAGTAAAAATTCGCCGCAAAAAAAATTCGCCAACAAAAACGAGTCGCACGTCGTTTTTGACGAGACGCGCCGAAAACGACGCGCCGCGTTTGATGCGGCGCGAATTTTTCGCCAATTCGCGAATTTCTCTGGAAATTCGCTGATTTTTCGGCGAAGCGAAACGCTGGAGTTTTCGCCCATCACTACAGATCACACTGAGCATAATTACATAGTTAAATTGGGTTTAAAAAAGACAAAGTCCATCAAGTTCAAAGACAAAGCATGTGCACAGTCTTGGTCTTGCAAAGATGTATAACAAAGTTACAAGATGACACCCCCCCTGTGACCAACTTTGAAAGCATAAATCATTTGTTTGATTAGGCTTGTGGTGCAGTAAGTTCATGTTTATGTTTAGTATACAAAATACAGCATTTCTACCCTTATTCTATTTTACACTTTCCTTGTCCTTCAATATAATGTTGGAGTATTCCTTTCCTCTGACCAGAAGTTTCCAGGCTGGGCACCTTCCTGATTTGGGCTGTCACACAAAGCCATGTTCATGCTTTTCATGTACTACAAGAAAGAAATGGTTAAGGGATTTAATATTTTATTAGTAAACGTAATACATTACTCTCATGCAGCTCACAGGTTTAAAATACAGCACATCAGCACATTTATGTTTTTTTTACTATAAAATCCAAATTTTTAGTGGAAAATATTTTTTTCCCAAGATTTATTATACCCGAGGATTGAAAGTGTCTAAATCCCAAAATTTAGGTTGTATATAAGTCAATCGGAGAGGCCCCTCTACTATTTGGAAGTTTCTGTAGTCTACTCTGGAATTAGCCCAAAAATGTGACTATTTCAGGCTTTTCGGGCAAAAACTGGCTTTGACTTTTCAGGAAAAAGACAGAAAAAAATTACTGATTAGGGAAAAAAATCGTACAACTTGGATTTTGCTAGATTTTCAAACTTTTTACCCTACGTGTATCTGGAAAATGTGTGCTTTTTTTTTTATAATAAATAAGGTTCAATCGTGAATTCTAGTTTTATTTTAAAAACTGGTTTCAATAAATAAGCCCTCCCCCATGACAGTTGCCTTACGTTTACCCAAATGTATCCACCAAATGGACACATTTCCTAATGCCCCATTCACAGGAGTCTCTGAACAGTGTTGCTCTTTATTTGTCTCCCCTGAAAATCACATTACTTTGGCCTGTTGCCTCCTTAAACTACCAAAGAACTCCATCTGTGTTTAAATACCTCTCTGAGCTTCCTCTCTACATATGCTTATTGTCATGCAGCTTTTAGAGCTTCTCTTCCTTGCATAGTCCTTGTACAGAGCTGTAAATGAGACACTTTCATTTCCTGGATTGTTTAACATCGGTAAAAATGTAACCAATATTCATTAACTACAATTGCAGATAATGCTGCTGAATATAAAGACCAGTGATTCGCTTACTAAATATAATAAAGGTTCTTTGTGTGGCAATGATTTCAGTAAATGCAATGGAGTGAATTCTAAACTGGTACATAATGGAAACAAGAGGAAATATCAGAAATTAAGAAGGGATCTGTAAGGACACACGGCATATGCTGAATGGGTGTAAATATTGTGACCACATCTAACTACATCTGTTTTAATAAATAATATGCAATGTACAATTTGGGTATATTTTATTCTGCATTTGCAGTGAATACCAGGGCCGCTGCGGCCTTGAAGCACGGTGAGAAACTTGCCTCAGGCGGCACGGAGCGGCCAGTTACCAGGGACGTTTTTTAAAATGGAAATTCGGCTCTTCTAGTGCAGCGAGCGCAATAGTGCTCACTACACTAGCGATGCGGCCCCTCCTCCACCTGCTCCAACGCTACAAGTTAGAAGCGCGGAGCAGGAGGGGGGCAGCAGTCCCTGAAACGCCCCTGGTGAAACCTAAATGTTACATACCCTGATTTTAAAGGGCATCGGTCACCCTGATTTTTTTTCTACACCGTCACTTCACATATGATTTTAAATACAGAACTCGCACTCCAATCGGTGGATAAAATCAAGACTGTATTTAGGTCCGATGCCTAGACCTAAACACGTCCCAGACACCCACACGCGCAATGTCACTTCCGCCAACCAGTTTACCCCTCTCCCCCAGATCTTTCCCTGGATTTTCTACGGAAATCCGTGGAAGAGGCTGGGCAATTTCTTTATATATTTAAAAAAATACATTTATAGGCAGGGCCGAATTTCGTGATGCTGTGCCCCAAGGCATGTTCTTTGTTCTTGTTATTGGAGTGGGAAGCTTTATGCAGTTTCCCAGCACTGAATAAGTCTTTCCTTTATCCCCATGTCTGATTCCAGTGTAATATAATGAACAAATAAAATGACGTAATTATATCTACAGTGGTGTGAAAAACTATTTGCCCCCTTCCTGATTTCTTATTCTTTTGC
>CM044444.1:24301454-24313331 GCA_024363595.1 Xenopus borealis
CATGCAAAAGAATAAGAAATAAGGAAGGGGGCAAATAGTTTTTCACACCACTGTATATGTAAGATAACAGCAAGATGCCTGACATGGTGCTGGGAATCAGAAGTTTTTGATCAGTAGAATTCTAATTGGTGAATTCTCTAGCATCTATAATTATGGTTTTCAGTAACTTTCAGTAACTTCAATAGAAAACTATGGGGCACTGTGGGGTGGCATTATAGTTGGGTTTACAACCCCTTGAACAACTTGGGAAAACTCCTGCTAGGCAAAATGTGTCAGCAGCGACAAGGCATTGCGGGCGTGAGCAAACACGATACGGAGACTTGCACATTGAGGTCTGAGAGACGCTGAGAGACTTACATTGCTGCTGCAATTGTAAAAGCACTTCTGCACATGCCATTTTTTATTGTCCTCAAGGGAAAAAGAACTTTAAAAGCTGGTAATTTCTGTCCTTGGTTTTGCGATATGCAGAAACAATTCCTGAGTTTGTGAGTTTAATATACCACTGGGACACTTTAAGTGTGAGTACTGAATTACGGAATGGCTGTCTCCCATAGACTCCATTATAATGAAATAATTCAAATTTTTAAAAATGATTCCCTTTTTCTCTGTAGTAATAAAACAGAAGCTTGTACTTGATTCAAACTAAGATATAATTAATCCTTATTGGAAGCAAAACCAGCCTATTGGGTTTATTTAATGTTTACACGATTTTCTAGTAGACTTAAGGTATGAAGATCCAAATTACAGAAAGATCCTTTATCCGGCAAACCCCAGGTCTCGAGCATTCTGGATAACAGATCCCATACCTGTACAAACTAGGGATGCACCGAATCCAGGATTCGGTTTGGGATTCGGCCAGGATTCGGCCTTTATCAGCAGGATTCGGATTCGGCCGAATCCTTCTGCCTGGCCGAACCGAATCCGAATTTGCATATGCAAATTAGGGCCAGGGAGCTAAATCACGTGACTTTTTGGCACAAAACAAGGAAGTAAAAAATGTTTTCCCCTTCCCACCCATAATTTGCATATGCAAATTAGGGTTCGGATTCGGTTCGGTATTCGGCCAAATCTAAAATCCAAAATAGTGGATTCGGTGCATCCCTAGTACAAACTATACCCTTATACCTCTTTTCACTTATCACTGAAATGGATCTATTTGCAACACTCTCACTAAAAAAATTGCTAAAATGTGAAAGTCTTTTTATCCCACTGATTTATAAATGTGTTTTTATCACTGCTTGGCTTGAAAAAGCTGCAATATATATTTTTTCTGTTTTTTTTCTCCTGAAAAACCTTGTTTGAGGGATACAGCAATCCTCATCATGTAGTGGCCCATACTATGGATGTCTAAGGCAACAATTAATAGCTCTGAATTTATCCTGGTTTATATCACAGCTGTAGATTTATATTATATCTACGTACACTTATGTTAATGGCAGTGTGAGTTATGCCACTTTAGTTATGAATTAGCATTCATACATTTTAGATTTAGTATTTTTACTTTTGCTCGGTGTCACACTTCTTTTGTTATATGTTCTGCATACATTTAGCATTGAAATAAGGGTACATTGCAGCACAGGCATTGAGAGTGCTCTTTGAGAGCATTGCCTTTATTTGCATTTGTGAAGAAGAGTAGTGATCAAAAACTCTGTGTGATGTGTGTTGAGAAACACATGCAGATTCCTCTCTCTTATTAAACACACTCCATTACATTTTCATCTGCTCCGCTCCGGAATAGCGTTGTCTGCTGTTTGATGGTACTATTGCAGCAGATGTGTTCTTATCACTATGCTGGGTTGATTCTGGCCTGCAGCTGGGATTCCAGGCTCTTGTGACCACACTCTTCCTCCCAAATCCCCGCTTGTGTTCTTTTTAATCTTTATGAAGATTCCATCAACCCAGTAGAATTTTCTGGAATTATGTTCACTGTTATGTGTCTTTCTGGGGATTCCTCACAAATTCTTTGTCCTTTTTTATCTATAAAAAAGTAATACTGATGTCTTGGAGACCCCTGAGTTGCTCTGGGGTCAAAATAAGAGCCATGTCTCACCAAAGTGAGCCCGATGCCTACTGTACTCATTCCTCCTTCTCCTCCCTATACAGGGATTGTTCCCTTTTAAATTATCTCTTAGTATGGTGTAGAGAGTGATATTCTCCAAGAATTAGCAGTTGGTTTACATTTGTCATTATTTGCGGTTCTAGGTTATTTATCCTTTTATTCTGCAAATTCTCTAGCTTGCCATTTCAACAATGTATTTGCTAGGGTCCAAATTACCCTTGTAACCATGCATTGATTTTAATTAGAGACTGGAATATGAGTTGGGGAACATCTGAATAGAAAGGTAAGTAATAAAAAGTAGCACTAACAATAAATCTGTAGCCTTACAGAGCTTTTATTTTTTTACATTGGGTCAGAGCCCATCAGTGGAAAGAGTTAGACGAATAAGAATATATAATTGGGCATTGTGTTAGCATACTAAAAGTTATCTTAAAGGTGAAAAACTCCTTTAAAAATAAAGGGGGTATTTATTAAAGTCCAAATCCAAAAAACTCTCATTTGTTTTTGTTTTGTTTTTAACTATAAAAGCTGAATTTTTTGTGGAAAGAAAACCTCAAATTTTTTGAGATTAATTATACCCCAAGGATGGAAAAAGTCCTAATCTAAAAATACTCCATCTCAGACCAGCCAAAGTTGTATATAAGTCAATGGGAGTGTAAGACGCGCCGGGACACGACTTCTCTTACCTCCCGGGATGTCTCTCGAAAAGTGTTGTTCCGGGTTCTCGCCTGTGTGACGCTGGCTCATGAAGCCAGGTGTCGTGATGCTGCCATGAACTTTAGTGCCAAATCATGTTTAATAGCCCACTCAACCATTTTGAAAGTGCCCAAGCTGGTTTCAGTTTTCTGTTCCTGTCGAATCGCTGTTATTGTGATTCTTATTCCTGGTTTTTGACCCCTGCCTAACTTCTGACTTCGATTCTTGTGAACTGCCTTGACCCATTGCCTGACTTTCGACCACGTCTTTTCTTATACTGCCAGTACCTTGTTTACGGACATTTAATTATACACACTTCCTTGTTGGTTTCCGCAGCAGAAAGTCAGTGGCCCCAAAAGGGCAATGGTGAACACCGGATTCCCTGTGCATGAGAGTGTACCCATCACCTTCCAAGGTTCCTGAGAACAAGAACGTTACAGGGAGAGGTCCCTATATGATTTGGAAGTTTCTGTGGTCTGCACTGGAATTAGCCTGAAAATCTGACTATTTCAGGCTTAGAGGGCAAAAATACGAAAAATTCTGGCTTTTTAGAAAAAAAATAGAGTGATTCCGATTTTCGCTCAATTTTATCAAGTTTTTACCAAATCTGATTAAATTGTGCTTTTTTTAAAGGAATTGTTCGGTATAAAAGTAAAAACTGGTTAAATAGATAGACTGTGCAAAATAAAAAATGTTTCTAATTTAGTTAGTTAGCCAAAAATGTAATGTATAAAGGCTGGAGTGACTGGATATCTAACCTAACAGAATACAACACTACTTCTCGCTCTTCAACTCTCTTTGTTTACGCTGCCTGGTTACCCTGGTTACCAGGCAGTAGCCAATCAGTGATTTGAGAAAGGGCCACATTGGTCATAACTGTTGCTTTTGAATCTGAGCTGAATGCTGAGGAGCAATTGCAAATTCACTGAACAGTTATGCACCATGTGGCCCCCCTTCAAGTCGCTGACTAACTCAGATTTAGAGAGCTGAAAAGCAGGAAATTGTGTTCTATTCTGTATTAGAAACATTTTCTATTTTGCACTGCCGATCTATTTACCCAGTTTTTAATTTTACCCTGAACTGTTCCTTTAAATAATAAATAAGGTCCAATCATGGATTCTAGTTTGGTTGGACTTATTTTTTTAAAACAATTTATTGAATACTCAGAAAATCTCGGAACCAAAACAGTTTATCAAAATGGCTGTATGTTGCAGCCAATTAAGAATGGGGGATTCATGTTTGCACCTTTAACCTTCACAGCAAATAAAAATCACCCACTCTTAAAAGGGGTAGTAAACCCTGCTGCACTGCACTGACAAACCAAACCTTACTCACTCACAAACTGGACTACAAATAAGAATAATGTAACATATACTGAAGGCTGAGCATGCTGGGAGCTGTAGTACACCATCAGGATTGTAGTCTTAAAGCAATAGTGTACAATAAAACTTTTTCCCAAATCTCCACAGCCAGCGGCTGCATTAAAGTGGGGTCAGCGTCCAATTGGATGCACCAGTATCGGCACACCTCGTTAATTGCGGGCTAGGCTTGATGGCCCAGTTCAGTACTGTCTGTGGCCCGGCAGTTGGGGACCCCTGCTATACAATGCCTATAGAAAATAAAGGTGCATCTACTAAAGGCTGTCTTAAAGGGGGCTTATACTTATGCATGCAATTATTATTAATTAAAACTAATTCTAATTGTGTTCATATTATGTATGTATCATGGTAATTGATGTCAAAATATATATTCAGTTTGACATGAAAAGAGTATTACTGATGATCAGTGTCAACAAAATGAAATCCACTGTTATTCAATGCTCTATGACAACATGAAAAATTCCAATGGAGTGAATCATTTTTATAAGCACTGTGTCTTACTTCAAAATGAATGCAAGTTTAGAGGGGGTTTTCATCCCATGCATCATGTGTCTTCTCTTGCAATTTGTCTTTTAAACAAAGGATTATTCAAAGGATTATATTACAGGCCTATGACTGATTGAGTCAGAAGCTTAATGTTCTTGGTTAAGGCTGTCACTGATTTGTTGTACAACTCAAGGCTTGACTCACCCAGTGAAAAATAATGAACCACAATACAGTAACTAATGCAGAGAACCAGTCTAGAAGAATAAATCTGAATCCATCTATTGATCTGCTCTGCTGGAGCTTGATGCAAGCAGGGTCAGACTGGGGGGCATGGGGCCCACCGGGGCTATTGCCCAGGGCCCCCCTCCAGCCCTCCTTGCTGTGCTGGCGCTGCATCAGAGCGCATGTACGTGGTGCTACACGAGTGCGCATGCAAGATTTGTTTTTGCCGTAACCTCCGACAAAGGGGGTCACGCCTCAAGAAGATGCGGGTACGGCCTTGATGCAAGAAACATATTTTGTATGTATGGTACCTCTCGGCACAGGTTATAACCTTAGAATAAGATCCTCCTAGTTTCAAGGTTCAGGTTGAACATGTCTTACTGTCTTACCAGATACATTTCTTAAAGTCATCTCCTGCCTTATCACTTCAAAATGGCCAAGATATAGAAAGTCATGGCTATGTAAATATGAACTAGGTTGCGTCAGGCAGGCGATACACTGTGTAGGCCATACAGTTTCAAGTGACAAGACAGAAACATCAAGCTCCTCATGTTGAAGGCCATTGGCTAATAATCTGTTTGTTCAGCCCTCAGAACAAATTTTAGTTAATTTGCCTGGGGCAATCTTTAATTATAGCCATTCATTAACATTAGAATTTTAATTTACAGATTAAAGGGGAAGATTACCTTTCTATAATCTGTTAGTATGTTGAAGACTGACCTATTCGATTGTATCTAGTGCCTTTTTTTTATTTATTAATATTTTTAAATGATTAGTCTCGTTTCTGTCTCACTCTGACCTGCAAATAAAATATGGTCTGGTTGTCAGGGGTCACTGACCCCAGCAGTAAGCCTTATTCTGTGTTGTTTATCTTACTATTCAGGCTCTCCATCATTCATCTTCCATTCTGACCTCCCAACTGCTGCCCAGTTGCTAGGGTAAATTCTAGGAAGAAGATAGTTGTTACAATTCCAAGCCTGACAGCTGCACAACAAAATAATATAAATAATAAATTACTCATAAAATATAAAGAGCAATTGCAAGTTTTCTTGGAATACCACTGTCTCATTTTAAAGTAAACTCCCCCTTTAAACATTTTCTATAGCGATTCTTAATGTAGAAAGCAGATCTCAAAGACCACCAAGAGTGTTGGGCACTTAAGATGTGGTTTTATCAAAGTTCAGCTTTGTTCCCAAGTGGAGATAGCCCTAAATGTCCCTTCCAGGCATAAAAATGAAAGAGAATATTAGGTTGTAATGTTAATGTACTGCTGTTCTCAACCTGGAAACCTTTTCATTCTGCTTTGTACAGATCTGTCCAGCTGTTTCCTCACAATTTTTTCTTTTAATTGCCTATAAATAACCAGAAGGAAGCTTGCGAGTTTACTTTACACGAGGAGCGTTTTAGCAATGCCACTGTTGCTATTTCTGCTAAATAATTTCTAGAAGCTTGTTAGCAGAACATTTATTGTGTGCTCCTCTGACTCACAGACAGCCAATCTTGCAGACAGACAATGCCTCCATTTTGGTGAGAAAAACCCTTGTTTCAGTAACGGCATGCAGATTAGTAGTGTTATTTCCCGTAATGCAAATAAATGAATGTGTATAGATATCTTTGCTTTTCCATGTGCAGAATGGGTTTATTTTAGCGTATTTGCATGACCTTGTCTGCCCATTCATTATTAATATAAATTTGCTTTCTCCCACTTCTCTGAACCGTCAGTAACATGTTTATTACAGAAATAATACTACAGCACTGGCTGCCAAAGAAAGAGATTCAGAATATGAATAGAGGAGAAGGGAAGAATAATCCATCATATGTCTGGATCTATTAAACCAAATAATAGATGGCAGGATCTAGGAAAACAGGGTAGTTAAAACTGATGTTGATCTAACATCATCAGTCTTTCCAAATGCATAAGGCAAAGCTTGAGTATCCAGTGACTCTCCTGGTGTTGCAGAACTGCTACTATCCCTAAATTGCCAATGTTTCAGTTTGGCAGACCAGGACATTTATTTGACAAAACAGTCCTCAGTTTCATTCACCTCTTGATAAACCCCTCCACTGACAATGGTTATTTGAGGCCAATCAGCTATTAGTTTTGTTGCAGGCAGAATATGAGCATTGCTGAGTGTGGACATTTGGGGACCCACAAATTGCTGCTTGTCTTTTTAATGGTGGCAATTTCTGTTCCCTGAATACTGGCAGAATACCTTTGTTCAAGGCATATAGGAACTTGCACACACACTGGGGTAACTATAGAAGAAGCAGAACCTGTGGGGGGCCTTGGAACAAGTGGGTTGGCTTCCACGGGAGTCCGAAAACAGGGGCAAGTGGGGTTTTCAGTACTGTATGATGTGCGCCCAGCCCCTCCCACACACCCTATGAGCAGTTTCCTTAACGTGTTCCTTGGTTGCCACCTGTCCAGACTTCACCCAGACAGCCCGTTATTTGGAAGGGTTGTCCAGGTGAAACCTGACGTTGAAAATAATGACGCGGCAATCAACAGATCGCCACGTCACTGCCCCTGCCCATGATGTCACTGGATCTGCCCACACCCCGCCTCCAACATCATCCACCTGCCCCCTGCCTGTTTTCCAGTCCCAGAGAGTTTGGCAACCCTCGTCGGCAGTGGTATATCTACCAGGAGCTTGAGGGGGGGAGAGTAGGGGACATGGAAAGGATATCATCTTCTATGTATTTAATATTCCAAGATAATGAAACAACGCTCCCTAGGAAGCTCAAGGAAAGACAGTAAGAAAAATTATATGTATATAGAATAGTATTTCTTTACTTTTTCTATAACACCTTATTGTGCTCCCCTTTCAGTATTAATAAAGTTAAACAGCTTTCACCAGTGTAATGTTTTATCAAAAGTTTGGGTTAACTTTACTTTTAAAACCACTTTTGTTCCCTCGTGAAAGGAATACGGGGTTAATGTCACATTTAAATCTTTCAACAACTTTTATGCACCAAAGCAGGGTGGGTACTCACAAACGTTTAGGTAAGTATTTTGCCTTCAATTAAAACATCTTGTAGTTTGTCCACTGTAGTTTTAAGGAACAAATACGCTATAAATAGTGTAAAATCATTTTTTGAATTTTCTTAACAAATTTAAAATTGCACATAAATAAGATTAAAAAAATGCTTATCAGTCAGTACAGTCCCCAGAGCACTTCCTACCTCTGCTGTGTTGGTGCCTCTGTATAATGCCGGGAAAGTTTCATACAGCATTTACTTTCTCTGGGCACTTCCTGGATGATGTCACCAAGCTCCGCCTGATGCGTTTCGTCACTTCGACTTCATCAAAGGCTTCTAGTCCTCCTACAGCTGTGATAAAGGCCCCAGTGGCGGCTGAAACATTGGAGATACATTGTGAATAAAGCACATCGATTTCTTCACAACTAAAGGAGTGCATGTCCTTCCAATATATATTTATATTCTTTAACCAATGCTGGGCCAAGCCGTCTGGCCTCTCCTCTTTGTCTGTGCGCACTACCCTCCATGCCTGCACAGTGCACACGTTCCCATTTGTGAGCACCCCCCCAAACGCAGTGAGCGCACACATGCGCAGATCGCTGGAGGGGATGACAGGGGAGATCTCCAGAGTTGGGGGAGAGGGAGGGGAAAAAGTATGAAAGGGGAGCGCCAGAGGTGAAGGGAGAGTGAGCGGGAGGGGAAAGCACTGAAGGGGAAGGCAGGGGAGATTGCCGGAGGGAAGAGGAAGAGGAAAAAGATAAAGGGGAGAGCAGCAAACATGGACTACGAGTAGGCAGAAGACAGGTACCTGCCCAGTGCCCCCCTTTCGTTGGTCCCTAGGCAGGTGTCTCTTCTGCCTACCCCTAGGCCCGCCCCTGTCTTTAACTCCTCTTTTGAACCAGTCGTTCTCCCAGTGTAGGGGCAGATTTACAAAATTTTCGCCAGAATCCGTTTCACACCAATTGCAACACTTCACCAGGAGCTAGGGTTGCCACCTTTTCCTGAAAAAAATACCGGCCTTCCTATATATTTATCTTTTTTCCTATTAATAACATTGGGTTCAAACATCAAAAATACCGGCCTGGCCGGTAAAATACCGGCCAGGTGGCAACCCAACCAGGAGCAGATGCGCTCATACTATGCCAATTCACTAATATGCAGAGTTTTGTACTGGGTGCCGAATGCTGTCGACTTTTCACTAGTGTTAGCATTTAAAAAAAAAAAAAAAAGCTATGCTTGCTTTCATTTCTGCCTAGGGAAAATTCGCTAGTGATCTTGAGCTCAGGTCAATTTGCACAGGGCGTGAAATTTAATGTTGTATGGACATCTTTATGTTAAATGTTGGTGCAAATACTTCCAAATTCCACTTTTTAAAACGCATGTCCAAGGAAACATAATAAAGACGATAGAGTTAATATAATGCCCTACACATGAGCCCACTGTAAAATGTATGTTCCATATGTTTGAAAATGTATGGGGAAAACCGGTTAAACAAAAAATAAAATTAAAGTTAGGACTTTTGCAGGCACAAAGGTGATTTAGGTCTAGTAACGTATAGCAACCAATAAAATATTTGTTTTTAAACTTATTAAACAGCTAATGCTAAATAGGCGTCTAGACCTGTAACACACTACCTTTTATTATCCCATACACCTTATGTTTGGGTACCAGTACAACCTAATGTATCATACATCATTGATGTCAGGACTACTGGGTATTGTAATAAAAGTGAAAACGTTTTCAGGATATTACATTGCAATCAGACATACAGCTGCTAATTATTCAGTGCTTATAACAACTGTGATTGATGTTTGCAGCTCTATTGGCAGCAACAATGAACAAGGACACAGATCAGTAAGCAATATTCGTTGGGGCATTCTCTTTCATTCACTGGGTCACTGATCCTAGAGAGCTAGAGAAAAGTTTTGTTGACAATATTCCATAGGAATAGAATAAAGCAGAATCCTAATTGTATTCATTGTGCAGAAAACAATATTATTTTATGAGACAATACAGGCCCTCATAGTTAATAATCAAGGACAGCAATGGTAAGTGTAAATGATTTTCTAGTAGGCGTAAGGTATGAAGATTCAAATTACAGATTCAAAGTTTTCCATATCTGGAAAACTCCAGATCCCATTCTGGATAACAGGTCCCCATACTTATAAATAAAATATATAATATATATAATATGTAACAGGGGTGTCCAAACTTTTGGCTTCAAGGGCCACATTGAAAGAAGAAAAATTGTAAAAGTAAAGAAAATACACAAAAATAAATAACTACAATAACAGTTGGATAACCAGATGGAGCTATACACTGGAATAAGGGACACCTGGATATTAAATAGACTTATTATTATATTATTATTACTAGCTGGGCAATGGGCAGAGTCCCCCTCCCCCTATATACTTTGCAATATGACGTTTTCTCGAGAACTGAGCATTTCAAGTTGCTCCACATTCATATTCATCCTGGGCCGCATTTGGCCCTCGGGCCACAGTTTGGACACCCCTGATATATAAAATGTCAATACTGGATACTGATGGCAAGTATTTCTAGAATGGACTTATAGCAGATAAGGGTCCATCTTTATGTCTAGACCAGGGATCTGCAACCTTGGCTCTCCAGCTGTTAAGGAACTACAAGTCCCACAATGCAATGACGGAGTCTGTCATGATTCATAAAGGCAAATGCATTGTGGGACTTGTAGTTCCTTAACAGCTGGAGAGCCAAGGTTGCAGATCCCTGGTCTAGACTAAAAATGGGTGAGGGTGGTTCTATAGAATCTGATTGTACAAAGACACATCAATATAGATGGATAGGTGTGTGAGAGTCAACAAAGCACATTGTAAAAGAACATATTTGCCTAGTTACTAAGAGTCAACAAGACATATCCAAAAGCAAAACAATTGAGTAAGTCGTCTTAGGATAGCAATGACACAGGGAATATTAAAAAAGAAGAGTTGCTCTATAATAGCTCATGGCAAAAAGCAACTTCTTCTTCACTTTGACTTTATTTGGCTTTGCAATTCCCCCTACAAAGACTTCATACATCAGGAAAATGGCTAAAAATGTTGTATTATATTGTAGAATATCCTGAACAAAGCCTTGCCGGGTTGATTAATAAAACCTATCGACTTTGTAGCTAGTCCATTGACTGTAATCAAATCATAAATAATAAGGATGGAACTTCAGATTAAATAAGGTTCACATGGTTGCAAAGATGAAAATGAAGCCGGCTGCAATGAAAGAAGAAGACCATAAAGTAATACTCAGTTATAAAGCAGGTTTATCTGTCTCTTAAAGCAGGAATAAAGGCAATATTGCACTGTCGGAAACACAATTTCATCTAACGGCACAGGAGCCAATTGTGATGCCTCATCTTCACATGAATACATTTTAAACTTTTCATCTTTTTATCTAAAGGCTCCAAACGTCTCAGCCATAATCTCATTAGATGGTTTAAAAAGAAAGAATGACTGAGCCTGTGCCCAGCCCTCTGTACCAAATCAGATAAGCACAGGCCTCACCTCAAATCATTATCTGAAGTGGTGTTACCTTCCTCTTGCAGAGGATTTACTTCTGCTGGCCTTTAAATACTGCCTTCTCCTAATTCAAGCATATTGCATATATCTGAATTATGTCTTTATAAATGTCGCCTTGGAACATCTGAAAGGGGAAATATCGCTAGGTAATGAAAACATCTATCTGTTCACCCTAAATCTACCCCTGGAGAGCAAGAACAAGAGTTTAGGGGCCTATGACTTAGAGTTACACTTTATACATTTATGAGAAACCTGTCACTTTAATAAACTATACAGTGATAATTATTACGGGACCATGCCTGTCCCCAATGTCTCAGTAATTGACATCTGGCTTGTGGGGTATTTGTCCTTTGCCTATCAGGACCCTGTAACTGCAACACCAGCAGTGAGGTAGATGCTGTGATAGCATCCAAAGAAATCCAATGGCACACAGGACTTATCAAACACGCAAGCATACGGTAACATGATGTGATAACATATAAATACCTTAAACAATGAACAAGTCATT
>CM044444.1:24343179-24372890 GCA_024363595.1 Xenopus borealis
ACTGCTTGGCAGTAGATGTTCCGTTTTGGACAAAATGGCTGGCAGCGAAAGGGTTAATTGTCTTCTTCTACTACCCCTTTGCAGCTGTCAGAAGGAGATCACTGGCATAATTTGCAAAAAATCTAATGTATTGTGTAGCTACAATTTTGCTCTTATTGTTTCTTTTTATGATTTATCTTTCTGGTTAGACCCTTTCCTGGTTATCTTTCAGTCTCTTGTTTAAAGAGTTGACTTGCCTTTAAAGGGCAAGGAAAGTGTAAAATAGAATAAGGCTAGAAATGCTGTATTAGTAAACTAAACATAAACATGAACTTACTGCACCACAAGCCTAATCAAACAAATGATTTATGCTTTCAAAGTTGGCCACAGGGGGCTGTCATCTTGTAACTTTGTTAAAAATATTTGTCTGCCTCTGGCCCTGCACATGCTCAGTGTGATCTGTGCTGCTTAGGGATCGTCATAAATGATCAAAAAACAAAGCTGCTTGAGTTCTGTATGGCTGGTAAGTAAGGCAGGGGCTCCCCCTACTGTTCATAAGTATGATTGTTACCCTGTCAGAAATTAGGGACCGTCTAACAATTCCTATTTTTTCCTAATCTCAATGCATCCATATAATGGAGATATATTTCTTTTCTTTGCCTTTCCTTGCCCTTTAAGTTAACTTTTAGTATGATATAGAATGGCCAATTCTAAGCAACTTTTCAACTGATCTACATAAAAAAAATTTATATAGTTTTTAAACTATTTTCCTTCTTCTGATTCTTTCCAGCTTTGAAATGGCGGCCACTGGCCCCATCTAAAAAATCAAATGCTCTGTAAGGCTACAAATTTATTGTTTACTTATCTTTCTATTCACGCCGTCTCCTATTCCTATTCCAGTCTCTTATATAAATCGATGCATGGTTGCTAGGATAATTTGAACCCTAGCAACCAGATTGCTGAAACTGCAAATTGGAGAGTTATGGAATAAAAAGTTAAATAATGGAGAAAACAAAAAATAATAAAACGTAACAGAAAAAACAAATGATAATAAAACATGAAACCAACAGAGAATTGTCTTAGAATGCCACTTTCTACATCCTACTAAACATTAACTCAAAGGTGAACAACCCCTTTAAATCACTGCCTAGTTGCTAGGGTAAACTGGCCATAGCAAACAGAATTTCACAATTACCGAAATAAGAAAAATACTAGGTGCACATGATTAATTAACAGATTTAAAAAGAAAATTGCAATATTAACTTGTTGCAATCAATGAAGCAAGTTGAACTTACATTGCAGAGAGTGTATAAAGTGCAATGTGCTGGGAATTCAACAATAATTATTTTTTTTACTGTGATTAATATATCCCTCCTCAATTACCCAAATTAATCCAAGAATAATAGTTCCTAATAATATCTTAAACAATTACTATATTTCTCATGATTCTCAAAAATAAATTAGTCTGAATTGCGATCAAAACAATTAATAGAAAGATTAAAAATTAAAAAGTGGTGATCCAACTCACAGCATTCTGACACCCATTAAAAATTCATATAGTTAAAAGATAGGAAAATGGGAAAAGAGTGAACGCCGACACGTGTTTCGCTAAAAGCTTTATCAAGGCTCTATTTGCGGTTTCGGCCTCGTGCCTATTTAAGGTATACACTGTGATGTCATCACTAACTGCCCGTAAACCGTCGCTCCCCCGCTGTAACACTGCCCCATCCAAGTCAGGGCGTCTACTTCTAGACATCCGCAAGCGTCCATCGGAGTGCGATGTTTACGGCTGCTGTCATGGAGGTCATTACATGCCAACCCGCTCATGACACTGATCTGTTTATTGCGGTTGCCGTAGCAACCACTACCTGTTTATTTTGGATTTATATATGGGTTTCAATTCACAATAAGGACTATTGCCCATTGGATATCTCTAAAGCAGTGGTTCTCAACCTTCCTAATGCTGTGACCCTTTAATACAGTTCCTCATGTTGTGGTGACCCCCAACCATAAAATATAAAAATATTTTCGTGCCAGCCCAGAGCGGATTGTTAGGAAAGTACAGGAGACAGTGTGGCTGCATTAAGTTTTTTTTTTCCGTGCATAGTGTGGCAAAAAAATTTTTTTGCCACACCCCAATTACCATGTTAATTTTGCAAATTTTAAATGGGCAGGGAGAGCTGTATGGCAGTCCCTACTAAGGGGATATAGAAAGTTGTAGTGCAACTGGCTTCCCTACACAGGTTACTGTACTACAACTCCCAGCACCAACACCCAGAGAGCTACAACCTTGACCCAGGGCTAGTGGGGAGAGAGATGAACCTGCTCCTGGAACCCCTTAAGTGACCCCCAAAGGGGTCCCGCCTCCCAGGTTGAGAACCACTGCTCTAAAGGATTTTGTATTAAGTGTCTGTCTCGTTCTATATGTCCTGTCATCTTCTTAAATGAATCCAATCAGTTATTGCTCCATATAGCATAAATCCATTAATTTACCCATGATCATTTTATTAATTTGTATATTTCATTATAATTCATATTTAAAATTTGATACTTAGATTTCTTATTTATTACTTAGCATAAATGATTAATTGAGACCATATTGATTGTTTTATGAACTTTCTATCCTCCCATTAATACTGTGTGTTTCTCCAAAGATTAAATTGTGTAATGAATTATTATATTGAATGAATTTAGATAAATTAGAGGCAAATTTACTATTATTCCCCATAATTAGCTCGACCAAATTCGATATTCGATTAGCATTCGATCGTCAAATGCTAATCGAATAGTTTTAGGCTACCTTTTATGCGATATTCGATCATTCGACAATCGAATACAAATTTATTCGATCAGTCGAATAAATCATTCGATCATTCAAATAATTTGTACGATTCGATCGATCGAAGACTTCGATCGTTCGAATCCTATTCGATCAGCACTTAGCCTCAGAAGCCTATGGGAGTGCTCCCATAGGCTTCTATTGCAATTGGGTAGGTCCAATCTGCCGAAGTAGGCAATTGAATAAACTTTAAAATTTAAATCCTTCGCTGATCGAATGATCAAATATTCGTTCTTTCGAATGTATTCGAATGTATTCAATCATTCGACCATTCGCTATTCGATGATCGAATATGCCAAAATTTGCATATTCGACCAAACGAATAAATCCTACGATCAAAATTCGATCTAATTCGATCGAACTTCGATCTATTCACGTGAATTTAGTACATCGGCACCTTAGTGTGTATATATTCCCTCTAACCTCAATTAAGGGATGAAGGCTGTAAACAAATTGTTTTCTTTTATACCTATCGGAGATACCGTATTTAGTTTGAAAATCCAGTAACTCTCTCTTTTCAATTATTCTCTCTCTAAGTCACCCCTTCTGATATCCAAATTTACCTTTTCCACAATCCAAAACCTTAGGCCAGTGGGATCCATATTGTGTACCTCTTTGAAGTGACTTCCTACTGTGGACAATGTCTTTTCACTTTTTTTAGGGTTACCCGCATTCCTAATGGTACTGCAATGTTGTTGTATCCTATTCTTAACTTTTTGGGTAGTCATACCTACAGATCTCTCTTCCTGCATGGACATTCCAAACAATAACTGGCCCCCTTAGAATTACAATTAATATAGTCACTGATCTTATGTGTTTTTGTGAATCTATCTTCAAAATTGGATTTCTGTATCATCTTTATACACATTACACCCTCCGCACGGGAAACACCCATTGATAATATTACGTGATTGGTGACATCCAAAATGACTTTTTCTTAACAAATCTTTGAGGTTTTTTGTAGCAAACTGATACTCTATTTGGCAAAATTTGTCCTGATGTTTCATCTTCTAGGAGAATTGCTACTTGCTAGGGTAAACTGGCCATAGCAACCAGATAGCTACTGAAAGTCCTCCCTTGGAAAGCTGCTTAACACAAGAGACAATATTCAGAAGAAACAAAAAACAAGTTGCAAGTAGTAATGGGCGAATTTATTTGGCAGGGGCGAATTCGCGGCAAATTCCTGCGATTCGCTTTTGACGCGACGGAAACGACGCGACGCGCACCGAAAACGACACGTTGCAGTTGACGCGACGCGCGTCAAAAGCATGCCGTGACTCGTTTCGTGAATTTTTCGCCAATTTGCAAATTTCTCTGGAAATTCGTGAATTTTTTGGCGAAGCGAAACTGGGGAGATTCGCCCATCACTAGTTGCAAGTAGTCTTAGAATATGAATGCCAACAACATACTAAGTTAAGTAAAAGGTGAACAACCCCTTTATGAAAATGTGCCCCTGGTTAACAGTCTGAAACAAGTCCCACCCAATCTTTTGACAGAAGTGCCCCATGTAACATAAATGCATGTTGAAATTTCCAGGGTAAGATCTGGCAGCCAAAAACATATTTTCCCAAACACTTTCTAGAACAGAGAGTGAAAACAAAGTCAGTACTAAATGGTGTCACCCACCTGATTTTTGCCTTGTTAGTCCATTAGAATTGCACCCTCCTCAATTGCCCCTAGGGACATGACTGCCTACCCTAATATCAGATATGTTGTTCATATACAAAATAAGTGCATCCAAATCCACTCAGCTCTTTGCTCTTTGGAAAAATGGATTTCAGTGCAGAATTCTGCTATAGCAGTATTATTAATGGATGCATTTTATTAAAATTTAATTCGCGAAACTCCGGAAACATTTGCGAAACGGTGAAAAATCTGTGAAACGCATTGAAGTCAATGGGTGTCAAAATTATCTAGACACGTGACAAAGTTTTTACACACACCAGAATATTTGGACTACAAATACCAGAATAATGTAAAATATACTGAAGGTTGAGGCATGCTGGGATCTGTAGTCCACCAACATCAGGGTTGTATTCTTAAAGCAATGTTGCACAATAAAACTTTTCGAAAACTTTTCCCCAAATCTCCATGGTCAGCGGCTGCATTAAAATGCAAAATAATCCTCCAATGAGAATCCAGCTTCTCTGTATCAGTCTGTCTCCATGTTCTTTGATTCTGTAATTGGAGTTGGAAGCTTTAAGCCCAGTTTCCCAGCACTGAACAAGTCTGTCCTTTATCCCCATGTCTGATTCCAGTGTAATATAATGAAGAAATAAAGTGGCATAATTATCTCTATATGTAAGATAACAGCAAGATACCTGACATGGTGCTGGGAATCAGAATTCTTATTGGTCAGTTTTTTTGCATGTATAATGAAGTTTTTGATCAGTAGAATTCTCATTGGTGAATTTTCTTGCATCTATAATTGTGGTTTTCAGTAACTTCTGTAGAAAACTAGGGGGCGCTGTGGGGCTGCATTACAGTTGGGTTTACAATCCAAAAGAGTATCTAAATTTTTGCAGTCAACAAAATAAGGAAATGACCTACAAATCTATGCCTGGTGAATTAATTCGCCCATCACTATTAAAAACCTGTTTTCTGTGACAGAATTCTTTTAAGTATGATGGCATAACTAACTGCACATACAATGCTGTTTTTACACTTCTGCATTAAAGAGTAGCTGAATATACATTCACCAGCCTCCAGTTATACACATCTGGAGACCTTGCCCAATTGAATCAATACTATTATCCTGAGATAAATTCAAATCTCATAAGACCTTTAATTCTGTTTTATTGCACTTCATCCTTGAGGATGGGGATTGTCATTCACTAATTACTCACACTGTGACTATGGCTAACACTATATAACCTTCTATGTAGTACCAGAGGAAAGGCATTTTCAAATTTACTGAAAGAACAAAGATCAGAATTGTTCAGGCTTTGGGATTTTCTGCAGCTTAAAGGACAAGGAAAGCCTAAAATAGAATAAGGCTAGAAATGCTGTATTTTGTATACTAAACATAAACATTAACTTATTGCACCACAAGCCTAATCAAACAAATGATTTGGCCACAGGGGGCTGTCATCTTGTCACTTTGTTAAACATCTTTGCAAGACCAAGACTGTGCACATGCTCATTGTGATCTGGGCTGCTTAGGGATCATCATAAATGATCAAAACAGCACAAGTCAAATAATATCTGCCAGAATCAGAATATACAGACTGCACTGGGTCCTGTGTTGTCATGTAATCTAATGTGGATTTTATAGTTTTTGTATTGTTTCATACAAACTTTTTCCAACTCTGCAGAACCAGTGGCTGCAGCAAAATAATCCTCCAAATAGAATCCTAGTTTATCTGTTTAAATCTGGCTCCGTGATCTTTGTCCCTGCAGCTGGAGTTGGAAACATTAAAGGGGATGTAAAGGCAAAAATAAAATCGAATACAAATTTCTACACAGTTGCTGACTGCTCTACAGGGAAACAAAGCTGCTTGAGTTCTGCATAGCTGGGTAGTAAGGTGGGGGCTCCCCCTGCTGTTCATAAGTATGATTGTTTCCCTGCCCAGCACTTAGGGACCGTCTGACAATTCCTATCCACAGCAGTAAATGAAGGGAGAATTTCACTGCATACAGTCACGTTTCTTATAAAAACAGCACACATTTTTTAATCAAAGTATATTGGATATAGATTTCGTTTCAAAAGAAAGTAAAAATGTGATTTTATTTTTTGCCTTTCTTTGTCCTTTAAAGCGCTATTCACCTTTAAAGTAAATTAAGTATGAGCGGGTGATATTTGCAGTTGTTTTTCATTTTTTATTATTTGTGTTTTTTAAGTTATATAGGCTTTATTCAGCAGCTCTACAGTTTGCAATATCAGCAATTTTGTTGCTGGGGTCCAAATTACCCTAGCAACGAGAGACTGGAGTATTAATAGGAGAGGGACCTGAATAGAAAGATGAGTAATAAAAAGCTGAAATAACAATACATTTGTAGCCTCATAGAGAATTTGTTTTTAGATGGTGTCAGTGACCCCATTTGAAAAAGGAAAATAATTCAACTATAAAAATGAACAAAAATTAGCAATTCTACAGCATACTAAAAGTCAATATGAAGGTGAACCAAACCTTTAAAGGAGAAGGAAAGGCTTGCAGCACTTTGGGTGCCAAATGGTAGTCACCCCCAAATGATTGTATTGACTTACATGAAACCCCGGGCTGGTTCTCCTATAAACAGAAAACTGCACTGGCCCAGGGTTATACCAGTGAGCTCCATGGAGCCATCCACTGCCATCTTCTTCTTTTATCGAATTTCCCGGGGAAATTGCATGCGCAGTAGAACGATATAGACGACTTTTAAGTTAAAGTTCGGCTTTCCGCTCTACTACGGATGCGCAAATGCGTAAAGAAGGAGGAAGATGGAAGACGATCGCTCCATGGTGCTCACTGGTGTAACCCCAGGCCAGTGCAGTTTTCTGCTGATAGGAGCACCGGCCCAGGGTTTCAGCTAAGTCGATACAATCACACCGAAGTGCTGCAAGCCTTTGCTTCTCCTTTAAAGAACCAGTAACATTAAAACAATTTAAAAATTGTTTTGTACCAAATGAAAGAAAAAACACCAAGACACATTTACGGTCAAATTCGCAAAGTCTTTTAAGTCTATTAAGAAATAATAATTGGTTTTGTTCTCCTTTAAAGCCAAATAAACAACATTGGACATGATGCACAAACCAGTTAAGTAAGGTGTTTGCCCCATTAAGTGGCAACACGGCCTCTTCCTCAGGCATAACAGAAGCAAAAACTTTACATTAATATAAAAAAATATATTAACCACTCAGCATCTGATTCTAGCTGCTACCAAAGAGTTAAAACATTCTGTTATATAGTATAAAATATCAGTAATGCATTTCTAGCCACTATATCATAAATTCGAAAAAGCACTACAAAATCCAAAATACAAATAGGAAGTCTATGGGTGATAATTAATTATTGATTAAACCATAAGTAAGGTAGGCATATGTGTGCGCATATTATGGAACATATTCATTCAGTCTCAAAGGGTCATTTCAGAGCCAGAGATTTATAAACGTCTTTTGGAGTGTCGTCAGTCTGATTTATGTGTTGCTGCCACTGAGAAATGTTATCAGTATCAGGTGTTCCTTGTCCTTTAAATAATAGCAGCTTCCAGTTTATCTGGCATTTGCAAGATGCACATTTATTTACCATATCCATGGACACATAAATCCATACTCTTGTTTGTATTTGGAGACTGACACCTGTTGTAGCGCTTTTTAGAGTGTATTTAGAGTGTATATTATACTTACATATTAATCAGTAATTGTGGTTATTATCATGCACAATGTTTCATCTTATTTTTGGGTGGGTATTATAAATTGTAATTATGGGCTTAAGAGGGACATACACCATTGGTAGAAATGTTGTTGCCCTTGAATGTTGCTGGACTACATCTGCCATGATTCCTTCTCATAATAAAAGGAGTTGTTTATTTTTAGTATGATATAGAACAGTGATCAGGGGATTACTGGGGGGACAATACTCCTGGGCCCAGTGGCTACTTTATGTTAAAGGAAAAGTAAATGTTTTTCTTTTTCTTTCTGTAAATTTGCTCTAAACAGCCCCCCAGATTAATGTACCTTAGTCCCTGCTGCAAGTCTGCTCTGGTTTCTGTGTTATCAGCAGCTTGTTTCCCCTTCTTCCTGGTGCAGAGTGAAGCCCAGCCCCTTAGCTTACTGAGCAGTCCATTTGCTGCTGTTCCACAATAGAGAGGAAGAGGGAGCCAGTGTGTGCATTAGTAAGCTAGTTTCCCCAAGCAAAAGCTGCTACACACACTGCTCTCTGCTATGTCACATTATGCAAATGATCTCCAGGACTAGTCTGAGAGATAAGGTCAGCTCAGAAAGCTAAGGGGCAGGGCTTCACTCTGCACCAGGAAGAAGGTGAAACAAGCTGCTGATAACACAGAAACCAGAGCAGACTTGCAGCAGGGACTAAGGTACATTAATTTGAGGGGCTGTTTAGAGCAAATTTAGAGATAGAAAAAAAAAAACGTTTACTTGTTCTTTAAGAGGAGCCTGGCCATGCTGTTTCCTGGATTAGCTGGGCCCTCTTCAGACAATAAAGCAGTTGAAGTAGGTGCTGCAACGAGTAGGAGCCGCAACGAGTAGGAGCCAAGCAGCTGCTGAAAGGAGCAGAGCCAAACAGAAACTTCTATAGGCTTCTATAGGCTGCCAGTCCTCATGGGAGATTCTAATTGTCAATTGCAGCCCATATTTGCCACTCACAGGAACTTTTTTCATGCATGTTGCTTTCCAAATCTTTTTATAATTGAATGTGGCTCATAGGTTAAAAAATTATGCAGACCCCTGATTTAGAAAATTTACAATTTGTTTTTATTATTTAGTATTTGTGGAACTTGAGTTACTTAGCTTTTTATTCAGCGGCTCTCCAGTTACAGGTTCATCAGTCTGATTGCCAGTGTCTAGAATACCCTAGCAAACATGGCAGGACTCTCCTAGATTGATGTGGTGGTCAACCAATTGCCGATTGGCGGTCATAGTCCCACTCCAGTGACATGACTACCTCACCCTATGACATCACCACCCTGCCCCATGACATCACTGCTCGTCCTCTGCTGGCTTTCAGGATGATGGCAACCCTATTCTGTTCTCTGATTTCACTCTTGAAATAATGTAACAGGAGTTAGGTCTCGAATATCAGCCTCTACATTGTCGTCAGCCTTCTTCTTTGCCTGCATTCGGAATCACTGAATCA
The DNA here is from genome assembly GCA_024363595.1 of Xenopus borealis. Classification (NCBI taxonomy): domain Eukaryota; kingdom Metazoa; phylum Chordata; class Amphibia; order Anura; family Pipidae; genus Xenopus; species Xenopus borealis. The sequence goes on from CM044444.1 coordinate 24,352,792, forward strand.
GCCTCGGTGCAGACAAACATGACAAATTTCAGCAGCCACACACTTTTTTTTCCACAGGATGAGATCAACGCAATGTGGCATTAGCCTTAATCAGTTGGCTTTCAACACTTTTTTCAGAGTCAGAGCCAGGAGTGCAGAAAATTTAACCGGCAAGACAGATAGCTTTTAACAGCAATTACATTTAGAAATAATATTAAAATCGCTTAAAGTAACTTTTTCCTTTATTGTGCAAAAATTTTTTTTTTACGGTTGAGATTCCATTTAACCTCACATTGCTGTTCTAACTTGCATGGTGTGTGCTGCGATACTTGGGATTCCCACTGTTACCTCCAGACTGGCATTATATTATGGCCCTGTCTTGGCACTTCCTTGGGTCATACAGGGTATTGCATCAGCTTTTATGTAACATCCCAGGGCAGAGTAATCAGCATTTATAAAACTGCATTCATTTGGCCTTTTGTAACAACTTCTAAAGAGACCAAAATCACCACCCCGGGAAATATATTGAACAATACACTTTTTTTCTCCAAACTACATGAAAAATAAGAAAAATTCCATTGGTTTTTAACTGAAGTTCTCACTTGCTATTCCCTTTCTTGATGTCACCAGCAAAATCCCGAAGGATCCCTCTGTTTTCACAGCCTTCATCTCTCCAGGTTACCTTCATCTCTCCAATGTATCTGGGCCTGTCTATATAATTAATAGCAACATTCTCAGATAATGAAGGTTCTTGTAAAATAAATCTCCTGCTCATTTGAGCCTGATGCAATACTGTACATTACAAAGACCTTGCATTAAATTTTTACATACAGACATACAAGCCTCTATTAACGTGTGCAGGGGGGGGGGGGATGCTGCTTAGCACTGCATTCACACAGGTTGCCATTTTTATGGTTAGAAAATAATATTTAAAAGGAAAAATACTGTGTATTTCAACTGTCTTAACTCATTGATTGCCGGCTGATTTAGCACTGAGCTGGCAACTTGCAATCTATATAGCTTAATTATAGGGATGCACCGAATCCACTATTTGAGATTTGGCAGAATCCCCGAATCCTTTGTGAAAGATTTGGCCAAATACCAAAACTAATCCAAATCATAATTTGCATATGCAAATTAGGGGCGGAAAGGGAATGTTATGTTATTTCCCTCCAAGGCCCTATTTTACATATGCAAATTAGGATTTGAATTTGATTCAGACAGACGCAAGGATTTGGCCGACTCCTGACGAAAAATTCCAAACCAAATTTGGTGCATCCCTACCTAATTAGAAACCCAGGATTTTTTTTAAATCTACCACAGTGGTTAAAAAAAAGCTTTTTTCCAGTTTATGTAACTGTAGGGACCTGTAGGGTTGATTCCCCTAAGGTCTGAAACCACATGGTGGAAATCCCCTGCCTGTGCAGCTACAGGGTCTACCTAGAGCTTTGGGAGGGGCAGGAACCTTGTTCCTGTGCAGGGTGTCTGGCAGATACTGGAGAATGTAATAAGGTGTTGCTGCTGCACCTTTGGATATATAATTTGGATATATAGGAGAGCCATGTGCTCACAGCTGGTCCTGCTTTAATTTTCACAAAGAGAGGGGGGACAGAGACTGCTGCAAAGATGTAGGGGCTGGAATAGCATTTGATAGCCCTGTGGGCTGATGCAGAGTACTCCAAAGCCTGGGACAGCTCAATCATGAGGGTTTAGAGCTTGGATGGACATTTTTGTGTGCTTGCACTATGGAGAGTGCTGGGAGCTGTGCTGTAAGGAATAAAGGGGGTTTGTCATGCTCACACTGTTGATAGTGTTGGGAGCAGTACCCTGAAGATTTCAAACAAGCTGCGTGTGCTCTGCTAAAAGGATTTCATTGTTGTGGATGCCTGTTCCAGCTCTGGAGGAGCCTACTCATGTGTGTGAATCCCCTGGGTGAGTGGTGCCTGAGGGAGGGTAGAAAAAGAAAATTATCCAGCGTGTCTCCTGTTGTGATACAGGCTTTGTTTGTGCACCTGCCACGTGGGAGCTAATACCTTGTCCAGCGGGAAAGGTATTTGGGCAGGTAGCTATACTTGGGGACAATGGTACTCTTTGGGAAAATGGGACTGAGACTCTTTATCTGCCAAAGGAGTAGTGTCAGACTTTTCCTGGCAGGGAGGTGCCAGAATGGACTGCCACAGGTTCCTAGGGTAGTGGGTCATGCTATTTAAATGCATATATTAAACTGAAATGCCTTTAAACCTTTCATAAATTTAATATGGTTATACAGCACTGTGTGTTACTGTTTTCCTAATGTATTTCCGGATCCTATTAGGTGGAGGCACTGCCAAGAGAAGAAATTCCCACTACCCTTTCACCATGAAATGGGACTCAGGACCAGAAAATGGTAAGATGGTACAACCTTGGCACCAGGGGGGTCACCAAGAGGGTGTTACACAAGGTTAGAGATACAGGTATGTGATCCTTTATCTGGAAACCCATTATCCAGAAAGCTCCAAATTACAAAAAGGCTGTCTCCCATAGATTCCATTTTTTCCAAATAATCCAAATTTTTAAAAAATGATTTCCTTTTCCTCTGTAATAATAAAACAGTACTTTTTACTTGATCCCATCTAAGATATAATTAATCTTTATTGGAAGTAGAACCTGCCTATTGGGTTTATGTAATGTTTACATGATTTTCTAATAGACTTAAGGTAGATCCAAATTACAGAAAGATCTGTTTTACGGAAAGTTCCAGGTTCCGAGCATTCTGATAACAGGTTCTATACCTGTTTACCGTAGGAAAGGAAAGTAAACAATTCTACTCCCACGAGTCTCCAATATATTATCATGAAGAATAATGCAAAAACTTCTAAAAAGATCAATTTTAAAAAGTCTGTAACCTTCTAAAAAAAAATACTAAAAGTTAACATAACGGCGAACCACCCCTTCAAAGCATTATGGAAGCTGCAGTGCAGTCCAGCCACATAAGAACCAATCACTGTACAATTTCTTCTGACTGAACCAGTGGCCCATTTGAGCAAAGGGTTCCCCCAATCAGTATTCAGCCAGCTGCTTGTTTCATATAAACATTGTTGAAGGTATTAAACACATTTGTTTTCTGAACTCCCAAACAGCACTGCATCCACTGTAATATTAGTGTAATGTTGGCAAGCACAAGGAGAGTTATATGGAATATTTATATTCCCAGAAAAGCGGAAGTTCACTTTCAAACATTATAACATAGCAAGCATTTAACATGATCTCAACAGTGGTATTCTAAGATCATTTTCAATCTATTTTCCTGTATATTTTAAATTACTTTATTTTTGTCATGCAGCTGTTAGACTTGGAATTTTAGCTGTGATCTGTTTGCTAGGGCTTAATTACCCTAGTCTCTGAGCAGCAGTTTGGAATAGAGAATGGAAGGTGAATATTGGAAGGGCTAAGATGAAATATGAGTAAACAAAATAGGAATAATTATATCATTGAATCTTTACCAGCTTTTCATTTTGTGAAATCTCTCCAGCATTTAGATGGTGTTTTTTTGTGGTTTATAAACTTAATAAATACATTTTTTTGTGGTTTAGAACAAATATAGTATATTTGTTCTAAACCACAAAAAATGTATTTATTAATCATATAAACCACAAAAAACATTACACAAAACTTCACCATCTAAATGCTGGAGAGATTGTATAGAAATCGATTGGAGCTGTCCTTTTATTATTGTAAAATCTTTGTTACTTTGAGCTTTTATAGGTTTCGTGAAGACTTTTCTTTTGTAAAAGCACAAAAAGTATTGTATCCTTATTTGGATTTGTTCCATGTTTATATATATTTATGCTTTTAATATTCAGATTTTTAAATAATTTTAAGTTGACATTTGTGTTTTAAATATGAGTTTCATTTTAATACAGGCATGGGACCTGTTATGCAGAATGCTCAGGATATGGGGGGTTCCAGATAATGGATCTTTCCAAATTCTGATTTTCATATCTTACCATTTCATATCTTACTATTTTCATATCTTACTAGCCAGTACAATAAGGATTAATATCGTAATTTGGATCAAGTACAGGGTACTGTTTTTTTTATTACAGAGAAAATGTGGGTTATATAAAATAATTTGGATTATTTGATTATAATTGAGTCTATGGGAGAGAGAATTTTAACCATTCGATTGAATTTTTACTATTCAATCTTTCGACCAAGCGAATTGCGGTAAAAATCATTCGAATTTGAATTTGAAGGATTTTTATTCCCTAACTATTCCCATGGTCGAATTTGAGTTTTTTTTTAACCCTCGAATTCGACCCTTAGTAAATCTGCCCCTAGGAGTGACTTTTTGCCATCCCTGGTAACTACTGGGATGCTGCTGCATAAGGGATCACATACCTGCTTTCTGAAATATAAATACTACACAATATGGAGGTGAAGGTCTTCAAATACAAAAGCAAAGTTTGAGGTATAAAAGTGAGCTCTGCTATATACAGTAGGTCAATGTACCATGGCCTACAGATATGGGATGCATTATCTGGAAACCCATTATGCAGAAAGCATAATCATAGGCCTATGATTAAGTGCCCACAAGGCACAAAATGCGTAAGGCTTCATTTTTTTATGTTTTTGTCCAAATAAACACCTTTTTAACTACATCTGATTTTGGAGTGTGTTCCAGTTTGTGCCAGACCAGCACCATTTAGTAGTTGCTACATCATGTTTTTGAGCTGAAAACTTTGGGGCTTTGTGCACCCCATGTTTTAGGGAAAGTTAACCCCAGTAGCTAATTGAATCATTACTTTCTGAGCTCACACCGAACACTTAACTATATATAAAATAAACACAAAGCTGTCTTACCTATCTCTATGTCTAAGCGGAATTCTAAGAAGCCTTATATTTTTCAGTAATGAGTGACATAGCAGTTAGGAGGCAGTGATGGTAAAACTGTGTATAGAACTTGTACTTTGTATAGTTATCCTGCTGTATGCCCAAAATATATTAAGTGGCCCTTGATAAAACTGATCCTGAGGTGCATTTGTGTTCCCTATTTTTTAAAGCAACAATATATTCTCTCATTCTCATCCAGTGTTAAAAGGGGTAGTAAACCCTGCTGCACTGCACTGATCAACCAAACTTTACTCAGGTGTTGCTGGACTACAAATCCCAGAATAATGTAACATATACTGAAGGTTGAGGCATGTTGGGAGCTGTAATCCACCAACATCATGGTTGTATTCTTAAAGCAATATTGTACAATAAAACTTTTCCATGTATCAATCTTGCTCCCTGTTCTTTGTTCCTGTAATTGGAGTGGGAAGCTTTAAGCACAGATTCCCAGCACTGAACAAGTCTGTCCTTTATCCCCATGTCTGATTCCAGTGTAATATAATGAAGAAATAAAATGACAGAATTATCTCTATATGTAAGAAAACAGCAAGTTGCCTGACGTTGTTCTGGAATCAGAGTTCTTATATGGTTTTCAAGTAACTTTTAGAGAAATGTAGGGGATGCTGTGGAGCAGCATTACAGTTGTGTTTAAAATCCCTTTAATATATAGTAGATATCATTTAATAGCTAATGGCACAGAGGGGAAGGAGTGCTCAGTGAAACGTGCACTTGTTTACACCAATACATGTCTGCAGTATTAAAGAAAAGATCTCTCTCTCACCAGTTCTGTCTACATTTTGTTATATGCTTCTACCTGGATATGATAAATATATCACTTATTATGGTAGTAGAAAGGAAACGCAGAATATACAAGAACTGGTGACTTTACTGAGCACAGTTCCCCAGCTTCAAGGTCAGTGAAATAGTCAAACTACAACTATTACTCTTAGTGGGTACATATGCCTAAAGAAAGACACAGTATGCAGAGATGCTTGTATCCCAGCAGGCAATTAGGAACACAGCATTAAAGGAAGTTCTGAAGGGTTTTAGTGTAAAAACATGATAAAACGATTTTTTTTTGCAAGCTGCTGTGTACTTCATATATTTTTATAGTAACCGAGTTCCAAGAACTAAGTAAAGTTGGTTCTGATAATGTACTTAAAGGGAAACTGTGGTTAACAAAGGTTTGACTCCATAAGACTGTGTATTAATGATATAACTGCTGTATTATTACAATATACAGCAGCAATGTACTACTGGTATGGAATCCGTTCTACGGAAACCCATTATTCAGAAAAATGCAAAATACAGAGAGCCCATTTCCCATAGACTACATTTTATTCAAATAATACACATTTTTTCTTTGTAATAATAAAACAGGACCTTGTACTTGATCCAAACTAAGATATAATTAATCCTTATTGGAAGAAAAAACAGCCTATTGGATTTATTAAATGTTTAAATGATTTCCTATTTTTATTTTATATTAAAGTATGAAGTTCCAAATCAGGAAAGCCCCAGGACCTGAGCATTCTGGATAACAGGTCCCATAACTGTAGTTAAAGGAGATAAACAAATAAAAATGCAAAAAATACGACCAATAAGAATTACAGTATGATTCTCAGTACCATGTCAGACATCTTGCTGTTATCTTACATATAGAGAAAATTATGTAATTTTATTTCTTCATTGTATTACACTGGAATCAGAAATGGGGACAGACTTGTTAAGTGCTGGGAAACTGTACTTAAAGATTCCAGCTCCATTACAGGAACAAAGACCAGGGAGCCAGATTTATTTAGGTCAGTTGGGATTCTCATTGGAGGATTTATTTGCATTTTAATGGAGCCGCTGGCTGTGAGGTTTTGGGGAAAAGTTTTGGAAAAGTTTTATTGTGCAATATTGCTTTAAGAATACAACCCTGATGTTGGTGGACTACAGCTCCCTGCATGCCTCAACCTTCAGTATATGTTACGCTATTCTGGTATTTGTAGTCCAGCAACAACTGAGTTGCTGAACCACAGCTTCTATATTTCTTTAACCCTAAAAATACTATATTGAAGTATACTGGAACTTGTGGTCTAGAACAATGTTCCCTCAAAGCCATATGTTTTTGTACCAACACACAAGTTTTGAAGCCAGCAGAGAACAAATTGTGGCACGCACACAACATTTGCTGAACCAGAAACATTTCAGTAAGTCAATATTAAGATCTTTCACCTTGGGCTTACAGCTCATTTACACTTGTATGGCAAAAAAACTGTATGAAGAAACAACTTGTATTATTATTGATACTACATGGGGACAGGGAATAGGTATTGATCATTTCTTGTGTGCTTGCATATATTATCCTGGGAGAATTGGTGTTGTGCGGCTGGTGTGATTCCAGTGAGAAGAGAAATCAAGCAGAGAGGGTGCATTTTGTGCACTTTGATCACAAGGCATCAAAGAGAAGCAGAGAGAGTGGAGAGCGACGTGTTCTTGCTGGAGACTTTGCTTTGCACATGATAGATCCAAATGTCGGGGAATCAGTTATATGTCGGCATTGAAATTAAGTTTTGTAGCACTTTCAAAGGATGCAGAGACTCTCCTCCCAGCCTGTGTATCTCCTCTCATCTTGTAGGTCACTTGCTATTTTGTAATGTTCTTTCATCTCTGGCTTTAAGGATAAATCACCGCTAGATCGACATAAATCATGCTGAACAGCTCTCCCTGAAAATGCACAATTATGCTTGTTTCCCACTTTTCCCATTGTGACTGAATCTTTAGGATGATTTCCTTCACTTGGAATGAATTAATATCGAGTGTTGTTGTACATGAATAATAAAAGAATTGTGCTCAGATTATCGGCTGCAGAATCTATGGATTCTATGGAAGGTTAAGTACTGGGAAAGGTGGCAGCTATTCATGAGATTTCAATTGCTAGAAACAAAAGTCTTTTCAAAGTGTAAGGGGCAAATTCTTAGGGGTACTGTAAACTTCCCCGTGTCCTGCAGGCTTGTGCCAATAAGGTTATCGCAACCTCTTGTATCAAATAGGCATTCTACCCCTTCTTTCCCTCACACAGCACTGGAACATCCATTAGAACCCTCTGGGAAATAACGATAGAAACCTCTACCATGGACAATATACATACTCTCACTTAAGGTGGTCATAAACAGGCTGATAAAAGCTGATTTATTGGCCCATGATAATGCCTGATCGATATCTGTCCGAAAGTCGTCCAGTTGACAATCGGATGGGACTAAATATCCAGTTGGATCACAGCCGTATCTGTTTGTTGAAGCGGTCCCACCATCCAATCACCTCATCCATCCCACCATCCAACCGCCCCATCCAAACTTAGGGCCCACGATATCGGCCAATGTGGGCATATCGGGGAGAGATCCGCTTGGCCACATTGTCAAACTAGAGAATCTCTGCGTCTATGGCCACCTTTATAGGACTACTAGTCTCCTAGGTTGCTGTGTTAAGAAAGTAAAGGTGGCTATAGACAATTGAAGTGGGCGATATCGGGCAGATAAGTGAGCCCTAGGGCCCAATGATCAGATCAGAACGGAACAGATATGGGCAGTTGGAACAAGGTACTGCATTAATGAATAGATGCAGCCACAATCCGACGGGATTTTTAGTCCCGTCCGATCGACATCTTCCCGACTTCTGGCTGGATATTCATCGGGGAAGCCCGTCGGAGGGCCCCATATATGGGCCAATAAGCTGCCAACTCAGTCTGTCTGTATGGCCACCTTAATACATGTAATGGCAGATCAGCAGGTCCTGATCACTTGATGCCCTAGGCCTGGGCCTAGAAATGAATGGAGAGCTGCGGAATTTCCCTCTAGTGGCGGAACTTCAATCTTCACTTCACTCTTTGATGAATCTACCCCATAGAGTCTTATTTCCATCTCTCATTTGTGGTCTCTGGCTGTCACAAAACTTTCAATCCCATCCCTCCAACTCAAGACACAAACCCCCAAATGCAATAAAAGGCACTAAGTTTGCCCAGGAGCAGTAACCCATAGCAACCAATAGGATCTTTGCTTTTAAACAGGTGACTGCTACATTCTAGATTCTGATTGGTTACTATGAGTTACTGCTCCTGGGCAAACTTAGTGCCTTTTATTACATAACCCTGCAGCAACTCATGCACAGGGAAGCCCAGGGAAAAGTATCAAGGTGTACGCTTATATCAGTCAGCAGTCAGTGTCAACCTGAGATGTGCCTGGAGCGGTACAAGATATTACTTGTAGAAAAAAAGTAATATTGTGACAAGGTCGATTTCACAGAGAGTGGAATAGGCTGCACTCCACTTTTCCTGCAGGTGCTCCGTCCAGGCACCAATGAACTCTTCAAACAGTGGGTGAAGCAGGACAAATGGAGATTGAGACAGTATAACTGCTTAGGTGCAAGTTTATTTTCACGTCACACAACATGTTTCGGGCTACATGTGCCCTTTATCAAGTGCACTTGATAAAGGGCACATGTAGCCCGAAACATGTTGTGTGGTGTGAAAACAAACTTGCACCTTAGCAGTTATACTGTCTCAATCTCCATTTGTCCTGCTTCACCCACTGTTTGAATTGTGACAAGGTCATTGACTTGGTATCAGTAACAATAATTCTCACTGGAAAATTATCTTGCATCTCTTATTAAGTTTAGGATGCAACTTAGAACTGGGGGCACTAGGAAGTTATTTTACTGGAATTATCCTGAAAGCAACATGTACTGTATTTTACTTTAACTTGGACTCAAGCCTTAAATATTGATTGTACAACGATCTACTAAAAACAATGAAGGTGATAGAGGGGGTCATACTGTATATCAGTTGTTAAAGCTAGAATCACTAAAAAGGGGGGGGAGAACCCCAAGAATTTTGATTTCAAAGAAAACATTTTCAATGTACAGGACAGAAACATCTTTCACGTTAATGTAAATGTTCAGTTTCCATTTCTCTGGTTTTAATGTCTAGAATATGGTCTGTTTAGAGCATAGGGTTTAGGGTTACAGCAAATCTCCTAGGATATTGCTTTGCCACTGGGAAAACAATTGTTGAGTATATTAGATATAGATGTGACATTTTAGTATGATGTAGAGAGTGATATTCTGAGACAATGTGAAATTGGTTTCCATTTTTTATTATTTGTGGTTTTTGAGCTATTTAGCCTTTTATTCAACAGCTCTCCCACTTGCAATTTCAGCAATCTGGTTACTAGGGTACACATTTCTAGGTATGCGGCATCTGAGGGGGGAGCAGCATCTGGAATGTTGACGTAGGGTGGCACAGGGCTCAGGATTACTCCAAAATACAGAGTTTCTGCCAATGTGACCCATACCACCATGAAATCTGTGGTTCAGCCCTGGCCAGCTGGTAAGCAAAAATGGGGGTGTATAATTATAAGCGTTGAAACCAAGAGTTCAATATAGTCATATCTAATGGGAAGACATTTAAAAAAGGGGGAGGGGGGAGCTATCAAGGAAGGATCTGTACTACATTTAATAATTAAGCAAAAAAGGGGTTATTTTTCTGGTGTTATCCATGCTTTTTAAAAGCAAAGTAAAAATAACTAGAAAAATATTCACAAAGTTTTGTTCCATATTTGTGTATTTTGTAATAGCATTATTTATTCATTTTCTCCTATAAAGAGGTCAGTCAACTTTAGTCATTTTCATACCCACTTTTCTCCCCTTGCCATACATGTAGATGTTCAGAGTTGCAAACACACAGAAAGAACTGGTACTTATTCCTCTTTGATTCCACTTCCGTATCGCTTCACCTTGCTTCCATCCAAAGCCTTCAATATTCAAATATACATAGTAGGTGTCGATACACGAACTGCACAGGAATACTGCTGCAAAAGTGCCTTTATTGTCACAATAAAGGCACTTTTGCAGCAGTATTCCTGTGCAGTTCGTGTATCGACACCTACTATGTATATTTGGATGTTGAGAGTTGGACTCGGACAACAGGGGTTTACCAAAAAACCTTAGACCAGGGACCCACTTTTAGTACTATTTTTCTTTCTCTCCTCACTCAAACTCTATTGCCCTAGTCTCTTTTCTTTATATACTACAATCTATTATTCCATCTATTTACCCTCTTTGTTCTCATAGAAATAGGGAATAGGCCAAATGTTTAGTAGCATGGGGGCCCACTGACACCTGGGCCCACCGGGAGTTTTCCTGGTATGCTGGTGGGCCAGTCCTTTATGTGTACATGCTGTACCCAGAGTGCTGTGTCACTAATGGACTACATGAACCTTTAGGATAAAAAGGGGCATTATTTGCTGGAATTCATACCAAAGAAACTCAACTTGATGCAAAATTTTAAGCCCACTAAACATTTTATTTTAAGGGGACCCGTCACCCAGACACAAAAGCTGTACAATAAAAGTCATTTTCATATTAAACATGAAATCCAAATTCTTTTTTTTTAGCATTCATAGTTGTAAATGCATTTAAAAACATCAGCTTTCAATCAAATACTGCCTGCCCCTCCTCTATGCTTTAGGCATAGAGGCAGGGCTGGAAATTACATTCACTTTCCATTCAGCACTTTCTAAATGTCACTGCATTCCCCATATTCCCCCTGCTCTCTGCACCATTTGATTGTGTAACTTGTGCATGGGGATGGACATCAGGCCCCCCATTCTGGTGCACAAGGTTCTGAGATGATGCAAGGCTTGCCTTAATGTGTCCACTAAGGCTTCTGCCTGCTTGCTTTAGTTATGAATTCCCAGCCAGAAGAAAAAAATATACAAATAATTGAGATAACGTCATTAAAGTTCAATTTGGAATATTTTTTTTTGGGTGACTGGTTTCCTTTAAGAACCAAAACATACACCTAATAAATACATTTAAAATTGCAGCTGAAAGTAGTTATTCTTACTCTTTTTTTTTTTTTTTTGCCCAGCAAACTGAACTTATTAAATTCTGTGTGGATCAATTATTTGGCCTTCTTTGATGTCATGGGTGAATGAGATATAAGCAGAGCAATTTAACAACTTGTTTGCTCATCTGAATACCAATAACTTGCTGTACACATCTGAGGGCCTCATGTTAGTCTGGAGGAGTAAATCAGCAGTTGTTTATATTCTGAGAACACAACCTTTTTCCCCATTAGCAAAACAAAACATTCTTTACAACTGTGTTTTTAACAATTTCATTAGCGCATACATGGCCTCTCACAGGGCCTTAGCTTCTCCATTTGTTTAGCCTAATTTTCTATATGCACTAGGCATTCTACTCAATGAGGTCCTGCTTCATCTGGCTATCTACCTGTTTAGTTTTATTCATGTGAAACCAGTTCCAACCTGATTTAACCTTTCATTGTATATTGGATGTTGAATTCCTGCAACATCTGGGTACACTATGGGGGTAATTTACTAAAATCCAAACATTTCTCAATATTTTCTTAAAACTCCAATGCACATTTTTTTACCATATTTTTCAATAAATAAACCCAAAAAATTCTGGACTCAATAAAATCGTGGAATATTGTCATGGATTTGACACCCAAAAACTATGATTTTTTTTCTGATTATCCCCATAATACCCCAAATTAATTGGATTATTGAGCAAAACCCAGTGCCGTTCGTGATATCTTCCAGCTGTAAACAGGGCATCTGCCATTGACTTCTACATGACCTAGACAGGTTTGAGATGGGTTACTTTTTATTCAGATTTTTAGCAGCATTAGGGTTTAATAAACCACAAAAAAATCTAGTTTTTGATTCCTCTGAAAACTAAAACTCTGACCAAAAAAATGGATTTTAATAAATAACCCCCTATAATTTGGGGGTATTTTGCATTGTGTAATATAATGAAGAAATAAAATGACATCATTATCTCTATATTTAAGATAACAGCAAGATGCCTGACATGGTGCTGGAATCAGAATTCTTATTGGTCAGTATTTTTGCATTTATAATGAAGTTTTTGATCAGTAGAATTCTCATTGGTGAAGTTTCTTGCATCTATAATTATGGTTTTCAAGTAACTTTTAGAGAAACGTAGGGGGTGCTGTGGAGCTGAATAACAGTTGGGTTTACAACCCCTTTAATGCAGTCACTGGCTGTGGAGATTTGGGTAAACGTTTTATTGTGCACTATTGTTTTATGAATACAATCCTGATGTTGGTGGACTACAGCTCCCAGCATGCCTCAGCCTTCATCAGATATGTTACATTATTCTGGGATTTGCAGTCCAGCAACAACTGAGTAAAGTTTGGTTGATCAGTGCAGCGCAGCAGGGTTTACTACCCCTTTAAGTTTCCCCTCATTTTAAATTGTTGTTTTGTGGTCCCACCTATATATTATGCATACTACATTTCCCTGATTTTACATTTTCCTGGATTTTACACCATTTTTTTCTGGTCCCCTGAAAAACATAAAATGGGGGTTCTAATGTAGTCTTATTAGCCTTCAATTATAGTAAGGGTATCTTTTCTCCCTCTAGATACATAGATATATATGTATATAGATGTGGGGGATTTTGTGAGAAGTCAATCAATAAATACATTTGTATATCAGTGATTGCTCCTAATATCTTCTACTGTAAGTTCTACTATACATGAGGAGCACCTGGGACTTGATTTGAATATATGGTGAGTGCCGGTATATATATATATACGGTATATACATATTATTTACACATACATGCAGTATATACTTTTCTACTCATCAATTATCTATCCACATATTCATCTATCTCATATTTCATAAACCTATTTTTGATTTCACATCTGATTTTTATTCTTGCCTGTCACTATAAATCACAGGCTAATACTGTGCTTTATTAACCTTTTTTTCCATAACTGCTAATTCTTGTCAAAAACACATTTCAGAAAATACTAAGTAACAAGATAAAAAAATGAAATAACACACGCTGTCATTCTAGACAGCTTCTTGTTTACTTCCCATCCCCTTTTTTTCCTCTTCAAAAGCTGTGATAAGATTCAGGAAGACATATAATTTATAGGTATAATGATTTACCCTGTATGAATAAGATAAAATTGGTTGCCTTTTCCATGCCTTGTAAACACTATTGTTAATTAGAAAATATACCACTGCCACCTTCTGGGCATGTTATGTAGTGCAATTATTAAATGTATTGGTTCTCTGAAATTCAGATTAGAAATTTATTAGAGCAGGTTGATTCATTTGTGAATATGGTCAAATAATTTGGACAAAAGACTGTGACTGCAGTAATATAGAGCATCAAGTAAGGGGCTAGACAGATGGGTATGTTTGAAGCAAGGGCAGCATAATTACGGGTGGGGGGGGGCAGAATAGAGGATTGATTGTACCAGATGGGAGAGTGGGTCACATGTTTATACTGAGCCCCCACTCTTTGTGGGCCCCCAAGACTGCTGCCCCTGTAATTCTACCTCTGGTTTGAGGATTTATTTTACATTCATCTCCATCATTATTATGTAGGGCAGAAGATAAAGAAAGTAGTTCACCCAATTACATTTCCAAATATTTCATGCAACTGTTTATTCTAGTAGTGCACCTTCTCCCTCCTGTTATTTGAATAAAGTGCAATAGTGGCAAGCTAAAATTACATGGCATTCTCCATATGCATGATAACATAAAATGACTGATGTAGTCCCTGTAGACAGGATTATCAGCAGAGAATGCTGAAAACTCTGGAATTTTGTTCAGCAGCTCACAAGAATTAAAGGGGACAATTTTACAGTAAGAACTGTCTAATATCTTAAGAACTAGTAATAAAATCTAAATTGCAAAAGTTCTCTGCGCACTTTTAGATCCCCAGTGCATATCTATCTATCTATCTATCTATCTATCTATCTATCTATCTATCTATCTATCTATCTATCCAGTATATATGCATACTTATACAGACATGTCTAATCACTTACAAAGAGACTTTCCAAAGAGAGCTGGTGAACCAAAAGCTAAATGCAGGTATGGGGTCTGCTACCAGCAACGTGTTATCCAGAAAGCTCCGAATTATGTGAAGGATGTCTCCCACAGTCTCCATTTTATCCAAATAATCCACATTTTTAAAAAATGATTTGCCTGCTCCTCTGTAATAATAAAACCATATTTTGTACTTGATCCAAATTAAGATATAATGAATCCATATTGGAGGCAAATCCAGCCTATTTGGGTAGTTAAATGTTTACATGATTTAGCCTTAAGGTATGAAGATCCAAATTACAGAAAGTTAAGTTAACCGGAAAAAGCCCAGGTCCTGAGCATTCTGGATAACAGGTACCATAACTGTAAAAATAATTGTATATATTAATGATGATTATATTATGTATATATAAATGTATATATTAATGATGTATATATTAAAGTAGTAAACCCTGCTGCACTGCATTGATCAAACAAACTTTACTCAGTAGTTGTTGGACTACAAATCCCAGAATAATGTAACATATACTGAAGGTTGAGGTATGCTGGGAGCTGTAGTCCACAAACATCAGGGTTGTATTCTTAAAGCAATATTGCACAATAAAACTTTTCCAAAACATTTCTCCAAATCTCCACAGCCAGTTAGGGTTGCCACCTTATTCTTATTAATAACATTGGGATCAACCATGAAACCAGGCCAGTAAAATACCGGCTAGGTGGCAATCCTACAGTCAATGGCTGCATTAAAAGGCAAAAAAATCCTCCAATCCCAGCTGATTTGTAGCAATCTTGCTCCCTTTTCTTTGTTCCTGTAATTGGAGTGGGAAGCTTTAAAGGGGTGGTTCACCTTCAAGTTAACTTTTAGTATATTGTAGAAGGGCCAGTTCTAAGAAATTTTCAATTGGTCTTCATTATTTATTTTTCATAATTTTTTAATGATTTGCAATTTTCTTCTATTTCTTTGCAGCTTTCAAATATGGGTCACTGAAACCATTTAAAAACAAATGCTCTGTAAGGCTACACATGTATTGTTATTGCCTCTTTTTATTACTTATCATTCTATTCAGTCCCTCTCCTATTTATATTCCAGTCTCTTATTCAAATCAATGCAGGGTTTCTAGGGTAATTTGTACCCTAGAAACCAAATTGCTGACACTGCAAATTAGAGAGCTACTGAATAAAAAGCTAAATAACTATAAAACCACAAACAATAAAAAATGAAAACCAATTGCAAATTGTCTCGGAATATCACTCTCTACATTATACTAAAAGTTTACTCAAAGGTGAACAACCCCTTTAAGCACGGTTTCCCATTAATGAACAAGTCTGTCCTTTATCCTCATTACTGATTCCAGTGTACTCTAATGAAGAAATAAAATTACATAATTATCTCTATATGTAAGATAAAAACCCTCGAATTCAACCCTCGAATTTTGGTCGAGTTAAATTCGAATTCGTGGGTTTTAATGCAATTCGATATATCGAACGATCGAATATAAGAAATTCGATCGATTGATAAAATTGTTGAAATCGATTTGAACGATTTTAAGCAATTGATCTAATTTTTTTTATTCGATCAAAAAAACTTAGAAGAATCCTATGGGAGCTTCCCATAAGGTTCTATAGCAATGTAATAGGTTTAATCTGCCGAATTTGTAGATGGAATTTTTCTTAAAGGAACAGTACAGCAAATTTGAAAAATTTGAATCGAATTTTGGGATATTCGATAGTCGAAAATGCCCAAAATTAATTTGAGATTCAAACTTTTTCCAAATTTTCACTTCAAATCAATCTGCCCCTAAAACTACACTGTTTTGATAACTAGGCCACAAATTATAAAGGTGAACTACCCATTAACTGATCTGGCTTCTCTATAACAAATTAAATTATTGTAGTACAGGTATGGGATCCATTACCCGGAAACCCATTATTCAGAAAGCTCTGAATTATGGAATGGCCATCTCCTATTGACTCCATTTTATCCAAATAATTCAAGTTTTGAAAAACTATTTCCTTTGTCTGCGTAATAATAAAACAGTCCTTTGAAAATGACCCAAACTTAGATGTAATGATTCCTTATTGGTAGCAAAACCAGACTATTGGGTTTATTTAATGTTTACATGATTTTCTAGTAGACAATGTATGAAGATCCAAATTACTGAAAGATATATTATCCAGAAAGCCCCAGGTCCCAAGCATTCTGGATAACAGGTCCCATACCTGTAACTGTATAATGCAAAGCTGGTATTTTCTTCCTTAGGAAAAATGAAATGTATGGTTTACATCCCCTTTAAAGCAACAAGAGTAACGGAAGCCAGCAACTGCATGAGTCGGTTCTCTCACAGACTGTATAAGGCAACTTGGCAGATTTCCCAGTGTTATTACTGAATCCTGAAAACAGAATCTATAGCATTTTGGCAATTTCATGCTGCTCTTCCTCTTTTTATTACAAATATATGAGAGGAGAGATATAAGGTTTGCTCTTGTTCA
The DNA here is from genome assembly GCA_024363595.1 of Xenopus borealis. Taxonomy (NCBI): domain Eukaryota; kingdom Metazoa; phylum Chordata; class Amphibia; order Anura; family Pipidae; genus Xenopus; species Xenopus borealis. The sequence continues at coordinate 24,370,014 of CM044444.1, forward strand.
GTAATCAGCAAATACATTTGACCTGTGTGAATTAAAATGAAACATATTCTTGATTGTTTCCTAGTGGTCAAAAAATAAAACAAGTAAGATCAGTTGGCTACATACACATGGCCTTAATATTAATTTACAACTGCAAATACTGTACATGTATTAAAGGAGAACTAAACCCTTAAAATGAAAATGGCTAGAAATGCCATATTTTATATACTGCATTTATTGCATTAGAGTAAAGTCTCAGCTTATCAATAGCAGCAATGATCCAGGTTAAAAAAAAACACTGGAGCCCCATAGAGTATTAAAATAATACATTGGTGGCCTGGGTTTAAAATCTTTTAAAAAACACATTGTTGTTCAGTAGAACTAAACTCATGGCTTCAGCACTTCGACTTTGGCTCCTTTCATGACTTCAGGTCTTTTCAAAGGTTCAGGGCTTCGGCTCCTTTCATAACTTTGAGCCTTTTTACACTTTCAGGACTTCAGTTTTGGCTCCTTTTGTGGCTTCGGCTTCTTTGCAGCATCAGGACTTCAATTTCAGTTCCTTTCGTGGCTTCGGGTCTTTTTGCAGCTTTGGGACTTCAAGTTCGGCTCCTTTCGCAACTTCAGGTCTTTTCACAGCTTCGGGACTACAACTTTGGCTCCTTTTGCGGCTTCCGATTTTTCCGCAGCTTTGGAACTTCGGTTGTTTGGACTTTGGCTCTTTGGAACTTTGGCTCTTTGGGACTTCAGCTCTGTCAAGAGGGGCCCAGTTATTTTGTAAAGTTAAGCACAGCCGGGTCCCCCTGATGTGGCCCTGGGTGCAGGCCTCAATAAAGCCCTGACAGGGCATAGTCTTCCTTTAAGTTTTACAATGTTAGTGAAGAATTAAGGCATACCTCCAAACTGTCCCGTTTTAAGAGGGACAGTCCCTCTTTTGACAGCTTAACCTGCAGTCCCTCATTTGTACTGGAAATCCTGTTTTTCTCTGCACTGAACAGCCAGAAACAGAAACAAAGTTTCTAACTTAATCGGCTTTTGGCAGAGAGCCCAGAACAGCCACAGCAGCAGAAAATAAACTTTTGTAACAATTTCAAGATAAGAAAATAAGTATTTGTAACAAGATAAGATAACAGGTCCCTTTGGAAAAGTTAGACTCACAGCCTAAAGAACAATTCACCTTCATTAGCAAAACTGTAATAACTAAAAAAAACACAGAAATATGTTCAAACTTTTATAACCTGTCAAAGTTTCAAAGTTTGTAAAATGAACATTGTAATTAGGGGGTGTGGCCACAAAAATGAGTGTGGTTAAAACATGATAAAACCATGATGCTTGAGGCAACTTTATTTGTCCCTCTTTTTATTTCCAAAATGTTGGGAGGTTTGATTAAGGCTTGTAGCAAAATGGAACATAAGAATCATCTATGGGTTCCTGGTTATTAAGCAAAAATCAATTGTGTCAGGAAGTAAAACAAAGGTATTCTGATTTATCAATTTCATTTAAATGCTCAAAATTGTTTTGGATGATTGCTGGAAAAATACCCTGTAATTTTGTACATTTGTTCTCAAGTTTTATTTAGGTTTATATATGCTAAAACTAAATATGGAGGTTTTTATATGCTAAATATAAATAATTAAGCTAAAATAAGGCCTCCCAATATTATTTCCTGCGTTGTTGACCTAACCTTCATTTCACACTAGCAAGGTATGAGTGCAGGTGACATGTAGATCAAGAAATATTCCAGTATGAGTTCCCAAGCCCCCAGCTCGGAGCACTGCAGTAGACACGTACTAGTTATAAAGACAATAATATACAGTATGGGTAAAAATATCTTCTCTTAAACCCAGTGGAGCTCAGTGAGAGACAGCTGATATTCCTTTTAAACTGATATTTTCTTCTCTGCGGGAATGTTCCTGTGAATTTTCTGCTTTCCAGACTATCACAGAGACACCAATCTCATTTTATCATAAACCAAGTGCGTCTTAAAGGAATTGTTCAGTGTAAAAATAAAAACTGGGTAAATAGACTGTGCAAAATGAAAAAAAAATGTTTCTAATATAGTTAGTATGGCAAATATGTAATGTATAAAGGCTGGAGTGACTGGATGTCTTACAGAACAGAACACTGCTTCCCACTTTGTAGCTCTCTTGGCTTCCACTGATTGATTACCAGGCAGAGACCAATCAGTGACTTGAGGGTGGGCCACAAGGGTCATAACTGTTGCTTTTGAATCTGACCTGCATGCTAAGGATCAGTTGCAAACTCACTGTTATGTCCCATGTGGCCCCCCTTCAAGTCACTGACTAACTCAGATATTTGGATTCTCGCTATTAACCCAGTTTTTATTTTTACACTGAACTGTTCCTTTAATCAAGAGGTACAGTATGTGCCCAGTGCTCCTCTCACCTTTACGCCCTAGACATCTGCCCCTTGTTCAAGCCCTGCCTGTTTCACTGACAGACATGCTTAATCCCGCACAGGACACACTCCCAACCATTCTCCCTACTCCGCCAATTTCTGAAGATTTTGAATGCGTTTTAATGCTTTTCAGTGGTGGTGGATAAGTAAAATGAAGGTGAGTGAAAGGTCTGTGACAATGACAATGCTGAACATAGCAGCATTAATGTGTATTGAACATTCTACCAGGTTTCATAAGGTCTCATGTGGCAAAAACAAAAAACAGCAAACAACCATGTTTTCTACCCAGAATTCACCTTGCTACCTCTGAGTTTCCACACTTGGAAAGGAGACAAAAGACATGAATGACAAACAAGGAAAGAGTTTGAGGGGATGCAAGATACTCCAGAGTAGGGATGGCGCGAACCGCCAAAAAAAAGTTCTCGAACATGTTCGCGAACTTCCAGAAAATTACGAACGGTTCGCGAACCCCATAGACTTCAA
>CM044444.1:24374385-24397467 GCA_024363595.1 Xenopus borealis
GAACACCGGATGTTCGCGCGAACTAGTTCGCCGGCGAACAGTTCGCGCCATCCCTACTCCAGAGCATTGTAAAATTCTGTGCAAATACTTTGTGTAAAACCTTTGTGGGGAGCCCATGGTAACTAAGACCTCTAACTTTATTCTCTTCAAATTTGAAAATAATTATGTTGCTTTGATCAGTGTAAATAGAGTGGGCTGGGCCTCCCTGCTGCAAGCAGGAAGTCTTCAGAGGGGCCCATTGCACTCCGAGCCCCATCCTCCCCCCTATGTCCTGCCTCCACCTACTCCCCATCCAGACTCCAGCCACTCCACACCAGGTCCGGACTGAAAATTAAAATAGGCCCTGGCATTTCAGGTACACAGAGGCACAATCAGCCCACACCAGCCCACTAAATAGTGACTTTCTATGGCACCTTGTAGCAGCCCCTCTGGCATTTGCCAGAACCCACAGATTGCCAGTCCGGGCCTGCTCCACACCCTGACCTTGCCCACCCTGACTTGTGCTCCGATACCCCACCATAAATAAGAGAGCTGCTGGGGAATGCAGGGGGTTCTTGTTAGCTTTAGAGGAAGCAGACCCCATAGTCTGGGCCCCCTGTTCCCGGGCCCCCTATGACTGTGTGGTTTGCTCCCTTTTAAGCTACGCCACTGGCTGTGAGGAAATATTTGCAGTGAAGCTGGGTTTAATATTACAGAATTATGCTGTCTGCTGTATTTCAGCTGCTTGCAAATACAGTAGCTTATTCTCATTTTGTGTTTTTGGAAAATGTCTATTGGACTTGATCTATTTAGAGTCCCATTTTCAGCACCTCATATATGCAATGAATTTCTACGTACCAATTTAGTAATTTTGCCCCAGTGAGGAATTGGCATTTGTCACAATAATATCAAAATGAATGAGGCGTATCAGGAACTGCAAATTTGCCTGTACAGATGCAAAACCGGTTTCCATGCTGTTTACACGATTTTCCAGAAATGGTAACTATAGAGGATTAAAAATGTCTTATGTTGTGCATTTACTGAACATCTCATACTCTCGCTTTAGTATCCTGCTTTACTACAACATTTTCAGTTTATTTGCTTTAACAACATCTTTTACCTTGTCCGCCCCCCCAAGATTTTCTGACAGCTGAACTAGATGTCCTTTTCTGTAACTGCCTTTATAAAAACGTTTCCCCTCTTTATATGTATCATTCTCAGCTTTATGATATCCTATTTTCCTAAAAAAAATATATACGTACGTGCTGGGTAGATTTAACATAATACAAAATGAAATGGTTTATTTTTTTTATGTAAAGGATAGATATTTGTGCTAAGCACATGGTAAATGGATAGTTCATATAATCAAGTAAAGGGCCCTAGAAAATGTAAAAACAGGGCTGTCTAACCTGCAACATAGTAACATATTTACAGAAAGTCAGATACTGTAAAATGACAAGAAAAGAACAATACTTTTTGTGTAAAATCAGCACAGCTGTATTCTTATGTTGTATCAAGTATCAGGCTAGCCCATCAGGGTATCCACTGGTATCAGTGGGGACCAGGGCAGATTTCCCTCTGCGGTACCCTTAGTCTGCATGGTCCTACCATCCACCAGCTCACCTTTACATATGCCTGAGCCCCCCCCAAGCATGCGCAAATTGCAGGTAAGCTCAGAGGAATCTGAGCCTTTCTGAATCATAGCCCTCTGATAAATGCCATTTAAGTTGAATACATAGTGAATAAATGACCCCCTATTGTAAAATATAAGAATATTATGTCACCAAGGAGTTCCATGAACATATAAAAGCACACATCCGAAGGTTATTTCTATCATCCTCATATTTTCCAAGGGGTACTTTAGTTATTATAATACACAAGTTTTAGTGAGTCTTGTGACCAAAATGACATCGCTACTCACCGTTTCTAAGTGATGACATCACTAGTCACCATTTACAAGGATATGATTTACAAGATATTCATGGCTTTTGTGTATTATATGAATATTATTAGAAAAAGGAAAACAGAGCAGTAAAAGAGATTATTGCATCAGAAACAGCTTTTAAAGCTGGAAAATTGTAAAAGCAGAAGCTCAGAGTGTGTTTTCAATGTAGAAAGCCAGGACATTTAAGAAGTACTTCATGATGATTTATTACTGAGAACATTCACCATTTTAGTGACCCTTCTGCCACAGTTTGGCAAAAACGTACAATGGAGAAACCAACAGGCTGTTAACTGGAAAGCTCAGAAAATGAATTGCAAAAAAAGCAGACTGATCTGAAGAGGTTGCAATCAAATATTTATTAAGGATGAGAACTACTACAGATTTGAAAAATAATGGGATACTTATTGTGCTGTTAAATGCATTACATGGCTCCAAAGTTTCCCAAACAAATGCTTTATGCAGCAGGGCCAATCTCTGCCCAAAGGATTAAGCCAAATGTTCTAGTGCCTCTTGTTGCCAAAGTGTCATTCTGCACAGTTCACTGCCCAGAATCAGGAAATGGTTTCCACTTAATTAATCACTGCTTACATGTTTCTGCTAATTAGGCCCTCAACAGCAGAATACAAATTAGCTTACCTGATGTGTAACAAATATAAGTATCAACGGGAAATATTACCTTGCAGATTAATAAAATACACAGCTAAAATCAATTTGTTTCCGGGGTTTATCGCACTAAATTGTATGTTAAAAAAACTATATGTTATCTACTTCAGACAGTCCCAGGAGCCTTGGGAGTAGGTTTCCAGTAGCCTTGGGGAGAGAATCAGCCCAGACTCAGACAGGGTCTACACTTCCCTGAGTGGGGCTACCATGCATACAGTATGTGGCCTGAAGACCACTGCTTGGGCCATGGAGTAGAGGACCAACAGGAAACCAGTCCATGCTTATACACTGCATTTAGGACTGGTGGCTGTTGGGATGTTTTTCCCCAGAAGTTCCCAGGGCAAGGTTACAGGATCCTTGCAAGGCTGCAAAAGACCGCAAGGCTGCAAAGACCCGGGCCTAGGGCAGAAAATATTAAAGGAAAACTATACCCCCCGAACAATGTAGGTCTCTATAAACAGATATTGCCTAAAACAACTCATATGTAAAACCCTGCTTCATGTAAATAAACCATTTTCATAATAATACACTTTTTTAGTAGCATGTGCCATTGGGTAATCATAAATAGAAAATATCCATTTTAAAAAATAAGGACAGCCTCCTGGGATCCTAGGATCCAACGGTGCACACAAACATACCAAACAAACTACAAAGTTAGGTCACATGAGCCAATTAACAGACAGAGTTGTGTCTTTTGCTTCCACACTTCTTCCTGTTACAGTTAGAGTTGAAATATTTCTGGTCAGGTGATCTCTGAGGCAGCACACAGACTATCATGAAATGGTGGTTCAAGGCAAGAGATGTAAAAGGGCAATATTTACTTAAATATATATTCCAGTTTGGTAAGATTCTTTAATATGTCACTTGATTTGATATAAACTATCTGTTGCTCAAAAATTCATTTTCGGGGTATAGTTTTCCTTTAAGAGGTGGCATACCACCCAGCTGCACTGGTAATCCACTGATCCTGGATTACTAACCACTAGGCTCTTAATGACCCACTAAGAAAATATGCGCATGCGCACCATCTTGCGGGAAGGAGGGAGGCACAGGAAGATGCTGGACTCCGGGCTCCCTGTGGGGAAATCCGCACCTGCAGGGAATATTCATAGAGGCCTTAGGGAGAGAAGCCAGTGGCCCAGACTATCACATTACATCAGGAGACACCCATCTCTGGAAGTCCCTAGGGGGAGGAATCAGACATGGGAGCTCAGGGCTGGGTCCCATGAGCCTTAGGGAGAAAAGTGCCATGGGCAGGGTTGCAGGAGCCAAGTGGAGAGAAACCATTAGCACATCCTCTCAGTTTTCTCCAGGGGATGACTTCTTTGGAAATCCCCAGTGGGAGCAAACCATTGTGGGAGCCAAGGGCAGGGTTCCAATATGGGGAACTACGAAATACATGGATGGGTTAGAAGGGCAAGGGAAGAGCAAGGTAAGGTAAGTTATTGTTTCCCAGGAGCCGGACCAGCTGTGGGAGGCAAGGGCAGGTTGCCAGGGCCCTCGGGGAGAGAAATTCCCAGGGCAGGTTCCCATAAGCCTGAGAGAACAAAAGGAAAATAAAAACAAGGGAGAGTCTGGGGAATGTAAGCCATCAGCGCAGCTTCACGGTTGCTACCAGGGGACACCTCCCTCTAGAAATGTCATGGGGAAGGAAATGGAGATGGGATCCAAGTGCAGAGAACCAGGAGCTTTGGGAAAGAATCTGCAACAACCAGCCACTGAAGCCCAGAGTGAAGCCCTGCCAGCAGGCCAGATTCTCATTTTCCACCAGATTACTCACCTCTCAGTAGGTCCCCAGAGGGAGAAACTGGCCATGGGAGACCAGGGTAGCTAGATCCACCCTATTCCTGGGTGGGTTAGAAGGGCAAAATCCTAGTGGGCAACCACCATATGCCCAAGGTAGGGTCACAGGAGCCTTGGGGAGAGAAGCCATTAGACACAGCTCTCAGTTTCCACCAGGGGATGCACTTCTCCAGAGGTCATGAGAGGAGGCACTGCCCAGTCGTGGAAGCCCAGGGCTGGTTCTTAGAAGCTTTGGGGAGAGATCTGCCCAGATCAAGTTCCCAAAGGTTATGGAGAGAAAAGTTATTAGCCTGACCTCCTAGAACCTTGGGGGGAGAAGACAGAAGCCCATCTTGTTGTTTAACACCAACGGACACAGGTTCCCGGGAGTCTTGGGGAAGAGATGCTAAAAGCCCAGCCTGTTGGTTCACACAAGGGGACACACTTTCCAGAAGTTTCCAGGGAGAATAACTGGCTGCTGGAGACCAATATAGCGTCCCAGGAGCCTTGGAAGAAATCTGCCCAGGGCAGTGTCTTTCTCTGGAAGTCTCTAGAGGAAGGAACCAGCTGCAGGAGCCCAGAGCACCTAAGTGGGCAGTGGCCTTAAAAAGTAATTGCACACATAGAATTTGTAAATTAATCATTACAGTAAAAAAACAATGAGATCTACATCAGTTTTATTGGCCAAGAGGTATAATGACCACTTCCTGCCACACGTCCATATAGTGTTTGGAAAGTAGTGGCCTCTTCCTGTTTGGCTGCTGGTTTCCAAATAAACTAGAAGTGTCATTGAGCCTGGTTACACCATGGCCCAGTAAAGCATGTGCCCTAAAGGGACAGCACCTTTAGTGGTTTAGTCTGGGACCAGGGAACCCCGAGAATGAGGTTTAGCTATATTAGGGTAGACTTGTAATTGTCTCTCTAGGAGAGAAAGGTAGATAGTGTATGTAGAAAGAGTAGCTGAAGCTCCAACAAGGATTTGCAGCAGGTAGTGGCTTCCCAGAGCCTTTGTGAATGCCTCAAGTGCAGGGACCTCAGTGAAGAGGGTGTTAGGTTAGCTTTCAGCTCCCTGAACAGTGCACTGGATGGGATTGTCATACTGAATTACTGCAAATGCCTAATGGAGTCCTTCCTGAGCTGTAATACCCATTACCTGGTTTGACTGTGTGTCATGTGCTAATACCTCATCTGTATATGTGAGTAAACCTGTGGATATTGTCTATGGACTAATAAACGTTTCTTGTTGCATCATAAGAACCTCCTGGTGCCCAATTATTACTATTGAGCATACACAGTAGTCTGGGTGTTGTAGTTGCACTACACCTTAGAGGGAATGCTTCCACTTGGCGAAGGCCCTGATCCTGAAGTGTGAGTCCAAATGTAACCCATGCTCCTCCCACTAGCTGGACAAGTACTATCTGTGGTTTGGATAGCCCAGATTAGCATTACAATTACTATAATAAAGCAAGTATTCATATTACCATGAGTAATCAAACTGACAAAAGAATCTCATGCTTTGTTATATTGCGTCATCTTCCATTCTGCATGGGCTAAACTACATTATACAGCAGGTGGAGTAGATCTGTAGAAAATACAGTACATGCAGCTTTGGCCAAAAATATCGGCACATTTGTACTTTATTTCCACATCACAAATTAATTAATAAAAATAACTAAACAAATAAGTAAAAAGAAAATACAGTACAGGTATGGGATCCATTATCCGGAAACTGTTAACCAGAAAGATCTGAATTATGGAAAGGCTGTCTCCAATAGAATCCATTATAATTAAATAATTCAAATTAATACTGTAATAATAAAACAGTACCTTTTACTTGATCCCAACTAAGATATAATTAATCCTTATTGGAAGCAAAACCAAACTATTGGATTTATTCAATGTTTACACAATTTTCTAGTAGACTTTAGGTATGGAGATCCAAATTACAGAAAGATCTATAATCTATAAAACCAATGGTCCCTAGCATCCTGTATAACAGGTCCCATACCTGAAGATCCAATGCAAAATAAGCTTATCGTTTGATAAAATGAGGTTCAGTTCTGCATTAAGCTTACAGAACTGTGTTATTCTATTTTGTATTTAATTTATGATCAGAATAAAACGGCATAAGGGTCGATTGGTCGCCGCAAAGTCGAGGAGATTAGTCCCCAGGCGACTCAATCTCCCCAAATCGCCTAGTGTGTCTTTACCCTAAAACTGAAATATTTATTAGTACACCCTTTGCTATAGAATTAAGTGCTTCCTTTATCCATGAATGAACTTTCTTCATCTCACTACTGACAGTTCAGGCCACTCCAGTTTTGCCAGTCCCCCCTTTGCAGAAAAGTGCAGGTCAAACATTCCCCCACCCATCCACCAAGCTGCGGGATCTGCTTGTTCTGTAGTTACACTACTTCTATCAGATATCTCTTCAAGTGTGGCTGATGGTACAACACTATATTACTGGGTGCTTTTATCATAGGTTAACGGAACTGCTTTGGATATGACAGTAACTATAGCAATACTTGGCTACACTGTGCATTAGCTGCAGTTTGTGATAAAGTAGAATATTGCTATGATTACTGTATACATCCATTGTCTATTAGGCACAAAATTGTTAAAACAGTCATATACTGTAAATGTTTTACAACATTTCAATCCCTGCAAGTTCCATTCATGTTTTTGTTCCTATTTCAGTTTATGTCCAGTTTCCATTTAAAGGGAAACTAAAGTCTTAAAGAGAATATTTCTAGAAATGCTATATTTTGTATACTGAAAATGAACATTGTGAATTTACTGCACTAGCCTAGGGGTTGAGAAGCCTAATTTAAAGGGGTAGTAAACCCTGCTGCACTGATCATACAAACTTTACTCAGGTGTTGCTGGACTACAAATCACAGAATAATGTAACATATATTGAAGGTTGAGGCATGCTGGGAGCTGTAGTCCACTAACATCAGGGTTGTATTCTTGAAGCAATATTGCACAATTTCCAAAACTTTTCCCCAAATCAACATGGCCAGCGACTATTAAAAAGTAAAAAAAATCCTCCAATGAAAACCCAGCTTCTCTGTATCAATCTTGCTCCCTGTTCTTTGTTCCTGTAATTAGAGTTGGAAGATTTAAGCCCAGTTTCCCAGCACTGAACAAGTCTGTCCTTTATCCCCATGTCTGATTCCAGTGTACTATAATGAAGAAATACAATTACATCATTATCTCTATATGTAAGATAACCGCAAGATGCCGGACATCATGCTGGAATCAGAATTTTTATTGGTCAGTTTTTTTGCATTTATAATGAAGTTTTTGATCAGTAGAATTCTCACTGGTGAAGTTTCTTGCATCTATAATTATGGGTTTCAAGTAACTTTTAGAGAAAAGTAGGGGGCGCTGTGGAGCGGCATTACAGTTGGGTTTACAACCCCTTTAACAAATAATTTATGCTTTCTAAGTTGGCCACCGTGAGTTGACATCTTGTAATTTTGATAGACCATGTTTGCAAGACCATGCACATGCTCAGTGTGCTCTGGGCTACTGTTGGGAAGTTAAGCTTAGGGATCGTGATTAATTATCAAATCAGTAAAATCTGTCATAAAAGCTTATGCAGTAATAATAATCAGAATCAGAATATGCAGACTGCACTGGTTACTGTGGTCCTGGTTCATATAATATTTTTAGGATTTTTTGGTATTATTTAATTAAACTTTTCAACCAATTCTCCAGAGCCATAGGGGACATCAATAGGCCAAATAATCCTACAATGAAAATCCCATCTGATTTGTATAAATCAGGTTCCTAATTTTGTTCCTGCAATTGGAGTCGGTAGCATTACAGTAAGTAATTGTTGCCCATGTGGCTCCTGTGGATAATGTTTGAGGTCAGATGTGTGTGGGTTTGTTCCACTGGAACATGAAAAGTTTCTTAATAGACACCTGTTGAATAATTTTAGTCAATGTTATGGGTTTATGAACAAAAATTTAGCCCTTATTTACAGTATTTGTATACAATATATTCATTGGTATTCTGGTCCTCTGAGCTAGTTTATTTCTTTATTTTGTTCTAGACAGTTTCACTCTAAATACCCATACTATTAATTGCTAGTATGTGGCACTTGCATATAATTCTGTTACAGCTAAAGGATAATTATATATCATGTTCTTGACACTCTGAGCCTCCCACAACAGTAAGTGTGCTGTGTATTATTCATAAATACCAAGCTATAAGCATGATATACTAACAGCTTATATAATGCATCAGCAAAAGCTAGAACAGAACTCCCACGTGTACAATTGTGCAAATGCTGATGTGCTATGAGAAGAATTTTCAGCAAATCAACTGCTCCATTTGTCTGTATCAATAGGGATGGCGCGAACGTCGGAAAAAAGTTCGCGAACTTGCGTCAAAAATGCGAACGGTTCGCGAACGTCGCGAACCCCATAGACTTCAATGGGAAGGCGAACTTTAACAGCTAAAAAAGACATTTCTGGCCAGAAAAATTATTTTAAAGTTGTTTAAAGGGTGCAACGACCTGGACAGTGGCATGCCAGAGGGGGATCAAGGGCAAAAATGTATTATAAATGGTTATTACAGCAGTCAGCACACAGATGAGAATGAGATCAGAAGAGATCAGTGCCCACAGCAGCTACATACAGAGCACTGCAGTAGAAGGTAGATTACTAGCCAGCAAAGCTACCTAACCTAAAATGTCCCTCAAATCCCTGCAGACTTGGCCAGTTCATGTATAAATACCCCTAGCGTTCACAAAAGATGGCCAGTTCATGTATAAATACCTCAGAGTTCACACAAAGATGTTAAAGTGGCCAGTTCAGGTATAAATACCCCTAGAACTCATAGCAGAATGGCACAGTTATTTTCCATGATTTACTACATTCACAGCTCCCTGGCTTTGACTGGAAAGTGGACCAGTAGCCAGCACATCATCCAGGCACAACTAAAATACAAAAGCAGAGCCACTGACCATGTGGGTGGGAGGGTGGTGAGCAGACTGCAGGCTGCAGTATTTGTTTTATAGCAGCTCCTTCCTTTTTCTTTTTCCCTGTGCTGAAATCAGGGAACTGTCCATTGGAAGGGGAGTGGTCCAGGGGGTGTGGGGGTGGTCCAGGAGGGAGAGCTTCCTGATTGGCTGCCATGTATCTGCTGGTCTGAGAGGTGAGAGGGCAAAAAAAAAAGCGCCAACTAACGCGAACCCAAAATGGCGAACGTCGCGCGACGTTCGCGAACTTCCGGCGAGCGCGAACAGCCGATGTTCGCGCGAACAAGTTCGCCGGCGAACAGTTCGCGCCATCCCTATGTATCAATGCACAGTTATATCAACACTAGTAGCTAAAGGAGTTGTATACCCAACTGTAATGGTGCCCCACAGTGCCCCCTAGTTTTCTATAGTTCCTGAAAACCATAATTATAGATGCAAGAAAATCACCAATGAGAATTCCACTGATCAAAAACGTCATTATAAATGCAAAAAAACTGACCAATAAGAATTTTGATTCCCAGCACTAAAAACCATAATTATAGATGCAATTTACATAGTGGGTGCCCCTAGGCCCACTGCCATTCATCGCCACTATACTCTGCCCTTTAGTTCCAAATTTTCATCATTGGGACCGGAGCAATGGAGATTGGTATCATCTGCGTATTCCCAGTGTTTCTGAACCAATGTGGGTGTTGCTGGGCAGCATGCCGCCCCCTATAATCCTGCCGCCCTAGGCCCGGGCCTAGGTGGCCTTTCCACAAATCCGGGCCTGCAGACGTGTTCAGTGATGTGAAACAGTGCTTAAAGCTTCCAACTCCAATTACAGGAACAAAGAACAGGGAGCCAGATTGATACGGATCAGCTTGGATTCTTAATGGAGGATTTTTTTGCATTTTAATGCAGCCCAATGCACAAGTTTTATTGTGCAATATTGCTTTAAGAATACAACTCTGATGTTGGTTGACTACAGCTCCCAGCATGCCTCAAACTTCATTATATGTTACATTATTCTGGGATTTGTAGTCCATTAACAACTGAGTAAAGTTTGGTTGTTCAGTGCAGTGCAGCAGGGTTTGCTACCCTTTTAACCACTAGCAGTTAGCCCCATGAGTAGTGATGGGCGAATCTATCCCGTTTCGCTTCACCAAAAAATTTGCGAATTGGCCAAAAATTTGTGAAACAAGTCGCAGCATGTTTTTGACATGCGTTGCGGCATGTTTTTGATGCGTCGCGTAATTTTCGGTGCTCGACTCGTTTTTTTTTTACACCAGCGAATTTTCGGCAGGCAAATTTTTGCTGGCATTTCAAAAATGTATTTGCCGGCAGCGAATCGCAGGAATTTGCAGCAAATTCGCACCTGCCGAATAAATTCACCCATCACTACCCGCGAGGTTTCCACATCGGGTTGCCACCTGGCTGGTAAAAAAGATGGCTGATCCCAATGTTATTAATAGGGAAAACAGATAAATACACAGGAAGGCCGGTATTTTTTTTTCAGAAAAGGTGGCAACCCTAGTTCCAAACGTTGCCTTGCAATGCTCATGGCCTAACATATGCTGAGTCAACTGTTTACTCCAAACCTCACTTTATTATTATTAGAACATTGGCTGATGAAGAAATGTTTTCATACATCTGTAATATTGTTTTGAGCTAATGGGGGCCTTAGCCAAATATTTGACAGCAAGTACGACAGATACTAGGAAAACTGTCCCAGTAAAAAGAGATTTACTTTGAAACATTGGCAATTCAGCATAAAGTAATTTTACACTTTATTAGAAGAATCAAGAAATGTGCGCTTAGCAGACATAAGTAATTGGGCACAGAAGACTGACCTGATGGTCTTTGTTTCTATGGCAGCATCTCATTAGAAGAGTGGGAAGCCCTTTACTTGATTTAAATTGATATGTGAATTTTACACTGCAATAAGCGCATCTTTTATATCTAAACCAGTTTTACTAAGCAAAGGGGCATCAAACAGTATCTCAGTGATATCGTTTATGCATTAATACATTTGGAGGGATCTCTGTATGTTTATGTTTTCATTTCCCAGTGACCCTGTAATGAGGCAGTGTGAACATAAAGAGCAAGAATTTTTTGGGTAACACCAACATGGTATTAATGATTGGCATAATTAGGAATATTTCTGTTTTGCCGTTTGCTTAGCTTTTTAAATAGCCAGCCTTTAGACCAAGATCAACGTAGTTAAAAGTAGGAAAATATATAACGTACGTGATTTGCATTTATTTATAAAGTTTGATCTGTCACTTTTCTGTATGGGTTACTAATATTTTTGCAGCAGGGACCATAAAAAACTTTGAAAACTTAGCATTTTTGCTTTTTCATTTAGAAACTTTCAGACCTTTTACCTCATCTCACCCCAAATCTATCTGGTTGATCTGTACTGAAACGCTACATACCATACATCAATGACCAATGGCACCTTTTCAGACTGGCATACCAGTGATCAACTGCCAAGTCTCCAGTTAATTTTAATGGTAATTGGTGGGGAGTAGTGATGGGCGAATTTATTCGCCAGGGGCGAATTCGAGGCGAATTCCCACGATTCGCCGGTGGCGAATAAATGCGCGAATCACCAGCAAAATTTCGCTTGGCGAAAATTTGCCAGAAAAACGAGTCGCGCATCGTTTTTGACGCGACGAAAACTACACGACGCATGCCAAAAATGTCAAAAGCGTGCCGCGACTCGTTTCGGAAATTTTTCGCCAATTTCTCGAATTTTTCGGCGAAGCGAATCTCGGGAGATTCACCCATCACTACTGGGGAGCTGGTGTGAGCACAATATGTTCTGATGTAGGTTTTCATTAAAAAAAAAATTCTCACACTTGCATTGCTCAGAGTTTCTGTAGAGCAATTCTGTGCAATATGATATAATATACCTCTAATCCTTAATTATGTTTTAGCACCATCCTTAGTGCTTGGTTATACTTAAATGATTATTTAGGTTTTTTTTTTTTTTGTTCTGCAGCTCTTTGGCAAAATCAGCCATTCTAGTAAATACTAAAAGTTAACTTAAAGGTGGACTGCCCCTTTAAGACATACATAAAAGTGACTTTTTGCTCCCGTCCCAACTCCCCCCAAAATAAGCCTGAACTTATTAACAGATGTAAGAGGTCTCTGAAATGAGAATCATCCAAAATGAGAATCATCCCAATTAGAGCTGCTATTACCAATTCTAATTGTTATCCAACATACCTAGAATACTATTAATAATTAATTTGCCACTATGACCTTTTTATTAAAGCATTAGAAAAATCTCCAGGACTGAAAAACGCATTACAACATTTTGGTAATGCACTGTTCATACAGTCATATATAAGTTTGGGAACCCCTTTCAGCCTGCACAATAATTTAGTTAACAGTGGTATGTACTGGAGTGTTTTCTGAACTAAGATTTTTAGTGAAGCAGTATTCAGTTGTATTAAATAAAATCAAATGTGAAAAACTTGCTGTGCAAAAATTTGGGTAATTAAACTAATGTAATTAATTAAAGGTATTTAGGGTGGCCAATTGCAAGATGTGCTTCTGTTTGACTCTCCACTAAAGAAGTGACACCAAAAAGGAATTTAGACAAGCCACAGTCATTTGGAGCAAAGTGCTTTTGTTATGTGGTCATAAGAAAAAGAACTTTGCATGGTGGAAGAAAGAAAAACACCTGCTACCTGCTGTCAAATTTGGTGGAGGTTCCATCATGCTGTGGGGCTGTGTGACTAGTTCAGAGACTGGGGCCTTTGTTAAAGTCGTGGGTCAGATGAATTCAAACCAATATCAACAAATTCTTGCCAATGTTCAAGCATCAGTCACAAAGTTGAGTCCCCCGACTTGAATATCATCAAATCTATGGGATGATTTGAAGCAGGCTGTCTGTGCTCAGCAGCCATCAATTTAACTGAACTGGAGAGATTTTGTATGGACAAATGGTTAAAAATACCACCATTCAGAATCCAGACACTCATCAAAGGCTATAGGAGGCGTCTAGAGGTTGTTACTTTTGAAAAAGGAGGCTCAACTAAGCATTGATGTGATATCTCTGAGGTGCCCACATTTATGCACCTGTCTAATTCTGTTATGATGCATATTGCATAATTTATGTTGCATTCATTTACATCACTGTTGAAATAATGCTGTTTCCATAAGGCATGTTATATATTAAAAGTAAGTTGCTACTTTGAAAGCTCAGCCAATGATAAACAAAACTCCAAAGAATTAAGAGGGGTTCCCAAACTTTTTCATATGACTGTATGGCCTTTAAAACAGGGTTGCATGTTACAAGGTACTGATGTGTGGAGGTTGGGGGCATATCAATTTTAATGTAGGCAACTGTTTATTATCATTGAAAAGTAACAAAGATACAATATATATATTCATTAGGCCCTTCAGTATATGTATTTATAATGTAACAGGGATCGGGAGCAAACTATTTAGAGAAACAAACCATGAAAACTAAAGCAAAACTGAGAAGTAAGTGGAAAGTAACATTTGGAGACGTATGGGGAAATGTACAAAAATGGCAATGGAAACAGTTTGATCTTTGCATAAATTTTATGTAAGTTCTGCAAACCCAAAAGTGTTTAGCAACTTAACTTACTGAAAAAGTAATTCTTTTTTTCTCCCACTTTAACCAGGTCTTCAAAAGGAGCAATGTCAAGGGCTTCTAAAGAAGAATATTGCTGAAATGAAATTTTTGGCTTTACAAAGCCTTAAGAGGTCAAATTGTGGAGGAATCACATGTACATGGATCTATGTATCTCAGACCTTGCAATTATGGTTTGCAAAGGGGAATGACTATTCAAAAAGCAAGGCAGGACATAGATACGAATAAAGAATAAACAGAGAGAATGGAGGGAGAAAGAGGGGAGGTTGAAATGATAATATGTGCCTTAAGGTTTTGAGAGCTGATATATAACTCTCTATATACATATATACATATCTACACACTCATAGTTGAGAAGAACACTGAACAAAAAGATCGCTGGCAACCATCTCCCCCCCCCAAATTATTCCTTATTTTCTGCTATATACAACAGAACATTGCTAATGTCCCAAGTGAGTTTTAAAACTTATGGTAGAAACGTCTTCATTTAGCCAATAACGGCATCACCTTTATCCGTTTTGCTTCCAAATATTGTTTTCTAGATAAAAACATGAACGTTTACTAGCAGTCCCAGTTGTTAGGTGCTTCAGAGTGCCACCTATGAATTTACAAGAGCATAGTATGCCCCCTTTTTTGCCAACAGTTGGGTATGAGTCCCTTGTTCAATGACACTTCCATTCTGTATTACTGCTATAATATCTGCGTTCTGGATTGTGGTGAGCCGGTGTGCAATTACTACACAAGTTCTGCCCTGCCTGGCATTATCCAGGGCTTTTTGTACAATCTGCCAGAAAAGAGAGAAAATATATTGTTTAGGATTTTGTATGGTAATTAGCCGTTCATTGTGGGGTATTTTACATTTATTACAGAATAGAGAGGCATTGTAAATATGAAATAGTGAATTGCAGACGTTACTTGAGATGCATGAGATATTGAATAACCCACCTTTTCACTTTCTGTGTCAAGAGCTGAGGTGGCTTCGTCTAGCAGCAACACTTTTGGCTTTCGGATGAGTGCACGGGCAATGGCAATTCTTTGCTTCTGTCCTCCAGAAAGCTGAGCCCCTTTATCTCCAACACGTTTGTTATATCTCTAAATGGTGACAAAATAAATTACCTGTTATATTTTATAACACAACATCCATGAATATCCTGTATTTTAGGAATGTCCTCGGTTACATAAGTTATGTGAGTTGGGTCAGACGACTATATAATGTCAACTGGGAGTCAATGACCTGTATAAAAGCACAATGTTGAACATGGAACTCAGAGGTGACTTATACTATACTCATGTTTTACAATAGGTGGTACTTTATTCCTATATATATTTCACAAGAAATTGTGGATGTTAGCTGCCATTGCAGCTTCTTCAATCTCTTCTTGCGTGACTTGCCTTTCCAGGCACCCATATTGGATATTTTCAGCAATACTACAGTCAAATAGTATTGGTTCCTGTGATACAATTCCCAACTGTGATCTTAGCCATTGGATATTCAGTAATTTGGTGTCAATTCCATCTGCGAGCTGCAAGGAAGGTTCAAATTTATTTTTAGAGAACTTGGACTACAAACCTATAGTCCATGGCATTAATGTAATGTCTGTGTAATCCCCAGGATCTAGTATATAATGAAATACTGACAAGCAAAAGTTCCCCATTTATCAGTTTGCTAGATAACAAGAGGAATGCTTTAGCACTAGTAGGAATGGTTCTCATTAAATAACTCTATTGCATCTACAAATAAGCCTACTTGTGAAATTAGAGGAGCAAGTAAGTCAGTTTTAGGGAAAGTATACATCCACCTTAGGGGTAATGGTCAGCCATATTTACCCAAAGTTTTCTAGACTACAAGTTTCATTAAGGCTAAGCAGTGTGGGAGCTTTAGTCTACCAACATCATGGTTGTATTTTTAAAGCAATGTTGCACCTGATCTTTATAAAACTGGTTCCAGGATCTTTGTTTCTGTAAATAAAACTAGAAACATTCTTTGGACCAATCTATTAACAGCATGTTCACCCTCATGTTTAATTAACTCTCTTGTTGTTTAATATGATTATTATTGAAATGAAGCAGCTCTATAGCCACTCTTTTGAAGTTTGATTTACCAAACAAAAATTGCAAAGTAATCTCAATGTTTTAAAGGAATGACCAATAAAGCGCTAGCTGGTATGTTTCTCCTTGGAGAATACTCTTGCATCTGCAGTTATGTTTGGAATGCCTACTTTGGGTACTAGAGGCCAGCAAAGAGTCCATTTTAGAAAAGGTTTATCAGGCAATCTGTACTTTGGGTAATATATGTAATTTTCCCAGCATGCAATAAATAATGGGATTATTCTAATTAATTGATACATAAATAATTTACTGTGGGCAGCACTTGACACTTTTCACATCTGCTGTTCCATTTTGGCTAAGAACAAGAATATTACCCCCAAAGTCATGATTTGCCAGTGGTATCACATGAACCGCTAAACACTTACCACTGTCCCTTCCATTGGATCATAAAATCTCTCCAGTAACTGGATGGAGGTGCTTTTTCCACATCCGCTGCTGCCCACTAGTGCCAGGGTCTGCCCTCTGGAGACTTTAACATTAAGACCTTGAAGAACTTGAACTTTTGGTCTTGTAGGATAAACAAACTTGACATCTCTAAATTCAAGGTTTCCATCAAATGAACTCTGTAGTGAAATATGGCATAATATAGTTATTAGATGAAAGTATGCCTTGGTTTCGCATTCTATTGAAATATGTTATTCCTGATTTTTAATATAATTTTATTATGCACTGGTTTGAATACCAGATATTTGTATTAGCAGTGTGTACATTGAATTGCATTTGCATGCGTTAGGATTAGCATGTTAAATGGAATGGATAAGGGAATTATGGATAACATTGAGGTTGGACTTTAATAAGTGGAGGAAAAGGGATTTTGTACTAGCACTGAGCTGTCCATTGGAACCTGTAGGTCAGATACATCCCAGTGACTATATGGACACTGTACTTTCCACGAGTTCCACAGACCATTATTACCTTAATTACTTTATTCCATATCTATGGATCAAGCTTAAACATATGGGTATGGGTTTAAAAAGTAACTGGCCCAGTACATGTAAGAAGTTGGTCAACATTGTTCCAGTTTCATAATAAATGTGCATTTTAGTTATTAATGTGAACTATGCAATATGAGCATAGACCTGGCGGGAGATATTTTATACTTAGCGAATAATAATACATCACTCGAAGAGTATGTACAAGGAACGGACTGCTCTAAGCAAAGCTAAGTTCCAATGTCTGTGATATAAGGCCGTGTACTCTGAAAGAAACATATAAAAGCTAAAGTCAGAATAGCTAACTGTTGCTGAAACACTGCCAAGTCTACATCCCTGATGGAAAATCTCTTGTGGCTCTTTATTTAGCTTTTAAAGGATTTTCAAGGTTCTTTGGTATAACTGTGAAGACGGGCACTGCCGAGAGAGATATCATTTTTACATATTTAATAAACCACGCTTATAAATTTACCAGTTTATCGCCATCCTTGCTGTAGCTATCAATCTGTGGCTTCCTTTCCAATAGTTTCATAATGCGCTGGGCTTAAACTCTTGCTTTTCCAAAGTCTGGTGCTAGAGAAGTGGACTGTCCGACATTCATAGCGGCAAATATAATGGCACAGAAGACTCTGGAATAATGAATAAAGGTGGTGAGGGAGGAAGGTCTATAGTTTTTGTGTGTTTAACTTTGTTCTTTTTAGTTCATTTTCAGCACTTGACTAGATATTCAATGTATTTATTTATTTATTTATTTATACATACATACATACATACTGCTGTTGCTGTGCCCAGGTATGATTGAGATGTGGCTATAAGATGCCATAGAAAAAGAGACTATATATATTGACCCTGTGGGGGCTGTTTGGGCCTAAGTGTACTTTAAGGGGGTTATATATTAAAGGGCTTGTAAATCCAACTGTAATATGGCCCCGCAGTGCCCCCTAGTTTTCTATTGAAGTTACTGAAAACCATAATTATAGATGCCAGAAAATTCACAAATGAAAATTCTACTGATCAAAAACTTCATTATAAATGCAAAACAAACTGACCAATAAGAATTCTCAGCACCATATCAGGCATAATGCGGTTATCTCACATATAGAGATAATTACAGTAGAACCCCCATTTTACATCCCCTGATTTTAAGTTTTCCTTCATTTTACATTGTTGTTTTGTGGTCCAATCATGATATATTATGAATAATACATTTCCCTGATTTAACTTTTTCCTAACTAACCATTTTTTTCTGGTCACCTTAAAAATGTAAAATGGGGGTTCTACTGTATGTCATTTTATTTCTTCATTGTATTACACTGGAATCAGACATGGGGATAAAGGACAGACTTGTTCAGTGCTGGGAAACTGCTTAAAGTGATACTGACACTAAAAAATTAATTTTAACATATGAATGTGCATTAAGGGGCAAATTTACTATTATTCACCTAAAATCCCTCGAATCTCTTCGAAATTCGACTATCGACTATCGAATGCTTATTGAATAGTTGTAGGCTCTCTTTTTTCTCGATATTTGATTTCTCGATGAAATCATACGATCGAATACCGATCATTCGATTTCACGAAAAAATCGTACTTTTGCCTTCGAGCACTTGAAAAATTCATACGATTCGAATGATCAAGGTGTTCGATTGTACAAATGGTATTCGAGCAGGTGTTTGTAAAAGAAGTTATGGGGGGATTCCCATAGGCTTCTATTGGTATTCGGTAGGTTCAATTTGGCGAAGTAGGCATTCGAATAAATTTTAAAGTTAAAGTCCTTCGATCATCGAATGGTCGAATGATCAAATATCCAATCATTCGATCTATTCGGTCAATCGAATTTTTGGTATTCGATGATCGAAGTGGCCAAATTTGCATATTCCATCCTCCAAAAAAAACGTACGATTGGTATTCGATCAAATTGGATCGAACTTCGATCGCTTCACGTGAATTTTGTAAATTTGCCCATAAATGTTACCTATAGGTCATTTTGATCATTTTTTGCTGAGAGGTTTGTTTTTGTATAGAATTGTTCCTAAGCCTGACTCTCTGACTTTGCCAACTTAACTGTCCCATCTCAGCCAGTTAGTTTCTAATGTTAATGAACTCCTGCTGCACAAATATGGCAGCCCCCTCATACAGGAACATGGGGGATCAGACAGGTAATGTAAATGCATCATGCAAATACTTTATGGCAAAGTTAGAAGTAGCTTTCAAAGCCAATATTATAATAGATGTTAAAAAAGAGTTTAATTTCAGGTGTCAGTATCTCTTTAAAACTTCCAACTCCAATTACAGGAACAAAGAACAGGGAGGCAGATTTATACAGATCAGCTGGGATTCTCATTGGGAGGATTTTTTGCTGGCTGTGGAGATTTGGGGGAAAGTTTGAAAAGTTTATTGTGCAATATTGCTTTAAGAATACAACCCTGATGTTGGTGGACTAAACACAATTTTGTTGTGAAAAAGTCACAGTTTTCAGCAACAACATCTGTAAAAAAAATATATATTTTTTTTTTCCAGAAAATGTATTCATAAATACAGTAAAAAATTAATAACCATCTAAATGTCAGGGCTTATTTTGAATCCAATTCTAGATGTGGCTGTGTCAGTTGAACAATTGCCTCATTTACAACTTTCAGTTCCTGAACTGTGAGACTCTTGATCTAACAGAAGCAATTTCTACTTTTACCAAGGGCCCCTTACAGGTGGTGGCACGTGAAGATTCGGCAGCCAGCGCCGTCAGGATGGCATACAGATTGCTTCGGTTTTCCAAAGTCGCCCGAAGTTGCCTCACAAGGAAGCTTTGGGCAAGTCTTTGGAAAAATGAAGTGATCCGAATGCCATCCCACAGGATTTAGGGGCACATTTACTAAGGGTCAAAGTGACTATTCGAATAAAATTAGAATTTTTTAAATTCTAATTTCAAAGTAATTTTGGGCTTCTTCGACTATCGAATTTGATTCAAATTAAAAAAATTTGCAAATTTTGTGTCTCTTTTAAATCCTTCGAATTTAACACTTCGCCACCTTAAAGCTGCCAAATTGCAATTTTAGCCTACTGTATGGGGGACCTCCTAGAGCCTGTCCTAGGAATTCAAAGGATTTTTTTGAAAAATCATTCCAATCGAACGATGCATTTGAACGATTCGAACGGTTTCAATTCAATCGAAAACAGACCTTTTTGGAAAATGGCCTTTTAAAAAAAATGTTTTTTTTAACTTCGAAATTCGACCATTAGTAAATCTGCCCCTAACATTCTTGGTGGCGGGAAGGCATTTTGGGAAAATTAATCACCCGGTAGTAGAGGAGATTTGTTGCTGGGTGACTAATCTCCCCGTGTGCCACCACCCTTATAAGGCTAAGGACCCAGACCAAACATTCCCTCTGCCCTGGTAAGGTAAACAGAGGAATACAAAGGCATTTTGAAGTTTGTATTCTGAAATAAAAAAAAAATGTGTTGATGTTTTGGTAACTCTATAAGGAAAGGATAGTAGATGGAAAGGAACACAACCCCCCACTGCTATCTGCCTTTGTTATATACTCTAAAGTGGCAGTGTCATTAGCCAGGATTTGTAAGTACTCATAATAGACTAAATGGAACACTTGCATCACTGCATGAGACATCACATTGCAAATGATTAAAAGCAATATTTATAGCCCATAATACAAGTATTTCTCCATAGCAACACATGAAATCTCTATATTTGTGCTCTGTAAGGCGCTGTTTTGTATTTATTAGTATTATTGTGGACACTGTTAGACTCTCAAAGGGGAGTTACATAAACATATATATGATTCCATTTGCTAGCATACTTACATGAAAACATTCTCAAACTGCATGTAGCAATGTGCAATCAGCCAAGCTCCAAAGCGAAACACAGCAGTGTTGACAAAGAAGTTCATACACTGAGCAATTGCATAGGTGAAGCCGTAGAGAGGAGCTTTAACGATTGCCTCCCTGTTGCAGATAAAGGCAGCATAAAGCATACAAATGAATGGGAGCAGGTGTAATCATTGCATTTATAATGCAAAACCGTAAACTATCAGGGTGTAAAATAAGCCTGAGGCCTGGTATAGCCACCATTTCCATATGTCTTTTTTGTATTTTTTATCACTAACTGGAAATAACTAATTTCAGAAACAGCTGTTTGCAGAATAGACATCCTCTTCAGGAAGAGAAGGGGTTGAATTTCTGCTATCAGTCAATTCTATGTCTCCAAAGTGTGTAATAATCAGGCAGAAATTCAGAATTAGATTGTGGCTTGCTAGGACAAGTGAAATTCACTTTTTTTTACAAATATCCCCCTATGCCTCATAAGTCACTCATAGGAAAACAGATATGGTGCATTTAGATGTGTACGGTTTTAAATTGATATCACTGAAGTGTAATCAGCTCTCCATAGCAGGGGCATTTTCCAAGGTTTTTGCCCTTTAAAAGGGATTCTTTAAGGTATAAAAAATCTAATACTTACTTGTAGGGTACACTTAAGCTTTCATTATATCTGTCATAAAATCGATCTTCCCTTGTTAGTGACACCACAGTTCTGATATTTCCTACAGCTTCAGTTGAGAGCTACGTCAGATGAGAAAAAATGCAGCTTTGTAAACATTTATAAACATTTCTTTGCACTTTTGCTCTATCTATGGCTAATGCAACTTCCCCATGGCAAGTACATTGATGAAATACAATACAGATACCCCAAGTGACATTATATAAATGCAATAAGAGATGTCCTCTTCTTCTTTTTAAGTTAATTTTAAAGTCAATGCTACAATTTCTCAAATTGAAATAATCATATCCTGTTGTATTTTCCTCCCACTTCAGACTGTAGTAACATAAAATTATTTTGGCAACTTAGTTTTCCTGCTTGCTCTAAAGCTTTTTGATCTTTTGATGCATGTCCAGCCATGGATTTCATTCGAATAAAATTTGTTCCAATCATTATCGGAATACAGGCCAAGATGAGCAGTGTTAGCTGCCAACCATGCACAAATGCAATTATGATAGCTGCCAAAAGGGTGCAGATTGACAGGGTGATCAAACCCATTCGACTGCCAGCAGCCTAGAAATAAAATACATTTGTCATCAAATAATGCTAATTCAAAACAAGCATGTAGCTTTCCATATTGCTCATGTGTTGGGCTGGCAATGCCATAACTTGAATAACTCAAATATTATTGACATTTCTCTTATGAGTAATAAAATGATGTTGTAAAGTGAAATGCATTTTGCTTAGTAAGACCTATATACACAAGTCCAAAGAAAGCACTCACGGCATAGTTCATCTACTGTGTAGTAAAGTGTATTTATTCATACATAGTGCATCAACGGCGTTTCGGGCCACACAGAGCTGTCGTCAGGAGTCCGTGTTTAAAAATAAAAACTTAAATTTTAATTAGTAAGACCTGTGAGTCCGGATTCTTCTGGATACATATACATATACATTTATACCATATATACATATACATATATACCTATACATATATACATATATACATATATACATATATAAAAGAAAGCAAGACTAAAATCCAAAAAGGTCTAACTATTTTCTTAAAACCACTTTGACCATTTTTACCAAATTTGCTCAAAAAAATCTGGTGCAGGAAAAGACTTGATAAAGGTGTGAAAAAATCCAAATTGTGCAATTTTTTTTTAGATTTGATGCCCAAAATTATCTGAATTCTCACCCATTCAGATTATTGTACGAAAGCTAGCGCAGATCATCATTGGCGGATTAACACTATGCGTGGCCCCTAGTTTCCACAGGGGCCCACCACCTGACCCTGTCCCCCATGCCTGTTCTCCTCGACCCCATCCCCCCCTTTTCACTATCCCCCCCGAACTGCTGCCGGACCTGGTTGGGTGCTGTGCTGCCCCCATGCATGGCCAGTACCTGCTATCTGGGAGAAGATTAGGCAACTGCGTCTGCTTCGGTACGCAGCAGTGACATCACTGGAGCTTGTCCATTCCCCAAAGCTGTGTTAGCGTACCTTGCCTCATCCTCATTAAGAAAGCCAGAAAGCAAGTACCATGTGTGCAGGAGAGGAGGGGAGGGGGGGGGGGG
>CM044444.1:24397812-24452620 GCA_024363595.1 Xenopus borealis
AATAAGGTACTCTACAGGGCCCTACAGCATAGTTAAAAACTTTTTTTTAAAAAAAATAAAAATAAATTGAAAAAGCTCCATGTGCCCCTCAGCACAGTGGGGCCCTAGGCTATAGCCTAGGTTAGCCTATTCATTAATCCGCCCCTGCAGATCATGATATCTTCCAATTGTAAACGGGACATTGCCCATTTACGTCTATGTGACATTGGCAGGTTTTTATTCAGACTTTTTACACCATTGGGGTTTAATAAATCACAAAAAAATTCTGTTTTCTCCTATGAAAAAAATTTAGGTTTTCCCCTTTAAAACTCCAACCAAGAAAATTCCCCCTAAGAAATTTGTAATGTTACAGTACAGGTAGGGGTTCTATTATCATAAGCTGGTTAGCGCTACGCAACAAGTTGGCGCTATAGAAATACATGTTAATAATAACAGAAGGGTCAGAAATGCCATCCGTCAGCATTCACTTAGTTACATAGTTAAATTGGGTTGAAAAAAGACAAAGTCCATCAAGTTCAACCCTTGGAAACTTGGAAATTATTAGTCAGTATCTTATACTTGATGTTAGGTAAAATGTTGTAGATCCAAGCCTATAGCAAAATAATCTTTGGTTCACATTTTTTAGTGTCTGAGGCATGCAGATAATAGATCCCACAGTTGTATGTAGACATTAAAAATGTTAATTACAATAGAAATAAAAAATAATGCAGAAATATGTATCTTTTTCTTTATTACATTTAATGAATTTAATAACAATTAATCAGAAACAAATATTCATTGTTGTACATACCCCTTTGACTTGAGAAGCATCTGTTGCCAGTCTGGTCAGCAATACTCCAACAGCATTGGAATGATCATCAAAGTATCCTATCTCCTATAAAATGTATAACAGGATGAGGATGATACACTCAGAGGACTGAAGCATCCTGTGGGTGTTAATATACACATATGTACACATATACATACCTGTCGCATTAGTGCCTTAAAACACAGAGATCTAAGCCTCATGGTAAGATTTTCTCCAGATATTCCAAAAGCAAATCCCTAAAGAAATTGAAATCAATTTAAGTAAATAGTGTAGCATTTGAAGCATCTGGTTTCACATCAGTCCTCCAAAAGCATGCCATATTATAGGTTAACTAAAGGTGGCCATACACGGAGAGATCCGCTCGTTTGGTGATGTTGCCAAACAAGTGGATCTCTTCCCGTTATGCCCACCTTGAGGTGGTCGATATCAGGGTGATCCTAACGTGGGCCCTAGGGCCCAACGATCTGATCACAATAGTGGAGATACAGGTGGGCGGTTCATGGGACCGCATCAACATACAGATGTGGCCACGATCTGACGGGATTTTTAGTTAGGTATCGATCGGTAAAGCCTGTCTGAGGGCAGCTTTTATGGGGCAGTGTATGGCCACCATAACTATAACTCACCCCGCTGGTCGTCCATCTAATCTTACTTCCAGTCGCTCTTCCCTGAGGGTTCGGGTGGATGCGACTATGGCGCATTATCTTCCAGTGCTTATGCACCCAGTGGAGCTGCGCTCAGAGCGCTTAGGTTCTGTGCATGCACGCCAAGTTTCGGCACAGGCGAAAACGCGTTTCACATTTGGCGCATATGCACCTCACGCTTCCCTCCAATAAAACTGGCACCTGCGTCCAATTGGACACGGATTGTTCCCCGAGCTAGTCATTGGTCCCCTTCGCTGTCCATCTCTGATTCCCTTCTCCCATTGGCCTCCTTTGCCTTAAAGGAAAACTATACCCCCAAAATGAATATTTGAGCAACATGTAGTTTATATCAAAGTAAGTGACATATTAAATAATCTTACCAAACTGGAATATATATTTAAGTAAATATTGCCCTTTTACATCTCTTGCCTTGAACCACCACTTCGTGATGGTCTGTGTGCTGCCTCAGAGATCACCTGACCAGAAATATTTCAACTCTAACTGTAACAGGAAGAAGTGTGGAAGCAAAAGACACAACTTTGTCTGTTAATTGGCTCATGTGACCTAACTTTATAGTTTGTTTGGTATGTTTGTGCGCACCGTTGAATCATATGATCCCAGGAGGCCGTCCTTATTTTTTAAAAAGGCTATTTTCTATTTAGGATTACCAAATGGCACATGCTACTAAAAAAGTATATTATTATGAAAATGGTCTATTTACATATGAGTTTTCTATTGTCTGGAGGGTATAGTTTTCCTTTAAATAGTGCCTTCCCCTTCCCTTCCTTGCCCAAGCTTGCTTCTGTGTACTTAGAGCCTGTCTAAATGTCGTTCCTGTGTATGATTCTGGTTTTTGACTCCTCCTATTTACACTGTTCTGGTTTTTTACTTCTGGTCACTGACTTTGATCCTTGCTGCCTGTCCTGAACCTTGCCTGGCCTTGATTACAATTCAATTTTCTCCTTGTCTGTACTGTGAGTATCCCAGATGTGTTTAGGATCAGTGTTGATTCTGCATCAGAAAGACCGGGGCCCCAAAAGGGCATCAGCGAAGACCAGGGTCTTCAGGGGCAACCTTGTTCACTGAAGCATACCTCCCAACTTTGCCACATTAAAAGGGACAGTCCCGCTTTTAGAGAAGTCCTTTTTGGATTCTGGCACTACCTGCCTGTGGGTAGGGTTGCCACCCAGCCGGTATTTTACCGGCCTAGCCAAGACTGGCCAAGATTGGTATTACAAATTTACCAGCAATGTAGCTGCCAATAAATCTGTATTACCCCTATTAAAGGCCCCTGGCCTGCCCCAACCCATTTAAAAAAACGACCTTTTTCCCCCCGGTGTTGGGTCGTAGCCCCGCCCATTTACGACAGACATGCCCCCTTGTGCGTCATGGTACGCCCCTTTCTTCCAGTCCCCTCGCCACTGCCGGTAAAAGTACATTTCAAAGGTGGCAACCCTACCTGTGGGATGTTGTGGGGCAAGTTTGTGAGTATTGGGCTGCAGTTGGCAGTAAGCAAAGTGCTTGTCTCTCACAGACAGTGTGTGCGTGTAGTGTAAGGACGCTATTCTGTTGATATAAATGTTGTAAGACATTATGCAGTGCTGTGCCAATAGTTGTAATATAGAAGCCCCCAGGAGCTGTATGACTATGTAAATGAAACTGGAGCAGAACTGCTTGCTGCAGTAACTGGAATTGCTGCAAGCCCAGGAGGCGATAGGTAGGGCTGCCGCCTGGCCAGTAGGCCATTGGAAATGATACTTGACCCCAATATTATTAATAGGGAAAAATCTAAATATATAGGAAGGCCTGTATTTTTTTTCCAAAAAAGGTACCTAGCAACCAGGTTGCTGGTTTCTTGGGGCAGCCCTGGTCAGGGAATTAAAATTGACATCCTGCAGCATTTGTGAGAATCTACCAACTGGCAGGGTACTTACTAATGGTCTCTGTGGGTTCCTTGTTAACTAGTATAATACTAACTTAAGAGGAGACTGGATAGTGAGTTTGAGTGTCAAAAAGTTACACTTCATATTACCTTTTACCATACTTTAAGGGGAATGTAAAAGTACAATTATAAATATGTCCAGGTTTGCAAAATGTTACATTCCTATTATACAATGAATATATACCAATATAGAGTATAATATAAATGGATTTGCACTATTCTTTTGAGTTGTTTAATGCATATACTCGTTTAATTATTAATTTCAGGGTTTAGCACTTAATCATGTCATAATACTTGTGTGAAATGAGAAATTGCTTGCTATATCCTTCTCCAAGACAACTGGGTAAGTTGGAGCCAGTAATGCCTTATAAGTGCCAAAATAATACATTTTCAAATAAAATATTGACATATTGAAGTTCTTTTTTAGGATTATTTTAATATATTGCATAAAACAATCACAATGCTGATTTTGATCCCAGTATAAAATATAAGTCTGGGTCCCACAGCAAAATCGGTGCCATCAAAAAATATAAATCAATAGGGCAGCACACATTTCCCCTTTACATGACATTAACTGGATACGATTGAGAATTCAGGTGGAAAACACCTTTTCTGAAGTGTTCATAACTTACCCATTTGATGCTTTAAATCAAATTTAGCTAATTTAGTCAAAGTTTTACATATATAGTCATCCCATATTCTTATTAGATAGAGGTTGGTCTAACCTTGTGACTGACTATTCTTATGTACTCACTGGCTACGGGCTAATACATTTAATGAAAAACACTTACATATTAATTGGCTCAACATTTTGGCTCCAAAACATATTCAGTGTGTTAATTGATGGTCAAATTAGAACAGATTATTAAATTTTATATTTTTTTTGTGATTACGGGAGTAACCCAAAGGTTCTTGCAATTAAATAAGAAAACGAGGAAAGGTTACATGTTTGCACGGCAGGTCTAGAAACACTTCTCACATGTGAGGAACCAAGTCTGGGAGGCAAGCTCATGTAAATGGATTAGTTTCTAAGCAAAGCTTATTTAGATTTATTATAATTTATTTTAATGAGTTTAGTTCTCATAAATGTCACCCCTAAAGCAATGATATAAATCAGAAGTTTTGTATATGTAGATGCCTGCTCTTTACTAAATTAAATGTCTTCTGTTCTGGATAAACAAAATTGCTATATGCATGGGAAAATCCAATGTAAAAGGGCTATGTATGCCAAGAAGTATTTGCAGGTATATTACGTGTTAGAATACACCATAAGCCTATTGCTCATCTCCCAAATGCTTT
This sequence comes from Xenopus borealis, assembly GCA_024363595.1. NCBI lineage: Eukaryota > Metazoa > Chordata > Amphibia > Anura > Pipidae > Xenopus > Xenopus borealis. Next base: position 24,402,506 of record CM044444.1, read on the forward strand.
GTTAGCAGCTAATTTATTCTTTAGAGAATTCATAACATTTAATAAATGAAGAAAACATTTATTAGAGAGAAGTACAGCAGGGCTTAAATGCTTGTAGGGTAATAGAGTTTATTGGCAAAGCAGATTTTCTAAATTATTGTAAATTTCCAAGTTTGAAGGGGATCTTTACACTGTTACTTGACTGCAAATCAGCAATACTGATTTTTACAGCTTGCTAAGAGCTATGTACAACTACATCATAGTTGTAAAGAAAATAAAGCTCTGGGTTACACAAAACCATCTCCTATATCATTATAATCAAATAACTCATTTAAAAATAATTCCTTTAACTCTGTAATGATAAAACTACACTTTGTTTGATCCAAACTAAGATACAATTCATCTTTATTGGAGGAAAAATCACCCTATTTGGTTTATTTAATATTTATATTATTTTAAGTAGACTTAAATGGATACTGTTATGTGAAAACATGTTTTTTTCAAACTGCAATAGTTAGAACAAACTGATTTTTTACTATTTAATTTTGAAATCAGCCATACAGGCTAGATATAGTCAGTTTCCAAGGTGCAGGTACTCTGATAAACTTCAGTCACTAGTTAGTGCTGCAATGATGCATTGCAAGTTGGAGTGATATCATACCCTCCCTCCCCTAGCAGCCCTTCAGCAGAATAAAGGGAAGGTAACCATAACCTCTCCCTGGTAGTATAAGAACAACATTCAATAGTAAAAATCCATGTCCCACTGTGACTCCTTCAGTTACATTTAGTAAGAGAAACAATAGCCTGTCAGAAAGCAGTTCTATAGTGCAGCACTGGCTGCCTACTGGCTGAGATGGCTGCCTACACAGTATTACAACAAAAAATTTACACTTATTGTGTTAGGAATTACATTTTTACATGGTAGAGTGAATTATTTGTAATGTAAACAGTGTAATTGAGAAATAAAAACTACACCAGAGATCCCTCATCTGGAAAACCCCAAGTCCTGAGCGTTCTGGACAACAGGTCCCATATCTGTATTCTTAAAGCAATGTTGCTTGATAAAACTATTCCTCAGGCCTCCAAGGTCACAGATGTCCTAATGTAAAAGGAGAATCCAACCTGATCTATCCAAGTATGGTCTAATACACTTTATCCCTGCAACCAGTTTTCTATTGCAGAACACCAATACATTTTGATCATAAAGCTTAGGAGGGTAACATACCATGATGACATTCACAATGAGACTGATTCCTCCCAAGACAAGAAACATCAGAGAAAGTAAGACTGTTTTTGCATTCCTTTTGTCTGGATCCTGTTCTTGAAAAGACTAATACAAGCAAGGGTTACAGTAAGTAAACATGATTATTTTATATATTAGCAAGAATAAAACATAGGAATATACTTGCAATAAATGATTTGCACATGAAATATGTCAGGGTCATCCTGCTATGAAATAGAGGTCACAAAGTCACATGATATACCCTTAAATTTCTCACTAGCAGTTTATTGGGGTTTAGAATATCTAACTTTAAAAAACCTTGAAATGAGAGCAGAGCAGTGGTAATGTATACACTGTAGAAGAAGCAATAATGCAGCAGTATATGACCTAAGTAAATAACTTTTATCACCCTTGCAACCAGAAGTGCTGCAGTATTGCTCCTTGTGCTCTATTTTAGCAGTGGATGGCTGATGCAGCACTGACAATAATATTTTACAGTTTCTAGAACCTTCCTTAGGCTAGGGTCACACGTGGTTTTAAGTCATTATTAAGTTGCGCTTTTTAAAAAAGCCAAGCGCTGCGTCAATATAAACCCAAAGCACTTGTCAGCTAATGTGTGCAGTTCCTTACAGTTCAATAGGTGACTGTTATTGCCGAGTATTGGTGGTTCAGCCAAAAACTGCATTCCCTTGCGGATGTCTGATTTGCACCTAGTGGAATTTACTCAACGGGGTAGCGTTTGATGTGTATTCACTTTTTTAAAAAGAGCAATGTAAAAATTACTCAAAATGCATGTGTGACCATAGCCTTAGATACCAGACAGAGTCTGAGAGGTACAACACACAAAAAAATAGAAACAGTGCTATATGAACAATTAAATGAAGTGGTGTGTGTTCTATGTTTCCATGTTTAAATGAACAGATGCCCTGCAAGCCATGGTAGATTTACACCATTTGGCTGCTCAGGCACCACTCCATTCCTGGATAACGTAACGCTTAAAACAGGACTTGGTGTGGAGGATCACAGTGTAGAATGCACTTGTTTAAACAATGTCAACTAAAACATCAACTGAAATGAGGTTCACGCCTTACGTCATGGTAGAAAGGCCACTGCTTGTCTAGTGGCTTTATGTCCCTTCTTCCCAGGGGCGTAACTTAATAATAAGGTAAGCAACTGTTTGCAACAATGTATGCACGTAGGCTGGTCTGCAAGGTTAGAAACAATATAACAATACACAACTAATTTAGGAAGGAGGTGGGAGGTTTAAAGATTCAACCCCCACCTTACCTTCCTAGTAACCCAGTTCAGACCGCTATCGTGACTCAATTCATGTAATAATCAAACACCCCCCATGGTGGGTAAAACTTAACTTTTAATTATTAAATTAAAAAAGAGAGGGAGTGGGCACCAGATGTACCCTAACTCCGCTTCGCATACTCCACAAACTCACAGCGTGTAATTAAGCTGTGCTGGACCGTGTCCATAAAATACAATCAATTAAAAGATGCACGGTGGACGGTGATATTATCAATGTTTAGAACAGCATTTCAGTTCATTACAATGCTCATACAGTTCCGCAGGCTTTAGTGGCTCCCATGTTAGCACGCCACCCTCCTCCCACTTGTCCCAGCAGCTCCTACCTATCTACGTGGGGAGCGGTGCTGAGCTAGTCTCTCCACCGTCCACCTATGCTTAGCCCTACGCGTTTCACCGCTCAGCGGCTTCTTCAGGGGCATAGGTGGCGCGTGGACCGAGTTTAGCCGTTTAAATAATCAATGCTGATCGTTCGCGTTTCACGTAACTACAGAGGAAGCAGACCCTGCGGCTGCAGGGGGGCCCAGGAGTTATAGGGGCCCCATGAGGCCCTAATTCATATACAATTACACTAAATACTGGTAAAACAGGTCAACCGCTGGACATTTTGGGGGCCTGAAAAATAATTTGCTGTGGGGCCCAGTAATATCTAGTTATGCCACTGCTTCTTCCGATTACTACCATTGACCCAGTGAATTCCTAGAAGGTATCATACACACTAGCATTGTGGCAAATCTTGATTTCACTCTGTTGAGTCTAAATAATACATGTTCTACCTGTTGCAGCTGATATGGATGTTTCGCCAAGAAAACACACCCACAGATTATAACGGATAATAAAAAATATGTTGCATACAGTTTAAAAAATGTTGCATGATTCTGATACGAAAGGGATCAGATTTGCCCATCAGTAACACCACTGTGTATAGTCAAACTATTAAGGAATCAAGCCAATAAACTTTATAAGCATGCTCACCATACTTTTTAGAGAGATAAAAATATCAGTGCTGCTAATGGGAAAAGTTATATGTTTTTAAACTCTCCAAATTCTGTCTGTTCTGTTGGAAATTGCTTGAAGTGACTGCATATGCCTGCATAATTTGGCTTGACACATTCAGTGCATGTCAATGGATATTTTGGTTTTTCATTAGGCAAATAAACTGCTTGAAGTAAAGTAATCCTTAAAAACTTATATTGAGATCAATCCTCAATTGTAAACATAAGCGAATATTAAGGATGCTATGTCTGTTTTTCTGGTTTTTATACAAAATCATTTATAATGGTTTAGTATATAATAGCACAAGATTTCAGCAATAAATATTTAATTACATTTCCACATGCCACCATTATTTACATGCATTTAGCTTGCAAAATCATACTGCTTGGTAGATGGTAGATAACACAGTGACATCTAATACCTTCAAAATTATATTAGTATTGAAGTACTTGCGTAGGACCCATTATCCATTGTGTCTGGGAACAGGGGTTTTCTGTATAAGGGATCTTTCTGTAATTTGGATATACATATCTGAAGTCTGCTAAAAACCATTTAAACATTAAAGAAAGCCAATAGGATTGTTTTGCCACAATTATGGATTAATTATATCTTCGTATACCTTGTACTTGAGTCCAACTATAATAACATTAATCCTATGAGACAAAACACAGTTATTTGATTTAATTAATGTTTAAATTATTTTTTATTAGACTTAAGATAAGGACACCCAAATTACAGAAAACCCCAGATCTCAATCATTTAGGATGACAGGTCCCATAGCTGTAGTTACCACTGAGTAAAGGCTTTGTTACTTTTACTATAATGTATAAATCATATAGGATTGACAGCAAACAAATAATATTAATGAATAGAGTAGTAGAACTACAATAACAACTTACCCCAATAATCTTTCCAAAGATCACAGCAAATGTTGGGTAAATGCCCCCAGAAATTGCTGCAACAATGACTCCCAGCTGTAAGGAGAACTCACCCGGCGTCGCAAGATGGCGGCATCCTACCAGTTACCCAGCCTACTCCCGATCCGACGTCAGCACTCCCGCGACGGAACGAGTCGCGCGCGCCGACTTTGACGCCGGCGTATGGGCGTCGGCGTCGACTTCGGCGCCGGCAACGGAACGTAAGCGTGCCGACGCGATGACGTCACGGCGTCCAGTTTGGCGCCACCTTGGACTATATAAACCCTCAGTTAACTACAGCCTATGCCCAAGTATAGGTCTTTGTTACAAAGTTCCTGGGTGTGATTCCTGCTATTGATTCCTGCTATTGATTCCTGTTTTGACCCTTGCCTGAATTCTCGTCTACGAACCTTCTCTGCCTGGATTGACCCTTTTGCCTGGACTTTGACCACTCTCTTGCTTAACCCTTCGGATACCTCGTTTGTATTGAACTTTGCTGGATTGACCCTTTTGCCTGGACTTTGACCACTCTTCTGCTTAACCCTCTTGTTACCACGAACTGTGTTGGCGCTGCCTTCTTCCTTGGTCCGCAATCCCCCTTCGGAGCCCTCGGGCCCTGACACCAGCACAATAAAGTACCATTCTGGTTTGTTCAGTGCAAGGATTCGACTCAGGGAGAAATTAGGAAGATCCTCTGCCACCTTTAAATGAAAATAAATATTGTATTGTGTATACATATATATTTACACAAACAATAGAATTTGATAATTTGATTGCTTTGATTCCAGAATGTCAAGTAATTTAAATGTGATAAAATTAGAAATGCTGGGGAAAATGTTATGAATCTTTTTTCTACCTTAGATAAATCTCCCCCTTAGACTGATGTTTTTCCTAAATAGTCACCAGTATAGTGAATGAATTGTCTATTTAAGCTTGCACAGTAATAATAATATGGAAAACCAAAGAGACATGGTGTGCCATAAACTTTAAAGGGCAAGGAAAGTGTAAAATAGAATACGGCTAGAAATGCTGTATTTAGTATACTAAACATAAACATGAATTTACTGCACCACAATCCTAATCAAACAAATTATTTATGCTTTCAAAGTTGGCCACAGGGGGCTGTCATCTTGTAACTTTGTTAAAAATATTTCTCTGCCTCTGGCCCTGCACATGCTCAGTGTGATCTGTGCTGCTTAGGGATAGTCATAAATGATCAAAAAACAAAGATGCTTGAGTTCTGCATGGCTGGTAAGTAAGGCAGGGACTCCCCCTGCTGTTCATAAGTATGATTGTTTCCCTGTCAGAAGTTAGGGACCGTCTAACAATTCCTGTTTTTTTCCTAATTTCACTGCATACAGTCAGGTTTCTTATAAAAACGGTACACATTTTTTAATTAAAGTATAATGGAGATATATTTCTTTTTCATTAAGGAAAAGTAAAAATGGGATTTTATTTCTTTGCCTTTCCTTGCCCTTTAAAGAAACCTCTTCTTCCCGTTTGATGTAAGTAGTAGAACATTTCATTTAGGGACAATAAAATACACATCAAACCTGTGAGCACTTGTTAATATATTTGTTCTTACCTTATTTGTATTATCTGCAGTCTTTTTTGATTTTGAGCTCTTTTTCAACTTCCTTTTACTTTTCCTCCTACTGGATTTTATCTGAAGGTCATTTCTACTGTTGTTCTCTGATTCATTATTATTTTCAGTAACACCATGCTCATAAACATTTTCTTCATTATTTTCATCAGAGTCTGAGGTTTCTTCATCTCCTTCACTTTGAGCTGAATCTTCTTCATGTCGACCATGACTCTGGGATAAGGCAACACATTTGAATAGGTTTTAAGAAATGTTAGTATAAAAATTGATTTAAAAAGTATTATAAATAATGAACCAGATGAACCAATGAACCTAGCATTATAAGAGATAGTTCTGATTATAATGAAAGCAAATGGAAACCAGTTATCATTCACTATATATTTACAATTTAAATACTAAAATTATTAAACTTATATCAAAAATGTGTTCTTGTCATAAAAAACTGGTGGCTATTAAAATAGTAAAATATATGTATCCATTTTGGCAGTCCATTACAATTACCTGTAACATAACAAGTGAATAATAAACTCCCTTTTGATCCATAAGCTCCTTGTGGCTCCCTTGCTCCACTACAACTCCATGATGAAATCCAGCAATGACATCTGCAGTCCTGATGGTAGACAGCCGGTGAGCAATCACAATGGTGGTACGGCCAGTTCTTGCCTTTAGGGAGTAGATTGCAAACGTTATAAAGTACACGTGGGTTTTTGTCATGATTTTTATTATGTATTTTTTATTTCTAAATGACACTGTTTACACTGCAAATAATTCACTCTACAATATAAAATTTAATTCCTGAACTAGCAAGTTTATTTTAAAGTTGTAATATTGGTGTTTAGGCAGCCATCTCAGGTCATTTTGCCTGGTCACATGCTTTCAGAAAGAGCCAGCACTTTAGGATGGAACTGCTTTCTGGCAGGCTGTTGTTTCTACTAGTCAAAAGAAATAAAGTGCTCCTGGAGAACCATATTACTCAGTGTATTATATTTATTGGCATTCCATGCACGACATGTTTCGAGTCGAATGACTCTTCCTCAGGTGCTTCATTGAGGAAGAGTCATTCGACTCGAAACATGTCGTGCATGGAATGCCAATAAATATAATACACTGAGTAATATGGTTCTCCAGGAGCACTTTATTTCTTTTGACTACTGAAGCTGAGTGACCCGACAGAGCCACTACTCCTGTTGATTGAGCCGATCAAAACTGCTGACAAAGTGAGGATATCACCATACTACCTTGTATTCCTGTTGTTTCTACTACTCATCTATCTCTTCTATCTTGTTACCTTCCCATTTTTCGGTTAGGCTGCTGGGGAGAAGGAAGGGGGATGATTTCAACTTGCAGTACAACAATAAAGAGTGACTGAAGTTTATCAGAGCACAAGTCACATGACTTGGGGCAGCTGGAAAACTGACAATATGTCTAGCCCCATGTCAGATTTCAAAATTTAAATATAAAAAAAATATGCTTGCTCTTTTGAGAAATCAATTTCAGTGCAGAATTCTACTGGAACAGTACTATTAACTGATGCGTTTTGAAAAACCGACTGAGAGCAGACAGTTGTACATACCTTATCCAATGCAGACTGAACAATAGCTTCAGTTTGTGTATCCAAAGCAGAAGTAGCTTCATCAAGCAACAGAATTTTGGGATTCCATACTAATGCACGTGCTATTGCAATTCTCTGTTTCTGGCCACCACTCAGCTGGGCTCCTCTTTCCCCAACCATTGTTTGAAATGTCTAAGGATATAATTTTACATACACAAATACATTAAACTGATGGACCCAAAATGAGAATCTGTGGGTGACAATTGAGGAGATATTTTAATATTGATCTCAAAACAAAAATCAATTCTAACCAATTTGTGCAGCCTAAATGTATTTAATGCATATATTGATGATACAAGCACAAGTGTTTCTTCCTGTACAAAGAGTATTTTATAAACATTTTCCATCACTTTTTTACACCATCTTCTAGCATCCAATCTAGCATATTGGAAATCGTGTTCAAATTGGAAGTTCCTGATTGCCTATTCTCAATGTTCAGGCTAAAGAATGCAGAAATACACATACTTTGCCTTCGTAAACCTTGAGTGTTATTTTGTGGAAGTAGTAAAAATATATCCTTTAAAATATTAGATAGAATGTAGGCATAATGACAAGCTGTGATCATTTTTTACAGTAGGCATCCATTCAAGCTGTCCAATGGCTTGGGGAAAAAAGAATTTTCTTACATCTGGGAGTTTGGATATAAAGTCATAGGCATTTGCCTCTTTAGCTGCTTGCTCAATCTCTGCATCGGTTACATCTTCTCTTCCATACTGAATATTTTCTTTTATTGATGCCCCAAACAAAACAGGTTCTTGGCTAACAACTCCTATATTCTCTCGTAACCATTTGACGTTGAGTGAACGTATATCGTGTCCATCTACAGTGATCTAAAAATATAAATATGAGTTGCGACTTTGTAATCAAGCAATTCATTATTAACATCATCCAAGGGGCAGTTTTAGCAAAGGTTGAATTACGAATTCATGTGAATTTTCTTTAACTCTAATAAATTTGAATAAACTTCCAACTCGAATAGTATCTTATTGAAGAAAAAACTGGAACGTCTAAAACTAGAACAAATATACCCGAACAGAATTCAAATCGAATTTGACTAAACTCGAACAGGAAGGCTATTAACATCTTCAAATTGGTCACTGGACCTCTGCCATGGTCTTCTATATGAACTCTGCAGGTTTTAGGTGGTGAATAGTCGAATTTGAGTTGGTTCCAAGGTCAAAGCATGATTAATCTTGAATTTAAATTTGGATTATTCCCTACTCGAATTTGTGAGTTTTGACCAAAAATCCAACTTAAAAATTTGAACCTTAATAAATCTGTCCCATAATGTATTTATATAGTTCTGAAATATTCCACAGATCTTTTATAAAGAAAATTCATTCAGTCCCTATCTAATGCATATGCACTTTTCTCACTACCCCAGAATATCAAGAGTTTAATATCAGTTGATACCTCTAAAGCTCTTTATACATACCTCACCCTTAGGTGGATCATAGAATCTCTGCAGTAACTGAATGGTTGTGCTTTTGCCACAGCCACTGGCCCCAACAAGGGCTATTGTCTTTCCAGCTTCAACCTTGAGGTTTAGACCTTTCAAGATCTGTAATAGAACATAGGAGGAGATATAAAGACCAGCTCATTACTAATAATTCATACATCTCAAGGAAACTTACATAAAAAATGGTAGCACTTGTTAATTCATTCCAGTACATGTACAGGACCTATTATCCAGAATGCTCTGGACCTGGTGTTTGCTGGATAATGGATCTTTACATAATTTGGATCTTCATACCTTAAATCTACTATAAAATCATGTAAACATTAAATAAACTTAATAGGCTGGTCTACAGGAGATGGCTATTCTGTAATTTGGAGCTTTCTGGATAATAGATTTCCAGACAAGGGATCCAATACCTGTATTAATATAATAATATATACATATATTAATTAATATATATGTTGTTTTCATATGTTATAGTAATGGCTCAACTAAAAAGTTTATAAAATGTTAATACAGTAGTTGATATTTTACTAATACTCAAAAATCTGAATTTTTTACACATTTTTATAGCCATGTCCTTGTGAACGCAGCACCTCATCTGAACATTTGTGATGACCACTATACAAGTGAAAAAATGAATTCTATAAATAGATCTACTCATCTAAAGAGCAAAAACTAGTGGTTTTGCTGTAGTTGCAGCTCCATATTGTTTAGGGGCCCATTTACTAAGGGTCGAAGTGAATTTTTGAATAAAACTCAAATTTTTAAAATTCAAATTTTGAAGTAATTTTTGGCTACTTCGACTATCGAATTGACCAAAATTCAATTCAAATTAAAAAAAATTTGAAAATTCTAATTTCAAAGTACTGGCCCTTTAAAAAAATTAGAATTCGACTATTCACCACCTTAAAGCCGAATTGCCATTGTAGCCTATGGGGGACCTCCTGGAAGCTTTCCTGAAAATTCTTCCAAGTCCTAGGAAATAGTTTTTTTTTAATTTTTTTTAAATCGTTCAAATCGTTACATGGGAACGATGTGAACGTTCGATTTTAATTTAACCATTGGCCATTTTCGATCAAATTAAAATGACCCCCCAAAAGAATTCAATGGTCAAATTTCTTTTTTTCCCGCACTCTTAGGGGTAGATTTACTACATTCACATAAATTCACATGAGGGATTCAAATATTTTTCAATCGAATTTTCAAAAAGATTTGAATTTCGAAATATGCAAATTAGGCAAATTCAACCAAATTCAACCATCGAATATTCGAATTTGAATGATTCAAATTTAATTTTATTTCGAATATTCGAAAATTCAATGGTCGAATACTTCCCCTTTAAATTTAAATTTGATCACCTACTTAGCCAGATTAAACCTACAGAAATGGGGATCATTCCCTAAGATCGAATAAGAAAAATTTGATCGATCTCTAAAAAATCGATCGAATATTCGATTCGAATTCGATTTGAATATTCGATCGATCGAATTTTCCCTATTCGATCGTTCGAATTGCGCTAAAAAATTTAAAAAAAAAAAATTTTTTTAATTCCCCACTATTCCTCCACTATTCCCTGGTCGAATTTAAAATTTTTTTTTTATTCGAAATTCGACCAATAGTAAATCTGCCCCTTAATGTTCACATTTTCTATCCAACACAATTAAAGTTTACTGAGGTGTCCGTAATCTGAAGGGAAATATAAGTATTTCCAAACTTTGACACCCCCATGTTATTTATATATAATTTAGAGAATCCCCTGAAATGTTGGCTGTTGGTGAAGTGCTGGAGATAGGGTTCAGCAACAGATGCAGGGTCATAGGCTAGACAGCTTTGTTACATGCAATGCAAATATTTAAGGATTCCAAAGCAACTTATGTTTTATAAATACTTTTTAACAAAGGGCAAAACTCATTTCTGCAGGATAAGGCCTGATAATCAGTTATCTGTTTAAGACCTTCCATTGGTAGACTATACACATGGTGCTTCTCAGCCTAAAACTTGAAAAGCACCACAGATTGCCCCCTATGGCTTCATTTGCTTCAATCAGAAGTCTGAAATCTCAGGTACAGGAGCCTTTTCAGCTCAAAATAGTTTTTCAGGCAGAAAAGCTTCAGGCCTTTCATGCTGAATTCAAAGTGAGGCAGAGCAAGTGTTGTAGAGTTCTTACGTCAATTGAAATGCCAGACGTTTAACATATTTTAACAATAAAAACATCTTTGAGCTCTTATTACATGCTTTGGTTTTCTTTGTACTAGTTTCCAAAGTGTAAATAAACTCCACATGGAAGACCAAAACTTACTATAACCATTACTATAATTTTCATTAAAATCACTTTTCACACTTACTGGTATATCTGGTCTTGAAGGGTAGGAGAAATGAATATTTTTAAATTCAATATTTCCTATCAGACGGTCTGGTTTATGTCCTTGTTTGCTACTACTGTCAATGAGACGTGGCTAAAAAAAATGGAATGATAATTTTAATTCATACATTCCATCAGTCCTAGGTCTTACCTAAATATATTACTTATCATTCATTTAGTGGGGCTCCAATACAAAAAATATGGATGTTGAGCTAAAAGGTTAAATGTAATTCAAAATGAAAAGTGGCTACAAACATGCTCTTTTTATTGTTCAATATGGAAAAAATAACATTGTCCTTGGAAAAATGGTCAGCAGCATAATTAAATCACATGGTAAAATTTCATACATCTGCGTTATAAGTTAAACAGCAATGGACCAGATTCAGATCAGTGAGACCAAGGTTTATTATTAGTGATGGGTTAACTTATTCACCAGGGGCGAATTTCGTGAAAAATAAATGTAGACGCCATCAACAAAACTTTTGACGTTGGTGTCAGAACTTTTTTTTGCGGATGATTTACAAAATTATTCCTCACCAGTCAAAAAGTTGGCGCCGGCATAAGAAGTTTTATCGCCAGCGTCGAAAGTAACGCTGGTATCAAACTTTGCCGTTTCACTACTTTTTCACAGATTCATGAAATTTGCCCATCACTATTTATTATGTGAAAAGTCAGAGAGGAGATTAAATATGAAATGCAATTCAATTTAGAAAAACGTAGCTCATGGTTTATCATGTGAAAAGTTTCTACGGAGAAAAATGCTGGAAGTGAAATAGCAGAAAGGTTTTTCTCTTTGAATTGAATCTCTTCCATGAGTTTTCCTCTGATAAATCACAAAGTAACCTTTTCTCACTGACCTGAATCTGGCAAAATATCTGTTATAATTAAAAATACAATTGTAACTTGCAGAAAAGACTCTTATTTTCAGCTAATATTAAGAAAAGTAAATGTATTTTCTTTCATACAAAATAAACTTTTTCGAATAATTCACAAAACTATGGAAGGCTTGCATAACACCTCATGTAGTTGCATTGACCTATAGAAAACATTTATATAAAATGTAATTATTTGAATTGTTGTTTAACGTTTATTTTAGAAGGTGTCAAATTTAAAGACAAATGAGATCTTACTTGCTTTATAATCTTGTACACTTCATAGGCTGCTCCACGAGCACTTGCAATGCTTTCTAAATTTGGAGCAGCCTGGCCAAGTGAAAAGGTACCGATCAAAACTGAGAAAAACACCTGTGGCATTTAAAAAAAAAGAAGGTGAAAACAATTTAAAGTCTGTTGATAAGAATACTTTTTTGCATTTCATTAAACTTTAAAGCTTTGGAAAATTAACATGTTTTGTGGTATAGAGTCTTAGGGGCAGATTTACTATTGGTCGAATTTCGAATTAAAAAAAAATTAAAAATTAGACCAGCAAATTTTTTTGGGGGGTCATTTTCGAGCGAAAGAATAAATTCATTCAAAGATAAAAGATATGTCCTTGAATGTCATTCAAAGATAAATATGTTCCTAAATATTTGTATAAACATAAATAGACTGTTACATGATGACGTGATATAGCCCCAGAACTGGAATTTGCATTCAGTTTTAATGAAAAACTGTATAAAATATTTTGGTTTTTAGGTGTAAATAAAAATGTATATGTATTGCAAAATGGAGAACCCTACATATAAGTAAATAATCTGAGGCTAGTAAAAAGCATGTACAGCAGGTTTTCATAAAGGCAAAAGGTTTAATTTACCTAGTAGCCCTAGGCTATAAATCAGTGTTTTACATAATTACAAATATTGTTCCTATTTTTTGACAAAAAAAAAGTTGTGAAATTTGCTAAAGCATTTATTGATTTATAATTTTCCTTATAGTTCATGCTTAAAATTATTTTAGATGTTCCACCTATGTAAATATATATATACACTGATGGGACCGGTTATTCAGAATGCTTGGGACTTTGGATCTTCATACCTTAAAGGGGATGTAAAAGCAAAGGATAAAATCCCATATTTACTTTCTTTAATGAAAAATAAATTATCTCCAAAATACTTTAATTAAAAAGGTCTACTGTTTTTATAAGAATCCTGACTGTATGCAGTGAACTTCTGCCTTAATTTACAGTACTTGCTCTGACTGAGGCGGATAGGAAACGTCAGACGGTCTAACTGCTCTGCACAGAACGCAGTCTGCATATTCTGCTTTTATGGCAGATTTTTTACTTGTGCTGTTTTAATAATTTATGACAATCTCTAAGCAGCCCAGATCACACTGAGCATGTGCATGGTCTTGGTCTTGCAAAGATATTTGACAAAGTTACAAGATGGTGACCCTCTTTGTGGCCAACTTTGAAAGCATGAATCATTTGTTTACTTAGGCTTCTGGTGGAGTAGATTCATGTTTAAGTTTAGCATACAAAATACAGCATTTCTAGCATTATTTTATTTTAGACTTTAGTTTCCCTTTAAGTCTACTAGAAAATCGTGTAAACATTAAATAAACCCAGTATGCCGCTTCCAATAAGGATTTGTTATATCTTACTTTTGGATCAAGTACAATGTATTACAAAGAAAAGGGATAGTTTTAATAATTTGGATAAAATGGAGTCTATTGGGAGGCAGCCTTTTGTAAGAGCTTATACAAGAGCTTTTCAGATAATGGGTTTTCAGATAATAGATCCCATACCTTTGTATATTTCATGAATCCAAAAGCCAACAAACTTCAAGTTTTCAGTCTTGCAATAATATGTAGTGCTCTTAAATGATACAACAAGTTTTATTAAAATTATTTAATACTAATCACAGCAACCAAAAACTTAACTTACAATTAAAACTCTTCCAATGCTGTATGTCTTTGGTTCATCCACTGTTAATTTTGTCCTGTACCAAAACCCCAACGCGTATGCTCCAAAGATGAGAAATTGAGTAATTCCCATAGATAAATTTGTTGTGATTGATTTTCTAATGCCAACTTGTTTTGCAGTCTCTAGGTTTTTATTATACCTGCAAAAAGATGGATTTACAATGTTGTTAATAATGACCTCTACATTTAATTCCCCTGCCCCAAACAAAGAAACATTAAAGAGAGATTTTTAAATTGTTGTCAGTATGTTACAGTTCTTTTGCTCAATTTATTTATGAAAGGAAGACAATAATTTCTTCAAATTAAATAATATTTTCAACAAAAAAATATACAGTATATATATAAATATACTTCTCCCCATAATCAAGCATCATAATGGGTTTGCTAGCTTCGTTATATCTACCATTGTAGGTAAATTACATTGTAAACTCGATTTAAGAGGCCTATTTTATAATGATTTTTTTTTTTAAATAGGTACAGTATGCTGTTTGCTCTAGTTTCTCCCCATACTGAAAGGACATAATGGGTTTACTAGCTTCTTTATATCTACAATTGTAGGTAAATTACATTTTAAACTCAATTTAAGAGGCCTATTTTATAATGATTTTGCTTAGAGAATGTTTCCTAATCATGGAGATGAATAAAAGATAACACTGATTTTATTGGAGTTGCTGCAAAAAACATTGCTGTAAAAACTTTTGAATAATGAGTTTCAAGTTAGAATAATTCTGACATTGAGTGAATGATTTAGCAAATGAGAAAACATCCAATGTAGAACATCTAAAAGCTTGCAAGTTAATGTAGAAGTCAATGGGAGGCAGTCCTAAGCTTATTGTAGCAATTCTTTTCAGTTCAAGTTTTTAAATTTTTAGAAAATTTTTAAAGCTTGTACATCCAGTGAAAATGATGAGTCGAATACAAATTCAATGCATTCAAGTTTTTTTTAATGGTTTTATTCAATTAGTCGATTGAATTCAATTAGTTTATTGAAAAAACCCTCAAATTCACAAATTAGAATTTTAATAAATAGTAAATTAGTAAACTCACTGTTTCAGTGCCTTCTTCTGTCCATTAAAAGCAACAACGGTTCTTATTGCTGTGAGAACTTCTTCAGCCACAGCTCCAGCTTTTCCATAAGCGTTAAGTTCTTTTGATGTAAAAGTAGCAAGAAGCTTAAGAAATGAAAGACATTCATATTTATTTGAACAGTATTTTTAACTCTTCCATTTGAAACCCCCCAAAAATAGCCTTGTGACAAACTAAAGTTGGCGACTTTTTCTGTGTTAAACTCTAATTTCACACTTCTGCACACAAATCTGCCCATAGATGTTCATAAGGAAAGGGTTGACAGGGCTTCCTGTGAGCCTCTAAGGGTTACAGTAGATTGATCAAAATGTGAAACTACTAAGTTTAACACAGAAAAGCTCATACACTCATTCACTTTCTATTCATTCCTATGAGTTTTTTTTATTTATGTTTTTTGAACTCTAACTTAAATATTCTTCTGAAAATCCCATAGCAATGAATACAATCTAAGAGGCAGCTTTACGAACAGTGGAATATCAATGTTAAAAAACTTGAAATTCTACCATCAAATTTTTTAAAGTGTTTTTTTAGATCGAAAACAGACCGTTTTTGATAGAATAGGTCCATTTTCAATTGAATACAAATCATTTGAATCGTTTGATTTGAAAGATTTTCACAAAAAAAATTCCAATTTTCAAAAACAGTCCTTAAAGGTTCTAGGAGGTCCATCATAGGCTAAAACAGCAATTTGGCAGGTTTAAGGTGGTGAAGGGTCGAATTTTAATTTTTTAAAGAGACAGTACTTCGATTTTCCAATGGCCGAATTTTAAAATTCGAATCAAAATTTTACATTTTGACCAGTTGTAATAAGGGTTGATTGCAGTGAAAATTATGTTTCCTATCCAACTTTTCTCTAAAAATTAATTTTTTAAACAATTCTCTGAGAGGCAGATTTACTAAGGGTTCAAGTTAAAATTCGAATTAAAATAATTGGAGTTACAAAGTAATTTTTTGTTTTTTTGGCCAAAATTCGATTCCAATTGAAAAAAATTAGATTAGAATTTTAAAATTTGACCATTCCAAAATCTCTTTCTCTTGTCTCTTTAAAAAAATTGAATATGACCCTTCGCCACCTTAAACCTGCTGAATTGCTATTTTAGCCAATGGGGGACCTCTTATAACCTTTAAGGAGTGTTATTGAAAATTTTTGAAAATCAAATTTTTTGGGAGAAATCATTCGAATCAAACTATTCAATCGAAGAATTCAAACGATTTTTATTCAATCGTAAATGGACTTATTCGATCGAAGATGGCCCATTTTCGATCAAAAAAACCCTTTAAAAAATTCTATGGTCAAATTTCAAAAATTTTTTACTTCAATATTCGACCCTTGTAAGTAAATCTGCCCCTTAAATTCTAAAAAAAAAAAATTTGAAGAAGTTTCAATAAAAAATCTTTCCAAGTAAAAGCCGTCGAGGTCCCATAGTCAATGAAAGCTTCATAATCTTAAGCCATTCAGACTGTTAGAGGTTTTAGTTTTTTTTCTCTAGGAATTGTCCAAAAAAACTAAATATTTTTTTAGAGTTAGAGATAAGTGGAGGCTTATTTATAAAAAGTTCAATTTAAAGGAGAACTAACAGGCCCCCTCCACTGGCCCCCACCTCCCCTCTACACAGTACTACACCAAAATATGTGTCTAGGAATACCGATGGTGGAGAACATGGCACCCCTCTGCTTCACTGTTCTGCAGGTATGGATCAGTATTCCTATACTGGACACATATTCTGGTGCAGCACTCTGCAGGGGGGAGGCAGGGAGTTGGCCAGCAGAGGAGGGCCAGTGGGGACTTTTGGCTGCTGAGGTTTATGAAACCACGACTAAAAACTCATACACTTTAAAACTAGGATTGTCAATGAATTTATTAAAAGATCTGAATATAAAAAGTATTAAATAAAAAAGTGCCGAAAAAATTATGAATACCTCAAAAACCTTTACAAATTGGAGTTTTCCTCTCCTATTTTAAAACCCCCAAAAACCTAAAATCCAAAATTGATATTCAACGTTAGTAAATGATATAGAGATATTTAGAGATATTTAGAGATACTTAGAGATATTTCTTTTTGTTCCTATTTTTTATATGTGAATCTTTTAATAACTTTTTATGGCATTTATGCGTTTTAGCCCCTTTGCTCCCCTGCTTGCATGGAAAATCTTTAATTTTTCAAAACTGGTGGGTATTTTTCCAGTGCACAGTATTGTAGGGACTGAACAAAGGTGGCTAGATTACCTTTGTCTGTGAAATTTTGGGCTACACTGGTTAGAATTAGCTCCATTCTATGGATGCTCTGCATCCCTAGAAAACATTTTTTTTTGTATTTGGCAAAATATGTGAGTCTTCCGTGATGAATTCAACTGGATCCCAAAATCAATCCCAATTTGTAATTTAGCAAAATCCTGAGGAAAATAAATCCATTGCAAAATTTAAAGTCACATGGATTTAAGGATTAGGATTTAGTTTGGCCAGCCACTAGTATTTGGCCAGATCTGAATCCTGATGAAAAAAGGCACCCCATCAGATACTTAACATGACAACTCTTGGCTATGGATATTTATTTAACATATTTGTTGTTCACAACAATGAAATGTATTGCTTTTCAATAATAGCATAATGACTATTTTCTGGACTTACTTTTGTCCATATTGCGGCAGACACTCCAAGAAGAGGACTCACTGACATGATGACTAATGTCAGTTTCCAGCCATGTACAAATCCTATAATAATACCAGATATGAAGGTGGCAAAAAACTGAAGAAATATGCTAATCTTATCTCCAAGGCCTTCATGTATGGTGTTTATATCCCTAGATGACAAAAAAATATATAAAATGAATCAGGAATGAGACAAGATGACAGGTCTCTGTGAAGCATAATAAGAAACAGAATAATGATTTTATATGATATAGGGCTTACATGGTAAGCTGTGTAAATGGTAATATTCAGGAGTTATGTGTATTGTTATTAGTATTTATTCCACTAAAGACTGATTTACTTCATGTATACAATATTATCACTGTGTTTGCTAGCATAAACAATGCATACTCTATCAGCCTGGTGTTCAGTGTTCCAATCTGAGTGGCATCAAACCAAGACATTTCCTGATGAAGAACAGCTTTGAAGAACATCCGTCGAATCCTAGTGGTCTGTCTGGAAGCCGTCAACACGAATGTCCACACTTGAAAAAGCGACAAGAGAAAAATAGAGCAGCCAATGGCAACATAGTAGTAAGAATACCTGTCAAATAAAGAAAACACAATGTCACAAATGATGTCCTTTAAACCGGGAGCTGTAGTCAAGCAACATGATGGATGGATTCTAAAGGCAACACTGCTTGATAAAGCCAGTGACCTACTAAATTCATAAGAATCCTTTATTGAAATACCTCCCACATCTTCTAGCTCTAAACACCCACCAGGTCCTATCTGAATTGTCCTACTTGCTAAAGTGGATTTTTTCAGGGCCTAATGAGCAACAAATATATGTTAAATCAAGTCAAGTCAAGATTGGGCAATAGCATTTCTTGTGTTAATAACTATTTGGTTTATATAGGTTCCTTACTTGGTCATTTCCACTTCTATGTCTATTGATCCAATGTGTCCACAGGATGTAGAAGTTGTAGAGATGTTTGTATCTAAACAACAAATCATATGTAAGATTTTTAAGACAGTTCAAGATATAAAATATTACCACATACATGCATAAGTCACAAACTCAACAGTATTGTTTAAAAAATGTGTGACCTATTACACAGGTGCTATATTGCACTGTATCAAATTAATTACAATATTGAATAT
Source organism: Xenopus borealis (assembly GCA_024363595.1). Taxonomy (NCBI): domain Eukaryota; kingdom Metazoa; phylum Chordata; class Amphibia; order Anura; family Pipidae; genus Xenopus; species Xenopus borealis. The sequence continues at coordinate 24,421,711 of CM044444.1, forward strand.
TTTAAGACTTTAGTTATTACTGTCTGAGTGTAAACCCTGGTGAGCGAAACTTTATTTTCTGTCTGTCTGTACACAATTAGGAAAATCCACTAAAAGGCAAATTTTGCACCACTTCTTCAGATTTGCAGCACATACAATAATTCATCAATATGCGAAGTTACATTTCAGCAAACGAATGCTGGAGAAGTTTCTCCAGCAAAACTTTGTCAGAGCAAGCATTTCATAGTGATCTTTTTTTAAACACATCAGTTAATAGTGCCGCTCCAGCAGAATTCTACTCTGAAATCCATTTCTCAAAAGATTTCTTTATATTTCATTTTTAAATCTGACATTGGGTTAGGCATATTGTCAATTTCCCAGCTGCCCCCAGCCATTTCATTTGTGCTCTTATAAACTTCAATCACTCTTTACTGCTGTACTCAAAGTTGGAGTGATATCACCCCCCTCTCCCCCCCCCCCAGCAGCCTAACAACAGAACAATAGGAAGGTAACCAGATAACAGCTCCCTAATACAAGATAACAGCTGCCTGGTAGATGGAAGAACAGCACTCAATAGTAAAACCCACGTCCCACTGCATACTATTCAGTTACATTGAGAAGTCAAAAAAACAGCCTGCAAGAAAGCAGTTCCCTCCTAAAGTCCTGGCACAAGTCACATGACATGGGGCAGCTCGGAAATTGACAAAATGTCTAGCCCCATGTCAGATTTAAAAACTAAATACAAAAACATCTGTTTGCTCTTTTGAGAAATGGATTTCAGTGCAGAATTCTGCTGGAGCAGCACTATTAACTGTCGAGTTTTGAAAAAACCATGTTTTCCCATGACATTATCCCTTTAACACACTTATGCTTTGGTCAATTTAAATAGGGCAGGTACATATAGGTCATATATGTGTCTTTATTAGTGAAATTGCTGGAAATAGGCAATTATTATTAAAAATGTCCAAGGAAGCAAAATAAAGACAAGATAGATCTTCTCCTATTGTCCTAGAAATTAGCACACCAAATGTGACATAACTCTGAAATGGTTAAAAGAATTGTAAAAAAACCTACATTTAAAAGCTACAACTTTTAAACATAATCACACTTTAAAATATTTTAAAAAGTCAACGTTTTAACGTTTATACCTTTTCAGCATACAGGACATGATGTCATTCACATAAGATTGAAAAGGATGTAGCTTCATCTTATCCAGGGGTCCCCAAACTTTTTTGCTCGTGAGCCACATTTAAATTTAAAAAAGAGTTGGAGAGCAACACAAGCATGAAAAAGTCCATGTGGATGTCAAATAAGAGCTCTGATTGGCTTTTTGGTAGCCCCTATATGGACTGGCAGCCTATGGGAGAGAATGTTTGGCAGGACATCTGTTTTTCATGCAACCAAAACTTGCCTCTAAGCCAGTAATTCAAAAATAAGCACTTGCTTTAAGGCCACTGGGAGCAACATCCAAGGGGTTGGAGAGCAACATGTTGCTCGCAAGCTACTGGTTGGGGATCACTGATCTTATCAGTTCAATAGGTATAACCTGGGGAAGCAGACTTTGACCAATAAGGAATCCAAGAGTTAATTAAATATTTATCGTAGGAAATGTTGCTGATGTAATTAAGGAACAACAATTGAAACTTTTTGCATCTACATTCTTCTTACAGCCAATTTTTTATGTATGACTTGTTTACGCTGAGTTACTGCTAAGTGGTTGCTTTATCTGAATTCAGACAAATGATTTGTGCATAAAAAAATACAGTGATGCAGGTACGTGACCTATTATCCATAATGCTTGGGACCTGGGGTATTCCAGATAACGGATCTTTCTGTATTTTGGATCTTCATACCTTAAGACTACTAGAAATGATATAAACATTAAATAAACCCAACAGGCTGTTTTTGCTTCCCATAAGGATCAATTATATCTAATCAAGTACAAGGTAATGTTTTATTATTACTGAGAAAAAGGAAATCATTTTTTAACATTTGGATTATTTGATTATAATGGAGTCTATGCGTAATTCGGAACTTTCTGGATAATGGGTTTCCGGATAAGGGATCCCATACCTGTAGTAGATAGTAGTGAAATATTTCCCTACAAGCTTTATATATATATATTTCAAGAGTCGAATTGAAAATGTGAACTAAAAAAATTTGAATTTCAAAGTAATTTTTGGTTACTTCGACTATTGAATGGGCCAAAATTTGATTGAAATTGAAAAAATTTGATTTGAATTTAAAAATTCGACCATACGAAAATCGAAGTACTGTCTCTTTAAAAAAATTCTAATTTGACGCCTGCTGAATTGCTGTTTTAGCCTATGGGGGACCTCCTATAACCTTTAAGGAGTGTTTTTGAAATTTTTGAAATATCTAATTTTTTTTTGTGAATTCAATCAAAAATGGTCGATTCAAAAATACACTTCTAAAAAAATTGATGGTCGCATTTTGAAGTTTTTTCACTTCGAAATTCGACCCTTGATAAATCTGCCCCATAGTGTATCGATCGTTCCAATTCCATGTGGGCTTTTAAAATACTGTGCATAGGATTTATGATATGACAAGTGATTTAGGATGTTTTGGTGTCATGTTATGGGCAAGCAAACAAAAACCCCAAATTTCCCCCATGAGCCTTATCTCACCTGATTACTTTCATCTACTTGTCATTCTGCTTTCTCCTATAGAAACCAATCATTCTAGCCTGTTACAAGAAACAGTTAATACTTATATCTTTGTGTCCCCATAAGCAAACATTATGGATTCTACTCACAATTTGCAGCGATTCCACTTTGAACAAAAGAATCTGTCATTGTCCCAAAGACAATAATCATAATTGGAAGTCCAGTTCCAGACGCAAGCCCACAGAGAATGCCAACAATCATCAAAATGATGTCCCAACCATCGGCAAAGCTAAACTATAAAGGAAAGAATGATTGATAATTTGTATCTCTCACCATAAAATATCAATTTCTTTTCAGTCACAGTGTGAGTTGTAACAAACAAGGGAAAGTTTTGCTCACCACTAATTTTTAAAACCATTAGGCAGGGTGCAATGAGGCTGTGACCACAAAATACATATAGACAAATACAAGAGGTCCTCTGCACTCAACCCATTATCAATATATTTAAGACATTGAGACATTCTGTGCATACAGCTACTAAAAAATGCCTTCCCCTTTAAACAAAACAGGGATTGTTTGTCCATATATTACAATATATTTAAGCTGCCAACTACGTCAAAGTCATCCCATATCTGGCCAGTCCTACTCTCAAATTGCATCTGATTCATGAAGAATTCTATTGCTTCATTATACATTTTACAAAGGTACTAAATTTTGCCTGCTTTCAAAGTAAAACTCCCAAACTTGTTTGCCCTTTTATTAAACACCAAAAAGGCCAACCGAGTTTGGAAGTTTTACTTTGAAAGTAGCAAGTAAGTTGCAGGTAAAACTAAGTCCCTTTGTAAAATGTATAATGAAGCAATAGAATTCTTAATGAATCAGATGAAATTGAGCGTAGGACTGGCCAGATATGGGATGACTTTGACGTAATTGGCCAGCTTAAATATATTGCAATATATGGACAAACAATCCCTGTTGTTTAAAGGGTAAGGCATTTTAGTAGCTGTATGCACAAAATGTCTCAATGTCTTAAATATATTGATAATGGGTTGAGTGCAGAGGACAGTGTGAGTTGTTACATCTGTTAGAGCTTACTGAATAAGGTGTGTGTTGTGTTTGGTAGCCAGTATTGATTGGAACAGGTTGACATTTTGTCTTTCAGTGGAGAAAATGGCACATGATATAGACGATAGTTGCTGATGATGAGTCTTATATTGCAGTATGCAAATCATGGGAAATCCTTGGAAGCTTATAAATACCCATAGAAGCTCTGTAAATGTTGCCTCATGAGGAATCCCAATAGCTATATTAAAGACAAGGCCTTGTCACAGAAATGCAAGAAAACATATACTTGGTTTAGACAAAAATAAAGCATCCTGTTTCAGATAAAGACCTGAAAATGTAGGTATTAAATTAAATATCACTAATTTGTATCATATCACACATTTAACTTATAAAGCCTTTGAAAATGAACACTAACCAGCTCAAAAAATCCCACCATTGCTGTTGGAGTGCTGTCTTCCTTTTCTTTTCTGTGGATTAAAAAAATATTTAAATCAATGTAACTGTTTGTTAGGGGTGTAATGTAGTAGCAAAGTGAAGTATTTCTATTGGGCAGATATTATATGTGGTATAAAAAAAAAAAGAGCCAAATAATTTGAAATTGAAATAAATGAATTTTCCATTTAAAAGTAACTGTGCAAAAATTGGCATTTTTTAAACCCATTTTTCTTTGATCAACTTCTGACAGAACTACAAAGGTCTGAAGCAGTGTAAAATAATGGAGGCAAATCTGTTGTTCACATGGCGTAATATGAAACACACCTTGATAAATTCACAATTTGTTTTAAACTGCTCATTTGACAAAGCATTATAAATAGGCCCCCAAGTCTTGCATGGCATATCAATCAATCAGAAGGTTTCTTTTTGATGGCAGATCAGTCAGTGCTACATGCTGATTGGCTGCTCTATAACAAACTTTGCCCCTGCTATTACCGTTATATTTTCTACCTCCCACATTCAAGTTATTTAACATATTTGTGTTCTTGTGAGAAGCTACAGTATAATTACTGGAAATGAAGAATGTGAATATACGGATGGTAGAAGCTGCTCAATGCTAAGCCAATTAACACACTACTAAAGCTGGCCATAGACACAAAGATAAAGTCGTACTAATCAAAGTTTTGTACAATTTTTCGGAACTGTGTGGATCTTCCTGAGATTTTTCGGACAGGTTAGAAGATCCATTGGACAGTTTAGAAGATTACTGTTGGCTAATGTGACTTTCACTGCTATTTGTGGGACATAACTTTCGTACGATTGCTGTCATGGCCATTTGAATGGTTAGTGGCAGTTCAGATACAAGGCTAAAATCTGTGTGTCTATAGCCAGCTTAAAACATTTGAAGTATGTTTATAAGGAACCTTACTTCTTCTTAAAAAATCCATATTTGCCTGGATTTTCATCTTCCTGAAAGGCAGGGTTGTCATATCGAATTGATACGTTTAAATCATCTAGAAAACAAAATAACATTTTACAGTCACCCTCTTGGCTGTATAAACATTCTTGCTTGTCACACTGCTTTGTCTTAGCACAAAGCAAAGGAGATCTGTGGTTATACCAGTTATTGACAGTTTAAAGGACAATACTGGTAAAACAAGCTGCTAATTTTTAGATAAAGCATATTGTTACATAAAGAGTAGTTTCCATACATCACAGGAGAGAAGACTGCAGGTCTAGTTTTGCCATCCCTGTTCTTGGAGGTCATTAAGACATGCAACAAAACAGCCCAGAAATATTACTATTATGCACATCAAAAAGCTCAACTAATTGATACTTTCTCATTAAATACAATGGGCAAATATTTCTAAAGAAAAAAAGTTACAATAAATTCTGCAGAAATGACCATGAAATGTCATTGCATGAATTGATGAATTGGAATGTTGTGTTATTTGTGTTATTTTCCTCCAAATCTAAAAAAACATACCTGTGGGATATTTGTTTTCTGTTGTATGTATTTCTTTAACTATGATATGAAAATGAGAGAATAATATAATAAATAGTCTTGAGTTGGCTGCTTGTCTAGCAACTCATAGCTGTGGGGGTCACTAAGGGGATTATTTACAAAAAAAAATTCAAATTTTTCTTACCACTTCGACAAAACTCCTGTCCACATTTTTACCGTATTTATCAGTCGATAAATATCATGAAAAAAAAATTTTTTCTACAAAAAAATTGCGTATGCTGCTTTAAAACACCGACCACAAAAATTCAGACTTAAATAAACAACTCATAAACAACAACTTAAATAAACAAGCCAATTCATGCACTCCATTAGCCTCTGTAAAGTGCTGATTAAAATGTCTATTTTATAGAAAAACAAAAAATACATGAAAAATGTAACTTACTTGTTCTGTGTTTGTCTTTTAAATCACTTGCAACGTCCTTCATACTGGTGCAGTTGTTTATAATTTGAGAATTTCTGCTCATGTTTGAAATAAAAGGAATTCCTAAAATATGGATTTTTTTTAAAGTCCTGTATAAAAAATAATCACAGAGTGTAAGTAATGCAGTAGTACAATTAAAGCGAGAATTATGCAAGGAAATCTAGGCATGCTTCATTATAACTGTGTGGTGAAGACAAAACAACACATCATTTGCTTAATTGCTACAGGGGATGCATCTAGCTAAATGGTAAATTATGATTCTCTTGAAAATTTCATGTAAATGCCTGTGAACATCATCGCTAATAATCTTGCATCCGTTTGTTCATTGTGGCAATGATTTGGGGAAAATTAAGTTTTCTAGGAACTACTGATTGCATACTGTATATTTCAGTTTAACTTCCCCACCCAGAATTGGGTATCAAGGCACTTTATAAAATAAATACACTAAAGCTAAAATGTTTTTAGAAGGGGAGCCATTGGGAAGTTTATACAACTACAGTGCAATCAGGCAGTGTATTGTTACTCTAAATAAACAAAAGATAAGGGAGCATATATGATAAAACATTCTGTATGAAATTCTCTAGACTTACTCTACACAGTTAATTTGGGTTATAAAAAAAAAAGTCCAAGCTTAAAGGGATACTATCACGGGAAAAGATGTTTTTATTCAATATGCATCAGTTAATAGTGCTGCTACAGTAGACTTCTGCACTGATATCTATTTCTCAAAAGAGAAAGATTTTTTTTTAAATTCAGTTTTGAACTCTGACATGGGGCTAGACATTTTGTCAATTTCCCAGCTGCCCCTGGTCATGTGACTTGTGCCAGCACTTTAGAGGGGAACTGCTTTCTGGCAGGCTGTTGTTTTCCCTTCTCAATGTAACTGGATGGAACACAGTGGGACATGGGTTTTTACTATTGAATACTATCCCATTGTTCTGTTAGGCTGCTGGGGGTAAAAAGGGAGGGGGTGCTATCACTCCAACTTGCAGTACAGCAGTAAAGATTGATTGCAGTTTATCAGAGCATAAGTCACATGACTTGGGGCAGCTGGGAAATTTACAAAATGTCTAGCCCCATGTCAGATTTCAAAATGAAAATAAAAAAAATCTGTTTGTTCTTTTGAGAAATTGATTTCAGTGACAGTCTTCTGGAGCAGCACTATTAACTGATGCATTTTGAAAAAAATATTTACTCCCATGACAGTATCCCTTTAAGATCAAGTTCAAGCCTTCTAAAATATGTTTGGTGCATATAAAGTATATAGACAAAGAAAAGAGGTCCTCTGCACTCAACCCATTATCAATATATTTAAGACATTGAGACATTCTGTGCATACAGCTACTAAAAAATGCCTTACCCTTTAAACAACAGGGATTGTTTGTCCATATATTGCAATATATTTAAGCTGGCCAACTACGTCAAAGTCATCCCATATCAATTTCAGCTGATTCATCAAGAATTCTATTACTTCATTAAACATTTTACAAAGGGACTAAGTTTTACCTGCAACTTACTTGCTACTTTCAAAGTAAAACTCCCAATCATGGTTGCCCTTTTATTAGACACCAGTGGGATCACCTGACTATAGCTGGGAAGGGTGGGGGCTACTTTTAGTAGCTGTATGCACAGAATGTCTCAATGTCTTAAATATATTGATAATGGGTTGAGTGCAGAGGACCTCTTGTCTTTGTCTATGTATTTTGTGGTCACAGCCTCATTGCACCCCCGCCTAATGGTTTTAAAAATTAGTGGTGAGCACAACTTTTTCTTGTTTGTTGCATATAAAGTATATATTGTGATGGTGTTTTAGAACAGGCCTAGACTGGCAATCTGTGGGTTCTGGCAAATGCCAGAGGGACTGTTATAAGATGCCATAGAAAGTGACTATTAAGTGGGCTAGTGGGGGCTGTCTGGGCCTCTTGATAGTATGAATGGCAGGGCCTATTTTGAATCCCAGTCCAGTCCTGTTTTACAACTACACCTGTTGCCCCCAAAAATGTCTGGGGCATTATATGGACTGCAAATACAGAGACAGCTTGAGTAACATTCAAATTTACACCAACATCTGCTTCGCACACCTCACGCCACTTCGCCAGGTGCAAATTCACTACCACTACGCTCATTCACTAATATGCAAAGTTGCATCCTGGGCGCTGATGACTTTTAATAACGTTACTTAAAGAGATTCTGACACCTAAAGTCAAACTCTTTTTTACCTCTATTATAATAACTGGCTTTGAAAGCTACTTCTAACTTTGCCATAAGGTATTTGCATGATGCTTTTCCATTACCTGTCTGATCCCCATGTTCCTGTATGAGGGGGCTGCCATATTTGTGCACCCGGCATCTGTTATCATTACAAACTGTAACTAACAGACTGAGATAGGACTGTTAGGCTGGCAAAGTAAGAGTGTCAGGGTGTCAGAGAGTCAGGCTTAGACATTTCAGCTAACAGTTATATACAAAAACAAACCTCAGCAAAAAATGATCAACATGACCTATAGGTAACAATTAATGTACATTCATATGTTAAAATTCATTTTTTAGTGTCAGTATCACTTTAAGCATTTCAAAGCGAAAATGCGCTAGCATTCGATTGTGCTTAGCTTACTGATCTTACGCTTAGGTCAATTTGAATAGGGCGGGTACATAAAAGTTGTATGGCCGTCTTTATCAAAGATGTTAGTGCAAATGCATGAAGTTACAAACATCCAAGGAACTGTAATAAAGACAAAAGAGTTATACAATAAGAGTTAATAGTATGCCCTACACATGAGCCCACTGTAAAATTAATGCTCCGTATGTTCCATATGTTCTCAAATGTCTGGGGAAAAATGTAAGCCAAAAAAAGTGTAAGCTAGGACTTTCTTAAAAAAAAAGGGAAAGTTGCCAGTGTTTTTTAAACTTTAATGAATTTCTGGCAGACAGGATATGATGTAACGGACATTAGATTGAGGAAGATCTAGTTTCATTTTAGCAGTTCGCCTGGTCTGAGGTGGCGAAAGCAACTCTGGGGAAAGAGACAACATTCAGTAAAATCCACACTGAATTTGCGGATCAACAACCATTCGTCTAATTCAAAAGTCGCCTGGCAATAGAGTGTGAATGAGCGATAGCGACAGCCCCATTCACTAGGGAATGGTCGTCTGCACCTGTTAGTGAACTGGCGATGTCCCTGTGGATTTGATTACTGACGAAAAGGGCCCAGTTTGATTACTATATTTGTAGTACTGTTTATTTGAAAGTTGCCCATTAAAAAGTGCATTGACAAATCTGCCTCAAAACTGCAATCCTAACCCTTCTCTTGTTTTCTGTCATTCAAGAGCTACTAGTTTGAGCAAATCACCACATATTGGGCCATAATGGGCAGATTCAAAAAGATGAGAAAAATGAATCTCCTTACTCAATTCCAAAATACCCAATAGACTTCTACTGTGTTTTCAAGTGATTAGAAGAGATACATTTTTATCATGTAACTGAATTTGGCCCATTATATACACATCTATACTAAACTACCTGTAGTCCTTGTCATTAAGCTTGTCCAAGAAGTCATCCAAGCCACTTTATATAGAATTAATCATCACGTCATCACCCGGCAGGGCTTTCCATAACTTCACTAACCTTAACAACTATGTTTTAGGAATCATTTTTTGTGACAGACTTGTAGATGAGTTTCTTTATTCCCTTTGGTAAATATAACGGATACTACGGAGGGGAGGGAATCTGAAAGACTGGATAGTGAAAGAGGGGAAATAGGTAAAAAGTAATACAAGAGAACTTATGTACAGCGGTCAGCTATTGTGTTTGCATCTAACTATAGTTAGTCAGCTATCCCGTCACTCAGTTGCAGTGAAAATTCACAGTGTTTAATGTTCTGAAATCACCTTGCCATTATAGTTTCACAACCAAGGCAATGTCCTTAGCAATCCAACAATTAAATTCATTGTGTATTTGCTTAAAAAAAAGGCTATTTCACACCCTGTTTAAATGGGAAGGTGATTTTAAGGCAATATATCATTTATAATGAAGTATATTAAGATATCGAGATGCAAATGGCGGCTTACAGTTTTCCCCACATTGTTCCAAGTTATAAATCAAAATAAAGTCATCTTAACTCATTTAATGCATTTAACATTTTCATTAGCGTACCAATTGTTTTCAATGGTGAACTCTTTAATTAGATGGGATGCTATGAAACAGGGTGTGAAATAGCCTGCTGCACACGTAATGAGCGCCAAAAATGTTTTATACTTCCTTGTTTTGTGACGAAAAGTCACATGATTTTAAGGATTTGGTTTGGCCAGGCACAAGGATTCGGCCGAATCTGAATCCTGCTGAAAATGGCCGAATCCTGGCCGAATACCGAACCGAATCCTGCATTCGGTACATCCATAATATATATAAATTTATTGTTGGTTTCCATACACGTTTCTATGAGGTCAAGGTGCAATATCTAAGTATCGCAGTATAAAGTTTCAAAGGATGTGCCGAGTGCTGATCCTTTAAAACTTGGTTCCGTGCTGACCACTGGTTTGAAAAAAAAAATTATAGTTCTGTCTTGCATAAAAAAGGGCATAAACTCAAGGGATGAAAACATAACTATACCTCTTTATAGATCCCTAGTAAGACCTCATCTGGAGTATGCAGTGCAGTTTTGGACTCCAGTCTTTAAGAGGGATATAAATGAGCTGGAGAGAGTGCAGAGACTAAGTGCAACTAAACTGGTTAGAGGGATGGAAGACTTAAATTATGAGGGTAGACTGTCCAGGTTGGGGTTGTTTTCTCTGGAAAAAAAGGTGCTCGCGAGGGGACACGATTACACCTTACAAATACATTAGAGGACTTTATAGGCAAATATCAGGGTACTTTTTTACCATAAAGAGGATCACCGCACCAGAGGCCACCCCTTCAGACTAGAAGAAAAGGACTTTCATTTGAAGCAGCGTAGGTGGTTCTTCACAGTCAGGACAGTGAGGTTGTGGAATGCACTGCCGGGTGATGTTGTGATGGCTGATTCTGTTGATGCTTTCAAAAGGGGTTTGGATGATTTTTTGGACAGACATAATATCAAAGGCTATTTTGATACTAAACTCTACAGTTAGTATAGCTATGGGCATATATGGTTTGTGTGAAAGAGTGGAGGGGTGTGTATGCTGGGTTTTTAATTTGGAGGGGTTGAACTTGATGGACTTTGTCTTTTTTCATCCCAATTTAACTATGTGACTATATTATAATATATATTTTGAGTAGTATCTAGGGTAATAAAGAAGGTGGGATTATTTGAAGATTGCTAAACAAGTTTCCCTTTAAATGATTGTGCAATGCTGAAGATAGGGGCACATTTACTAAGGGTCGAAGTGAAAATTTTAATTTAAAAAATGTGAACTTCAAAGTAATTTTTGGCCACTTCGGCTAGCAAATGGCCCATAATTCGATTTGAAAAAAAATTAGAAAATTTGAATTTCAAAGTACTGTTTCTTTAAAAGAATTCGAATAAGACACTTTGCCACCTTAAACCTGCCGTATTGCTATTTTAGCCTATGGAGGACCGAATTTCAAGTTTTTTTTTATTCCAAATTCGACCCTTAGTAAATCTGCCCCTTACTGTTGGCATATTGGCAAAAAATCACTGAAGATATTTCTATAATAGTCACAATATTTTCTGTGATACTGAACTACAACCAAAGGCCAAGTTTGGTGATGATGCCATTAAAACATTTTAGCAAAGTCAAACAAATGATTTTATTATGTATGTTGTATTGAAAAAGGAAGTCACAATACTAATGAGTTATACAAAAGAACAGGAATACATCAGTTTAAAAATGTATTTTAAAGGGCATATATTATAGGAAAGTTGTTTTCCCCACCAGAGGTGTGGGCTTATTAGGCCCACACTCTGGCTAGTGAAGAAATACTATGCTGCAAAAAAAAAAATGCTCCTAGGGACACTATGCCAGTAGACACCAGTAAAGTATCAGATCTTTATGCGCATGAGTATGAATTCATAATGAGGTGGAACTCATTAACATTCTTCGATCCCAGAGCTTCTGGCCTTTGATACTGGAAAAGTCTAGTATCTAGTATCACTAGTTTCATGGTATAAATGCACAAATGCCCTGTATGGACCATGAGTTTCCCTTTCATTAGTATTGAATTGGCGGAAAAATTTGCGAAGTCGCAGCACGTTTTTAAGCTCTCGGTTTTTTTTCGAATTTTCGCTGGCGTTTCACGAATCTATTCGCCAGCGGCGAATCGCGGGAATTCGCAGCAAATTCGCCCATCACTATTCATTAGTATGACTTTGTGTTTCTTTAATGAGTTGTATGTTAAAACATACTTGAAATATATGAATGGGACATTAAAGAGAGAAAACAACTGGTAAGCAAGTGCTTCTTAAAATAGATTTTCTTTTGTTTACTCTCTACAGCTGCTTTATGATTTATGTTCCTAGTGACACAGCATAGTTAGTCTTTTCATTCAAAGAAAAATAAATACACTTGACTTTCGGAAATTAAGACATTTTCTCTGTTTCTGTTTTTTGGATTCAGTATTCTAATTTATTTGTTAAATATATGTTTGGTTTCAAGAGATCTGCAGCCGTTTGTGATAAACACATTTTGTGATTTCCTTTTTCTTTTAGCAATACAAATAAATTGTAGGTACAGCTATATGATCTGGAAGTCCATTATGCAGAAAGCTCCAAATAACATGAAGGCCATTTACAATAGCCTGCATCCCAACTTTCCCATTTTCAGCTGGACAGTCCCGCTTTTGACGGGACTGAACAGTCAGAAAAAAGATACAAAGTTTCCAACTTAATTTGCGTTGGGCAGAGAGCCCAGAACAGCCCCCAGGTGCAACTAAAATATGTTTGTAAAAATTTTGAGATAAGCAAATACATAATTATAACAATTACAGCTCAGAATTATGGAATGGCCATCTCCCATAGACACCCTTTTAACCAAATAATCCAAATAAAAAAAAAAATAAAAAAAGATTTCCTTTTTCTATGCAATAGTAAAACAGTAGCCTGTACTTGATCCAAACTAAGATATAATTAATCCTTATTGGAAGCAAAAACCAGCCTGTTGGGTTTATTTAATGTTTCTATAATTTTGCAAATGGATTAACGATATAAAGATCCAAATTAAAGGAGAAGGAAAGGCTTTGTGCACTTCAGGTTTCAGGTAAGTCAATACAATCACTTGGTGGTGCCTAACATTTGGCAACCCCAAGTGATTGTATTTAGTGATGGGCGAATTCCCGAGATTCACCTGGCGAAAATTCACGAAAATGACGCAACGCGCGTTGAAAACGACGCTACGCGTCGAAGTTAACACAACGTGCGTCAAACACATGCCGTGACTCGTTTCGCAATTTTTTTCACCAATTCGCGAATTTCGATGGAAATTCACTAATTTTTCGGCGAAGCGAAACTGGGTAGATTCGCTCATCACTAATTGTATTGCCTTACCTGAAAACCCGGGTCAGTGCTCCTATCAGCAGAAAACTGATCCGAAAAGCCAAACTTTAACAAAAAAGTCAGCTATTCTGTTCAATTACGCATGTGTTTGCCCCAGGAAATGTGAAGACAAAAGAAGATGGAAAAGGATCGCTCCATGGTGCTCATTGGTACAGGTATCGGATCCATTATCCAGAATGGATATCCGATAACTTCATTACAATCAAATAATCCAGATCTTTAAAAATCATTAAAATTTTTTCTGTAATAATAAAACAGTGCCGTGTACTTGATCCAAACTAAGATATAAGTAATCCTTATTATTAATTAAGCAATACTAGCCTACTGGGTTTATTTAATGTTTGCATGATTTTCTAGTAGGAATGCAGATCAAAATTATGGAAAGATCAGTTATCCGGAAAACCCCAGGTCCCGAGCATTTTGAATAACAGGTACCATGCTGGTGCAGTTTTCTGCTGATAGGAGCACCGGCCCGGGGTTTCCGGTAAGTCAATACAATCATTGGGGGTGCCTAACATTTGGCATGCAAGCCTTTCCTTCTCCTTTAAGGAAAGATCCATTATCCTGAAGACCCCACGTCCCATGCATTCTGGATAACAGGTCCCATGCCCGTACCAGTTTTCTGTGGTGGAAAACTGTCTGTATGTTACATTTTCTAATGAATGAAACAGTTTATATTTAAAAAATGCAGTATGGCAGTTGAGTAATAGTGGCATTATCCATTTTAAGGTGGCCTAATTATCTGTGCCATAAACATTTCCTATGTCTTATCTTTACCATGTGATTTTATATCATGCAGCCTAACTTGTTGATTAGATTTGCTAGAGTCAGAGTCTAATTTCACACTTTTAAAACTCTGCCCCATGCATAAACCATAGTACATTCACCTCCTAAAGTAAACTGTGCGTTTGTGTATATATATATATATATATATATATATATGTCCATATATTGCTTAAATATATTGCAATATATGGACAAACAATCCCTGTTTAAAGGGTAAGGCATTTTTTAGTAGCTGTATGCACAAAATGTCTCAATGTCTTAAATATATTGATAATGGGTTGAGTGCAGAGGACCTCTTGCATTTGTCTATTTGTATTTTGTGGTCACAGCCTCATTGCACCCCCGCCTAATGGTTTTAAAAATTAGTGGTGAGCACAACTTCTCCTTGTTTGTTATATATATATATATATTCCAACATAAACACAAAAATAACTATCTTTTGAGAACTATTCTAGTTCATGTTCTTTGCAAATGCTTCAGATGGATATTTAGTTGACATTACGAGTTAACGTACCTGTGCTGTAGATCTGGATTAGATAGTTAAACTCTTGTGAGCTGCTACTGATATCTGTCAGAAACAAGACTGATATTCAAATGTCATGCTCCTTCTTTATATATGTCCACATGGTTGTTGATGGTCTTGTTTGCAGAGGATCCAAGTTTGATGCAAGTGAAAAGTCATTCATTTTATTCATGACCATCATCCTTTATTTCACCTTTATCCCTGGCAAAACTGGTTTGGTAGCACTCACAGAATGTAAAGTATGTTTATGTTCATGTTCACAGGACTGTTCTCTCTGTCTCTATTAATGATGGACATAAAACATATGTCACATACATTGGGGGGGTTATTTATCAAAATCCAATTTTATAAAATAAAAAAATAAAAAGTCTGACCAAACAATTTAATCAGATCGAGGACAAAAAAAATTGAGTGAAAACCCAAATCAGAGTTTTCCCGAAAAGCCAGAATTTTTTGGATTTTCACAAACGTCCTAATAGGAAAGGGACACCTCCCATTAAATTTTATGCATACCTGGCAGGTCCGAGATACAGGATTTTCAGATTCGACTTTTTGCATCATCAGAGGTTTGAGGTTTGGATTTTATAGTAAAGGTGATTATTATACCAGTTATTAAAAAAAGGGTATTATAAAAAGAAAGTTTACTTAAGTCATTAAGAATGCTGCTTAGTATTATGTAAAGAGGTTTTTGAACTTTAACTTTTAGTATGATGTAGAGAATGATATTCGGATAGTTTTTTTAATTTGTGTTTTTTGAGTTATTTAGCTTTTTACAGTATTTAGCAGCTCTCCACTTTTAAATTTCAGCAATATGGGATCTGGATAATGGCAACCATGTATTGATTTGAATAAGAGACTGGAAAAGGAGAAAAGGAGGCGTCTGAATATAAAGAGAAGTAAAAAAAATAGCAGTAACAATACATTTGTAGCCAAACAGCATTTGTCTTTTTTATATGGGTTCGGTGACCCACATTTGAAAGCTTGTCAGAAGAAGGCAAATAATAAAAAAAAGAAAAAGAGAAAATAAAGGTCAAATTAAAACGCATAGGGGTAGATTTACTAAATTCACATGAATGATTCAAATATGCAAATTAGGCAAATTCGACGATCGAATAGTCGAATTCGAATAATTCGAATATTTGAATAAAATTTCATTCGAATATTCGACTTATGATAAATCTGCCCCTTAGAATTACCCATTCTATAAAATACTTATTAAAAAACTTATTAATATAAGTTAATATAGGTAAACCACCCCATTAAGAACTAATGGGTCCATTCACTAACAATATTTTTTTTTAAAAATCCCGATTTTCCATGCGCTCTAAAAATTATAAAATTAAGTGAAAAAAAAAACCAAAAATTCACAAAGTTTGCAAAGTTAGAGTTTGTGTGTTTAGTCATGATTTCAAAAACCTCTAAAATCACTAAAGTCCAACCTTTAATATACATTTATGAAAATGTTTAGTGGGGAATCCAGCAGTGTGAATTTTATTTTCCTCCTTTTTTTTTTTTACAAACAGCCAAGTAAATATTTCACCAAATCGGCACATTTATTAAAGCGGCATTCATTTTCTGATCACTGGCTGGATCAGTGCTGATTTATAATACCCAATTGATTTGGCAACATCTGGAATGTTTTCAATACAATGCAGGTGTATTGGGATTTGCCTAATCGTACAAATAATTGTTTTTATTACTTTGAATCAGTACAAATGTAGAAAGAAAAAAAAATATTGATTCAAAATTCTTTTCAACTCTAAAAAAAAAAAGTCCTTTCTAAGGCTTATTTACTAATATAGGTACAAGTGTAGTTGTCAGTTGCAACCGAAAAGGACTTCGCTTTCATTTTCTAAATTGCTGTAGACTGTTCAAATCTAATTTCCAATTGATTGTTATTGGCAAGTACAAATCAGCGTAAAAAAATGAAAGCTTTCTTGAAACATACAGTATGGGGCAGATTTACTAAGGGTCGAATTTGAGGGTTAAAAAACCCTCAAATTCGACCATGTGAATAGTTAGGGAATAAAAATTCTCTGAATTCGAGGATTTTTACCTCTATTCGTTTGGTCGAATGATCGAATAGTAAAAATTTGATCGATCGACGATTTTAACCATTCGATCGAATTTTATTATTCGATCAAACTTTTTGAATCCCAATTCGGTAGCATTGATTTGGCGAACTAGGCAGTCGAATAAAAATTCTTCGACTGTCAAATATTCTAATACAATTTTATTTGAATAATTTGATTGAATTTTCAAAATTCACTGGTTGAATTTGTATTCAAAAACATTTGAAAATTTGAATTAGAAACTTTTTGAAAATTCGATCGAACTTTGAATCCTTCATGTGAATTTAGTAAATCTGCCCCTATGCATCAATGTATTCCATTTGTTTGTATGCAATTTGTTTTGCTCCAAATGCTTTAACACATGTCGTCTCACTCTCTCTTTTTGTGTTTGTGAAAACAATGCTGGTTTCTTGTTGTAGTCTTTAGTTTGTACCCTGTACATGTAAATCTCTGCTTGACATCTATGTCCACAAAGAAAGGATGGATTACATTTGCATTTTAATTAGTATCACTTGGTCCAAACACCACTGTGTTTTCCGTCTGGCTATGCAACCTCTTAAGTATTTCGTTCAGTTCCGCATACTGTACAGTCTTTTCTCAGTATAATCAACACACTCTTAGGTCTTTCAGGTCTGTAGGTGACTCCAGTTCATCTCCTTTCATATAGGGGAATCACCTGCAGATGCTGTTGTGATATTTGCAAGATCTGTAAACACGATTCCTCTGAGCTGAAACAGACCCCACAGTTTTAAAATATAATCAGCAAAGCATATTCAAAAGTTTTGCAACAAATCCTGATTAAGATCTTTATTTTTTTTCAGCACTGTGAAACCAAAACTACATAGCGTATAAGTAAAATTTACTTCTTGTGGGTCTGGAATTGAAGAAGGTAGTATGATAAAAGGTAAACAAAAAATTCAAAACACATGAAAATTATGCTTAGGGCATATATCAATTTATTTTCAAATTTGGGCTAACGTGATTATGGAAAAACAACCTAAGGGCTGAATAATATTTAATAATATTACTGAGAAAAAAAATTAAAGTTGCTCGAGACAATATCCATTAACTTCTATGGAAACACCAGCATTTGCTTGCTGATTTTTTCTTTCTTGGCAACTTTTTTCTTTGGAATCATTAAAAAAAAAAAAAAAAAAACACACATTTGACATTTGATTGATGGTTCCCTAAGAAGCAGATTCGGCTATTGTCACCTGTCCAAGTTCACGTAAACAACAGAGCAGACAATTTGGCAGCATATCATTTTTTATCAATTGATTTGGCAAGCAAAACAGTGAAGTTGGGATGTTTATGGGGATGTTTTCGATATTAGTCAATGGGGATGTTTAGGAGCAACTTTCAAGCTTTCATTTTACTTGTAGGCAAAAGTCATGGTAGGGCCACGGTAAAATATAATTTTTGCACTAAATATAGCTCTATATGTAGCTTGTATAATGAATGCGTTTATTAATGTAAACACTACAATAGGCACATCTCTTATGCAATTATGTAAATGTGTGGATGGTTTTAATAGATATTCATATTTACAGCATTATATTGAATAAATAGGTTTCTGAGTGCAGCCAATATGTCAGAGCCAAAAAAGGCTTTTGTTTTACAAAACAATTAAGATTTATTCATTTACATGACATTTTTATTTATTGCCAGATCGGAAATAGTTGATAGTATAGAAATGTCAACAGCATTTATTTATATTTTACCAAATAAATAGGACCTTGCCAGCCTAACCCAAGGCAATAGTCAGCCATAAATCCATAAGATCAGCACTGTTTCATTATATCCACCAGTGAGTATTAGGCTGCCTCTAACAATAGAGAGAATGAACCCAAACTCTGCTACAAGCAGGAGCTGCATCTCCTACCATGAGAGAAGTTCAGCAGCCCTGCTGGTTATACTACCACAAGTGATAACTTCAGTTCAGCTTTCTGTACAGTCTATTCTCATTGTAATCTGTACTCTGTATATAGAATCACCAACAAGTAGTGTTGTGACATCTACTAGATCTAGAAACTTGATTTCTGTGTTTGAATCAGCACTATATAATTAAAAGTTGTACAGCACTTTTAACTTCATATCTGTGAAATTAAGGGTATTTTTTTCAGCATTAAATCTGTTTTCACCATTTAACAAAATGTTCCCGAATCTTCAGTATCTTGATAGGAAATCCAAGCAAGCTGTCACCTAGCACAAGCAGTAGTATCTTCTGTAGCATTCAACCCACTGTGCAGTCACAGGAGAGAACCTCCTTTCTCCCACTTCTAAATATACCCATGCGGTACTCTGGCAAGCTCCTACTGCTGCTGTGACAAATAAAACTATCATTAGTGATGGGCGAATTTATTCACCTGTGGCAAATTCGTTGCGAATTCTCGCAATTCACCAAACACCGGCGAAATTTCACCTGGCGAAAATCTGCCGGCGTCTCATTTTGGACACCATTTTTGATGATATGTGGTGGTGTTCGTGAATTTTTTGCAGTTTCATGAATTTCTCTAGAAATTCCCAAAAATTTGGTGAAGCAAAATGCCGCCGATTCACCCATCACTATTTATCATATATCTACTCTTGATCCAGAGGAAGGCAAAAAACCCAAACTGATACCAGTGCCAATTATGCCTCAAGTGGGGAAAAAACTCCTTCCTGATCCCAATGGCAATGGAAAACATTCCCTGGAACAAGCATTTGACATTATTTAGCATGAATCAATACAATACGGACTCTCAACTTTATATTGCATAAAGATACAGAAACCACAATATAACAGTGAATTCATGAAAACATCCACATTCAGTTATTAATAGATAATATGAGAACAAGAAGAAAACTTGAATTTTTTGGAAAATATACAAAAAGGCTGTTGGGATGTTTCTCCCTGCTCAGAAAATAAGTGAACTGCTTCTTCCCCTGACATCACATCCCTCTCTTTCTCCACCCACCGACGCAGTTTTCCCTGCCTTAACGCCTTCCTTCTAACCAGATCACAGCTTCATCTGACTCTGCAAATCTCTAAACAAACCAGTGTAACCTGACTGCTGCTCATTCGGATCCCTTGTCATGCAGCCCCTGTGTTTAAAGCTCCAGGGCTTTCCTTTCCATATTGCACCTTCCACCTTGCTTTTAAATGAGCCCAAAGTCTTTTTTTACCTTAAAACAAAAAGACTCTGAAGAAGAATCTGAAGTCCAAGATCCGCATTATCTGGCACTGGCCTTATAGGAACACAGCGCTACGAAATATGCTGGCGCTACAGAAATACATAATAATAACACAACTTACAAGCAACAAAAACATTGTATTGCATTTTCATCATTACAATTTGGCTCAAACCAGTGGTGGATCTACCGGGGGAGCAGGGGGTGCGATTGGGCTTGTGCCCCTCTCATGGGCCCCCAAACACATTGCATTACTTTCTATGGTTACTGTACATAACCTCTTAAGTGACAACTTCAGTTCAGCTTTCTGTACAGTCTAATCTCATTGTAATATGGAAACTTTTTTTGGTTTGTAGGTGACTGGAGTTTATCTC
The DNA here is from genome assembly GCA_024363595.1 of Xenopus borealis. Classification (NCBI taxonomy): domain Eukaryota; kingdom Metazoa; phylum Chordata; class Amphibia; order Anura; family Pipidae; genus Xenopus; species Xenopus borealis. The sequence continues at coordinate 24,442,175 of CM044444.1, forward strand.
CTTCCGTACATGAGAATCACCTGTAAACTTAATTGCTCTTTGTGCAATCCGAGTTGTAGGTGACTCCAGTTTTTTTCCCCTTCTATATATAGAATCACCAACAGGTAGTTTCTTGACATCTACTAGCTATCTGCTTCATGTCTGTCTTTGTTAACAGAGATCACAATCTAAAATGTAATCAGCACTTATAATTAAACACTGTACAGCTCCTTTAGCAAGATCTATGGAATGAAGTGTATTTTGTTCAGCATTAAATCTGTTTTTACCATTTAACAATAAAGACTGCTTCTCACAGAAATGCTATTCAATGATGTCTTGCAAGGGCAGAAACTAATTCTCACAGAAATGCTATTCAATTATGTCTTGCAACGGCAGATAAATTAGGTTTTGGTTGACTTAAAAACAGAAGAACGAAAGAAACAATTATAGGGTATCTAAACCCCCAATAAATTGATGTGTACTTACTCTGTATCACACATATCCAAAATCTCTGTGTAAATGCAGTTTAATTCAAACTGTAGACTCCTTGTGAAGTGTGCAAGGACGAGCTGTCATATAGTTCATACAGGATAGACTAAATAATGGACCTGTTGGAAGTAACTAAAATCACAATTACAAATTAGATTCTGCAGGTGAGTTATATTAGTTAAATTGCCAATTATCAGGATGTGTCATTTCAAAAGAGGTCAATGCAAAGCATAGTGGATAGATAGTTAATGGATGCTCAAACTGAAAGTGCATCAGCTTAACAGGACAGATGCTACACACCAAAACATAAGAAATTAACACATCATAAATCAGCATTTTCATGACCCACTCTCAACAGAAACCTTTGCTATGGGCTTCACAAAGCAGCAATTTATGGCAAGGATTTCATTAACATCATGGCCTTTCCAATCACAAGATATAAACAGCACTAAATCTTTATGGGAAGCTCTGTAATACTGAGACTAAACTAGATTTCCATCAGCGTCATCCTTCATTGGCTTTTTGCAGAATGCAAACTCACACAGTTAAAGGTCTAGTATCCCACTACACAAGGTCAGGACATATTCCTGTGTGTTAACACCAGTATATTCCACTGTGTAAATAGAGGGTTGGGATTGTATATATATATATATATATATATATATATATATATACATATATATATATATATATGTGAAGAATGGCGGCACTCACAGGCTTTTCAGGCAAAATAAAGAAAAACTTTTTATTTAACTCGATGTTTCGATCCCTCACAGGGATCTTTCTCAAGAGTATACAAACATGCCTCTTGAGAAAGATCCCTGTGAGGGATCGAAACGTCGAGTTAAATAAAAAGTTTTTCTTTATTTTGCCTGAAAAGCCTGTGAGTGCCGCCATTCTTCACCTATACATTTACCCTGCTGGCTTGGGCACCCATGTACTCTATCCTGTAAATGGTGTGCACCTTTGGGACTGTGTATATATATATATATATATATATATATATATATATAAAGAGAGGAATTATTTAGAGAGGGATGGCATGAAAACAAAGCCAAACTGTTGTAATTAACCTGGAAAACAATTCTAAATTAGCCTGTTTAAAGGGGCTGTGCACCTTAATTTAACTTTTAGTATGATGTGGAGATTGATATTCTGATACAATTTGCAACTGGTTTTCATTTTTTTATTATTCCTTTTTTTGAGTTATTAAAGGGGTAGTAAACCCTGCTACACTGATCAGCCAAGCTTTAGGTGTTGCTGGACAACAAATCCCAGTATAATGTAACATAATGTAACATATACTGAAGGTTGAGTCGTGCTGGGAGCTGAAGTCCACCAACATCAGGGTTGTATTCTTGAAGCAATATTGCACAATAAAACTTATACAAAAATTTTCCCCAAATCTCCGCAGCCAGTGGCTGCAAATAAATCCTCCAATGAGAATCCAGCTGATCTGCATCAATCTGGCTCTTTTCTTTGTTCCTGTAATTGGAGTTGGAAGCTTTAAGCCCAGTTTTCCAGCACTGAACAAGTCTGTCCTTTATCCCCATGTCTGATTCCAGTGTAATATAATGAAGAAATAAAATAACAATTATCTCTATATGTGAGATAACAGCAAGATGCCTGACATTTATAATGAAGTTTTTGATAAGTAGAAGATGCAACTTTGCATTTTAATAAATAAGCATAGTGGTAACAGATTTGCACCCCGGTGAAGTGGGGCAGAGTGTAGGGAATCGGTCACTGGCCAAATTTGTCCCTAGATGTCATACAAAGAGGTCTGTGAGTGCTTGAGCAGGTTGGGTAGGGTTTTAGCCAGTCTAGCTCTTCTGAAAACCTGGCTGTCCAGGTGAAAACTGCATAGTTTTATTCTAATTTACTTTATTCACCACTTTTTGTTAGTGTGTACTTTTGCACTTTTCCCCTATTTATGCATTTTTCAGCAATGTTTTTACAAACTACTTTGGCAAATATATTTCTACCCATGAGGGTTTCGGGTTTCTTATTCGGAATGCTTGGGATCTGAACTTTTCACAGACTCCTTTTGTAATTTGGGGCACAACATTTTGTCATCAATGTGGATTGATGACCGTTTAGTTATAAACTAGACCAAAAAATGCAGCATTGTGCTCATCACTAAATTAAAAAAAAACGAGGTGCAGTGCAATGTTTTCTATATTTTATACAGGAGCAGTGACAGCTCCATGTTGTAGCTCCCATCATTTCCAACTGCAGTCAGGTGATCCCAATGGTTGCCATTAAAAGGGGAACCATTTAGGAGTTTTAACCTTGAAAGAAAGCAGGTAAAATGTGGTTCCTGTGTAAAATCAGCAATAGAATTCTTAATGAATGAGATGAAAGTGAATGTAGGACTAGCCTGTATGAATTTATGGTCACAGCCTCATTGTATACCCCCCAATGGTTTGTAGTGAGCACAATTTTCATTGTTGCCAATTGTAACCTACTAGTTAGTGGGAACCTTAGTGAAAATGGATACTCAAAGATGTACAGGGCACCCCTGCGAGTTCCGGTGTTCATCGAAGCCCTTTTGGGGCCCCGGGCTTTCTGCTGCGGAACTGTACAAGGGATAGTGCCAAAATAGAGAAAAAGCCCAAAAGTGAGGTACCGGTAAGGATTAGGCAAAGAGTAGTCAAAAAATCAGGCAAGGTTTCGTGGCAGGCGGCAGGAATCACAATCAAGAAGTCAGGCAGGAGTCAAAGCAGAGGATAAATAGGAAATAGTAATGCTTAGACAGGATCAGTGACCTGAAGCCAGCTTCGGCACTGGCTAAATGAAAAGGAGGATATTTAAGGAGTCTTTGGCACCAAAAGTTGAATTTTGGCGCTGAAAGATGATGTCACGATGTCCAGCGTGAGTGTCAACAAGGGCTGACGAATTTGCGCCAGCGCCATTTTCCCTTAGGTGGAACGCAGGCTGAACTTGGAAGTGCGCGCTTGCGCAGAGGAAGATGGGGAGAGACGCGCAGAGAGGTAAGAGACCGGAGTAGTCTCCCGGCGTGCCTTACACCAATCTTCATATGAAAATTATCTAATATAAATAAAGACAGTATGAATATCTATTATATTGTATTTGAAATCAATAGTCTGAGTGCTTTGCTATGGGCATGCACTTGTATAACTGATGAAATGAAAAGCTGGTTTTCTTTCTCCTCATTTAAATAGCCTTACTACCCCACAATTGGCACCCTAAATCCAGAACCAGTACTAAGCTCCTTGGTCTTGGCTCTTGCTTCTGCCTATAACAGCCTTTCACTTCGGGGGATGACAAGGTGGAGAATCGTCTCACCAAGGATACTAGATGGAGGAACGCCACTTGGAAGACAGGCCAGACAACACAGCATGGAACAGGCAAGCCGGGCCAGCACAAGCAGAATAGAGAATATTCAGACAGGTCAAAATCAGGAATAGAGAACGTAGAATAGTTAGTGGACAGGCAAAAGGTCAAATTGGAGAGTTCAGAGTAACCAGGTAAGGGTCAATAACCAGGAGATCAATCAGGATTCACAAAGAATAAGCACCGAGGAACAACTCAATAGAACTAACAACAGGCAATGTGTTCAATACGGAAATCCCTTTAAATACTTTTGAATCTCGTCATCACTCTGGCGCATAAAATCCAGAAGTGAGCACCGCTTGCTCCATAGGAGAACCAGCACTGAGTGGAGGAGGATACATGCGGCAGGCATCTCCTGTGACGGCACGGCGGTGCCAAAGCCGACCACCAGCAGGTCTGGACTAATAGGCCCTGGCATTTCAGGTACAAAGAGGCCCAATCAGTCCACATAGAGGCCCAAACAGCCTCCCCAGCCCACTAAATACTGACTTTCTATGTGACCTTATAGCAGCCCCTCTGGCATTTGCCAGAACCCACAGATTGCCAGTCCAGGCCTGACCACCAGGTTTATTCGTTACACTTTCTTTGCAAAGTCAAGCTAGTTTGTGTGTTGATATATATGGAAGGAAGGGTGGGACGTTCACCTGTTTTCATTTGATAAAATATTATGATGTATTTTAGTGATTTATTTTGTTAAGTGTTTGTCTGGAGCCAAGTGTAATTGTCTGTCACAATTTCTGGTATTGAAGGCAACATGCAAAGAGTCATGATGGTCTTAATTTTTTATTTATGTGTATTGTGCATTTGTTTTGTAAAAGGTTTTAGCAATTAACTCAAAATTAATATACTAAAGTAAATAATAAAAATGACTAGTGGACTTCATACATACAAGCATAGGATCTTTTATGCAGAAGCCAGTTATTCAAAATATATAAAGTATAAGAAAGCCATCTCACAAAGTCCATGTCACATCCCATACACATTTGAGGGATAGATTTGCAAATGAAAAGATCCCTTATCCAGAAAACCAAATGTCACAAATATTTATTATATTAGATACATTTATGCGTATGCATTTGATATTGAGTTCAAGTTGGCATACCTCAAAAATGTACCAAAGGAGAGTTAATGCATAGAGAGCAACAGATCCCCAGTGACGGTGGCAATTAAATAAAGAAAGTATGAATATTCAAAGTCCTGCATTGTACTTATGAATATTAGCTCTTTTTCAGGACACAAAAACAGGAATGTTATGATGCATATAGCTCTTTGTACGAGATATAATTAACATACAAATAAAACTTGTATTTGTAAAGGTTGTCCAGTTTTGGCATTTCTTTTTCTACTTCGCATTAAGGGCTTATTGACCTTCTAATTAGTAAGGTTATGCTGGTTCATCTTTTCCATACCAGGAGATCTCAGGAATAAACAACCTGTTCTGCAAGATGTGTTTCAGTGAATACAGGTATGGGATCCATCTGGAAACACATTATCCAGGAAGCTCAGAATTATGGGAAGGCATTTTCCGTATACTCCATTTTAGTCAAAGAAATAATATTTCTAATAATGATTTCATTTTTCTCTGTAACAGAACAAAGCCTTGTGCTTGATCCCAACTAAAGTATAATTAACCTTTATTGGAGGCAAAAGAATCCTATTGGATTTAATTAATGTGTAAATGATTCAAATTATGGAAGTCACAAGCATTCTTGATAACAGTTCCCATACCTGTATAGACTTATTCTAAGCTATTTTTAAAATGGCCTTTTTTAAATAGCTTATGTTTGTTTCTCTTCCTTGCCTCTTTGCAGTCTGCAGCTGAAAATAAAGTATTCTTGTCAAGGGTAACTAACCCAAGCTATCAAAAACAAATTCATTGCAAGGTTTCCACTTTTATATTTTTATTGATGTTTCTTCTTGGGCTTTTTAGCTTTCATTTTCTACTTTGACTCCTGCATTACAGTATGGTTTCTAAGATTATTAAACCCTGAAACAAATTTCAAACCTTCAAAAAAACGCATTTATTCAAAATCCAAAAACATTAAAAATAATCACACCGAAGATCATTTTAAGGTGACCTATGTAAACTTTCTATGTATATACGCAAAATCAGATGGTACACACTCCAGCAATTGTGCTAAATCATTCTTGTGGTTTATCAGATCATCAGGATTATTTGGGGATATCAAATAAACCACAAGAATGATTTAGCACAACTGTTGGGGTGTGTGCCATCTGATTATTTTGTATATACATGGATTGTTGAGACTGGAGGCAGCAGAGTTTCTGGATAGAGCACAACATTGAGTCGCATACAGAATATTGTTTCATATTGGATATAGCTATGTAAACTTTATACCTGACATTTAATTAAACACGTGGAAAACTATTCCTTGTGTATCCAGAATAAATATATGAAAGTTTAAATGATATATATAAAAATGCTTAGCTACAATACAATCAGGGAATGCTGGGGACTGTAGTATAGTCCTTCATAAGTCAATGTAGCCCCACGTTCCTTCAAATGTCAGCTTAGTAAAACCCACTGGTTTCCCATAACTGACTCCCCTATCCAGAATTCTATAAGACTGGACATAATATCAGTAGTGGGGGCAGAACGGACATGGAGACTAGAAGTGATATCAATATTTGGTTGGGACACTAGAGGTGACCCAATGAAATACCCAGGACCTCAATTTTTTTTAACAATACCTTGCATGTTATACTCCGCTTTCTACAGGAAAAATATATTTTATAATTATATGCATGTATATCCTTATTAACAATGCTTAGTGAAGTTATCAGGTATGGTGCTACATGGTGTCACGTGACATATTTGAATCTGTTGTATTATATTACATATGTAAAATGTAAAAATATTAGAAGTCCCCTTGGAGTTCCATGACCTGTATAAAAGTACTTAGCCTCTGGCCTTATGCTTTTATATGGTCATGAAACACCTTAGTGAGGGACAATATACAATACTTACATTCATTTATTAATTTTAATTAATGTGTGTGATGGGTGATTTTTTGTTGTTGTCAATGTTACTTAACTTTTCTGGCCAGTAATCTGTGTAAATAGCTATGTGTATAATTTATGCAAATAGTTTGTTTATGTAAGTGTCAAAAGTGGAAGCTAGATTTGGTTAAAGGGGTTGTAAACCCAACTGAAACGCTGCACCATAGCACCCCCTTTATCTATAAAAATTACTGAAAACCATAATTATAGATTGAAGAGAATTTACCAATGAGAATTCTACTGATCAAAAACTTAATTAGACCAATAAGAATTCTGATTTCTAACACCCTGTCAGGCATCTTGCTGTTACCTTACTTGTACAGATAATGATGTCATTTTATTTCTTCATTATATTACACTGGAATCAGACATGGGGATAAAGGAAAGACTTGTTCAGTGCTGGGAAACTGAGCTTAAAGCTTCCAACTCCAATTACAGGAACAAAGAAAAGGGAGCCAAAACTGTGGAGATTTGGGGAAAACTTTTGGAAAAGTTTTATTGTGCAATATTGCTGTAAGAATACAACCCTGATGTTAGTGAACTACAGCTCCCAGCATGCCTCAACCTTCCTTATATGTTGCATTGTTCTGGGATTTGTAGTCCAGCAACAACGGAGTAAAGTTGATCAGTGCAGTAGGGTTTACTACCCCTTTAACAAACGGAGGCCTAATTTGAAGCATGTGCTCATCTGTGCTAAAAGTATATTTAAATCTTAGCTATGAGGAAAGACTGGCCAAATGGGGTGTTCACGCTGGAGAAGAGGTGCTTAAGGGTTGATATGATGACTATGTATAAATATATATGGGGATCAAATAATAATCTCTCTAATGCTTTATTCACCAGTAGGTCTTTCCAGCTGACACAAGGTCACCCATTCCGATGAGAACTAAATATTTGGAAGGGTTTTTTTTTACAGGCAGAGCTGTGAAGATGTGGAATTCTCTCCCTGAATCAGTTGTACAGGCTGATACGATAGTTGCACACACTGGCTCCCCCTTCCTCTCTGCTATGTCACAGTATGCCAATGATCTCTCCGACTAGTCACAGAGATAAGGTCAGCTCAGGAAGCTAAGGGGCAGGGCTTCACTCTGCACCAGGAAGAAGGGGAAACAAGCTGCTGATAACACAGAAACCAGAGCAGACTTGCAGCAGGGACTAAGGTACATTAATCTGGGGAGCTGTTTAGAGCAAATTTACAGATAGAAAAAAAAAAAATGTTTACTTTCCCTTTAAGAAGTGGTTGGATGACTTTTTTAGAAAGTGAGGGAATACAGGATTATGGAAGGTAGCTCATAGTACAAGCTGATCCAGGGACAAGTCAGATTTCAATTTTGGAGTCAGGAAGAAATTTTCCCCCTCTCTGGCTCAACTAGCAGTTAGGCAGGTTACAAAAAAAAAAAGGAAAAAGGTTAAAAGGTTGAATTTGAACTTTTGAATACAAAAGAGTGTGCATGGAAAGCTTTACTTTTATATATAATAGTGCAATTGACTGTACAAAGTTTCATGAAGCACTCGCCTACAGCTCCCAGAGAAGCCACTTCCTAAAGAGATGGGCAGCCTGTCTTAATTAATATTTATAGGGTAGATGCTGATCACCTGGTGACAGTATAGAGTGGTCTGGCAGCTATAAAAGGCTGCAGACTGAATCAGTTGTGAATCTGTGTTAAGCCTTTGTGAGAGGTAGATCTGGAGCAGCAGGTGTGCGCTTGCAGGTTTACTGCTGCCCCCCTGCTGGTGAAAGTGTATTCTGTTTCTTTGCAAAGATGCACAATTTTTCACTGAAAATCTGCCTGGCTACTTACATGCACCCAGTGACAATATGAAAAAATTATGACTTTAATTGTTGAATTTTGTTTAATGCAGTGTTAAGAAATTAGTTGTACCAGTCACAACACATCCGATAATGCTACTTAAAGAAGATGTAAAGCCAAAAAATAATAAGTGTTAGAAATTCTGGATGTTATATGCTGAATTTACAGCACACTATAACATGCTAAGTATGCCTATACAGTACAACTCAATGACTATTGTCTGTGGAACAACATATTATAATCAAAAGTAAATGCCATGGTTTATTAGACACAGTTTAAATTCCCTAACCCATTAAAACAGCTGACGTGACATAAATCATATGACGTTCAAGAATCTCAAAGGACATCATTAAGAACATAAATATATATGAGGTCTTAATTATCCAGATTAAGCAGAAATTACTAGAGCTTGGGATGTACGATCTTTCTTGCTCTGCCTGCTGTTGCCCCTATCACTCTCAATCATAACTGTTTTCGCCAAATGGTCCCAAATTGAGCCCACCATGTAAGGGGTGATGTGCTCATGACATGGATCTTCAGTTCACTATTCCTTAGCTACGACCTGGAGAACCTAATGGCAAAATGCCCATTTGGAGCCCTGTAATTACAGGCACACATAAAGTATAGCATTTCTCTGCATCCCAGCATGCTTTGCAAGTTGCACCTGATGCGCTAATACAATTGCAGCAGGTACAAGACCATGGATGATTTAGCTTCTAAAGAAGCACCTTTTGATGCCTCTTTTCATTTGTTTTGACTGTTTTGTCTATTTGGAATGTTGTTTTCCACTCAGAAATTATAATATCGCATGTTTTAAATAAAGCAAACTACTGGACTTTTGCTTAGGTTTTCTACTCCATATGTGAATTTTTATGCTTTCAACTGAATAATAGTAAAAACAAAATAAAACCGTCCATTCTGAAATTGCCAGCATTCCAGGGATCTAGGGATGAGGTTGAAGACAGTGGTTGTGTCAGAGCTGAGAGTGAATATAATGATATACATTATAATTCATTGGTATCCAGATTCACTGGCTGGAATACAGAGAAAACTAATTAGCTTTTCCCTTTGTCACTTGACTATAATGCTGCTGTTTTGCTTTGTAAATTTGATATGCTAATATGGCACGAGTCATTTACAAATAGAAGTATTTAGACAATCATCTTTGGATGTAACTAGCTAATTTCCCTTTCACAAGTCAAGGGTATCTCCTCACCTAGATGAACTCAGAGGAATGTCTTAAATTGGAGTAGTAGATAGATCTTCATTTATGGTAATCATTTTGAAGGAGGGCTCCACAAGTGTTGGACTGGGGTGGGTGGATCCCACCAAGGATGTCACCACGGGCTCCCCTATAATAATCCTACCTTACCTACTAAAGTGTGTCCTTTGCGTGAGTGGGAATGCCCACAGGGACCTGGCCTGGATCGGCAGGGCCCTCAAGGGCCTGGGCTCACTGAGATTTTTCCCGATGGCACAAACCAAGCCTGGACACCACACATTGTAGTCAGTTAGTGTGGGGCAACTGAGCAAATCTTCGTTGACAGAACAACACAAGCACATAGACATTTAAAAGAACATCAAATTCAGTGTCCCCATTAAATTTGCCTATAGAAATAGGTATAGGTCATAATCCCTGTTAAGTCCACATGGCGCTAGCGAATTCATTTTATTTACCCACCATACTTCTCTTGGCTTAAGTAGGGTCATATTTAGTTGTAAATGAATTTGAATACTGATTTTTAAGGCTAAGATAAAGGAGAGTCATGGAAGAATCAAGGGTTAAATA
>CM044444.1:24472956-24501284 GCA_024363595.1 Xenopus borealis
ATCACATGGTTAAAAACATGATGTTGTAACAAAGTCTGTACTAATTAGATATAAAGTATCCTCAGTAATTCAATCCAATGGAGAGGCTACTGTTGTATAGTCTGCTACATTACCCTACTCATTAAACTATTGCATACCAATATGCTGATGAATTAAACAAAAATGATATTCATAAAGAAGAAAAAATAAAAAAAATGTCCGCATCCATCATAAAGCCAATATTGATATTGGTAAACACATATAGTCCCAACGTTTAATCATATTCAAAATAACTCTTAATATGCTTCATTAATCCTAATCTTGTCTTAAAGTTCCATTCATATGATCCTTAATAGCCACAGGACATGTGAATAAGTAGTTAGAGTGTTACCATCTTGTATCATTTCATCGAGTCGATGTTAGGCCTGCACCTAAACCTGCAGGACTCAGGGACCCGGAATGGTTATACCCGGCGTGAGACCCTGGAAGGCACACAGCATCGCGCCATTCTCCATCGGATTCTCACCTCCACAATCGGCGGGACCACGAAAGTATACTGTCTCCATTATCGGGAAGGCCAACGCCATCGAGGCAAACCACCTCACCCGAGACATCGCGGTCTGTAACGTGCGTTCCACCAGAGATCCCTCGGATCCTTACCATTGGCCACCGTCTCTCTCAACACTCAAAGCTGCGGACCATTCACAGGTGAGAGTCAAATCAAGCCGCCGATCATGCAGGGCTCCCCACCAGCTGCACAATGGTTCAAAGGCTCAGTTGCAGGTCTTTGTCGGTCTCTCAGAGGTATGCCGACATGGTCAGCCGGTGCCAGGTCGCTTCGCCTTTACGGATAGAGATTTATATATATATATATATATCTATATATATATATATATATGTATAGTTCTGGTAAGTACCTGCACTCCAACTCCAACAATCTTCTGCCTGGGTGCTGGGTCAAAGTAGTCATATAATGTAAGAAGGATCCGCACTCCAGTTTCTGTGTTCCAAAGGTGTTTATTTGCTCACTAATGCATCCAACGTTTCGACCCCCATCGGGGTCTTTATCAAGCATCCTTGACGTTGGATGCATTAGTGAGCAAATAAACACCTTTGGAACACAGAAACTGGAGTGCAGATCCTTCTTACATTATATATATATGTATATATAAATATAAAATACACAAAAGCTGTGAACATCTTGTAAATTATATCCTTATAAACGGGGAGTTCTGATGTCATCTCCCTGCTATCTTGTATATCAGTTCATTTTATAACTTCATAATAGGCAACTATACTAATTGTTATTATGTATATCTTCATTCTATAAAAATAATACCACATTCTTAGTAAAAAAAATGCATTTTGCATTTGGTGGTACTCTTGAACTGATGCCTAACAGTTAATGGAACAATGTAGCTGCCCTACTGCATTTGAAGGTTTCACGTGACAAGAAAATGTGTGGTACGCACAGGTATGTTTTCATGTAAAAAAATGGAATTCTATGGAACGACAGCAAAAGGCCAATGAGAACAAACAGGTTTTAGAATATATCTGGTGCACTTTTTCCATTATTTTTAGCTTGATTTTCTAAATGCCATTAATGTCCACGCTACAGTTACTGTAAATGCAAGATGCTATTGAGATGACGTTTTTTGTCTTTCTAATCTATACAGTATTTGTAGCAAGTCATTTTATCCATATAAGGAATTGTTCTGTAATTTGGATTGCCATACCATAAAGAAGATATTTGTACTAGGATACGTTTAAAACCCCTAATTTTGTAAGTTGCTGGTTTCACTCTGGGCTAAAAATTAGCATCTTTAAAAATGGCCCCTTTATTGGAGCTCTCTATACATCTGCTACAGTCCCTGTCAGCATTTCAAATGAGGGGGTGTCCTAACGGTCCCTGCCAGAAGCATGTTAGGAGTAGGATAGCCAATTACAGCCCTGCAATCACACAGGCTTCTGTTCCCTGTCATGTCAACCTAGCTCCTGATTGGTTCCTATCCTATAGTGCAGTGTGCTGAATGCTGCTGGCTACCATGCACAGCCTGGGAAAGGAGGCAGCAGGAAGTGGTTCAGATGGGCGTAATTACAATTTTCAATAAATCAACCTGAGATCCTACTTTTCTGAGTATTTTCCTTCTATATCTTAAACTAGGAAAATGCATTTTCTTATATTTCCACACGATGGTCCAGATTCAATTCAGTGAGAAAACATTATCACATGAAAACTCATGGGCAAGATTCAATTCAAGGAGAAAAAAAATTCTCCAAATTCAGTTCCAGTTTTTTCCCCTAAGACTTCAATAGATTTTTCACTGAATTGAATCTGGCCCAAAATGACTCATTTTAAAAGTGACCCATTCTGGGTTTAAAGCTGGCCACAGACGTAAAGATTTTTGAAAGAGCCAATGGTTATCGTGAGAACACGATTGTCTCAAAACGATCATTTAAATGCCCAATGTGTCCATCAACTAAAAAGACCATTTCAGGCGATATTGCCAGCAAAACTGAAGGATCGCAGCCTGCTTGGCCCGGCAAACATAGGTAGATTTTCTAACCTGGCCGATCAATCTTCAGACCGATGTAGGATGAATAATCGTAATATGTATGATCGTTTGTATGCCACTAACCGCACCATAATTTGACAGATTGGTCAGACTTCCCTAAAATCGGTCGTTCGGCAGGGAAAGATCGTTGCGTCTATGGGGAGCTTAATAGGAAAGTGTCACTATGCCTTATATAAACCCTGGCAATGCTAATCTTTTCTTACATAGTTGCTGGCAGAACCATTGGTTTTTGGTATTATGGGATTAGGCACCTGAGAAGTTCTGCAAACTTTTGGGGAAGTCTACCATGCAACAGTAACTAGACAATGTGGAGCACTGGAACTGAGATGCTGTGTGTGTTATAAGAGAGCAAAAATTAACATAGGCCTTAAATGTCAGGAAGGTTTAGTCAACTGTCCGTGGCTGTAGATAAGTGTTGCTATAATGCTGAACATGATGGTTTACTGTAAAGTATTTGTGCAACTCCATTTGTAGTGCCTTCTTTGGTAGGTTACTATTGCAAATATTATGTTTCTTTATCCATATCCACATTTTTTAATCCTCATATTCTGTAAAATTGTAACCCTTCCCACCGGTCACGCACCCTATGCGCATCAGAATTGTCCCCGGCGTCAAAATGGATGCACGCGTCAAATTGGGCGCGTGCACCGAAATGGACGCTCGTGCGAAAACGCTTAGGTGCAATGACCTCTATTTTGGGGGCCCATCTTCCTGTAAGTTCCTGATCTGTCCGTCCTTGCTCAGACTGTTCCTTTAAATACCTTCCTCCTCATGTTGCCCATGCTGGCTTCTGTTCATACAGTTCCTGCTCAGGCCTTGTCTGACATTTGTTTCCTGATTTTCGACTCCTAATCCTCGTCTGTACTTCGATTTCAGTATACACCTTGCTCCTTTGCCGTCTCCACCACAGAAAGCCCGGGGCCCCAAAAGGGAAAACCAGAGCACCAGTTACCACCTGTCTTCCTTGCACCAGCGACTCTCCATCGGGATCCAAACATTCCATCAGGATTTAAGGTAACAGATTGTTACAGTTAGCTTGGGCCGAAAAAAATGGATCCCTCCCAAGCTGCTTCCTCTTTGGAGACTGTTTTGGAAGCTCTTATGAAGCATCTCGAGGATTCTGAGGCTTCACAGTTACATCTTGCCCAGAGTTTGCAACACGTTGTCCAATCGCCTTGATGCCTTGCAGGCCTCCCAGACCCCGCTACCTCCTGCCTCTGTTGCACCCCTAACTCCAGTCCTGGTTTTGGCTCCTTTGCCCAGTGGGGAGAGTTTTTCCTGGAGACCAAAGATTTCTGCTCCACTCTATTATTCCGGTGATCCTGAGACCTGTCGGGAGTTTTTGAACCAGTGTAAGATTCACTTCGAACTCTCACAGTTTCCTAATGGAAGTCCAAATTGGCCTATGTCATGACATTGCTTCATGGGAAAGCCCTGGCCTGGGCTTCTCCTCTTTGGGAAAGGGACGACCCTTTGGTTCATAATTCCACGGCCTTCCTTTTCACGTTCCGTGAGATTTTTGATGCCCTGTCTGAACAAGCCTCAACATCGGCCTCAGAGAAACTCCAAAGCCTAGGTCAGCGGGTGGAGACCTTCCTGGGCGCTGTTACTTCTTCTCCACCAAAGAACTATTCTCGTCTGCTGGTTCCCTGTTTTATAAGACTTTCCTCCAGGACCATTTCTTGCCAGGCTTTCATTGACTCAGGTGCTGCTGGGAACTTCATTGACCTCTCGTTTGCCAGAACCTCTTCCCTACCTCTTGTCCCTCTCCAAGGGACAGCTCATGCTTTCGACGGACATCTGGGCTCTCCTGGCTTCATTACACTTTCCACCTCTTCCCTGTGTCTACAAGTTGGCAGTCTCCATACCGAAGAGATCTTGTTGTTGGCCATTTCCTGTTCTTCTACCCCGGTCATTTTAGGTTTACACTGCAACAGCACAATCCTGTTATAGATTGGTCCACTGGAGAATTGTCTGCCTGGAGTCCTTTCTGTTCCTCCAATTGTATGTCCTCTTCACCGTCCTCTCTGGTTTCCATTTCTTCAATTTCTACGCTCCAGTCTCTTCCTTCCTGTTATAGAGACTTTTCTGATGTTTTTGAGAAGAAGAGTACCGAAGTCCTTCCCCCCCATAGACCCTATGACTATCCCATTGACTTGATCCCTGGAACCGTCCCTCCTAGGGGAAGAACTTACTCTTTATCCATACATGATAAAGGGACAATTTATCTAGGGGGTTCGTCAGGAAGTCTAGTTCACCTGCTGGTGCCTAATTTTTCTTCGTTTAGAAGAAGGATGGGGGTCTTCGGCCATGCACTGATTATCAAGGTCTCAACAAGATAACTATCAAGAACAGGTATCCTCTCCCTCTCATTCCTTAACTTTTTGATAAACTCAAGGGTGCCAGAATTTTTTCTAAATTAGACCTCTGGGGAGCATACAATCTTATCCGCATACGACAAGGAGACGAGTGGAAGACGGCCTTCAACACAAGCGACGGCCATTATGAATACCTGGTCATGCCTTTTCTCCCCTTGAGAGACTCTTCATGTTTCTCATCTAAGACAGGTCCTTCAGCACCTCAGAGAGAATAATTTGTTTGCCTGGGTTCACAAATGTGGATTTCACAAGCCTAAAATTTCCTTTCTTGGTTACATAATTTCTGCCTCTGGTTTAGAGATGGATCCAGCAAAGGTCTCTGCGGTCCAGAATTGGGTCCCTCCTTCTAATCTGAAAGCGGTCCAACGCTTCATGGGGTTCGCCAACTTGAATAGGAAGTTCATTGGAAATTTTCCCACTCTACCTTGGGCTGACATTGCCATGGATTTTGTGGTAAACCTACCTAAATCCTCTGGGATGACTACCATCTGGGTTGTGGTCAACAGGTTTTCAAAGAGGGCCCATTTAATTTCTCTGAAGAAGTTACCTACTGCCCCTACTCTCGCACAACTCTTCATCAAAGAGATTTTCCATCTCCATGGCATACCTTCTTCAAGTGTGTCTGACCGGGGTGCTCAATTTGTTTCTAAGTTCTGGAGGGCCTTTTGCAAACTCTTGAATATTCAACTGAATTTTTCTTAGGCTTATCATCCCCAGAGTAATAGACAGACTGAGGGAACGAACCAGACTTTGGAACAGTTCCTCCGCTGCTTTGTTTCTCAGAATCAGGACAATTGGTCTGACTTTCTTCCATGGGCAGAATTTTCACACAATAATCTCAAACATGACTCTCTGAATTGTTCTCCTTTTTCTGTGTTTACGGTCTCTCCCCTTCAGGGCTTCCTCCAGCTGTGGCCAAGGTAGATGTTCCTGCTTCGAGATTCCAGAGCATTTGGTCGAAGACTAGTTTGGCGCTTTCCAAGGCCTCCTCTCGTTAAAAGGTAGCCGCTGACAAGCACCATCGCTCCGCTCCCCAGTACAAAGTGATTCAAGGAGATTCAGTCTGGCTCTCAATCAGAAACATCAGAAGTAAGCAGCCTTCTCCTAAGTTGAGTCCCCCTTTTTTTGGTCCATTCAAAATCAAGAGCATTGTAAATCCTGCAACTGTGAAATTGGACCTTCCTCCCAGCATGAATATCACTGATTCTTTTCATGTCTCTCTTCTTAAACCTTTCATTGTAAACACCTTTTCCTCCTCCTCCCATCCTCCTGGATGGTCATCAGGAATTCCAGGTGCAGGACATTATTGATTCTCGGAAGTCCAGGGGAAGAATCCAGTACCTTGTCCATTGGACCCGAGGATAGATCTTGCATGAATGCTGCAGAAACCCATGCCCTGCAAGTACTTAAAGCTTTTCATCGTAAGTTTACTTACAAACCCTGGGAGCCCCCAGAGGGGTCCCACGGAAGGGGGGGGTACTATAACTCTTCTCGCTGGTCATGCACCCTGTGCGCGTCGGAAATTGTCGCCAGCGACAAAATGGACACACGCGCCAAAACTCTTAGGCGCAATTACCTGTATTTTGGGCGCCCACCTTCCTATTGGTTCCTGATCTGTCTGTCTTTGCTCAGCCTGCTCCTGATTGGTTCCTGGTCCTTTAAATACCTTCCTCTTCATCCTCACGTTGCCCAAGCTGGCTTCTGTTCATACAGTTCCTGCTCAAGCCTTGTCTGACTTTGGTTTCCTGGCTTTCGACTCCTAGCCTGTTTTTTGACTTCTGATCCTCTGCTGCCAGCACCGACTTCTGCCTGTTTGACTTCGCTTTGCCTAATCCTCGTCTGTACTTCAATTCCGGTATACACCTTGCTCCTTTGCCCTCTCCACCGCAGAAAGCCCCGGGCCCTAAAAAGACGTCAGTGAAGACCAGAGCCATAAAGGAGCACCAGTTACCACCTGTCCTGCTTGCACCAGTGACTTTCCATCAGGATCCAAGCATTCCATCAGGATTCAAGGTAAGAGATTGTTACAGTTAGCTTGGGCCGAAAAAAATGGATCCCTCCCAAGAAAAATTACTGTATTTTGCCATGTTTCTTGTATTACGTAACACGTAATCCAACATTTTGTGTTGACAAGGTCACTCAGAGTGTAAGTGCACGTGGGGCGATAATGTGCCATGAAGCTTGCTCTCTCAAATGAGCAATGAATCTCAACCTAAATATCTTTAGAAATGAAATTGCTCATAATGTATAATGAGTGTGATTCAATCAGGTCTTTCATTCAAACCTCATTCCAATTCAATTGCTTCTGAAGTGCATCTGTTATCATATTGCATTACATGTCCTTGTCAGAAATTCTTGGTAGGCATGACATATAAATGAACCACAGAGTATTCCAGTGTGAAAAGAAATACATAGGCATTTATGATTGTGCTGACACTTTAGGACCTTGATAAGAAAAACATTTTTAACACTAGAACATTAAAAAAAAAAACTTCTTAAAACAAAGTGCCTTGTGCATATAATCCCTCTTTTAGTATTGCCCCTTATGGCTTCAGATTCTTTATCATCAATTCTCCTCCCAATTGAGAGTCCCATTTTTGCATTTTTTTTTTGTTCACAACTTTTTAACAAGAAGGTATTGACTAATAGCTTATAAATAGTAGTAATTAAACCTTTCTGATGGAAGCCCTAGACTGCCAGGCATTCAAAAGGAGTGAATAAATTATGTCTGCTCACTAGCAGGATAGGTGCAAAATAATGTTTTAATTGGAGATATTCATTCCACAAAAGTGAAAAAATTGGGGCTTTGCCATTCAGGGCTTCTCGTGTTTGAAAAGTACCATTAGCCTGGTTGGTCATGTCTGTTAGATGAAAAAAAGGGTGTGTTTTCCAATTTTGCACATATTTTGGGAGCTGGCTGAAATAAAGGGTTACCCAAGTGGGAGATAAGCAGGGATGGATTTGATAGGGAGTACAGCTTTGAAATTACCTTCTATATAAGAAACCCGGGGGCTAATTTGTCAGCACTAGGCAAATTTATCCATGGTAGTAATCCATAGCAGCCATCCTGTGATGCTGCAGGTAGAACAATGCATGCAACTATTCGATTGGTTACCAGAGGTTACTTCCCTTCAGCAAATTTTCCCAGTTTTAATAACTGACCCCTTGTGTTTTTGTGGCAAATCTCAACAAAATTCTGTCCAAAAGTAATAACTTGAAAGCCGTTTTGCCTTTATGTTTGAAATATCTCAGAATTTAATCAGTCTTAAGGTGGCCATAGACGCACAGATAATATTGTACGAAAGAAATTTTCATACGACATACGTTATTGATATGGTGAGAATCGTCAGAAGATTTAGATATCGGTCGGCCGGTTGATTGGGCTGGACGGAAAATTTTGATCGGATGCCTTTGAAAGCACCCTTAACATCGGCCATTGTTAGTGCTGAATCGTCAGATACAGGTAGAATATTATTGTGTCTACCTGTATATCTGACGATTCAGCTCTATATGTGTGTTGAAATTGTAGTAATTGTTACGTCTATGGCCAGCATTAGATAAATATGTCTATCCATCAAGTGATGGGCAACTCCAAGCATCTTTTTGCAGGGAATTGGCAGGCTTCTCATTGCCCATTACGTTCTTTTGGTGGCCATATCTGGTCCAACCTTCCTGCTATCCAGCCGCTGTTCTGCAGGCTGAATCCTGGATTATTGTCTGCAAGTTTTGGATATACAGTACATTTTATGTTTTTCAGGGGACCAGGAAAAAAGTGTAAAATCAGGTATATAAGCACAGGAGTCTGTTTAACTTTAAGAAACAACTTCCAAAAAAAGAAATCAGAAAACTTTGTGACTTTTGGTGCATGCACAGTAGATCAACACTGGCAAATGCCTCCTACTTTGCATGCAACAGAAGACGCCAGTGGATCCAGGGGAAGATGGCTCCTGTGAACTACACTGGAGAGGACCTAGAAGAAGGGCAGGGGCATAACTACAGAGAAAGCAGACCCTGCGGCTGCAGGGGTGCCCAGCAGCTATAGGGGCCCCATGAGGCCCTAATTCATATACAATTACAATAAATATTGGTAAAACAGGTCAACCACTGGACATTTTGGTGGCCTGAAAAATAATTTGCTGTGGGGCCCACTAAGATCTAGTTATGCCACTGAAGAAGGGGCAAGTAACAAGTTAAGGGCATTGGCCTGGGGGGAGGTAGGTCAGGGGGAGGAAGGAGGGGGGCCTAATCGGGGGAGGGGGAGTTTTACCCCAAGGGGGTTGAATTTCCCTTTAAGAACATTCAAATTATTGAAAGCCTGCCCCTTATAGATATCGAATAGTTCTCAATACATTGTGGGCCACAACAGACTAGGGGGCCCATGGCCCCATGGGTCTGCTGCCTTAGGGGCACACCACCCCCGGCAGCAAAGCACCGTCTGCCTCCCCAGCAGCAACCCCCCTCTGACATCCATGTGCTTTCCTCAGCAACTGAGGTTGGGCAGTGAGCCAGGATGGAAGGTAGGGAGAGATGCAGTGCTGAAAGTAGGGAGCGGGTCTTGGCTGCCAGCCCAGTCTGACTGTGATAGTGGGCCACAGAGACATATGGGAGTCATTTGTATGTCTCCACCTACAATTCCTTGGGGATTTACTAAAGGGCGAAGGGGATTATGTTGACGACCATTTGCAAGCGTTCCTGCTCACAGGGACTAAAGTGGCGCAATTCACTAGTGAAAGAAATAGACACGATCGATCATTCGCTCTCTTTCGCCAGGTGGCAAATGGACGTTACACCACAAGTTCACTAAAATGCGGATTTTAATGAATGTTACCTCTATCACCAGACTTGCCTCAGAACAGGTGAAGTCCAATGGAGTGCATTTACATCATATGGAGTCACTTACATCATATTTTGAGTGGAAAATGGCTCAAAGTTCAAGAAATGCTGGCTACTGCTTGTAGGTTTTGATCTATACAAGTGAGAAATCTCCATAAAACTATATATTTGGTATTGCCTCATTCAGGAGACATAGACCTTTCCAACTCGTTTGTTTTTTCTTACATAAAATAAATGATGTTTCTGTTATATGTGATTGTTCTTTGTGAAACATTATTTTTTTCATTTGATTAGACACTTAGAAGCCTATATTTTTTTTTACAGAAGTATAATTACACCACAATTCTTGCATATTCTGAAAGTTCAGGTTGTTCTGAAAAAAACCAATATATTGTTTTCCTGGGTAAGCTAAAAGACCGCCCAGGAAAGGCCCTTAAATTGAAAGAGTGCATCATGTCTAAAAACTGCTTTGCAGCAGATGTTCGCATTTAGGACAAAACGGCTGACAGCAAAAGGGTTAAGAGGCGCTTGGATGATTTTTGGGTGAATATTCACTGGTTAAGGCCTCTCAACTGGTTTTTAAGGCAGTGCAATGTGTGTAGCAAACAGCATATAAAATACTCTGTTTTAAGAGGGCACATCTTGCATCATCTGATTATATATATATATATATATATATATATATATATATATAATAGTCCACAGGGGTTCAGCACACCTTTTAATAGAATATGACCCAGGTGCTACTCTCCATGGCTGGATACAAAAAAAGCAAAAGAGTAAGGTGCACACCAGGAGCCTTTTTGAATGATAAAAAAATCTCAAGCTTTATTTAATACATCTTTAAAAATGGGTCGACGTTGGTCTGTGCCTAAGACCTTTCTCAAGACCATTCACAAAGTATTAAAAACATTCTATGAATAAATAGCTTAGCCATATAGTTAC
This sequence comes from Xenopus borealis, assembly GCA_024363595.1. Taxonomy (NCBI): domain Eukaryota; kingdom Metazoa; phylum Chordata; class Amphibia; order Anura; family Pipidae; genus Xenopus; species Xenopus borealis. The sequence continues at coordinate 24,483,668 of CM044444.1, forward strand.
ACAAATGGCTAAACTCCATAAGTGTTAAAAGTTTGTTAAACAATGTATTGAAAATGTTTAGTATATATAGTTACACAAGATGACACTAAATAGCAATTAGCTTCGTGCCTAAACAGCATCAACATTTATTCAAAAAAACATATAAAGGTGCAAGGCTCGTTTAACCCACTGGTGCCAGAGTTTTCAGCTTCCTGATCCAGAACACCTCACTCTGAAGCAAAATCTTTGATCTGTCTCCCCCTCTACTGAGTGGTGGGATATGGTCAATGGCTATATAGCGAAATGTAGGTAATCTATGACCAGCTTCAAGGAAATAGTTCTCTACTGGTTTATTTGTACGACCATCACGAAATGCTGTCCTGATGGCTGAACGGTGTCCATCCATGCATAAAAGGTTTGCCTACATACTGTAAACCGCATGGGCACGTTATTAAATAAATTGTATGTGTTGTTGTGCAAGTAATATGGTGTTTAATCAAAAAATGTTTTCTGGTTTGTGGGTGTAGAAAACTATTCCCTGTTGTCATAAACCTACATGAAGTACAATTAGGACATCTAAAGCAACCTGGGCATTCATTAGAAAGCCAGGTATTCTGTCTCTTCTGATAACACGCTACCGGGTCTGTCCTAACCAGAAGATCTTTGAGATTCGTGCCTCATGGGTAACTGATCATTAGTCTCTCTGGAACTACTCTATTCAGATTTGCATCTGCCTATAAGATACTCCAATGATTCCCAATCACCTTCTTGATCATATTAGACCCAGTTGTGTATTTAGTGCTAAAACACCCAGGGGTGCAGAGGGTGCAATTGCACCAGGGCCCCCACCCCCTTGGGGCCCATCGGAGCCACAATAATGGTTATGGCAGGCAGTTATCTAGGGGGAACATTTACAGCACACATGCTATCAACATTCCATCATGGGATTTATAGAAGTAAGGGCCCAACAGGGGGGGCCCAGGTGCCCATCCTGTACCGGGGCCCACCAGGGAGTAGTTACGCCACTGCTGGTAGAACTTGTTCTATTATTAGTTTAGGATAGCCTCGATCTAGGAAACAAACCTTCATATCACTGAGCTGTTGTTCAGCCAGTACTGGATTTGAATTTTTCCCGAAGAACCCTGCAGAATTGTGAAATAGGGAGGGATTTTTCATTGGCCTTGGGTGGCAACTATTATAATGGAGAATGACATTTTTGTCTGTACTCTCATGAAATAATGTGAAATCAATGTGGTTATCTTGTCTCCATAATTCAATGTCTAAGAAATGTATTCGATCCGTATGAATTTCATGGGTAAATTTCACAGTGCTATTGAGAGAATTCAGTTCTTTAACCATCATATGAAACTCCTCCTGCCACATCAAACAATAATAACATTGTCAAGGTAGCGACGGAAGAAGAGTATTCCGTCTCCATACTTGGGTACGATGGCATGCTGTTCAAACTGATGCATAAACAGATTGGCATAAGAGGGCGCCATGCCAGCCACCTGTAGGAAAAAGTCAAATTGAAAGTCTCAATAGCTCTAGCACAAACGGAATTGGAGGACCCTCCATACGATCCAAATTCTTCAAGTGAAAGTTTCACTGCCTCAATCCCTGCCTGTAGAAGCTGACTACATCCAGACTGGCCATCTAACACTCAGTTCTAATAGGAATCACCAAGGACCTTAAGCTCTCTAGCAAATGCAGTTTGTCCCTTAAGTAGGTAGGCATATTCTGTACTGCCATTTGCAGTATAGTGTCCAAACAAATGCCTATTGGATGTAAACAAGAACCTCTACTTGAAACAATTGGCCAGCCAGGGGGTTTTAATAGGCTATTGTGGACGTATCTTCACATCTTTTGGGACTGCCCCAAGATGCAGCACTTTTGGACTGAAGTGTTGGGGGTTGTGGGCTCCAACATAGGCCTACCGAATTTTGCTTATTGGGTCACTTGGAGGGACTAACACTTAACGTGTTACAGTTTTCACGTGTTTTCACGAGTGACAGACTGTGCCTATTGCAGCTTTTGCATTATGCCAAATAAGCCATACTAATGACATGGAAATCAGTGGAACCCCCAACGCTGGCATTCTGGAAGAAACTAGTGAATGGCAGTCTCCCTAGTCAAAAGCTCACATATACTACACGAGGTTGCCCAAGCAAATTTGAGGAAATCTGGGATAAATGGCTGTCAAATATCTAATGTATGGAATATAAAGATGTGCACTGTATGATATATTCCAAATTGAATGCCTGATTAATAATATAATAGAGTGCCTACTCTTCTAATTATATATATATCTTCTCTTTTCCTTTCTTTTCTGTCTCTTTCAGAATTTTTTTTGTTGTTAATTGAAAATCTGATCAATAAAAATAATCTGATAAAAAGAAAAAATGGGTTGTAAACCCCTAGTCTTCTATAGAAGTTACTGAAAACCATAATTAAAGATGCAAGAAAATTCACCAATGAGAATTCTACTGATCAAAAATATCATATTAAATGCAAAAACAATGACCAATAAGAATTCTTATTCCTATCTCCATGTCAGGTATTTTGCTGTTATCTTACATATAGAGATAATAATGTCATTTTATTTCTTCATTATATTATGGAATCAGACTTGCTCAGTGCTGGGAACAAAGAACAGGGAGCCAGATTTATACAGATAAGCTGGGATTCTCATTGGAGGTTTTCTTTGCATTTTAATGCAGCCGCTGGCTGTGTAGATTTGGGGAAAAGTTTTGGAAAAAGTTTTACTGTGAAATATTGCTTTAAGAATACAACTGTGATGTTGGTGGACTACAGCTCCCAGAATGCCTCAACCTTAATTATATGTTACATTTTTCTGGGATTTATAGTCCAGCATCAACTTAGTAAAGTATGGTTTACTACCCCTTTTATTAGTTTACAAGCTATGTACCCCCTTGAGCCCTCTTAGATGCTGAGCTACTGGGCAGTCTTTAAAGGGACAGGAATAGGGGAAGAGCTAACATTAAAAATGGAAACCAACTCCCTATCTTATATATACACTTTCAGATGTAATGTAGCTCATCCGATAGTTTAGGAAATTTTGGGTGCACAAGATATGGCTAAATTATATACAGTATAACTTTCTCAAAACTCCATAAGCGTTTCACTTCGCCGAAAAATTGGCGAATTTCCAGAGAAATTCGCGAATTTTTCGGCGATTCGCGAAACGAGTCGCGCGTTTTTGCGCGGCAAATTTTTGTTGGCGAATTTTTTTGCCCGTTTCGCGAATTTATTCGCCAGCGGCGAATCGCGGGAATTCGCCGCGAATTCGCCCCTGCCGAATAAATTCGCCCATCACTATCCATAAGTATAAAACACCATAATACCAACCCTACTGGTAGGCCCCATCAAGGCAAACATCGGGTTATGCATGTTTTCTATAAATGATCTGACCAGATGTGTCTTGTTTTCAACTGTGCCCCTCTGTCTGTAGGATTGGTAATTCACTTGTTTTTTCTTAACATGCATTTATGCCACTTAATACAATGGAGTGCAGAGAAGGTTAAACTTCATAGCCATGTCTTATACACCCAAACTGCCATTTATACTATAACATGAGTGTATACATATACATATATATATAGATTTTATTTTTAATATATATATGTACCTCACTGTAATGGTATGACAGATTCTTGACCTTCTGTGTGCAGTATGTATATAAACGTGTGCATGCGTTCAATATACAGTATACTCTATGATAATACACCCCCTACTATAATTTTAAAAGCTATTAATAGTCAGCAAGACAATGTAAGATGTGACACCTTGTGAGAACTAAAAGCATGCGCTGCCATAGCAATAATGAAATACAGCAATATGGTTGAGCCATTAATGATGTGACAACAGAGGCTTGATACAAAGGAGGAAATTCACTAAGCAGCGAAAATTCGCTAGCGTTGCCTTCGGTAACGTTCGGTGCACTTCGGCAGGTGAATTTTCGCCAGCGCTACACAAATTCACTAAAGTGCGAAGTTACGCTAAGGTCGGCGAACAGTAGCGTAGTTGTGCTAGTGTTACTTTGCCAGACAAAGCGTATTTACTCTTGCAATGCCTAATTTGCATATGGCGCAAATTTTAAAGTCTAATAGAAGTATATGTTACAGCCACTACATTACACTACACAAGCCCAGGAAACCTTTAATAAAAAAATTAAGTTGTCCTATTGCCCTACATGTGTCCCCTGCATACTGTAGTTGAGTTGCCATATGTTAGGAAATGTTGCGGAGAAGGAGGGTGACCCCCCAAAAAATTCGATTCAGATTATCATCCTAGAATGGTAAAACACAAACACACGTTTTTTGGGACTTCGAAAAAATTTCCAATTTTTTTTTTAAACTCCTATCTATTGTATTGAACTTTGCCAGGTCTGACCTGGCGAAGTAAAGTCTAGTCTAAGTGGTAACGTTCAGGAAAATGATCATCTTAGTGAATTTGCATAATTACGATTCTTCGTCAGTGCACAACTTCGCCTGGCGTAAGGGTGCGAAGTTCCGCTAGTTTATCTACTTCGCTCGGTGTTCGTAAATTTGTGAAGTTACGAATTGACATCACGCTGGCAAATTAGCGCTAGCATTAGACGCTTCATGCTTTAGTGAATTTCCCCCAAAGTCTTCTTGATGCAGTCAATCAGGGTGTTGCTCTACGGGGTGCAATTTGTCCCAAATTCTGTATACAAAAAAATCCCCATATTGCTGTTGCCATTACTCATGATACGCTTAGCATTTTATATTTAAGGGGACCTGCCACGTTAAAAACTAAATCCAAAACCTATTGTTATGTTTTAGTAGCCGAGGATGAGAAGAGTACAACAGTGCTTTATTAGCAGGTTCATGCAGCTCTACCGTTTTTAAGCAGTATTGAAAGTACTGTGTATATACAGTATACTCTTGTGCACAGTGACACCTACAGGCACCTTGCACAGACACCACATATCCCCCCTATAGTAGGAAAGCATTTGGGTAAATGAAATAAATAGAAACCATAAATTGTATTCATATTAAAGCAATATTATGCATTCTTCACAACACATAGTCCTTGGTCCATGCAGGTAGTTTTCTGATTCTTTCAGTACGCCTCATGTTCACTTTCCTCAGGCCTATTGCAGTTGGCATCCGGAGTAGGAAAATGTCCTTCATCAAATGGAGCTTCTCCAAAGTCATATCTAGCAGGAGCAAGACAACTTGCATTCCATATGTGTCCATCAGTGTCCATTTGCGTATGGCCCTTGCTGGCATCTCACTTCAAGTGGTGTAGTAAATTTAGATTGTCCTTGTTTCAGTAGTCCTGGTTTCTTAATTCTGACTAAAGTTCCAGGATAAAAGCTAAACACTTCTCCTCTTTTCTGTCAGTATAAGCCTTGCCTTTGGCTGGTTTACGTTTGACAATGTCAGCAGTAGATGATTTGTGGGAACAGGTGGAAGTATTTGGTGGAAGTTTGATGTCTGCAACATGTAAATTAGTGCATATCTGTCTGCCATGTAATAATTCAGCTGGAGATGCTTGGGTTTTGCATGCCACATTGTTCTGTAGTTATGTAAGAACTCTGTTGTAAATACCTTCCAGGATTTCCCAGTAAGGTTTGCTGTCTGTAGTACTTTCAGACTTTGGTTGAAATGTTGGTTTCTCCATTTGCTTGAGGGTAATACACTGAAGATTTTCTATTCACAATATTCCTCTCTCTCAGAATGATTTCAAACCCAGATGAAACAAATTGTTGTCTGTTGTCTGATATTAACTCCTTTGGATTATCTTCTCTGCTGAAGACTGTAGACAGAAATATTATTACTGTAGCTGATGTTATATGAGAAACAAATGCAATTTCTGAACATTTACCGTAATAGTCTGTCAAAGTTATGGCAAATCTACAGTCTATAGGGGCATCTGCTAAAGGACCCACAATATCAATTGCAAGTTTTTCCCATGCTGAATCAGGCAATGGTCCTGGCTGAAGTGGCGGTGTACGTGTTATACCATGATTCTGACAAGTCATGATTCTGACAAGTAAAACAAGAATGATTCGCAGTTACCACATCGGCATTCATTGCTGGCCACCATTATACAGTAGTTCTTGTAGTATTTGTTTTGTACGTACTATTCTTTGATGACACTCATGTGCAAGTTGTATGAGCTTTCCTCTCAAGGTCTCTGGTACCAGTAAGCGGTGAGATACCTGGACAACATAGCCATCTACTAAGGACAGTTTGTGTCTTATCCTGTAGTAAGGATGAAGATCAGGACTGACTTTCTTCTCAGCATTTGGCCATTTGCCTTGTAAGATGTACCATAGTTTTACTTGAATTTGACATGTTAGACAAGCTTGCTTAAAATTAGTAGCTGTAACTGTGTAAGATAATATATCAGTCAATGCTGCAACTTCTATGTCCTCATCCAGTGTATCATAAGCTGCAGGTAAAGGTACACATGACAAACAATCAGCAGTCACATTTTTCAAGCCTGGTTTGTATTGCATTTTGTAGTTAAAGTTCAGTAGCCTTGCTGTCCATCTAGCTATACGCATTCCAGCTCTTCCTAGCCCCTTTGTTGTAAGCAGTGTAGTTAAAGGGCTATGATCCCTGCATAAGGTAAATTCTCTACCCCATAAGTAGGTTCTCCATTTTTCTGTTGCAAACACATGGTAGTTCTGGATGCAAATACAGTTTTCTCTGTATGATCGACAGGGATCTGTGTGAGAACTGCACCACGCCATAGTCTAAAGAATCTGTAGTGCCATAGTGGGTAGTGCAGGATCAAATAAAGCTAATGCTGGACTGTTCACAATTAACTGTTTCAATATGTCAAAGATACGTTGAGCAGTCTCTGACCAAACCAGACATGAAGCTCCACGTAGTAGTGCTCTAAGTGGCTCAGCAACAGAAGCATATTTGGGAATAAACTTGAAGTAAGACTTAAGAAAGCTAGTGAGGTCTGAAAATCAGATGGAGCTTGTGTAACAACGTTGACATGGTCAGGCAGAAATCCCTCTTGTGAAATTCTATGACCCAGAAATGGCAGCTGAGTTTGTCTGAAGTGGCATTTGGAAATGTTCTGTTTCAGTCCTGCAGAATCAATGCATTTCAGAACCTTTTCTAGGTACTTGTCATGAAGATCCATAGTTGGAGCGTAGACAATTATATTATGCAAGTAGCATTGTATACCAGGTACAGTATGTTATGGAGTATAGAAGAAATCAGTCTTTGAAAACAACTCGGTGCTGAAGCCAGTCCATAAGGTACATGCTTGAACTGAAGCAAACCATCATGGGTGATAAATGCAGTGAGGTCTCTGCTTTCCTCATGCAGTAATACTTGATGATAAGCACTCTGAAGTTCCTGGGTGGAAAACAATTTTGCTCCTCAGAGTTCTGAAAATATTTCCACTATGTGTGGCAAGGGATGATCATCCATAACAACTGCTTTATTAGGTTCACGGAGATCAACACACAATCGAATACCTACAGTTTTCTTTATTGTTACAACAATTGGTGAAACCCATTTAGAAGATTCAGATTTTTGAATCACATCTTGCTCTACCAGTTTATTTAGTTCCTGTGAGAAAGCCTCCCTTATAGAGTAGGGCAATTGCCTCAATTTCTGGGAATAGCTGGGAATTGTTGGAGAATAAAAATCCTTCGACTTCGAATATTGAATTCAAATGATTTTACCACAATTCGATTGGTTGAATGGTTGAATAGAAAATATTCGATCGATCAATAAAATTTTTAACCATTCAATCGAATTTTTTTATTCGATCAAAAATAATAAAAGCCAATTGAGTAGCTTTGATCTGGCGAACTAGGCAGTCAAATAAAAATTTAAATATATTTTAATATTCGACTGTCGAATAGTTGAATATTCAAATAGATTTTTATTCAAATTATTGTAATCATTCGATCAAATTTTCAAAATTCACGAAGTGGTCTTCAAAAACATTTGAATTCTAATCTTTTTGAAAATTCGATCGAACTTCAAATCCTCTTAGCTCTCTTAGAGCTGCTACAAATTGTTTTGTGGATCCACCATTACATTGACCACGTTGGCTGCTTTTTATGTCTGGGTGACAGGTCCATGTTATGGTCCATGTTATGGCTTTTATTTTCAATTTTGAAAAATATATCTAAAATATGTAACAATCATACATATATGTGGTATGTGAAGGAACAGATGAGAAAGAGAAAAAAAAGGAAAGGAGAAAGGGAGAAAGTCAGCTAGCAATAATTAGTTAGGCAAGATTGCTACAAAATATTGTTAGACTGCTAGAAGCATGTGAGCAGGCTACAGAAAAACTGACCCACTTTCTATTCATTTAAGATCATGTTATATGCACTGTGGACTGATATCTACGTGATAGTGGTTTGTGTGTTTGAACAAAGTGCTTCATATGAATGTGTGAGTGAGGATATTCTAGGATTGGTAATAAACATTTTGCCCATTGTGTTAACAGAATTAAACTTAATAAACTTATGCATTACCTTGGAAACATATGTCTGCACTACAAACAGTATTAAGAAATAGAACCATGTTATACGTGGGTGTGAATAGACTGGTCAGAAAGCAGATGGCTATGCAATTGGTGCTATCATTAAAAGTAAAAATATTTTATGTGTTAAAAAAAAGTTATTCCTTCCCGCAGGGCTACAGCTTGAAATCCCTGTAAGTCATATATATCTGATAAACAAAGTAAAAATATATAATTCTTCATGTTATGACCAAGAGGCCTCCTTTAAGGTTGGGGACTGGGAAAGTACAAATCCATGGTGAAAATGAAAAATATAAAATAGTAACTGAAATTCATTATCAGGAATATGAAAGAAAAAGGGAACAAATCAACATCCCATTGTACAGTATTAGGGCTCCTTCTGCTTCCATATAGTGGAGCATAATTGCTTCTTTACTGTCTCCTCTATTGAATCACATAAACCCTGAAGTTATCTCCATCCTGAATGTAGTGTTAATGACATTGCTAAAGTGTTGCAATAACTACTATAAGAACGCTATGCACAACCTACATCCAGTTTACTACCACAAGCATGAACAATTACATTAATTTTGATGTAATTGCCATTAGCACTTGCAATTATGTTAGATTAATTGTGATAAAAAATGGAGATTTGAATCTGAAATTGAATTTGCACACTGCAAATGAACCCTAGGGTTGCCACCTTTTTGCATTGCGGATGACTTCGGGGGGGGCAGGGAGATGACGCCAGGGGAATGATCGGTGATGTTGGGGGTGGGCATGATGATATTGGGGCGATGAGTGGAAATCAGTGATTGGCTTATCACCATGTCATTATTTTCAACATCCTGTCTGGATTTCCTAATTTGGAAATCATGACAGGCACTTTTTACCCAGGCAACCCTTCAAAAATACCGGTCTATTTGGGTACAAATTTGGACAGGTGGCAACCCTAATGAGCCCTTATATCCTTTTTTAAGCTGTAAGGTCTGGGGTAAGTGCACCTGGGTCTCCACTCTATTTTGGTGAGCTCCACCCTTTTTTCTGAAGTTTAATTGTCAATTGAATTACATGTTCATATGGAGGCAAGAGCTCTACATGTTATAGTGTGGGAGGAAACTGGAATACACAGAGGACCCCCATGCAGATACAACAAGTACATACAAAATCATTGAGAGATACTTAGGAAACCAGGTTCACAGTAAGAAGACAGAGGGTCCACAGACTAATTTACTTCTCTGTTTAAAGTGTTTACCTTGTCTTAACACAGGACCTATAAATAGTACATACAATGGTAAAAGGTAAACCATATACAGCATATTATTTTTATTAGTTTATAGTTTTTTAGTTTAAAGCAACCAAGGAAAAAATTACATCTTCAAGAGAGAAGTTGATAAAAATACAATTTTATAAAGTGTGGATTAATGAATACAGTAGCACCAGAGGGAAAAAAATATGAGATGCTTCATCGCTTAAGATATGTGTGTATAGTTCTGTTACAGACTGAACTTCTGGCATATGTTTTTTTGAAAATAGATGTACTTGCTCTTTTGATGAGACTGATAGAGTTAGTAGAACATTTAAACTATCAAAATATTTTTGTTATTTAAAGGGATGCTATCATGGGAAAAAACTTTTTTTTTTTTTCAAAATGCATCAGTTAATAGTGCTGCTCCAGCAGAATACTGCATTGAAATCTATTTCTCAAAAGAGCAAACAGATTTTTTTATATTTCATTTTGAAATCTGACATGAGGCTAGACATTTTGTCTGCTTCCACTGAGGTTCAACTCAACACACTGCAAACTCTGCTACATGTCCTGCAAAAGCTTTACAGTGCCGCAAATGCTCAAAGGTAGGTCACTTTGCTAAGGTCTGCCGTAGTTCTGCTAAAGATGTTCATGAACTAACTACTACAAATGTTACAGTATTCAGTGTGGATAAAGCTGGTTCATTTATTACAGACAAGTTTATATGCACTGTCAATGTCAAAACTGCTTCTGCTGACAAGGGGCACTGCATTAACCTGATGCTTGATACAGGTTCAGCTGTTTCTATACTACAAGATGATATTTTATTGAATTGCTTTGCAAAAGATACGCTTGTTGCACCTGCTCTGAGACTGGTCAATTACTTAAAGCAGTGATCCCCAACCAGTAGCTCTTGAGCAACATATTGCTCTCCAACCCCTTGGATGTTGCTCCCAGTGGCCTCAAAGCAGCTGCTTATTTTTGAATTCCAGGCTTGGAGGCAAGTTTTGGTTTTATAAAAAATAGGTGCACTGTCAAACAGAGCTTCAATGTAGGTTGACAATCCACATAGGAGCTACGAAATGGCCAATTACAGCACTTCCTTGGCACCCCAAAAACATTTTTCATGCTAGTGTTGCTCCCCAACTCCTTTTACTTCTTAAAGTTGCTCACGGGTTCAAAATGTTGGGGATCTCTGACTTAAAGGATCCAATCCCTGTGCTTGGTCGATTGGTCCATTTACTGTACAATTAGAATCAAATACTAAAAAATTTAACTTTTACATTGTGAATAAGGGTACTGCTATACTTGGAAGGGATCTCTTTGCTACATTAAACCTAAATTAGTGGATGGCCTCATTACTACAACACCAATGCCTGCCACACAGCCCTGTGTCTAAAATTTCACCACAAAACAAACCTGGGCTGTGCAAAGAACTTTGAGCACAAAGTTAAGTTGAGACCAGATGTAAAATCAGCTCTATGGGGGAAATTCACTAAGCGGTGAAAATTCGAACGGTAGCGTAGTTGCGCTAGTGTTACTTCGCCAAGCAAACCGCATTTACACTAGCGATGCCTAATTTGCATACGGCGCAAATTTCAAAGTCTAATAGAAGTATATGTTACAGCCACTAAATTGTACGACACAAGCCCAGGAAGTTGTCCTATTGCCATATAGTTCAGTTGCCATATGTTAGGAAATGTAGGGGGGAAGGAGGGTAACCCCCCAAAAAATATTCGCTCTTTTTCAGACTATCACCCGAGAAAGGTAAAATACGCCAACGTTTTTTGGGACATAGAAAAAAGGTTCACATTTTTTTCAAAGCTCCTTTCTATTGTATTGAACTTTGCCAGGTCTGACCTGGCGAAGTAACGTCTAGCGTAAGTGGTAACGCTCAGTAAAATGGTCATCTTAGTGAATTTGCGTAATTACGATCCTTCGTCAGTGCGCAACTTCGCCTGGCATAAGGGAGCGAAGTTGCGCAAGTCTATCTACTTCACTAGCGAAAATTCAGTCGGTGTTCGTGAATTTGCGAAGTTAGGATTTGACATCACGCTGGCGAATTAGTGCTAGCATTAGACGCTTTGCGCTTTAGTGAATTTCCCCCTATAAGGGAGACTGTCTTACAGGAAGTACATAACTACAGAGCAACATGCCATGCAACAACCCAAGCATCTCCAGCTGAATTATTAAATGGCAGACAGATGCCCACTAAGTTACATGTTGCAAACTTCCTCTAAATGCTGTTCCTACAAAATCATCTACTGCGGACATTGTCTAACGTTAACAAGCCAAAGGCAATGCTTATACTAGCAGAGGACGTAGTTGCACTTTGGTCAGAGTTGGGAGGCCAGGACTGCTGAGACAAGGACAATCTAAGTTTGCTACACCACTTGAAGTGAGATGCCAGCGAGGACCATACACATATGAACTATCTGATGGATGCATATGGAATGCAAGTCATCTTACTCTTGCTAGATATGACTTTGGAGATGTTCCATTTGATGAAGGACATTTTCCTACTCCTGATGCCAACTGCAATAGGCCTGAAGAAAGTGAACCTATAAGGCGTACTGAGAGAATCAGAAAACTACCTGCATGGACCAAGGACTATGTGATGTGAAGAATGTATATTATTGCTTTTAGATGTGTACTGTTTGCAATTGTTGTTTATTACATTTGCCCAAATGCTTTCCTACTATAGGGGGAATATGTGGAGCTTATATAAATGGCCTGCAGAGGTCTCTGTGCACCTGAGTTATGCTGTGTATAAACAGTACTGTCTATACTGTTTAAGAAGGATAGAGTTTATGTTACTGTTGTGTAATGGCTACATGAACCTGCTAAAAAATTATACAAAGTTATACTCTGCTCATACTCGGCTACCAAAACACAACAGTCAGGAGTGGGACTTGTGACATGGCAAACAGTGAATGGCTGTTCGCCATTCCATTAATTTCAATATCCTGTCCGAATTTGTTAATTTGGAAATCTGACTGGCTGTTTTCACAAAAAAAACGGGGCTGTCTGGGTGAAAACTGGACAGGTGGCCACCAGGGGCGTAACTACAGAGGAAGCAGACCCTGCGGCTGCAGGGAGGCCCAGGAGGAATAGGGGGCCCATCAGGCCCTACTAAATGAGCAATTTCAATATATAGTGGTAAAACAGGACAACCTCTGGATATTTTGGGGGACCTAAAATAAATTTGCTGTGGGGCCCAGTAGCATCTAGTTGGCAACCCTGCTTATGATTCATATTCCTGTTTCCCTCTTCCTGTCTAAGCTGAGAGCATTGTCATACTTCCTCAGTTTTGTAATTTTTTTTATTAAGATGTAATATTTTGTGTGAAATATGTCCTGGCAAGCAATTTAGATTGTATGGTTCTGGGTTATGTAAAGGGGAGCAGGGGAGGGAAGCAGAGCGACAGAGGGTGGTAGGCGAGAGCTGCAAGGGGGAGCAAATCCGTACTAGATGTAGGCAGAAGAATCTTGAACAGGCACCTGCCCCAGTGCCCCTACAGTGTTGTGCCATAGGCACTGCCTACCCCTAGTTCCAGCCCTGCTGTCTACTTAAAGGTCATCTCCCATGGACTCCATTTCATCCAAATAATACAAATTATATTGTACTTGATCCAAACTAAGATAAAATGTGAAGCAAGACCAGCCTAATGGGTTTATTTAATGTTTACATTATATTCTAGATATACTAGTAGATTAAAGGGCAAGGAAAGGCAAAGAAATAAAATCTCATTTTTACTTTTCTTTAATGTAAAAGAAATATATCTCCATTATACTTTAATTTAAAAAATGTGTACCTTTTTATAAGAAGCCTGACTGTATGCAGTGAAATTAGGGAAAAAATAGGAATTGTTAGACGGTCCCTAACTTTTGACAAGGAAACAATCATACTTATGAACAGCAGGGGGAGCCCCTGCCTTACTTACCAGCCATACAGAACTCAAGAAGCTTTGTTTTTTGATCATTTATGACGATCCCTAAGCAGCACAGATCACACTGAGCATGTGCAGGGCCAGAGGCAGACAAATATTTTTAACAAAGTTACAAGATGACAGCCCCCTGTGGCCAACTTTGAAAGCATAAATCATTTGTTTGATTAGGCTTGTGGTGCAGTAAGTTCATGTTTATGTTTAGTATACAAAATACAGGATTTCTAGTCTTATTCTATTTTACACTTTCCTTGTCCTTTAAGTAAGGTATGCAGTTCCAAATTACAGAAAGACCAGTTATCTGGAAAATCATACCAGTAGAACAAACACTATAAAGTAATTTCTGTTTGGCTCTCATGCAAGGGTTAGTTACACAACGGGTATATGCCAAATCAAGATCGCATACAACTGAGAAATCCAATTATTTGTCAGAAATAGTAATAGCGTCATTTATTTTAATGAGCATGTCATCTAAGATAATCAAAGAAGTTTTGCATTGGCAGTGGCGGAACTATTCGCTGGTGGGCCCTGGTACAGGATTGGCACCGGGCCCCCCTATCGGGCTCTCCCCCCTATGGATTGCACATTGGAGTTCTCCTAGCTTCTCTTGTGGGCCCAGAGAAGGAGTGGGCCCTGGTGCAATTGCACCCCCTGCTCCCCTGGTAGCTACCCCAGTTTCTGATAAACAATGAATGTTTTCAATGATCTGAAATTAATTGAAATGGTGGTATTTGTCTATCTCTTACTATGCATAGATAGTGCTTGGTGTCCAGTCTGTACTGCTATATAAAATTAGCCTAGACTTCACCCGAAAACTCCTGGCTTAATGAGTTGGCACAAATAGTCATTCCTACAGACGCCATCTTATTTCCCTATCCTTCTAGTCGTACCTTTCAGGGGTGTAACTACTGGCCTGCGATTGCACCAGGGCTGCACCTCCTCAGGTGCAAATCTGCTGAGAAAATTACACCCAGATGGTGAATGGGGGGGCATGGATGAACAACCTGCTACCTTTATACGCCCTCCCAGTGTGAATGCTTAAAATGAGTCCCTACTGTGGAAATGCAAGTCTGTCAATCTCAGCAACTGTGCATGTCCATGTCAGAAACAAGATTCTCATAAGAGATGGGAAGTGCATTGTGAAGAACAGCTGAAAGTTGGGCACCACTAATATTCACTTTTGTGCAATGAGAGATTTTTATTTTACTTTCCTGTTACTCTGCAAAGCCATAGAATGAGTGAGATCTAGGGTGGTTTCCCTTCTTGAATATCTATAATGACTGCTTTGGTTTCCAGAATGTTTACAAGGGCCACCATACTATGGGGCAGCAGCTGGAAAGATGACTGCAAGTGAGTAGGTTTCGCCTAACATACAAAACCTGTCTTTCTTTACAAATAGCAATTCCCAATAATGGATCCGCACACACTTATTTCTGCAGTGGGGGAAATCCCCTTTTCTTTTTATTCAACCACCAACTTCAACTTCAACGTTTCGGGGGGTACAACCTCCCTTCATCAGGCTGTACCCCCCGAAACGTTGAAGTTGAAGTTGGTGGTTGAATAAAAAGAAAAGGGGATTTCCCCCACTGCAGAAATAAGTGTGTGCGGATCCATTATTGGGAATTGCTGTTGCTAAGGGACCTTGTCGGGTCAACGGACTACCAGCACCACGGAAGCAGTGAAGTGAGTAAAAATCCGGGAGTGCAGTGTAAAAATACCATAGTATTTCTTTACAAATACCCACCAACCCACCTGCATAAAGTTAGGGAAATGGGGGAGGAAAATTTTGAAGAGTCCACAGCCAACTCAGCCTCCCTGGTTCTCATGCACAAGCTGTGGGGACTTTGTAGGGACTGTACAGAGTAACTGTCAATGGTTAACCTAACAATAGCAATCCTCCTAAAATGTTAATAATCCCTCGGATTGCCCCACACAGCAGTTCACATGGAAGTAGAGGGGTGTCCTCTCAACAGATTTAAATATCTGTCATAGCTAAGGAGTGTAGCGGGTATGGCACAGGGCCTTGAAATAATCCTAAACTATAGGCAATAATATGAATATATTTCTCGAGAATTGACAGGAGGCTGGAATAGCTGAATAAATATGATGTAGAGTGTCCCTGCTGTGGAACCCAGTAGCTTTTGCTTACTTTGCCTGTGTGATCCTGCACAGTTGATGAATAGAGCTGCACTCTCTTGCAAAGAATACATACTTTATACTTGACTAAACATGTACCAGTTGTATAGATTTAACTTGCAATTCCTTGACATGTGTTTGTTTGCATACAACAGCTGATCTGAAGTCTGATACCTTTATTTACTGGTCATCAGTAAGTGCTCTAGCTATCACATTCCTACCTGCATTTCATTAGGCTCATGGCCCACATGACGGAGAAGCATTAAAACTTGGCTGTGCCATTTGCATTAATGGTTTTAAGTTTGAAAATTCATTGCCAACCTATGCCCATCACCAGAGGTAACAGACAGCTTCCATTTATGAAAATGATAGGTTGCACAGTCAGTTTTGGGCACTTCTCCATGTAAGCAATGAGCATTACATTATGCCTTCTGAAAAAGAGTACAGTAGGGACTGCCAGCACCATGTCTGGCTACTTCACCTCTTCACCCTGGCTTAGTGGCATCCAGGAGCATGCATAGATGAAGCCAATACCAGTTCAGTATGAACTACACTTGTCCCTGATCAAAGAGAACTGGCTACTCTGCCTTTTATGAGGAGGTATGGGGGAGGCCACTGCTTCCAACAAATAAAATGCATTATTTTGCATTATTGGCATCCAATATTATAGACTGCATACAATTCTGTACCCAAATTGAACTACATTGCAGCCTTCCTGTGCTCAGACTGTCTGCCCCCAGCATCCTGATCAATATAAAACATTCCTGAAACAATCTGTGCTATAATAGGTCTGGGAGCTTTCAAAAACCCCTGACATGCCATAAAGATTTTTATTTGGAGTTACGATTTTACTTCTCTGCACACTAATGCAAGCGCAACAGTGATATCTAGTGGCAACAAAAAATGACTAAGAATAAGTGAAAAATATGGGGAATTAAAAACAGTAAAATATTAATAGTTGTATATCTTTATACTGATATCTTTATAAGCAGTACTGTAAATGGTTACAATGTTGTAATATTATAAACAGGGCTCTAAAATGGTTATCACCTGGATTTACACCATACTTTTAAATACAACGGACTCTCATTTAGACTGACTAGGAGCAAAATGGATGGAGAGGCTTGGAAGGGGATTACAGAGCAAATAGCTGAATTATTTACAAACTTGCAACAAATTAGAGTACAATGTAGATTACATACAATTCCTCAAATCGTTACTAGCTGACCAGTTCAGATAGTGATTGCAACAATGTATCTAAAACCTAACCTTTACAGTTGATGTTGGCTTTCATTTTATCTATTTGCGTTTTTTCAGTTATTTAGCTTTTTATTCTGCAGCTCTCCATTTAGTTGACCAATGTGGGGCTGGAGGTTGCCAAGATGTGATGGCAGCTGGGGGTCTTGGGGAAATAAATGATGGTTGGCCTCTGGTCCTGCTGAATGAAACTGTATTTAGCCTTTTTTTCTACCAGGGGTTGCCTCCTCCTTGAAACCCACCCAGTTATCTGCTTTGGGTGTGTTCCCTATCTGGTATACTACCCATATACAGATGAAGTCACTTTGGAGTCACTTACCTCCGTCAAAAAAACAAATGCTCTTTAACCCTTTCACTGCCAGCCATTTTGTCCAAAACGGAACATCTACTGCCAAGCAGTTTTTAGACATTTTGTACTCTTTTGCTTTAAGGGCCTTTCCTGGGGTGGTTTTTTAGTTAATCCAAGAAAACCATATATGTTTTTTTTCGGGACAACCCTGAGCTTTCAAAATATGCTAGAATTTTGGGGAAATTCCACTCCTGTACAAAGATAT
>CM044444.1:24520228-24564173 GCA_024363595.1 Xenopus borealis
TATGTCACATACTTAGGTAAAACAATACATATTGGGCATCAAACTGTTCAGTGGACTCCTTGAATTTATATTTAGGGTGTTTTACATTGTTACCTAATTATGTGTGGGAGATATGAAGTTTTGAGGTCATTTTTCAAGAAATTAACCAATTTCTATAAAAAAAATTATAACTTTAGGAAATAATTGCAACTTAGTAGTTTGGAGTACATAATATACTTACCAATTTTTGATTCTTAAGAATCGGCTCTTTCTATGGATTGTTTTCTGGGGTAAATCTACTGTTAGTGGAATGTTTTGCCTTGAAATGAGAATTATGCCGTTTTGTGGAGTGGTGATTTGGAAATGTTGTAGTGTACTGCTTGGAGAGTTTGATCTATACAAGTGAGAAATCTCCATAAAACTACTGTATATATCTGGTCTTGAAGCGTTCAGGAGACATAGAACTTTCCAAATCTGCTGTCTTCTCCTACATTAAATAAATAATGTTTCTGAGATATGTGATTGTACTTTTGAAACCAGATTTATTTTCCTTTTATTACACACTTAGAAGCCTATATTTTTTTACAGAAGTGGAATTACACCAAAATTCTAGCACATTTTGAAAGCTCAGGTTTCCCCAAAAAAACAATATATTGTATATACTATGTGGCACATTTATATGGGCAAAATTAAGTAACAAATAACAGTGCAAAATGCAATAAAAAAATCCAATAAAACCACAAAAATCTGTGTTTTTTTCAGAATCACAGTTTGAATATTTTAGCTTGGCCAAAAAGGTTTTTGCGAACTGAAAAAAAAGAACTGAAAATGCAATAAAATGGCTACAAATGCACCAAAATTGTAATATAATCACTAAAATGCCATACAAATCATATTGTGCAGTACAGTTTGCAAATATGGTATTCAAAATAGCAATAAAACATTTTTTTCTTCAGGCATAGGCAAGTATGTGTGAGTGCTGTGAGTGTATGAACCCCCAAAAACATATGCGAGTGTGTGTACGTTTAAATTTAGGTGTGTTTTCTTATAAAAGGTGTGCGCTTCTGTGTTTGTTAGTGTGTGTGTGTAAAACGAACCTGGGGACAAGAAGGCTGAAAATCCAAAGAAGGCAGGAGGGATCCAAGAACAAGAGGGGTTCACTTCTGTGCAGGTCTATCAAGTGGGGGAAATGTGGGCAGCAGCAGGACAAGTAGCTTTCACATGCCTGCAGGGCTATTCCTGCCATGAGGCAAGGTAAGAACCTTAAAATTATGCAAGCTCAGGAAAAGGTATTTGTGCTGGCCTCTCCCACCACCAGTATAAGTACAAGAAAAAAGGCCAATACCTTATTCAAAAGTGGGGTGTTCCCAGATTTATTGTAGTGCTCCAGACACGTGAGTCATGTTCAGACGTTTCGGGACAACAACTGCCCTTCCTCAAGTGACAACCCACCATAGATCCCAGCATTGCTTATATACAAATATACATAGTGCCAGCTAGTGTGCACACCCCATATTACAGGCAATGATCCCAATGCTGGGATCTATGTCACTTGAGGAAGGGCAGTTGTTGTCAAGAAACGTCTGAACATGACTCACGTGTCTGGAGCACTACAATAAATCTGGGAACACCCCACTTTTGAATAAGGTAAGAGCCTTGCCTCAGGTGGCATGAAGCGGCCAGTAACGTAACTAGGTGGGGGCAGGCCCGGGTGCGAGCCGCTCAGCCGGCCGTCCCCCCCCCCCCCGATTTTTTTTTTCTTATGACGGCTGCAGCGAGGCAAATACTGCCGGGGGGGGGCCCTGCGGGGCTGCGGGCCCTGGTACACTCGCACCCCCTGCTCCACCAGTAGTTACGCCACTGGAAGCGGCTAGTTACCATGGGCGGCAAAAAGCAGCTTCTGGCAAATGTAATAGCTGAATTTCAATTTTTTAAACGGAAATTTAGCTCTGCTAGTGCAGCGAGCGCAATAGGGTTCTCGGCACAAGCAATGCAGCTTTGGATCTGCTCACTCAGGCTGCATGCCTGCTGCTGCCTTGGGGACTCTAGCGATTATGCCCCAGGGGCAACTCAATCCCACACTCTGCTTGTTGTCTATAAGAAGGTAAACAAGCAGGGATGGCATGAGCTGCTTGAAAAGCTGCTCCTCCACTCCCTGACCTGGAAGTGTTTTTGGTTTGGGTGGAGGTGATAGTGAGGTAATCAGAAAACTCCAATTATGCCATACAAAGTTTTTATCCTCAAAAAGTACCTTTTAAATTTTTGATGCAAAGGTTCAAATGTTTACTTTGATACTGAAAAGCATATTAAGATATAACAAGATATCTTGTATATCAAAAGATAATTTAAGATATAAAGTTTTACACAAAGACTCACAATGTGACATGAATTCCCCATCCTTCTGTAAATCATGTATGCACTATGGTACTATAAAAAAAATGATGCCTTGTTGGTGGAATAATATGAAGAACACAAACGTAGTGAAAAGGTGGTGGCACTAGTGGAAGAAATAGTTGTTGAATGCACGGGAAATGTGTCTTGCTGCTGCTGTGGGTAACAGAAGTTGACACATAAGGTAGAGAACTCTGTGTGAACTGCAATATTTGGCGCAGTGTTGCGGTAAATTTTAACAGTGAAATTGCACCAAAGTGGACTGAGTGAGGTGGTGGTGTACTTCATGGCACTAGTAGTGGAATGCATGGGAAATGTGCTTTGCTGTTGCTATGGGTAACAGAAAAAGTCACATCAGGAGGAGAAATTAGCGTGACATGCAATATTTGGCGCAGCGTTGTGGTAAATTTCAACAGTTGGGGTCAGCTTCATGGCACTAGTGTAATGCGCAGGAACTGTGATTTGTAGAAATCTGCACACAAGGACAAGAAATTAGTGCAATTTTCAATATTTGGAAAAGCATTGCGGAAAATTTTAAATGTGAAATGTCACCAAACTAAGTGTACTGAGTAAGGTGGAGGTGAACTTCATGGCACTAGTGGTGGAATGCACGGGAAATAAGTGTGACATGCAATATTTGGCATAGCTTTGCTGTAAATTTCAACAGTGAAATTTCACCAAACTAAGTGGACTGAGTGAGGTTGTGGTGTACGTCATGGGTGGCACTAGTGGTAGAATGCAAGGGAAATGTGATTTGCTGTTGCTATGGGTAACAGAACTTTGCATATAAGGACTAGAAATCAGTGTGACTTGCAAGATTTGCGGCAGCTTTGAGGGTAAATTTCAACAGTGAAATTTCACCGAATTAAGTGGACTGAGTGACGCCTAGGGGATAGAGATAGGATGCTGTCAAGATTAGAAACTTATTGGATATACCAGCTGAAAACAATAGAAAGCTATGGAGGCCTCAATAGAGACTGTGAATTGTCATGTTTCTATTAGCTAGTTAGCCAAATCCTCCCCCTTGTTTTTGAGTTGTTTTGATTAACATTAATATTTATATATGTGATGCAACTATAGAGGATTTTTTCATTAATTTATATCATGATGTTGACATTATATAATTATTTGGACACATTATTTATTCCTCTGTATAAGCAATTTGTACTACAATGAATACCCAATGAACGCTTGAAAGAGTTCAGTGTTCAGTGGGTGTATTCACTGATGTTTTTAAAAATGTTACACGTACTCAATTAAGATTATGCTTATGAGGAAGTGGTGAGAACCAGAAACGCGTCAAGCGTGTATGCTCCATTCTTTTAAGGATTTATATTAAAGTTTGATTTTTAGCCCCAGCGACAGTGCTCCGTGCTTCAATTATTTGACTAGTGGAGGAATGCACAGGAAATGTGATTTGCTGTTGCTAAAACAAGTTTTTCGCCTTGAGAAAGCAGATTGGCGAAATGCGCGTCGGCGATACTCGGTTTTATACCTTTTAGAATCTACAACCTATCTTTATTTATATTTTATTCTATTTTTCCTTCCCAAGTGGCGGCCACTATCAGAGAGCGTTCAGCACCATACTTTCTCTCTAAATCTTGCATCTGCTAAGCAACAGGGCCTAGGTAACAAACGAGACCACAGTCCCAGTGCACCTGCCTACTCCCATCTTTGTGGCGTCCCAGCCTTAGAAAAACAATAGGCAGCAAGCTTGGGGACGACTCCACCTCTCTTGTTTTCCGATTTCTCCCTCTTCATTTCTGTGCTGAACGGCAAGTTGAGTTATCTTTTTAATTTTTTATTTAAGGGTATTACCCATGAATTACTGAAATCGCGCTCACATGAATTTCTCCTAATGAACTATTTTTCTACTTTAATTATAAGCACTATGCCTCACTATTTCTAGCACAATTTGTAATGAATTTTTTTTTAAGGATTTAATCAAGTTAACTAATCTCGGAAATAATTTAAATGAATAACGCTTTTTAAGAAGCACATTGTTTCGGAAGGAATTGACTTATAGGTCATTGTTCAAGTTGATATCCTGTTATCATCTGTTATCACTTAATTGAAGTCAAATCAGTAATTCAGTATAATTGGGGGTTGACAGAAACATGGTATTCTTTTGTTTATGAATTATAGTTGTCCTCTCTGACTCGTCAGATTCACGTTGTGCGCACCAATAGATAACTCACATTATAGTATATAGGAGCACCTTTTCTTGTATAACTGTTGCTATGGGTATCACACTATGGGGGCACACTTATCAAAAGGTTAAATTAAAGATCACGACCAATAGTGAAATACCACCTCTCTCCATTTATTTCTACGACATTTTTACACTTTCACCCATTGATAAATATGCCTTTAAAATTCCTATAGAATGGAGAGAGGCTAGGGTTGCCACCTTTTGTGCCGTGGAGACCAGCCAGGGACTCACCAATTGGCCAATCGCCGCATCAATCGCATGGAATCCTGCCCAGTTTTTCTAGTTTGGAAAACCAGGCAGGAACTGGTGGCAAGTAGGGTAGTTCATTGTAGTGGACTGTGGCAATCTCTAACTTCTCTCTTTGATAAATATACCCCTGTATTGCTGCTATACTAATTCAGGAAGCCCATATGGCCTGCCATCATAGCTGCTGCAACTCAGTCGTTTTTTCACGCCTACACGACGTAAAAGAAAGCCAAATTCCAAATAAAATTGTTATATTGATCACAGAAAAGTCCATGTTCTTTTGCCGTGTTCCTGCTAACATACGCTGTGACGATATTCGACAAATATCACGAGTTTCGCCACTCAAAAATAAAACATTTCATTGCCTATTTGACCTCAAAGCTGCGCAGCACCCACGCCTTATTGCAGTCGTGCCGCCACCACAGCATCTGCATGTACCACGCGACTAGCTAGTTTGTTATTGTACACGTCACGCGGCTGAGGAACCAATAGGAAAAGGTGTATCACGTGGTTCGCTTCGCTCCTGTCGTACAGCTGATGGGCGACTCCTTCTCCGGCAGTGGGAAGATGGCGGACTCAGGTCGTGTAGGTTTTCCCATTGCCGGCGCTGTACTCGCAGCCTCAAAAGAAAATGGCGAGCCCCTTTCAAAGAGGCAGCGCCTGGAAGATACCGGCGGCGGTGATGGACAGCTTGTAGGCGCTGAAAGCGAGGGGAAGGCAGCATTGCCGCCCATAGCTGCTTCTCTCCAAGAGGAAGGCGAGGCCTCTTCGGCAATGGAAAGCAAATGTAGAGCGAACAGCGGCTCGGACTTTCAGGGCCTCCCTTTGGAGAAGCGGCAGCTGGGGGCGTACTTGGCGCAAGGCCAAGAGGTGGGAGGAGCCGAGGAGATGCCCAATGGAGACCTGTCTAATGAGGCTATTGATTACGGAGGTGGGTTCCCGTTAACTCTTTCGCTACCAGCGGTGGGATTGGGGCGGGGCATGGTCAGTAGGTGTGTGCGGGTTGTCAATGAAGAGCTGAAAGTGGGTGTTTCTGCTCGGCCTTACTTTACATATTTCAGGGAACAAGGAAAAAAATTATGTAAAACCCAGGAGAAAGGATATAAGCAGTGGAGTCTTTTACTTTGAGTTACAATATTTTCTATCTTAATAACAAGGGTTAAACATTGCAGAGTTAAAGGGGCAGTTCACATTGTAATTAACATTTAGTGTGTTATAGAATGGCCATTTCTATGCAACTCTTCAACTGGCTTTCATTGTTTATTTTTTATACTTTTTTATTTGCCTTTTTCTTCTGACTCTTTCCAGTTTCGAATGGGCGTAGCTGACCCCCTTCTCGAAAACACATGCTCTTTCTGTCATGGGAAAACATGTTTTTTTTTTTCTTCAAAACACATCAGTTAATAGTGCTGCTCCAGTAGACTTCTGCACTGAAATCCATTTCTCAAAAGAGCAAACAGATTTTTTAATATCCAGTTTTGCAATCTGAAATGGGGCTAGATGTTTTGTCAATTTCCCAGCTGCCCCTGGTCATGTGACTTGTGCCAGCACTTTAGGAGGGAACTGCTTTCTGGCAGGCTGTTTTTTTCCCTTCTCAATAGAACGCAGTGGGACTTGGTTTGTACTATTGAGTGCTGTTCTTAGATCTACCAGGCAGCTGTTATCTTGTGTTAGGGAGCTGTTATCTGGTTACCTTCCCATTGTTCTGTTGTTAGGCTGCTGGGTGGGGGAAAGGGAGGGGGTGATATCACTCCAACTTGCAGTACAGCAGTAAAGAGTGATTGAAGTTTATCAGAGCACAAAGTCACATGACTTGGGGCAGCTGGGAAATCGACAATATGTCTAGCCCCATGTCAGATTTCAAAATGAAATATAAAAAAATCTGTTTGCTCTTTTGAGAAATGGATGTCAATGCAGAATTCTGCTGGAGCAGGAGCAGGCCTCTTTCTATTCAGGCCTCTCCTAATCACATTCCAGTCTCTTATTCAAATCAGTGCATGTTGCTAAGGTCATTTGGATCATAGCAACCAGATTGCTTAAAATGGGAATTGAAGAGCTATGGAATAAAAAGCGAAAAAACCACAAATAATAAAAACCAAGTGCAAATTGTCTCAGAATATCATCATCATACTAAAAGTTAACTCAAAGTTGAACAACCCCTATGGGGGGACATGTCCAAGACTATCTGTCAGTCACATCCTTGTAGTGTCATCATTTTCCTATTAGTCCTTTTCCTTTGTGACCAGGACCGGATTTACATAGCAGGCGCCCCTACGCCCCTACCATTCGTCGCCCCCATTTTCATCATCAGGACTGGAGCAATGGGGATTGGCGTATGGGAAATTAAAAAAAATATATAGTATCTCCTGCATATCCCCAGTGTTTGTGAACCAATGTGGGTGTGTTTGGGCAGCATGCCGCCCCCTAAAATCCTGTCACCCTAGGCCCGGGCTTAGGTGGCCTTTCCACAAATCCGGGCCTGTTTGTGACGTTACTAGCAGATTGGAGTCCAGGACAAATCACACATTTCAACCCTTTCACTGAAAATCATTACACAGTGTTTTATCTGAGTCTTTGCCACAAACACATTGAAAATTTGTCTGTTTTTCCGAAAAATGCATTGTTTTAAACCTGTTGGCTGAATTCTTTTCCAGGGAGTATCCATCTAGATGATGAGCTTGCTGGTGGGTTTCATTCTTGTGACAGTGATGATGATGATGATGATGATGGCACATCTCATGCCAGCTCAAGTGACTGGGCCCCCAGGCCCTGTATAGGTAAAGCTTTTTGATGTTTATTTTTTTATCACTTTACTTCAAAATAGCTCTGATAAGTAGCAATGAATATTTATTCGGCCCTTTTTAGCAGGAATTTGGATGAATCCTTCTTTGTATATGCAAATTAATTCGGACGAATCCTAATTTGCACTTCTTCCAACATTACAACACAGGCCTTTGGCATGGAAATGCAGGTTGAAATGGTAAAATAAATACAAGAAAGTTTTTCAAGGGCTGTGGAATCTGTACATAGATCCTTTGACCCTAACTCCTCAGTTTATGGTACCTCAAATGCTTTTAAAGGAACGGTAACCCCCCAAACTGAAAAGGTATCAAAGTAAGTAAAATAGAATGTACTGCTGCTCTGCATTTGTCAAAAGCCGTGTTTGCTTCAGAAAGACTACTATAGTTTATATTAAAAAGTTGCTACGTAGCCATGGGCTAGTTATTCAAGCCGCTCAGAATAAGGAGAAAGGCACAGGTTACATAACAGATAAAACACCATTGTATTGGACAGGGCTGATCTGTTATGTGCTATGTAACCCGAGTCTTTTATCCTTTATTCAAGACTGCTGCCATGGCTACAGAGCAACTTAATAGAGCAAAGAATTTTTTTTTATATTTCATTTTGAAAGACATATTGTTAGTTTCCGAGCTGCCTCAGTCATGTGACTTGCGCTCTGATAAACTTCAGTCACTGTAGTGCAAGTTGGAGTGGTATCACTCCCTCCCTTCCCCCCCCCCCCCCCCCCCCCCCCCCCCAGCAGCCCATCAGCAGAACAATAGGAAGGTAACCAGATAGCAGCTCCCTAATACAACGTAACAGCTGCCTGGTAGGTCTAAGAACAGCACTCAATAGTAAAATCCAGGTCCCACTGTATCACTTTTAGTTACATTGAGTAGGAGAAACAACAGCCTGCCAGAAAGCAGTTCCATCCTAAAGTGCTGTTTTCTTCTGAAGGCACACAAGGCAAAATGTCCTGAGATGGCTGCTCACACACCAATATTACAACTTAAAAAAATACACTTGCTGGTTCAGGAACAGAATTTTATATTGTAGAGTGAATTATTTGCAGTGTAATTTAGATTTAAAAATCATGACAGAAGCCATTTAAATAGCTTGTTTTTTTCCCTGGGCTGACACTCCTCTTTTGGAGAAATAAAAATTTGCTTACCCAGGGATCTTACTATAGCAGCATCACTATTGGTTCCCTATGATTCATAGTGTAGACTTGCCCGTGCACAATAGACTGAAGTTGCAAAATGTTACTATGTAAGTCAAGGGGGAAAAAGGCACCTTCTATATTTGCACTTAACAGTGAATTTGGGTTTCCTTATCCTTTAAGACAGCATATGGTACTTTGCTTACCATGATAGGTATGAATAACAATCTGTGATGTAACTAATTAGTAGAATTCAGAAAATATATAGAAATATCAACTTTTTTTTGCAGGGCCCTATACATTTGTTCAACGGCACTTAATGATGGGAACTGATCCCCGGACAATTCTTAAGGACCTCCTCCCTGACACTGTAGCACCATCAGAGTTAGATGATATGACTTTATGGCAAATTGTCATCAACATTCTTTCTGACCCACCAAAACGAAAGAAGCGTAAAGACATCAACACCATTGACGACGCTGTGAAACTTTTACAAGAGAGCAAGAAAATAATTGTTTTAACTGGAGCAGGGGTAAGTGTTGTTTATTCATGTGTTATCCATAGTTGATATGTTTTATAACCAAGTGGTGTGTGGGCAAGCTGTCCTTGGTGCTTAAGTCAGTTTTCTTAATATTTAATAACACTAATCTAAGGCATCAATAATTATTTGTAACTCCTTACAGCAACTCTTATTTTTAACCTTATATTTCCATGACATGTCTAAGGGCTTTCGCAGTGATGAGCGAAACAGCATAAATTCTGGAAGCCGAATTAGAGAAATTAAATGTAATGGCTACAGCACATCATTTAGCAATACATACTGCCAGCTGTACAGCTTATTTGCCCTAGTATAGGGCCTCCCCAACAGCCTGCCCATTTGATATTTATAGGACATGTTATAAAATCCATTGGATGAGGACAATAACATTCATGCAGTCTTCTCCCAACGGGTCTGCCTAGGACCCTGTTTATCCAGTCTTTGGAATGGGGCCACACAAAATGAAAAACATTTGACCTGGTGTGTTAATGGCCAGATACCAAGATAAGCTTGTTTGCATACATTTGCGTGCCGTAGTCTGCTATGAAAACCATATTTGCCAATTAGAATTCTTCTGGGTATCCCTTTTTCAAATATATTAAGCAAAGTATTCAACTGTGTTTAAGAATACTAAAACATTCTCCCTGTATTTAAAATAATGGCAAAAAAAATGGCATGGTACTTCATTCAATTGTTTCAACAAAGTCAACTTGCAGGGAAAAAGTCAATGTTATATCAAGATGAGATTTTTTGTATGTTCTGATACTTTTTCTGATATATTGCATATGCAGAGTAGTAACCAAATGTCTGTATTATGAATTGTAGGTTTCGGTATCTTGTGGAATACCAGATTTTAGATCAAGAGATGGAATTTATGCACGTCTTGCCGTGGATTTTCCAGACCTTCCAAATCCTCAAGCCATGTTTGATATTGAATACTTCAGAAAAGATCCAAGGCCTTTTTTTAAGTTTGCCAAAGTAAGTTTTACTCTCTTTCACTTGAATGGCCTGCTGCTATAAATATATTATATCTGAGGCAGATGTGCCCAAACTGGGTCATGCTCTCTAGGAGCACCAATGCAGCCCAAACTGTGATAACTGAAACATTTCCACACAAATTATATACAAGTATAGGATCCATTATCTGCAATCTCATTTTCCAGAAAGCTCAGAATTTACAGGAAGACCTTCTCCCACTTCATTATATCCAAATTATTTAATGTTATTTCCTTTTTCTCTGTAATAATAAAACTGTGCTTTGTACTTGATCCAAATTAAGATATAATGAATCCTTATTGGAAGGAAAATTAGCCTATTGGGTTTATTTCATGTTTATATGATTTTCTAGACTCAATGTATGAAGATCAAAATTACGGAAAGAGTCATTATTCAGAAAATCCTTGGTCCCAAGTATTCTGGATATCAGGTCCCATACCTGTATTATAAATGTTGTTGATCCCTCAAAGCTTAATATTTTCTATGTATTCTCAGTCTTTGTGGAGTCATAATTAGGGTACAATAATGCAATTGCTGAGATATTGAAGTTATGTGCAACCAGAAGCTAAATAGGGTTAATAAATGGTTAATTATAATTCCCTGAATTAAAGTGCTTGAAATAGTGCATTTTTATCCATGTACCTGATCATATTAAATATATGACACGTTCATCAGCTGCAGACACAATATTTTTTACCCATCTTACCAATGGGTTTTTTTAAAGCCCTTAATTTGTATTTACTTAACCAGTGGGTTAACATGATAACAGTTAGAGACATTTATCCAAGCAAAGAATTAATTAGCCAATAATTTGTAAAGATTGTTTAATTTCTTCTTCTTCTTCTTTCTTTTAATTTTTTTTTCCGTTTATTTTTAGGAAATTTTTCCTGGCCAGTTCCAGCCATCGTTGTGTCACAGATTCATAGCTATGTTGGATAAAGAAGAAAAGCTTCTTAGAAACTATACTCAAAATATAGACACACTTGAACAAGTTGCAGGAATTGAAAAGATTATCCAGTGTCATGGTTTGTATTCTACATATTGTTAGCTTTATAATAGACTATACTGGGAATGATTGATGTATGTCTGTGGGTATGAAAGTGAAGAAGAGTGTAATGCTAGTGAAATAAACAGACAATATTACTTGCAGACATATTCTAGCACCACATTTTTAGTTCTCCCTCTTCATATATATAGGCCCATGCTTAAAGGGATTCTGTCATGGGAAAAAATGTTTTGTTTTTTTCAAAATGCATCAGTTAATAGTACTGCCCCAGCAGGCTTCTGCACTGAAATCCATTTCTCAAAAAGAGAAAACAGATTTTTTTATATTTAATTTTAAATTCTGACATGGGGCTAGACATACTGTCTGTTTCCCAGCTGCCCCCAGTCATGTGACTTGTGCTTTGATAAACTTCAGTCACTCTTTACTGCTGTACTGCAAATTGGAGTGATACCAACCCTTCCCCCCCCCAGCAGTCCAACAACAGAACAATGGGAAGGTAACCAGATAGCAGCTCCCTAACACAAGATAACAGCTGCCTGGTAGATCTAAGAACAGCACTCAATAGTAAAATCCAAGTCGCGCTGTGTTACATTCAGTTACATTGAGTAGGAGAAACAGCAGCCTGCCAGAAAGCAGTTCCATCCTAAAGTGCTGGCTCTTTCTGAAAGAACATGACCAGGCAAAATGACCTGCAGACCAATATCACAACTAAAAAAAAATACACTTGCTGGTTAAGGAATTAAATTTTATATTGTAGAGTGTATTATTTGCAGTGTAAACAGTGTCATTTAGAAATAAAAACTACACCAAAAAAATCACGACAGAATCCCTTTAATAAACACCAGTTCTATAAAATGCATTAAACCCTAATCAGGAATGTTATAAAAATGTATGTAGTAACTAGTAAACCTTATTGTTTATAGGCTTTAGCTGGCCATAATTTACCTTTAAGCTTTTTGAAGAGATTTCATCATGTTTGAAACAAACATACTTTTTTTAAAAAAATAAAATAGAGGAAATGTGTAAAGCTTATTAAACCTAACCTAAAAGTAAACATAATTGTTAATCCGTCTTTTATAGGATCATTTGCTGAAGCATCTTGTCTTGTATGTAAATACAGAGTTGACTGTGAAGCCGTTAGGGAGGACATATTTAATCAGGTAACCACTGACTTACTACATTCATCAGAAATGCTTTGTTTTTTTTTATGAAAACTTTATTAAGGTAATATTTATACAGTATGAAATTAGCTTTCTTTGAATGGGTGAATGGCTTTTGGCTTCTGATTTTAACAACATCCCATTAAACACTTTATGTCCATGAATACAAAAACAAAAAGGCTGCATGCATGAGAAGGAAAGGATTAAAATATAACCCCCCTTGTCTTCTTGACACAAGCTCCTTCAGTTGGGCTCTTGTAGAAAAGGTTTATAAACCCTGTCTAAACTTCCAAAAATGAATACATTTTTCAGTCATAATTGATTCCACATATTCAAAGGAAATCATGATAGTCTTTGTCTGCGCTTGCTGGAAACATTTCCCCAACCCTTTAGGCTCATGGTGTTAAACAACCCCTCCCTCACCTTGTTCCATTGTGAAGTGATGGATTCTGGGACTTGAGGTCCCTATGTTTTCTATAGTGAATAGTGCACAGTTCTCTGGAATAGTGAGGAGAGGGTTGCAGTACACTGTGAGCATAAGAGTGTTAAAAAACACTGTTTCAGGGAACAAAGACAAACTATTATGGTGTCCCTTCTGTGGAATAAAAATATTAAATTTATATTTGACAGGTTAGACAGTTATTATGCACCTGTATTTATATAAGCCCAACTGAATGAGTTTATCAAAAAGTAAGGCATATTTTCCCTTTTATATGGTATCGATGGGTGAAGCAGCTAACTTGATACCTGTAAGAATTTTAATTCATCCTATGAAGTAGAAAAAAATACATTTGATAACTATATGAATTGGTGGCAAGTGGCAGTCCTTTTGGCAGTACACTTGCTACCAATTCCACATCGGTCTACTAGTTTCTAAAAAGTCTTAAACAAAAGATGCTTTCTCGAAGAAGGAATATTGGTGATGACCTGTTGAAGGATATGTTTTGATTACCTTCAACTTCTCTATCCTAGGTTTATCCTTTACTATGAGCTAGTCATTTAAGTCTTTCTAGTTTCTTCTTATTTTGTGTTAAATAAGAAATCAGGATTTCATATTTGTTTTGCAGAGATCAGTAGCTGTTTGCTCTGTCTCAGCCAACATTTTTTTGTCTTACACTTTCCTAGTTAAGCCTGGCGCATTACTTTCTTGCCAACTATACTTTTTGTTTTCATACAGATAGTTCCAAGATGCCCTAGGTGTTCACCAGATGAGCCTCTTGCCATCATAAAACCGGACATTGTATTTTTCGGTGAAAACTTGCCAGAACAGTTTCACAGAGCTATGAAATACGACAAAAACGAGGTTGATCTTCTAATTGTTATTGGATCTTCTCTGAAAGTCAGACCAGTAGCATTAATACCAAGTAGGTATTTATTGAAAAACTATCCGTGAAATATGATGTGCTAATAATTTGCAAAAAAGAAAAATGCCATTATTGTACCTAAGTCCTGCAAAAATCAGCTGCCTGCCGTTTAAAGCTATGCCACATGGGAACAGTCTGATTGTATTGTATGCTGTAAGCTGTATTTTTGTTTCATTTCATTTACTACTCCATATATAGCTTTTTATTTGGTTTCGGTAACTACTTTGTAATCCCCATAACTGGAGATCTATATCCATTTCTAAAAAAAAAAGGGATACTGTATATGGCTGATTACACTTTTTATAACAATTTGATTGTGAGAATGCCATTGATTTTTCTGTCTATTTAATTTCAGGTTCTATCCCGCATGAAGTGCCTCAGATACTTATTAATAGGGAACCATTGCCTCATCTACACTTTGATATAGAACTGCTTGGAGACTGTGATGTAATAATAAATGAGTTATGTCAAAGACTGGGTGGGAAATACTCTCAGCTTTGTACTAATTCCTTAAAACTTTCAGAAATCACAGAAAAACCTCCTCAGATACACAAAGGTCTCCTTACTTCCCCAGAGACGATCCCATCTACAGACTTAAACACAGGGCAAAGTGCGGAACTACAAAGTGAACTGCAGGAAACTGACTTAATAAGTGCTCCTAATACAGCGTGCTCAGTGGAAAAACCTAGGGAGGATTCTAAGTTTTCACACAGCTGTTCTGTTGAAAATCTAGAAGTGTTTAAGGAAGTTAACACACAAAGTCTCAAAGGTTCATCACAGACTGAAACACAGCCCACCAATGAGAAAGATCAAGAAACAACTGATAAAGATCCTGACATTGATTCAATCAAGGATTTTCAAAGTAAATATATAAAAGAACAGATCAGCAAGCGCTTAGATAGTAAGTATATTGCTTTTGTGCAGTGCAATAATAGTATAGGTTAAAAAAAAAAAAAAAAAAAACAAGTCCAACAAGTGCAACATTTTTGTCCAAGTGAAACCTGCTAATGGCAGAGGAAGACAGAAGAAAGAAAACCCACATGTCCTTATCCCCCAAATTATCCCTGGATTAACTACGAAGATTCAATTTCCATAACCTTGTAATTCCTTATTAAAAAGGCATCTACAAGTGTTTTTTACCCCAAAAGTGGCCTTACCTATAGAAATCCTTTTCTTTTTTGTTGGCTGGTTTTTTTTTTTTTTTTAGCTCTGCATGATCAAAATAAATTGGGTTTGAGTTAAAATGTATTCTGCCTATTGTTTGTATTAAAAAAAAAGGCTTTCTCTTCCAGGCTTTAAGAGAAGGAGCCATACATTGTACAAGGGGTTTATTTGAGGATTATTAATTAATTATCAGTCAACCTATTCCTCCTCAAATAGTGACTCAGCAGAAGCAGGAAGTTGCAATAAATAACATGAACCATATATATGTGTTACTTTACAAAAACAGGAAATAAGAGTAAAAGTACACTGCATCTGCATAAGCTTCTAGTGGCAAATAAAATTTAAACACCACCCTCAGAAATATTGAGGATGGGCACCTGTCAGATGTTCTTTTGAAATGCCAAAAAAAGTAGTGAATAATGTCAACCAAGTACAGGTATGGGATCCATTATACAGAACCCTTCAAATTACGGAAAGGCCATTTCACATAAACGTCATTTCCTTTTTCTCTGTACTAATAAAACAGTACCTTGTACTTGATCCCAGATAAAGGTGCCTCATCCCCACAGTACCTATTCCTGTCTTTGTAATCAAGTTGTTTAGGCCCCAGGGATTAGCCCAATATCACTTTAAGTTATAATTAATCCTTATTAAAGGCAAAACAATACGATTGGATTTCTTTAATGTTTTAATAGTTTTTTAGTAGGCTTAAGGTATGGAGATCCAATTTAGGGAAATTCCTAGGCCCTGAGCATTTAGGATAGCAGCTCCCATTATATATATATATATATATATGATCCGGAATTTTCAAAATGTTCAATATGCAATAAGCATATAAAATATTCACAGGACCCGGACTCCAAATTCTATGAAAAAACTCACAATTCTGTTATGTGCATCTTACACATCTAATATTTTATATATATCAGTGTAAAGTAGATCCGCACTCCATTGTTGCATGAAAAATCAAAACTTATTTATTTGGTACATCAATCAGACGTTTCGGCCCCCATTAGGGCCAAAGGGCCCGAAACATCGGATTGATGTACCAAATAAATAAATTTAGATTTTTCATGCAACAATGGAGTGCGGATCTACTTTACACTGATATATATATATATATATATATATATAATGATTGCTGTTGTGTAAGCACTCTAATCTTACTTGTTACGTATTATTGTTAAGTACTGTGTAACTTGCTGGCACTATATAAATAATATATAACGATGTAAAATACATATATGCACTAACAATGTTTTTCTGTTCTTTGTTTGCAGGCACACAGTTTTTGTTTTTAGCACCAAATCGCTATATATTTCATGGCGCAGAAGTGTTTTCGGATTCAGACGAAGATCTGACGTCTAGTTCCTGTGGAACAAATAGTGACAGTGACTCTTTACTTAGTCCAAGCCTGCATGAACCTATCGAAGAAGACAGTGAAACTGAAGAGTGCTTCCATGCTAAATATGAAAATGAGACTGATACAGATAATAGGGCAGATTTAGAGAAAGAACCCCAGAGGGTTGTACTGTATGAAAGTGATGATCTCCTAGGTAATGATGGTACTACAATGAACTTATAGTATTACCGATGCCTTCAATCCCACAGACCACCAGCATTAAGACTTCCAAACTGGACATAGTTGCATGCCAGTTTGTGGGCTCAATACAGCATGCATTGCAAGTATGTTATTAAAAAAATAATAAACCCACTTGGCTTTTTTTTTTTATTTCTTTTTAAGGAAATGTATATTTACACTAAAACCTGGTGTAATTATTTTTGTACACGTTCATCCTGTGCTTTCTGTATTCTTTTCATTGTTTTGGTAAACATAAATATACTGGTTAAATCATTTATAAAACTTTTTTTTTTTAAGTGAAACATTCTCAAAAAAGAGAAAATTGGTTTGTCTTAAAGGAGCAGCTACCATAGGCCAAAGACAAGTTTCTTTTGTCATTTTTGACTATATATATATATATAATCGTTTTTCTTTTTTCCAGTTTCCATTTTCTACCCAACTACTATTATGCTCTTATTACACTAGCAATTTCTGAGGTTTTTTCTACACCAAGTGTAATTATTATTGTTACAAAAAAATTTCAGTGAAAATATAACTACAAGTTTCATATATTCTGCCTTTTTAATAGACTGATATATTTAGACTCGGATAACAAGTAAAACAAGGAAAATACTATTCTGTATAAATGTTGAATTCTTCATTATTGTGATGCAGAGTTTGTTATACAAGAGTAATGAACGACAAACGTTTTGCTGTAGAGAAAATGTAAGTAATTTATTTTCTTTGGGTTTAGCTTGTCTTTGTGGATGGAAACCTCTGTCACTGTGGTAGAATTTGTATGGAAGATTCATGTCAATAAAAATTCTATCATTCTCTTAATATGCAATCTTCATGTAATGCATAATGTTAGTATTTTTATTGTCTGCAGTCAGTATTTATATAATTCAATATTCTTGTACAGTATTAAAGATGACGGATTTTTCTTCACTAATCTTTAATTCTTTTAAAAGTAAATAAAATGTCTGGCTAGTATCTTTGTTTTCTTAATTGTGTATTCTATGCTTGATCACCCATCCTTTAAAGGAGAAGGAAAGGTTAAAACTAAGTTAAACCCTCAAAGTAATGCTGCTCTGATTCCTCTGTCAAAAGAAACACAGCATTTCTTTCCTTCTATTGTGTACACCTGGGCCTCTGTATCAGACGTCCTGTTTTCAGCTTAAACCTCTAGGGCTTGGGCTTGAGCATGCTCAGTTTTTTGTAGTTGGATCTCAGAGCTATGAGCAAGCAGGAAGAGGCTCAGGCAGCAAGTGATGTCACAGCAAGCTAATATGGCAGCTGCTATCCTAAACAAACAAAGCCCATTTGTAGAGCTGTTTTCAAGTATGGAAAAGTATCCTAAAGAATAAAAATGGTGTTCTAGCTTGCACTGTTGTTTCAAATCTATTGGTAGCTTCCCTTCACTTTTAAGTCTCTGCTGTTCTGCTCACATGGGCCAAACAGTCCTTATGCATGTTGCATGTATTTATACATGTAAGCCGCCACATTCACAGTTCTCTTTTGTGGCACTGGGGCTTGGGCAACTTGACTTTTCCATTATATACAGGGCAGGACTATCCAACCTATGGCCTTTTATCTGTTTTTGAACTACAACTCGTTGAACTTTGTCTGATGTCCAACAGTCACTAACCAAAAAACACAGATCTTTTTGCTTTTTATCTGCACACATCTACCTGTGGTCTGGCACTTTACGTATAACACTACATTTAGCTCATCACACACCTGAATACTGTCGTTTTGTTTTGTGGTAAACAAATCAAGGTGAAGGTGAGTGGTTTACTCTCATTTTCTGTCTCCACACCAACCTTCTATGCTGTCTTTGCTGTAATCATGGTTGATAACCTTCGAAGGCGCACTATGCAGTCTGCACAATCACAAGTTGAAATGGTGGTGCATTATTCAAAATCCACATCCTTCCTATCTGCATCCAATGGGCCTCAATATTTCAGCAGGCACCCCTGCTGCATCTCTAGGCCCTCTGTTTTCTGATGTCCAACCCTGCATGGATTTTCTCAACCTGCCAAAGGCAGTCATCAACCTGTACTTCCAGTGACTAGCCAATGGGGGATGTAATTAAAAGCAATGTTAACCCAAAAAAGAATAATATTAATAATAATAAACTCTCAGCTGTCAATCATATATTGTCTGCCCCTCTTCTATGCCTTAAGCTGGCCATAGACGCAACAATTACGATCTTTCTCGGAAAAGATCTTTCCAAGAAAGATCGTTCGTTTCAACACACATGTAGAGCTGAATCGTCAAATATACAGGTAGAAACAATAGAATTCTACTTGTATCTGGTGATTCAGCACTAACGATGGCCGATGTTCAGGGAGCTTTCAAAGGCATCCGATCAAAATTTTCCATCCAGCCCGATCAACCAGCCGACCGATATCTTAATCCTCTGACGATATTGGTCGGCTCATTTCCCACCATACACGCACCGAATATCATACAAAAATTAGTTTTGTACGATATTATATGTGCGTCTACGGCCACCTTTAGTCATAGCCAGGAAATTACTTTCAGTTTCCATTCTGCACACTAGATTTCACTGTACTAACCAACATCTAATTTTGTAGCCAATGTATGTGGCATGGCCATTAAGATTTTAGCATAATCTAAAGCTTGCCTTAATAACAACATCCACGAAATGGCTGCTGTTTGCTTGCTGTGAGTGATTTTCAAGACTAAAAGCTACAAGATTGAAGCAATGTATATAGTGTACATGAAGTTTATTTTGCTTGACTAACATCATAAAATAAGATTTGGAATTATTTCTTAGGGTGATGTATATGTATTGCTATCAAAAGCAGTGTCTTCCACTAACAGACATAAATAAAGATAATTTCCTAAACCATATCAGGAAAACTAATAATAAAAAACAAACAACCTCACAAATTATTAAAACTACAATACAGACGGAAGATAAAAAAATAAACCTAGCTTTAAATGGACAGCAGATATTCCAAATGTTACAAAAACTGACATTTTAAAACAACACACAAATGTTATGAAACTACTCCCAGCAAGTGGATACCAAGAGATGTCCTTTCAAATTCTCCACAACTCCTTCCTCACCTCAGACTATACAAAATGGGTAATCTCTCCTCTGACAAATACCTAAGATGCTGCTCTCCAAAAGCTGATTTAATACACAATCTTCATGGTCATGTTCAGAATTTAAATCTTTTTGGCAAGAAGTAACCTCATATGGTGAACAGATGGCTGGGAAATCTTTCGAACTGCAACTAGAATGGACATTATTTAGCAATATTAAAACATACACCCAACTAACGACGTCAGAAAAAGACTTGATTAGAAGACTAGCAGCAGCAGCCCGTATGGATATTACAATGGCTAACTCCTGAACCTCCAACTATATTATTAGTCAAACAAAAGCTATTTAAACATTTATTTCACATGGACTGGCTGGAAAAGAACAAAACATGACAAAATTCTGCTCCCACAACACATCAGACATTTAACAGTCTACACATTCAGACAAACTACATGGTATGACATAGAATCATTACGGGGAAATCCACTTGTCATGGAGTCATCCCAACACATCGAAACTTGGCAACAGGAACAAGAAAGACTGGAATATGAACCTCCCATGAGTCATCAAATTAATAGAATATTGGCAACATAGCTACAAAATTCTCTATAAGGTCTAACACCAGATTATGAGCTGAATGTTTAATATATAGATCAGTGGTTCTCAATCTTCCTAATGCCATGACCCTTTAATACAGTTCCTCATGTTGTGGTGACCCCC
Source organism: Xenopus borealis (assembly GCA_024363595.1). Classification (NCBI taxonomy): domain Eukaryota; kingdom Metazoa; phylum Chordata; class Amphibia; order Anura; family Pipidae; genus Xenopus; species Xenopus borealis. The sequence goes on from CM044444.1 coordinate 24,540,585, forward strand.
AACCATAAAATAATTTTATTGCTACTTCAGGACTGTAATTTTGCTACTGTTATGAATCGTAATGTAAATATCGAGGAGTCTGGCAGAAGAAAAAAAAAGCAAAAATCCGCCAGAGGAAGCCCATCAGGAAACGTTGCATTCAGTCTTCAGCTCCCTCTACTCAGCTTGGAGTACTCCCTCTTACTACCTGGAAGCAGCTGATAGCACTGCAATCTCCCGGAATTGTCAGTTACTACGCATTCTCTTAATAACAAATGGCTGCCGCAACACTATTCTTTAACCTACCCTGTCTGAACAATGGTTTTGTAGTTTGGACAGCCCTTAGGTGACCCCTGTAAAAGGGTCTTTCGACCCCCAAAGGGGTCCCGACCCCCAGGTTGAGAACGACTGACATAGGGCATCACCCTCTCTGAAACTGCTATTGAGTGCCAGCACTTTGAATTGAAAAATCCTACTCTACCTACCCCTTGGCCTGGCCCTGTTCCCAAAATTTAAGTTCAAAGCTTAAAGTTTCTGTCCCTAGTGTTTAGTCTGGCAGCTCAGATCCAGGAGCCTTCTGAACTGTTACAATTTGCTACATTTATTTGATACAATTAGTTAGTTAGTACATTTCTCAGCAGTATCTGTGGAATATTAGCAACTATTGTATCAATTCTAACAGCTGCTTTTAATGAAACTCAGGGATTCTGCTCAGCAGGGACAAAGATAACAAAGGTTTCAAGTAAATGTATCAATTTGAAACAGTTAAATAGTCGGAGACTCCCCCCCCCCTCTACCAGAGCTTCTTTAGAAGGTGGTAACACTTCAATATTAGAAAAACAGTCACAAATAGAAAATAGAAAGTAATTGGAAATAGTTTTTATTACTGCTGGCCTGTCTGAAACCAACTTAACTGGAAAAAGTGTTTGAAGGTGAACAATCCCTTAAGCTCCAGGGATTGTACTGGCCATTCCATTATGTCAATCTTGTTGGACTGGAACCAAGATGTTGTTTGTTTACTGATGTGTTTGGGGTCGTTGTCTTGTTGAAACACCCATTTCAAGAGCATTTCCTCTTCAGCATAAGGCAACATGACCTCTTCAAGTATTTTGATGTATTGAAACTGATCCATGATCCCTGGTATGAGGTAAATAGGCCCAACACCATAGTATGAGAAACATCCCCATATCATGATGCTTGTGCCACCATGCTTCACTGTCTTCACACTGTACTGTGGCTTGAATTCAGTGTTTGGGGGTCTTCTGACAAACTGTCTGCAGCCCCTAGACCAGGGGTCCCCAACCTTTTTTACATGTGAGCCACCCGTGTAAAAAGAGTTGGCGAGCAACACAAGCATGAAAAAGTCCCTGGGGGTGCCAAATAAGTGCTGTGATTGGCTATTTGGTAGCCCCTTTGTGGACTGGCAGCCTACAGGAGGCTCTGCTTGGCACTATACTTAGTTTTTATGCAATTAAAACTTGCTTCCAAGCCTGGAATTCAAAAATAAGCACCTGCTATGAGGACAATGAGAGCAACATCCAAGGGGTTGGAGAGCAACATGTTGCTCATGAGCTACTGGTTGGGGCTCATTGCCCTAGACCCATAAAGAACAATCTTACTTTCATCAGTCCACAAAATGTTGTGTTGTGTCATAGGCCAGTCATTGTGTTCTTTGGCAAATTCTAACCTCTTTAGCACGTCTATTTTTCCACAATGGACTTTGTGGGTCTGCTGATAACCTGGCTTCAAATAGGCGTCTTCTAATTGTAACAGTACTCACAAGAAACTTTACACCTTTTATCTTCCTGGAGTTGATCATTGGCCGAGTCTTTTGGTGATTCTTTTATCCATTTGAATGGTAGTTTTCCTTGTCTTCTACGTCTTTCAGGTTTTTGTTGCCATTTTAAAGCATTTGAAGCTGAGCATACTATCATTTTCTGCTCTTCTTTATATGTTTTTCCTCTCCAAACAATATTTTAAATGAGGTTCAAAGTTGATAAATGCAAGGTTATGCACTTTGGCAAAAATAATAAATGCAAGTTATACACTAAATGGCAGTGGGTTGGGAGTTTCCTTAAGTGAGAAGGATCTTGGGGTTTATATAGATAACAAGTTGTCTAATTCTGGGCAGTGTCATTCTGTAGCTACTAAAGCAAATAGGGTTCTGTCCTGCATAAAAAAAGGGCATAAACGCAAGGGATGAAAACATATTTATACTTCTTTATAGATCCCTAGTAAGACCTCATCTGGAGTATGCAGTGCAGTTTTGGACTCCAGTCCTTAGGAGGGAAGTAAATGAGCTGGAGAGAGTGAGTGAGAGGGTAGACTGTCCAGGTTGAGGTAGTTTTCTCTGGAAAAAAAGGCGCTTGCGAGGGGACATGATTACACGTTGCAAATACATTAAAGGACATTATAGACAAATATCAGGGGACCTTTTTACCCATAAAGAGGATCACCGCACTAGAGGCCACCCCTTCAGACTAGAAGAAAAGGACTTTCATTTGAAGCAGCGTAAGTGGTTCTTCACAGTGAGAACAGTGAGGCTGTGGAATGCACTGCCGGGTCATGTTGTGATGGCTGACTCTGTTGATGCTTTCAAAAGGGGCCTGGATGATTTTTCGGACAGACATAATATCAAAGGCTATTTTGATACTAAACGCTATAGTTAGTCATTACTGCTGTACTGCAAGTTGGAGTTATTTCACCTCCTCCCTTTTCCCCCCAGCAGCCTAACAACAGAACAATGGGAATGTAACCAGATAACAGCTCCTTAACACAAGATAACAGCTGCCTGGTAGATCTAAGAACAGCACTCAATAGTAAAAACCCATGTCCCACTGCATTCCATTCAGTTACATTGAGAAGGAAAAACAACAGCCTGCCAGAAGCAGCCCACATGACCAGGGGCAGCTGGGAAATTGACAAAATGTCTAGCCTAGGGTTGCCACCCGGCCGGTATTTTACCGGCCTAGCCGGTAAAACACCAGCCAAGGCCGGGGCCGGTATTACAAATTTACCGGCAATGTAGCTGCCGGTAAATTTGTAATACCCCTTAAAAAAGGCCCTTGCCTTGCCTTAAATCCCCTGAAAATTTACCTTTCTCGCGTCTATTTTCAATGGGGCTGTACTCACACGAACGCATGTAAGCGCCGAACGCAGGAAAAATGCAGCATGTTGTGTCTGAGTCTGTGTTCGGCGCTTACACGCGTCTCGTGGGTACAACCTCATTGAACAAAATGAGGTGCGTCTAGACCTGCGCTCCCCTGCGGCTGAACGCAGCCAAACGCAACGCAGGGGAGCGCAGGTCAAAAACGCCCGTGTGTAGGAGCCCTAACACACAGGAACCATTAAATTTTCTTGAGGAAATAAAATACGTTTAATATCCAGTTACCCAGTCCTGTTGTTTATTATATATAACTGTTGCGTTAGAAGTATAGAATTTGATTTGATATGACACTAGTATCTGTATAAAGTTTTAATTCTCTGTCAGAGAGCTTTGCTTGCCCTGGACTTTGGAAGACTTGTATATATGTAACAAAACAAGTAACTTTGTTAACCAGCACCTTTATTTAATTTTCGCTCATGTGAGAACCAGACTAAACTTAAAGCCTTATAAGTCTAACGCAGCGTGATCCAGTTTCTGGACTCCCCCTCCCGGTTCCGTGTGATTGGTTTATTCTGCAATTATAAATACTGCTTGGCGGATCCATGACCAGTCACTTGATCTAGCTCTCGTTCTGTGGAAGAGTTTGGGTTGTGACTATGGCTTCTTTGAGACTCTGCCAACTATTTTATCGTGCTCTACCCCGGAATGCAGCTGCTCCTGGGACGCTGTATCTGAACAGATCCGTCATTAGAGCAATGAGTGTTGGGGGTGGGTATGAGCGCTTCTTGTGTGTATGTGTGCGTGAAGCAGGTCTGTAGTGCTATGCAGTTGTACAGCCGTGCGTGGCGTTAGTTTGGCTGCTTTGTTATGAAGTAAAGTTCTGTTTCAGGACTCGGAGTGAGTTTGGTATAACGTGCTGCAGCGCATTTGCACATATTGCGGAACGAGGACTTTTATGAAATAGAAATGACTTGAAGGGCAGCGCCTAGGTCACAGGCAGCACTTGACTTTGGAGCTGGTGGGTGGATTAACCAGTGTTTGGAATAATGGTACGTCCCGAGCGTTGCACGCCTCTTTTTAATGCGCCAATCCTTGCTAGCGCTTACATCCTGGTACCGCCCAGCTTCACAGACGTGTGAGGATTTTTGCACCTGTTGCCCGGACTACATTGTTCCTGGCCTTCAGCCAAAGTTTAGTGTGACTTAGGAAGGTCATCGGTTTTTTTTTTTTTAAGGATTTTGTTTTGTACTGCAACAAAATGTAGAATGTCCCATGCAGTTGCATTGAGATGTTCATGATTGATTAGTAGATGTGATTTAGTCCTCAACTACACCTAGCCTGGCGAGGGCAGACTTTGGGACATATCTCCCAATGCCCTATTTATTTGGTTGCTAAATGCAGGTACATATAAAAGGTTTTGCCAGGCCCGGATCTACAAAAGGGGTGCCCCCTAGGCTGCCTCTACTCATCGGCCCAGTATGTATCATCCTCCCTATCTCCTTGTGGCTTAACATATTCACATAACTTGGAAGGGGAGCAACTCACTTGGCACCCCTAGGCTGCCTCCACTCATCGGCCCTGTGTGCATCCACCTCTGTCTTCCGCCTCACCATCCCTGCGTCGCCTCTCCATCTCCTTGTGGCTTAACATGCACATATTAAAGATATTGCATATACGTGCATGCACAATAAGATGGGGGGGGGGGGCAACGCAGAAGGGGAGCAACTCGCTTGTATGCGGCTGGGCAGTATGCCACCCCTGAATTTCTGCCTCCCTAGGCCCAGGAATTTGTGGCCTTGCCACAAATCTAGGCCTGGGTTTTGCAATTGCTTCTAGTAAGATTATTCAGGCCTGGATTTGTGACAAAGGCCTGGACCTAGGGCAGCAAGATGTTGGGGGCAACAAGGAGGCTGTCCACAGCACTATGGGGCAAGTTTACTAACATTGGAGGTAAAGAACTGGAGAGATTTCTGGAGATTTAGCCCATGGCAACCAATCGGCAATAAGATTTAAACAGCCACCTATAAGTGAGAAAACCAAACCAATCAGATCTTTGCTTTGGTTAGAAAAGAAAAGCAATGATCTGATTGGCTGCTGTGGGGCAACATCTCCAAATATTTATCTCCAATGTTGGTAAACCTACGCGTGTATAGGATATTAATTGCAGATTTGGAGCCATACATAGCCTCCCTGCCAACACTTTATTAAATCACATAAAAAAATCTCCCTATCTGATCCAGCATAAGCAGAAAAGTAGCTCATCTGTCGGCCTCCATTTAATAAAGCTAAACAGATGGGGGCAGCACAGCAGCTGGGTTGAGAGGAGCAAGAAAGATAAATCAAGCCCTGAGGTTGAGTATAAATGTGCTCATTTGGGTTATTGTGCTGGATTTGCATGGTTTTAGTTTATGTCCCTGAGAATTTTCCTGCAGTTGTGACAGTCTGTATGGTTGATAAAGGGCTATTTTTAGGCCTGAAACGTTGCGGTGATTCCCAGAAGTCTGCAATAAAGGCACTTTTATTTTTCACAAGAACAAGTGGTGCTGTTCAATTTTTACTTTTGTGACAATCTGTGACATAACCATTAATTGCTTTTTGCCAAATATTTAACGCGTTCATCCGCCATCATATAATGGCCATTGGTACAGTCAGAAACTACCTGTGCATGTCCATGGGAGTGCTGCTTATCTGCACATTTTGCATGTGTAGTACTGTTCAAATCGTAAACTGAGTTACTGGAATGGGTAAAACTTTTCCTGCACTTTCATGTCAGAAGATTGTCGCTCAATAAACACAGTAGTCTGGTATATTTCATAGTGATGGGTCACCATTTATTTTGGAAGCTCAATATCTCCAGACACACACATACCCAATATGAGTAGTGTATGGCAATTCATGACTTAAGTAGATCAGAAATCTACAGCCATACCAAAGCAAGAAAAATAAATGTAATTTAAATTCATTCCAGATAATGGATGCAATTCATGTACTTAGCTGCAAATCTTTTCTTAAATGAATGGTTTTCTAAAAACTCTTAAAAGCAATGCTGAACTAGCACTTTACAGCATCTTATTTCCTAAATATTCTTGGGTGCAAATGCAGATCATTAGAAGTATGCATTTAGATTTAGTTTGATTTCACATTTGCATTGGCACTCAAATCTAGATGGAGCATCCTGGTTGATATTATACCTGCATAATTAACATACTACCTCTGTATTGTGTCCTAAAAGTTTGTTGTTCTCATTCACCTTTATTGTACGGGAGTACATTTGGCACTGCCCTAAAATGTATTGAAATGAATACTGGTTTCTTTTAAGCACTGAAAGTAATACATAATGGATATTTATCTGTTTTAAAGAGGGATGGCTTGAACCACCATTTGCTGGATTTTTCATGTTTTTAATTAGAACTTTTTCATTTCATAGGTATTCCCACAGATGAGGAGCAGGCAACTGGACTTGAAAGAAAAACTCTTCAAGCTATGAAGAAAGGGCTTGTATGATATGCAGTAGATCTGCTTTGCATGGCTATTACATGATGGTCTTGCATTGTATGGATAAGGGCTTTTAAATTAGTGGAAGTCTGCTGACTAATCTTTTAGGAAAACGCATATTAGAACTCTGGCCCAAGAAAACCACTGTAGCAAATACTGACCAGAAATAAATTTCATTTTCTGTATAATAGTGAAAATTAGCTATAGATGCCCTATTGAAACCATTATAGCAAGTACTGACAAAACCTTTCACCTTCTGTATACAGTAGAACCCCCACTTTACAACCCTTGATTTTTGCCCCCTCATTTTACATTGTTGTTTTGTGGTCCCACCTATATATTACGCATGATACAATACAAACTTTTTATATGTTGGTAAAGGTAGAAGTGGTTGAAAATCTGACTTTTGCCAGCAAAGAAGAATAATGTAGTAAATGTACTTTCATTTTTAAGGGGAAGTGATGCGCAGTAGTAAGTGAGAGCAAATAACTGGTTTTGTTAACTTGTTTATCCAGTCTGAGCACTACGTGCAGGGCATGAATCTGTCCTTTCCTTACTGCTGCTTTCTGCTTAGTTATTTTTCAGATGTCTGGCCTTGTTTTCCAGGGTTCTATTAGACCAGTGATTTTCAACCTTGTGCCTCCAGCTGTTAAGAAACTACAAGTCCCACAATGCATTTGCCTGACTGTGGCTGTCAGACTCCTTCATTGCATTGTGGGACTTGTAGTTCCTTAACAGCTGGAGGCACACGGTTGAAAATCACTGTATTAGACAATATTATTTTTACAGCTTCTTTTTTGCCTTGTACTTTACATCAGGTTTTCCTGAAAGCTTTTTATTAAAGGAGTAGTAAACCCTGCTTGCACTGCACTGATCGACCAAACTCTACTCGGTTGTTGCTGGACTGCAAATCCCAGAATAGTGTAACCTATACTGAAGGTTGAGGCATGGTAGGAGCTGTAGTCCACCAACATCAAGCTTGTATTCTTAAAGTACAATATTGCACAATTAAACTCTTACCCCAGCACGAACAAGTCTGTCCTTTATCCCCATGTCTAATTCCAGTGTAATATAATGAAGAAATAAAACAACATAATTATCTCTATATGTAAGATAACCGCAAGATGCCTGACATGGTGCTGGGTAACAAAATTTTTTTGCATTTATAATTAAGTTTTTGATCAGTAGAATTCTCACTGGTGAATTTTCTTGCATCTATAATTATGGTTTTCAGTAACTTCTATAGAAACTTAGGGGGTGCTGTGGGGCAGCATTACAGTTGGGTTTACAACATCTTTAAGTATTTGTACAGTGTTTAGTGGAGTTCTCTTGGCTGGGGGCAGCTTTAAGGGGTACTTTCAGGAGCTGTTCTGGGTGCAGCAACTGTCGTGATCACTTTAAAGCCGTAGTTAACCTTTAACTTTTTAGTGTAATGTAGATAGTCTGAAACTTTTCAATTGGTCTTAATTGTTTTGCAGATTTGTTGGGAGTAGGAAATTCTATAACAAAGCTGAACAACCCCCTTAAGGCAGTGCTGCATTCAGGAGTGTTTATAATACTCAACCATGAAAGCCATGTCCTATGTTTAAAACTTAGGACATGTTTGAGATGATCCTAGACACGCTGCAAAATATCAGCAATGTGATCAATTGGGATCAGAGATATAGCATGGAACTTCATAGAACAGTCTTTAGTCATGTGAGTTTCTGATTGGACAGAGTCACTTATCAGCTTCTTCCAAAGTTTAATTTTGGTATAGTGACCAGCTTCCTGTGCAAGAGTGTGACTTTCTTGGCATAACCCTATACAAATAGGTAGTAAGCATTTAGAATAAGATAACCTAATAATACACATTTTGTTTTTAGAGCGAATATTATGTTTGTCTTTCTAGAAAATAAAATGTATGAATCTGTTTTCCTTTTATTATTTCAAAGGATCCTTACAGTATTTTGAAACCAAAGTCCTATTTGGGAACCAAGGACGATCCCCATATTGTCCCATCTATCAACAAAAAGCGAATTGTGGGTTGCATATGTAAGTGTACTTTTAACTACACTGCACAGTTATTCTTAATGGTAAAGGAAAGTCTAAATTACTGGGGAAGCCAAATCTTATGCAATCCCCTGTGATTGTAATATCTTAACTTGATTCCCCCGGGACTGGGCCCCTGTGAGTTGAAAACTACACCAGCCTGGGTGCTTTCCAGCAAGCTCCATGGAGCGGTCTTCCTTTTTACAAACATCCTTTTATAGTTGTGTATAATGTACTAGCACATTCTTTTTCACACACTGTATCCACTTTAAACGTTTAAGACATCAGTATAGTAGTAGTTTTTTCAGTTTGTTGAAATACAGGTTTCTAGAGCCAGACTGATTGAAATGGCTGTTCTGGTTGTAATACATGTTCTTGTAACTTAGGTGAAGAAGACAACTCTGCAATTATTTGGTTCTGGGTGCATGAAGGACCTGCACAACGTTGCCCATCTTGTGGCGCTCATTATAAACTTGAGCATCATGAACTTCCACATTAGAAGAACTGCTAACTTCTAAAATGATCAACCAAAACAGTAATTTGTCTCTAGCTTGATCAGCCAAAGAAAACGAAATTATCAACCGTCTGAAAGGGACTGTAGCACTTTTAAAAATGCTTTCTCCCAGCACTTAATTTGGTTGTTTACTGTGAACACATTTATACCACTACCTAACGAATGTAAATTTGAGTGAAAAATAAAACCTTATTGGCCAAATTCATTTTAGTCTTAAATTAATAGTGTTTAATGGCGGCAAACATTTATACAGTATGAATATCGTGGGAATTCTAAAAACCTAGGATAAAATGTTTTTTAATAATCTTAGTAGCTGTTTTTTTTTTTTTTTTAAATATTTGCCAATCTTTCCATTTGTTTATACAAAAGGGCAAGAATACATTTTCACCAAAGAATTTAGCCATGCTCAGACTGGCAAATTACTATACTAAAGATAGAGCAGGTAAGTTTGCTTTTCCTTATCCACGTCTCCTCCACCATGCTAATATCCCAACTTAATTTCTTTTTGCAGATAATGTATGCCAGCAAAATGGTCACATTAAAAAATGCATTTCCCGAGTGTGGTTAAACTGGGAAATAAGCCTATATGGGAAAGGTGTGGTATTATCACAATAAATGATGTGTGGCAGAACGGTAAGGTGGTATCCTTTGAAACATTAAGACAAAACTTTCACTTACCAACACATGAATGGTTGCGGTATTCCCAGATTAAGGGATGTTTATGCATGCAGAATGGTATACAGCCATCCAGGTGTCCAACACGAGTTTGATAGACCAACTCATGCAGGGTACATCTAAGGGAATCATCTCTGGTTTATATAGGTATCTCCATGGGAAAGTGTTTGAAATACCACTATCATCACTAAAAGCTAAGTGGGAGAAGGATATGGGACAAATTGAAGGGGAGGAACTCCTAACCTCCTCACAGTTTTTTTTTCTTTGAACTACAGAGACAGGATGACCCAGCTCTATTTAATCCATAGGGCCTATTATTTTTCGGCCAGACTTCATCAAATATTCCCTGCATCCTCCTCAGAATGTCTGCGATGCCACATAGAACAAGCCTCTTTAATACACATGGTATGGGACTGTACAAACCTGTCTGTATATTATATATTGGACGAGATATTGGAGGCGCATGTCCCCAGAACTCAAAAGGTCTGCTTGTTTGGTATAGGTCTGAAACACACATTTACAATTCTCAAAGCATGTTTATCAATGAATGAGAAAATATGGGGTAAATGGTTAGAAAACAAATTTTGATAAAGAAATTGAGCACATGCCAAAGTCTGAACTGCTGTATCATATCTCTTTATTGTGGAAGCTACATAATTCTTGTAATGAAATTGCAAATTGTAATATCTCGGCTTAACAATGCAATAGCATAGTTATGTAGTTTACATAAATAACATGATTATGAAAATACACCTGACTCCTTAAGAGGACTTTGGCAGTTTTATGTCTAAACTACACAAGAGATTTTGTAGGATGTGTTGGGTTGACAGATTGCATCCTACCAGTAGGGTGTAGTTGGGACAGTTTATAAAAAGGACTTCTCTCAAAATAACTACAAACCTGTTTCCAAATAAGCTGGGATGCAGTGTCTTTAAAGGAGAAGGAATGTCTTCGTGAATTACCTGAAATCCTGGGCTGGTGCTCTTATCTGCAGAAAACTGCACTGGACCGGGGGTTATAGAAGTGAGCCCCACACCTGGTCTTCAGCAGAATGAATTTATAAATGCACAGCTTTAAAGGAACAGTTCAGTGTACAATAAAAAAGCTTCTAATATACTGTAGCCAAAAATGTAATGTATAACGGCTGGTGTGACTGGATTTCTAGTATAGCAGAACAGAACTCCTGCTTTTCAGCTCTCTTAACTCTGAGTTAGTCAGCGACTTTTAAGGGAGCCCACATGGGACATAACTGTTCAGTGAGCTTGCATTTGATCCTTGGCATTCAGCTCAAATTCAAAAGCAACAGCTATGACCCATGTGCCCCACCCCCCTTAAGTCATTGATTGGTTAGTGCCTGGTAACCATCAGTGGAAACCAAGTGAGCTGAAAAGCAGGAAAGTCGTGTTTGGACTATTGTGTGAGACATTCTGTCACTTCAGCCTTTATACATTACATTTTTGGCTAGCTATATTAGAAACATTTTAGTTTTGCACCTATTAACTCGTTTTTGTTTTTATACTGAACAATCCCTTTAAGCCAACAACACCTTTATACATAGATTCAACCTTCTTTTAATAGGATCATTATTCATATAGAATAGATCAAGGCTGTCCAACTGGAGGCCCGTAGGCCCCCTACAGACGTTGGCGAATTTTTAGCTAGCATTACTTCGGCAATGCAAGCAAATCAAAGCAAAGGTGCGCTAGCGTTCAATTCTGCCTAGTGCAAATTCCCGCATACAGCGGGAAATTTAAAGTTGAATGGATGTCTTTATGTTTCAAGTTGCTTCAAATACATTACATTTACACTGATAACTAGACAGGGAACCTTATTAAAGTCAATAGAATTGTTCTAATACCCCACACATGAGCCCACTGTAAAATTATGTTCCATATGTTAGAAAATGTATGGGGTTTTGCAGCCTATAACACTGATAAAAGGAAAAGCCACCAGAGTTTTTTGAACTTGGATGCTTTGTCCACTCAGAATATGAAGTAAGTAACTGAAGATTGAGCATGTTCTATGCACTCCATTGCACTTCGCCTGGTCTGAGCTGGCGAAGGCAGCACATCTGGTGAAAGAGGTAATGCTCAGTAAAATCCGCATTTTAGTGAATTTGTGTAGTAACGTCCATTCGCCAAAACAAAAAGCCTGGTGATAGAGAGTGAACCAACTTTGATAGTATAAGGGAATTTCTGCAACATATTAATTGGGAAATGCTTTTCACAGGGTTAAACACAAATCAAAAATGGGACATCTTTAAAATGCTGCTTTATAAATATACGTCGGTATATTTCCATTGTAAGCAAGGAATGTTGTTGCAAAACAAAACAGTTGGAGTTCGACAGACGTGTTGGTGTTGAGGTGAGTAAGAAAAGACATGCTTTAAAGGCTTTCAAGCTAGCTGGGAAAGCTGAAACATTTAACAGGTACAAGGATGCCAATAAATCAGACAAGCTAAAATTCATATGGAAAAGGGTATTGCAGCAAACCGTAGAATAATCAAATTTTTTTTAAATATGTTAATTGTAAACAAATTAAACAGGAAGGGATGAAAGCCTTAATATCACAGGAGGGTCAGATGGTTGATGAGAACAGAAAAAAGCAGAGATTCTGAACTTATATCTTTCATCTGTCTACACAAATGAGGAACCAGTTAATGAAGCCTTTTTAGTAGTCTCAAAGGTCCAGGACCAGATGGTATTCTTACCAGAGTACTTAGAAAGCTTAGCTGTGATTGCCAGACTGCTTTACTTATTTTTTAAGGATTCATTGAGATCTTATTGCTAATGTGGTGCAGCTATTCCAAAAGGGATCCTGTTCTCAGCCTCAAAACTATAGGCATCAGTGATAGGAAAGCTTTTCCAATGGTTATTAAGGGATAAGATATGATAACGCTATGAGTTTGTGAAAAATACCAGGGGACCTTTTTATCCCTAAAGAGGATCAACACACTAGAGGCCACCCCTTCAGACTAGAGGAAAATAACTTTCATTTGAGGCAGCATAGGTGGTTCTTCACAGTGAGGTTGTGGAATGCACTCCTGGATGATGATGTGATGGCCGATTCTGGACAAGCATAATATCAAAAGGCTATTGTGATGCTAAATTCTATAGTTCGTGTATGAGTATTTATAGTTTATGTATGGAAGGGTCAGTGTGTGTATGTATGGACACTGGGTTTTTATTTGGAAGGGTTGAACTTGATGGACTTTGGTCTTTTTTTCAACCCAATCTAACTATGTAACTATATGAATACTTTTATGGTACATTTAAGGGTATGACTTAACATTTTCACATTTATGTGATAAATGATATCCATGCAGTGAGCACAGACCATTTGTTGTTTTTTGTTTTACCTCCATTAATGTCGGCATGGTCTTAAAAGTTCTTGATAACATGGATGTGGTTTAAAAGGGGGCATGGTCAAACCGGCTTCCATTATTGGCCCTCCATCACATAGGCCAGAAAAACCCCTACCCTCTGTACCACAGCAGTTGGACAGCATTGATCTAGATTGTGCAATTCTATTTTTATTTCCCATTTAATGTTATACTGTGTCACTATATTGTGTATAAAATGTTGATGTACTTATATTAACTACCCTCAGTTTGTTTTGTTGTAGGTGTTTAGCGTTATTTAATTAATATCTCCAAATTTTCTCCAATGCTGCCTCTTCTGGAGCACTTTTACTAAGGCCTTTTTCACTTCTTTATTTCTCAAGCTGTAAATTACAGGATTCAGTGCAGGAGTAACAATAGAATAGAAAACAGACACTGCCTTATCCAACTCATAATTTTCACCGCGTGGAAAAAGGTACATGAATATAACAGTGCCAAAGAAAAGTGTGACTACTGAGAAATGGGAGGCACATGTTGAAAAAGCCCTGTGTCTGCCTGCTGATGATGATATTCTTAATATGGCAGAAATAATAAACACATAGGAAACAGTTACTAGAGTCAGAGAGCAAAGGACTACTATGCCAGAAACTGTAAACACTATTGCATCTAAGTAGAACTTGTCAGGAGATGAGAGTATAATTAGAGGGCCCACATCACAAAAGAAATGGTTAATTATTTTGGAACCACAAAAGGGTTTTTGAGTTAGAAGTATTGTGGGTAGAACTGGAACCATGCAGCCACTTAACCATGATACAAGAATCAGCTTGTAGCAGAATTGTCTGTTCATGACAACAGAGTAATGGAGAGGATGGCAGATTGCTACATATCGGTCTAAAGCCATTATTGCCAAAATGTAGAATTCTGTGGTGCCAAAAAGAAAGAAGAAATACATCTGGGTGAGGCAGCAATGAAATGATATAGCCATGTTTCCTGATAGCAAATCAAACAGCATTTTTGGTACAGTGACTGAAGTATAACATATTTCAAGGAAGGAAAAATTGCTTAAGAAAAAATACATAGGAGTCCTTAAAGAGGTGTCGATCCTAGAAAGTGTAATTATGATTATATTGCCAAAAAGGCTAGTCATGTAGATCACCAGAAAGAAAGCAAACAGTGCCACATTCACATCTCTTTGCATAATAAATCCAAGGAGTAGAAATCCTTCTGCCCGTGGGCTGTTCTTCAATGTACAAGATCCAAAATCGTCAGACTGTAAAAATGGCATAAAATAGAAATTCTTGAGATTGATTACATTGCTGGACTGTGAATAAATCCAAATGGTCCAAAAGCCTTGTCTGAAGTATCATTTGGATGACTGTAGGAAAAATTTACTATAAAAATAGGTTTGTATACAACCCAAAGCTGTCTTTATTGGGGAGTAAGTAGATGTTATGGACCTCAGAACTTATAGGGGCACCAAAGAGCAACAGTGGCAAACAGAAAAAATATGGGGTATACTTTTCTGCTGATGCTGAAGCGCAGCTCCTAGCACCAAGAGAAACTAAAGGCTAGGATGCTCTGCTCAGTGAGAGTTTAATGCTGTTTTTAGAGCTGGGAGACATATGTTGGATATTCCTTTTTTTTCAATAGTGTTATTAACCTTTCGTTAAAATTTGAAGATTGAATCTCTGAGGTCTCTAATTTGCCCTATATGCAAATTAGGGTAAATGCTAAATAAAGAAAGAACCATGTGCTTAAATAAAATCGCAATTTCCTTGTTCATATTTTTAGGATTTGGTTTGGCCATGCACTTGAACGCAGCAGAATCCTGCTGGGGAAAAAAAACAAATACTAAACTGAATCCTGGATTTAGCATGCCTCTAAAATTATGTGACGTATCGAAAACATAGTCTGCCTACATATCCATTGTTATCTGCAACCGTACTTAGAACATATCATCAGTTATTTTGGCAGATAGACTGGGCTTTAAACTTTAAAATAACAATGAAAAATTGTCAAGAATTGCTAACAGAAGCATGTGTTTTAGTTAAGTGTGTTCAGCCTATAGTTCATAGTAGCAATGTGTTTAAAAATGTGAATAAAGCTCCCTATAATTGCTTTTATTTCCATACACACACAAATTTATTGGGAACACTGCACATTCTATTCTGGATCAAAACATGGAAAAAAATGTATCCATGTGTAATTCCTTTACAGAAAGTGAAGAAAATGAAATATTAGGCTGTTCTAAAAAATAGTGGTGTCTGCATTCTTCTTTACAAACCCAAACCAGTGGTGCAACTACCGGGGAAGCAGGGCGTGCAGTTGTACCAGGGTCCGCTGGTAGTTTGCGCGTGCTTTAAAAACCCACTTCCAGAGCAGCCCATGCTTTAAAAAATGCTTTCACAGGAGCTGCACAGTCTTTACCCAGACCCGCCCCTCTATCATTACTGATCCAACATTCACTGAATAAACTGAAAAATGTTTCAAGATATTGCTTTCCTTTGAATCACTGAATTAATATTTGGTTGTATAAGTAGTGTTTCTGAGAACTGCTGCACATCTGTGTTGCATGGAGTCCACCAACTTCTGGCACCTGTTACATTTCACAATTCTTCTGTATTTGTTTTGATTTGCCTGAGAAACATAATTTTTGATGTCACCCACAAGTTTTCTATTGGATTGGGCTGGCCACTTTATAACATCAGTCTTGTTGGTCTGGAACCAAGATGTTGCTTGTTTACTGTTGTGTTTGAAGTTGTTCCACCTAAATATTCAGAAGGGTTTTTTTTTTACAGTGAGAGCTGTGAAGATGTGGAATTCTCTCCCTGAATCAGTTATACAGGCTGATACATTAGATAGCTTTAAGAAGGGGTTGGATGGCTTTTTAGCAAGTAAGGGAATACAGGGTTATGGGACATAGCTCATAGTACAGGTTGATCCAGGGACTGGATTTTTTCCCCCTCTGAGGCAAATTGGAGAGACTTCAGATGGGGTTTTTTGCCTTCCTCTGGATCAACTAGCAGTTAGGCAAGTTGGAAAGTTAAAAGGTTGATGGACATGTGTCTTTTTTCAACCTAGCTTACTATGTTGTCTTTTCTCTTTTGCATAAGGTAACATGACCTCTTCAAGTATTTGATGTATTGAAACTGATCCATGATCCCTGGTATGAGATAAATAGGCCCGACACCATAGTATGTGAAACATCCCCATATCATGATGCTTGCGCCACTGTGCTTCATTGTCTTCACAGTGTGCTGTGGCTTGAATTCAGTGTTTTCCATTTTCTTCCATGTCTTTCAGGTTTTGGTTGCAATTTTAAAGCATTTGAGACCATTTAAGATGAACAGCCTATAATTGTCTGCACTATGTTATATGTTTTCCCCTCTCCAATCAATTTTTTAATCAAAGTACGCTGTTCTTCTGAACAATGTCTGGAGACATTTTATTCAGATTTTCAGAGGGAAATGCAGTATAACAAGAATGCCCAACATTTACTGCCTTCCTTCCATAATTGGCACCTGTTTTTAATAAATGACCTCACTAATTGAACTCCACTCTGCTATTATTTGGAACCAGCTATTATTATTTTGATCACGACTCTTTTTTTGAACAAGCCTCAATTAATGATTCAATGACACAGAATCAGCAGCATGCATGTCATCACTGTTGGGTCTGTTGGTTTTCTATTACTCTACTACATTGTTTGTCATATAGAAATATCATTTCAACCAAAAACAGTGATTGATCAGGATAGTGATGTTGGACTGCTATTATTCTGAACACAACTGTCATATTAATGAAGAGGAAACCTACTGTAAATGATTCAAATTCAATTTGACTCACCATATTTTTAGCCATCATGCTGAAAAGGGATCCAAGTGTATGTTATGTTCTTTATCTTTAAGAAATGATGCAAACAATTAGATTAAAAGGAAAAAACCTTCTTAGGGCTCATTTACAAATGCCTTTGTAAACATTTCCCTGTAGTCAGTTGTGACTAAAACCCCATGTATTAAAGATACCTGTGTCAAATTGTGCTTGCACTTCTATATAGTTGTGCTTGAAGCTGTTGCCTTCCTGTTTCAATCCAGTGCTGCTGCACCAGTGCCAACTGGACTTTGAAAATATCCTGCATAATTACATCCAATTAGCAAGTGCAATTTGTGCTCATTTTAATGCATCGTCCACAATTGTGTCTGGAACAGCTCCTTCTTGCCACCTCAACAATGCTGGAATTCTGGAGAAAAGTGTGGCATTATCAGTAATAAAAACTCTGTGATTACAATTATAATTGCACTTTGCTCCCTGCACTTGCTAAACTAAATGGTCCCTAATTGAGAATGCCAATAATACACTAACAATGCACTTATTTGCTGCTAAAATATCTGGCTACCAGCATATATTTATAGACAAACAGTGATGTCTCATAAAGCTCAACATTCTTTTGCTTACATAACAGAGAGAAACTTATTTTCAGAACAGGTTTCCTTCTAAAAAAATTTCCTGCACTAACCTATGTGTAAAAAGACATGTACAATGGCTTAACTAGAGATCGCCGGGCCCCCCCTGCAAAAAAATATTCAGAAGGGCCAAGCACAGTCCGACCCCCATCCTCCCACCCACTTTTCGCCTCTCCCCAAGCTATTTTTTTACATAATTCTTCAAGTATTAGACTGATTTAGTACAGTGTTTTGATTATACTAAAACATTAGAAAAGCAATGTTGAAGTTAAAGCAATTGGTTGATACTGAGCAAAATTACAGAAATGAGGACTACTTTACAACTGTATTTAAAGGGCTGTGCAACATGCAGGGCAGCCATCAAATAGGACAGGGGATCTGGTTATAAATCCATCATTCCTGAAACTCTTGAAACCAATTTTATTAGCTTTTATTGAACAGGAGTGCCGATATTTGCTCAGTACAAGGCTTTGATTCCAGAGGACTTAGTAGCTTTCTGATGGTCACCCTGTCAATATGAAATGGAAAATTGGAAAAATGATTGCTGTTTTCTATGAATTCACTCTGTTGAATGTAAACTTTTGTCATCAATGTAATGTCATTTTCTTATCCAGAATGCTTTTGGGTTCATTCCATAAGCAATTATTCTAATTTTGGAAAATGATTTCCTTTTTCTCATTAATATTAAAACAATACCATCTACTTGACATGCATTAATCCATATTGGTGGCAAAACAATCCTATCTGGTTTATTTAATGTTTAAATTATTTTTTTTAGCACTCTTAAGGTATGGGGATCCAGTTACAGAAATATCCATTATCTAGAAAACCCTAGGTTTAATTTAATTAATTCCAATATTTAAAAGGATTTCCTTTTTCTCTGTAAGATATCATTAATCTATTGGGGTTAATTCATGTTTGAAAAGTTTTTAATGGGGAATGTCAAACCAAAAAATATTTTTTTGCCTAATAAAAGAGAACATAATTTTAAGCAACTTTGCAATATTCATTACAATTATTCTATGTTTTTAAAATTATTTGTGTATATATTGCAAATGAAAGCAGTGTTTGTCCCTTTCTATTCTCTGCCCTGATAGCTCTGGCTTTTGAAACAATGTAAGACAAGGCTGCTAATTAACAGACCTGTCTTTGCTGGGGAACTAAGACTTTTGCAACATTGTTTAAAAAGTAACAACCAGGAATTAAAGGGCATCTGTTATCCCCAGCCATAGGTGCGGGCTAATAGTAATTTTTCTTTAAAAAATGCCCCCACCAGCACTAGGATACTTACTCTGGGAGCTCCCGGTGTCCATACACTGAGATGATAAATGAGAAATTTACAAATTTGTCTAGAATCCTGTTCCTTCTCAATTAGCCAATCTGCCAGTTTTATTTTTACCAGAGAGTGTGGTTATATTTGCTTTGCTTGGATCATCTTTATAACAATTATTTGTCAGAACCAAAAGCCTGGCTTTACCTGAAATAATTGTGCCCCTTCTGTACCCAGCAATTTGCTAGATGAATTTAAATATTCTTTTATCTCTCTGATGGCCAAATCTCTTGGGGGGAAAGAGATATAAACTAAAATCCTGTTTTGCCGTATAATTAGCACAAAGGTAGTGAAAGCTCTAGAGTGTATTTACCTATAAAGATTATTTTAAAACTAATTGCTTCACTGGTGTTGAGGGCATTAATGTTTAGAGAATAAATATACAAGAGGAAAGCCAATTACAAGTATAGGATCTATTGTCTGGAATGCTTAGGACCTGGAATTTTACCAGATAAGGGATCTTTCTGTAATTTGGATCTCCATACCTTAAAGTGGTGGTTCCATGTCCGGATTTGTAGCCACAAAGGCCCGAGCCTAGGGCAGTGAAATTTTATGGGCTGCATGCATATCTGGAAATCCACAATGAATACAGTATATAAAATATGGCATTTTTAGCCATATTTATTTTTAGGGTTTAGTTCTCCTTTAAAATTTGTCTTGGGTTAATTAACATTCTGAGGTTAATTAGCAGAAAAATTGTTTAAATGTATGGGTTTGTGCTGATACATTTACTTGTAGTAAAATCTATTTATCCTACAGAAGAACCATATTTCCACTACGGATGCACCGAGTCCACTATTTTGGGTCGAACCCCGAATCCTTTGTTTGAATACTGAACCGAATCTAAACTTTGCATATGCAAATTCGGGGTGGGAAGGGGAAAACATTTTTTACTTTCTTGTTGTGTGACAAAAAGTCACATGATTTCCCTCCACATCCCTAATTTGCTCAAATTAGGATTCAAATTCAGTTTGGCCGGGCAGAAGTATTAGGCCAAATCCTTCTGTAAAAGGTTGAATCTCAAACTAAATCCTATATTCCGTGCATCCGTAATTTACATATTTGTTGTGTTTGGTAGCAGAGGATTAGGAGAGTATAACAGAGCTTTATTAGCAGGTTCATGCAGCCATTACATAACAGCAGTAAGTCTTACTTTCACTTTCAAGTTGTACAGAAAGTCCTATGCTTGCACAGTGCCAACTGCAGGCCATTTGTATAAACCACATATTCCCCCTATAGTAGGAAAGCATTTGGACAAATATATAAACAGTAACAATTAAACCGTATGTATCTTAAAGCAATATATACATTTTTTACATGACATAGTCCTTGGTCTATGCCGGTAGTTTCCTGATTCTCTCAGTATGCCTTATAGGTTCACTTTCCTCTGCCCTATTGCAGTTGGCATCAGGAGTAGGGAAATGTCCTTCATCAAATGGAACATCTCCAAAGTCATATCTAGCAGGAGCAAGACGACTTGCATTCCATATGCGTCCATCAGACAGTTCATATGTGTATGGTCCTCGCTGGCGTCTCACTTCAAGTGGTGTAGTAAATTTAGATTGTCATTTTTTCAGTATTCCTGGTTTCTTAATTCTGACAGTTCTCGCAGTCTTTGTTTTGTATGTACAATTCCTTGACGACTCTAATGTGCAAGTTGTATGAGCTTTTCTCGCAAGGTCTCTGGTACCAATAAACGGTGAGCTCCATGGACAACATAGTCATCTACTAAGGACAATTCGTGTCTAATCCTGTAGTAAGGATGAAGATCAGGACTGAGTTTCTTCTCAGCATTTGGCCATTTGTTTTGTAAGATATCCCGTAGTTTTACTTGAATTGGACATGTGAGGCAAGCTTGCTTAAAATCAGCAGCTGTAACTGTAGATGATAATATATCAGTCAGTGCTACAATTTCCATGTCCTCATCCAGCGTATCAGAAGCTGCAGGTAAAGGTAAACGTGACAAACAATCAGCAGTAACATTTTTCAATCCTGGTTTGTATTGCATTTTGTAGTTGAAATGCAATAGCCTTGCTGACCATCTAGCTATGCAGCCATTACATAACAGCAGTAAGTCTTACTTTCACTTTCAAGTTGTACAGAAAGTCCTATGTATGCACAGTGCCACCTGCAGGCCATTTGTATAAACACCACAATATTTTAAGTATATTCTGCATTGTTACCACATTCTGATTTGCTGGGTCTGCTTGAAAAATCAATACCTTTCTCCCTGTTTTGTACTCCGCAAGACCTCCTGAAACGCAATGGTTGCAACTCACATAGGCCAGTTAAATTGTGTAAAATCCATGTCCTTATTCAGATTGCATTTTTAGTCAGGCAGGCGCCATGTTATTAAAGGGCAAGGAAAGTGTAAAATAGAATAAGGCTAGAAATGCTGTATTTAGTATACTAAACATAAACATGAACTTACTGCACCACAAGCCTAATCAAACAAATTATTTATGCTTTCAAAGTTGGCCACAGGGGGCTGTCATCTTGTAACTTTGTTAAAAATATTTGTCTGCCTCTGGCCCTGCACATGCTCAGTGTGATCTGTGCTGCTTAGGGATAGTCATAAAAATGATCAAAAAACAAAGCTGCTTGAGTTCTGCATGGCTGGTAAGTAAGGCAGGGGCTCCCCCTGCTGTTCATAAGTATGATTGTTTCCCTGTCAGAAGTTAGGGACCGTCTAACAGTTCCTATTTTTTTCCTAATTTCACTGCATACAGTCAGGTTTCTTATAAAAACGGTACACATTTGTTAATTAAAGTATATTGGAGATATTTCTTTTTCATTAAGGAAAAGTAAAAATGGGATTTTATTTCTTTGCCTTTCCTTGCCCTTTAAGGTAGCGAAGGCTTCTCTCTTCTTAGTGCGCATGTGCGGAAAAAAAGTAAATGGTTGAAGCGCGCATAGCCTCATTTGCATGAGCGTCATCATCACTGGGAGAAAGACAACGCCCCGAGGACATGCGCACTACAATTAAATTATGCCTAATGCGCCTCAAGGCTGCCTCTGGTAGCAGAGAGGAAGATGCCTGTAAAAAGCGTGACGTCACCCGAGTCTCACGCTGCAGTCTTCAGAGAGCATAGCTGCTTATACATCAGACCAGGGAGAAAAGTTTGAAAACGGTCAGTAAGCTCTATGTGCAAGAGACTTTAGTTAGAAAGCTATTTATAGTTTGCCTTTCCTTCTCCTTTAATAATTCAAATAATTGTTCCAAAGTGGAGACTAGTGGTCCAAAGACCTTCTCCTCAAATAGCATATATTTCATAAATCAAACCCAACGTATTACAAAAGTATTTGCTCACATGTATAAACAATATACAAAAGACCAAAGCCATCTAGGTAGCCATCTGGGAGCTATTGTTCAGTACCATTTGGAAAGATACAGGTTGCATATTTCAGATTTAGACCATTTTTAAAAAAAAAGAATATTTTAACATTTCGAGTTATTTTTTAAATTAAACATATTTATAGTAATTATTTTAGATATTTTGATGGCTACCTTATTTTATGCTTCACTATGGATTTTCTTAATAAAGAATGATCCCCATGAATATTCTGTACCACTGCCTATATTTAGCAGCGTTGTAGTCCTGAGTGGTGCCACAGGGAGTCACATAGGAGTCCCAACTCCTATCATTCAGACACACAATTGGCCTCTGTCCTTACTGCTCTTGTGCCCCTTAGTGATCCCTGATGTGATCACATCATCGTTGTCATGTGTCCCAGGAGACTCTCTTGGTTATAGATTTGATGGGGCAGATTCACTAATGGGCTAATTTCCGCCAGAGTCAGCTTTGCACCACTTCACAGATGTGAAACAAGTACACTAATATGCGAAATTTCATCCTCGGCATCGAACGCTGGTGACTTTGTTAATTTCTGGCTAGCGAAAATTCGGTAGTGATCTTGAGCTTTGTTGTATTTGCATAGGGTGGGAAATTTAAAGTTGTATGGACTATAAATGTTGGTGCAAATGATTTAAGTTACAGCTTTTTTATTACAAATGTCCAGGGAACCTTAATAAAGACAAACTATTTAATATAATTCCCTACACATGAGCCCACAGTAAAATGAATGTTCCATATGTTATGAAATGTTTGGAGAAAACTGGTTCCCCATAAAAATTAAAAGTTTGCAGGCAATCCCGCTTCAAAAAAGTAAAAGTGGACAGCATTTTGGAACTTTAATACATTTTCAGCAGACAGGATATGATGTAACTGACAACACTGAGTAAGATGTAGCTTCTTTTTAGCAGTTCGCTTGGTCTGAGGTGGTGAAGTCAACTCTGGCGAAATAGGTAACTTTCAGCAAAATCCGCAATTTACTGAATTTATGGAGTAACGACCGTAACTATTGCTAGTTATGGTCTCCTTGTTGGCGCCTGCATCTGTGAATTGTCGATGTCCCTGTGGGTGCAATATTGTCGAATTTTTGCTAGAGTTAGCCACTTCATCCTTTAGTGAATCTGCCCCCATATCTGTTCCTGACTTTGATTTGTTTACTGCCTGCCCTGTTCCTAGACTGTTCTCCAGTTCTGTCTAACCCTCCTCTGTACCAGGGGCATAACTACAGAGAATAAAAACAATCATTGCAAAAATTAGGTTCAAACCACAGTGTAACACTTCTGTCTTCCAAAATCAGCAGCAA
>CM044444.1:24564273-24587533 GCA_024363595.1 Xenopus borealis
CGAACACCGGATGTTCGCGCGAACTAGTTCGCCGGCGAACAGTTCGCGCCATCCCTAACGATCAGCAACAAAAGTTCCTTGTTTGGAAATCTGTTGCATAACTACAGAGGAAGCAGACCCTGCGGCGGCAGGGGGGCCCAGGAGCTATAGGGGCCCCATGAGGCCCTAATTCTTATACAATTACAAGAAATATTGGTAAAACAGGTCAACCACTGGACATTTTGGGGGCCTGAAAAATAATTTGCTGTGGGGCCCAGTAAGATCTAGTTATGCCACTTCTCTGTACCATGCTTTTTTATCTATCTCTGCCATGTTGGTCCACAGTACCAGGTTCTGAGGCCCCCAAAAGGGCATTGGCCCTGGCAGGGCTCCCTTGCTCACAAAGGAATGCAATCTCCCAAGCAGTCCCAGGGTTCCTGCTTCACAGATTGTGAAAATCATTCCCTGTCCTTCAGAAGCTGAATCTGCAAGTGGATGACTACTGTAAAGTGGCACACGCTAGTCTGATGAACGAAAAATTTGCTCTACTTTAATATAGATGTGGTTCTTTCATTCAGCTCTGGGGGGGGGCCGACTCTTTAACTGTTTGAAATTGATACATTAGTTGATACATTTGTTATCTTAGCCGTGCTAAGATAAGAGAACAATCTGAAATCAACTGAACTGAAAACGTGTTTGGAAGGTGAGCAGAAATAGAGCAGAAATAGAAATGGATTTTGCCGCAAAATTAGATGTAATGCAGAGAGTCTGTAGAGTATATTTACCTTCAAAGATACTATTAAAACTAATGACTTAACTGATGCTTCCATTGGGTATTGAAGGCATTAATGAACACACAATCAATGCTCCAGAGGAACGCCAATTAATGTGTTTTGGTATCTGAAAACAACTAAGTGACCCATGGCATATTAAGCACATTTCCAACTCTTCAAGAGCAATACTTGCTAATTCATTACTTATAGTGTCTGAGGATTGGAACCCAAAAACACAGGGGCGTATTTGCTAAAGTGTGAACTTTCTCCTCCTCTAATTCAACAAAAGTTAAACTCAATACATCAGGCATATTTTCTCATGTATACTAAAAGTAAAAAAATATGTGCTTGCATAGCTACAGTAATTTTCAATAAGGATTAATTATATCTTAGTTTGGATCAAGTATAAGGTACTGTTTATTATTATAATTAAATATAATTATTATATAATAATTTGTATTATTTTGATAAAATAGAGTCTATGGGAGACAACATTTCAGAGCCTGGCACTGGTCCGGTGGGATGCCAGGAAAAAACCCTGTGGGCTGACCAACATCGGCCCCTGCCGGGCCAGACCCCCCCTCTCTCTGCGCATGCAAGTGGCTCTCTTCGCAAATGAGCGCATCTCTTCTTTGGGCATGCGTGTGGCCTCAGTAGGGGGTCAGAAGGGGGGGCCTGGACAGGAGTCCCAGTGGGCCCTGGGCCCCCCAGTCTGCTCTATAAAACATTAAGCCCGTTACATTAACGGGCGCTAGAACATATGTAGTCAAACATTTATAAAAACAGAATTGTTCTAGGCGAATTTTCGCCTGCGCTACGCAAATTCACTAACGTGCGAATTTACAATCTGGTCGGGGAACGGTAACGTATTTACGTTTTTCAGGCTATCACCCACTCCCTACTCTTTCGTCAGCCCTCCCTCTGCTTGTCTCCTCCCTGGCTCTCCCTCTGTTTGTGCTGCTTGTCTCCCTCTGTTTGTGCTACTTGTCTCCTCCCTGGCTCTCCCTTCTTCTGTTCGTTCATGCTGTTTGTCTCCTCCCTCTGTTTGTGCTACTTGTTTCCTCCGTGGCCCGCCCTCTCTGTTCGTTCGTGTTGCTTGTCTCCTCCCTGGTTCTCCCTCTGTTTGTGCCGTTTGTCTCCTCCCTGGTCCGCCCTCTCTCTGTTCGTTCGTGCTGCTTGTCTCTTCCCTGGTTCTCCCAATGCAGCTTTATTCTTCCCTGGCCCGACCTCCCTCCTTATCTACCAGTTCCCTGCCCGATACCTTTGTGCTGCACTTCCCCCGTCCTCCCTTCTTAACAGCTCAGCCTGCGCAGTGACTGACTCACTCCTGCGCCGGTTAATGTCCAGTTATTCGCGGACTTGCGTCACGTGACCACTGCAGCACATGCGCAGTAGCAAATTCCACGGACACACGGATCTGGACGCAGAGACACTTGCATTTTATTATATAGGATGCCATGTAGCCTGTTTTCAATTTCCACTATTGTTACTCAGTAGCTTGTTTATATGAACTATAATGGTGTTTCTAATGCAAACACATCAGTTTTACCAGTGTAAGGCAACACTACATTTGCATTACTTTAAAATACAAATTTTTGGGTGTTTACTGCTCCTTTAACAAAGAAGGGCAGAAATGTTGTAAATTATGTTTTAGGATTCTGTACCAGCCCAAGACAACCTGGCAGCCCTTTAGCAGTGAAAATCTGGGACCCCAAAGATGCCCCAGTAGGAACATTAATTGTGAATGTAATTGCCATTGAAACCAGTCTTTATCCATCCCTTGCTCTTCTGTGCACTGCTGGTTATTGCTATTGTTATCATATTGCAGAAGCCTGTGAAAATACACCCAGGTTTTGGCTGACTTCTACAATATTTCAATTTTCAGAACATTCTTTTTGTACTCAACGTAAAAAATTAAAAAGCTGATCCCAACGATTAACAATATGAACTAATTACTGTCAAGATAAAATATCATCAGAGAGTTTTTATAAATAAGAACAAGGCAGACAATTGGTGTAACTGAAAGTCTTGCGGTTATCTCCTGTGACCTTGATCTAAACATGATGATGAGTAAATATATTGATTCATGGAAGCCATAATAATAGATCTATTACGACGGGTGTTGGAAATTGTATGTGTATTTTTTTTTTGTCTTCCTGGCCTCAGGATTTTAACTGAATGTATAGATCATCCTGGTATATAAAATTAATGAGGTACATGCAGGGGTAACGATGCAGTGAATTTAATGCTCACTGAATTATTGTCAGAATAAATAAATACTGGTCCTTAAATCATGCCTATACCCTCTTGATAATCACACAGTTATGTTAGCCATTAAAGGGGTGGTTCACCTTCACGTTAACTTTTAGTATATTGCAGAAGGGCCAATTCTTAGAAACTTTTCAATTGGTCTTCATTATTTATTTTTCATAGTTTTTTAATGATTTGCAATTTTCTTCTGTTTCTTTGCAGCTTTCAAACGCAGGGCATTCAGCCATAAGTATCAAATAAATGTGTCCACTGATAAGGACTGTTGTACTTTGTATTCACCTTATAATCTAATTTACTTGGTTTAGAATCAATGTATTCTCTCCTGTTAAACACTACTTCTTACAAAATAAATATTTCTTTTTTTTTTTATAAGTTTATCTGTATTGTTTTTACATTTTAAAGTAAAATAGACATATACCAAGAAAAGGAAAAATAAAATACATGTAGTCAAATTGGATTTTATAAGCCACTTAGGTACTAATAAAGTTCACATCTCCACAATCCATTTGTCCAATTTTTTCCTGATTTTATCCAGGCACCCTTGGGCTGTGTATGTGAACTTCATGCTGGGGAGACTACCATTAAAATAAATATTTGTTTTGTAATAAAGAGAATATTCTTGTATTAAAAGGATCAAAGTTGCTGCTTTGAAAACATCCTCATCTATACTGAATGTGTTAAATCTAAACCAACTGTTATAAGCTTCTCCGGTTTCTCCTATTTTGGATTGATCATTTTTTTTGTTTTACAGTATATGTTGCTACGTGTCTGGGTCTAATTCACTTATTTGGCTCCAGGCTGTTTTCTGTCTAGCTAATGTAACATCTGTTTTGAGAATAAACATATATTTATTGTATTATTAACTCATTTAAATGTTAATGCAACCTCTGCTTTATGACCGGGACTAACTTTATTCAGAAGGGGGACCAATTGTTTAGATGTTGTACTCTTGCAAATCAGTTGCACCTAACACCTCATTCTCACTACAAAATGCACTCATTGCTCTTCAATATGGTTTGTGCCTTATGTTCTGAACTGAATGCTGCTGTGCCTGTTGGTGTAGGGCAGGGATCCCCAACCTTTTTTACCCTTGAGCCACAGTCAAATGTAAAAAAGAGTTGGGGAGCAACACACGCAAGAAAAAATCCCTTGGGGTGCCAAATAAGTGCTGTAATTTGTTATTTGGTAGCGCCTATGTGGACTGGCAACTTACAGGAGGCTCAAATTGACACTATACTTCATTTTTATGCACTTTAAACTTGCTTCCAAGCCTGGAATACAAAAATAAGCACCTGCTTTGAGGCCACTGAGAGCAACATCCATGGGGTTGGAGAGCAATATGTTGCTCACGAGCTACTGGTTGGGGATCACTGGTGTAGAGCAATCCTGGAGCTATCGCTACCTCAAGACCAGGTGATAGCTACTGGGTTCACTCAGAGCTCTGCATCAATCACAGTTCAGTTGTGCCAAAAAATAGGATGCATGCATCACTTGAATGCTGAACACTAGAAATTACTCCAGATATTCACCACAACTGTGCCCGATTTGCAGCAAAGTACATACACGTTTGATTTCATTTTGGTGAACTGAAAACAACTGCAGTAGGCGTGGGGTAATTGCATAACAGCAATGGACCACAATGACTCCCAACAATGCAAAAAATGCTTCACTGTGGGGAAAAAAACAAGACGACAAACGTGAGATTGCATTTTGCTCACTGCACTTACAGATGTAGATGTAGCCTATACTCTCTTGAGCTTACTGCTGTAACCATGCCATCAACTGCTGAAGTTGAGGGTAGGGAGGGATCCTCAGTAGACTGCTGATTTGCCACATGTTTTTGAAAGTAACAACAACAACAAAAAAAGCCCAGATTTTATCAGATAAACCAGTTTGTTGCTTGTCGTAATTTATTAAACTTATGACAAGTAACTAGCTGGTGTATATGATAAAATCCCCCTACCTTCAGCTGCAGTCCCTGTTAGGCTTTGTGATAGGGAGTAGTTCATTATACAGAGGGCTTCTGTGAATAAGAAACTTTGGCATAGAGATTTATGATTTATTACAGTTAAACTATTGTTTGAATATAGGGCTATATCCAGTTTTATGAGAAGTGTTTACAGTACCTTCTAATGGAATCCCAGGTTTTCCCTCAGACTTCTATTTATTTTGCATGACATAAATCAGGAGATAAGTGCATCTCATTGAATTTCTAATATGCTTATATTTTCCATGTGTTCAAACATTAATACATTAATAACTATGGATTGTGGATTTTTTGTAGCCCATACATTTTTTGTTCCATTATCATATCCATACTATGGAAGCTGTTTCATAAGTTTAATTAAAGGCTAGCGCAGGAATTATTATTTAGCCATGCCAGTTGGTTTCTATCAACATTCACCTATGTGAAATAGCACCACAAAAATGTCTAGTGTGTGAGATGCAATTTCCATTTTTTGCTTGACTAGTATAAAGGAGGGAGTCTACTCGTGGAAGGATGACACATATTTATTATTATTATTATTATTAGCAGCAATAATTGATAGCTGATATTAATCCTCCACAGTTCATTTGATACCATATTGATAATAAATACTTTACTTATACTTTATCTGTACAATATTTTGACATATAAACTAGTAGTAGTAGTGTTGTGTTTTGCAGTAACACCAACAAAATATCTGCAAGATTTATAGTGAATATGGACCTGACCTAAATGGGCACCAAAACACTCACAACTCTTCAAAATTTAACACTGAAATCTACATCCATAAAGGCATTGTTAGCATTCTGTTTCATGGAAAATATTAGTTAAATATTATATTGATTTATGAGAAAATGTATATTGTTATATATATAAACAACTATTTCTTATTATTTCTTATCACATTAACATAAAAAATATCTGAATGAAATGAATGAACCTGGAGGGTAAGTTAGACAAGCTGTTGGGGTGGCACCTGGTCCCCTATCTTTTAAGGGTGTCCCACGTCACCCTGATCCATTTTTCCACTGCCCAATTGCTTAACAACTAGGAGGGGTTTCTGCACCTAGTGCTCTGTCATGCCCCTGCTTGCCTAGGCTGTGCTAAAGGTTTACTGGTAGATCACAATTTGTGCATCCCTGGTCTATGTAATATAATGATATTTCAAGATAACTTTAAATAAGTCAGCATGCTCTGTTTTATATTTCTATAAGTATTATGCCAACACATTTTGTAGCACATTATAGTGATTGTTTATTCACAACAGCCCTTGCGGTTAACACTAAATTCCCTGTCACAGTCATGTTAACAAATACTGTATGCACATTCTAAACCAACTACCCACAGAAAACTTCAAACATAAATACATGCAACAATGGGAGCAGGACCTTCAAACAACAATCCCAACGAAACAATGGTCACAATGCAGCCTATGAGCAAATCTAGGAAGCACATGCATGACCAACAGAGAAACATCCATAAAATTGCTACACAGAACCTACTTGGTGCCACTGAGACTACATAAGATTTATCCATCTTGCAACCCACATTGTTTCAGAGGATGTCAAGGGAACAGGTCGATGCTCCATGTATGGTGGAACTGTCTCCAAAATCTGGGATCAAGTAAAACATCTACTATCCAAGATATTGCACATCAACTTCCCTAAAGACCCAACTACTATGCCACTTGAAAGAAAACCCAAGGGGCTCTCCAATGCAGCTCACAGGTTATCTCAACATATCCGCACCGCTGCAAGACTAATCATTGCACGCAATTGGAAAAAAGCAACTATCCCCTTATCTATGCTGAAGGCAAAAATAATAGATATACTGTAGCAGCAAATGAGAAATTGACATAAATTATTAAACAACATGGAGGCTTATGATAAAATATAGTTACCTTAGCTAGCATGTGAAAACGACCCTTTACTTTTTCAAGTACTGCATATATGAGGGGATAGTTAAAATACTTTGTAGGAAAAATGTTTGAGACACTAGACACTGTTTCTTACAAGGCTACCTGTCTGCTAAACTGCGAAACCCAGAAGCCCCAATCTACTCTACTCTACTTTATTTCAGTTTTGATTTAATCTCTTTTTTACTCTACCCATTATGTTGCAAAAAAAAATTTTTTTTGTTTGTTTATTTGGAAAATCAAATGTTATAGTTAAAAAAAAATAAAATACTGTATGCACACTAACAAACTTACTAGGGGCAAAAAAAATGAAATATTCCAGTATGTTGGTGGAAAATTAATGATGTTTTCATTGTAGCAATATTAACTGGTACATATTTGCTGACCCCCTAAATCACCCAAAATGAACCCTGACAATGCAGGAATTAGTACACACACACACACACACACACACACATAGAGGACTGTAACAGATCAGCAAGTCTGTGTTCATGAAATATTCATTTATTGCACATTGCACAGATTTTTTTTTGAGGATCAGTAAAAGATAACTGCAATATTAAAATATACTTGATTTAGAAAACATAAAAACTGACCTTACATTTTGTAACATATGCGTGATGACTTAAGGATTTACAAAATCATTATATATGCTATACACTACATCAACAACCTTAATATCAAAATCAATTCAACTTAACCACCATTTCCTGAATGTTTCTAATTTAGTCGTATACTCAATTTAGCAATACAATTCTCTATAAAGCATGTGTATTTCAGTTAGTCAGTGACTGCTCAAAATGTGGTAAAATATGCAATGGTCGGTGAGCAATCTGAACAACATGCATTTTATCTATAGTGCAGCTTCATTAAGGAACATGAGTGATATAGAAATTCTGTTCCAGCTTTATACTAACTGTTCCACTCAGTGTTGGGACTGGCCCACCAGGGTACCAGGAAAACTGCCAGTTGACCCAGGGGTCAGTGGTCCTTCCTGCTCAACCAGGCCTTGTTTGGCCTTGCATATATATTGATCATTCCTCATTTATGAGAACCAATAGTAGAAAAATAAAGAGACAGAAACATGACAGTATGTTAAGTGAAGAGGCTAGGAAAATAAGGAAGCCAAAATGCATAGGAGAAAAAAAATAATATGGACCTATGCTCTATGCTTTCTGGCTCCTGGGATCCCAGACACTGACTCTATTCTGCAACTTCACACTAGATCAAAAAATGGTGATGGTGTCAAAATCAAATTTGTTATAACAATAATTTGTTTACAATGATCTGTGTAACCTGTGAGAATTATTACAGGTATATATGATCCATTATCCAGAATGCTCAGGGCCTTATGACTGTAAGTTGTATCATCATACGTTAAAGGAGAAGGAAAGCTGCTGAGCAGTTTATTGCCAATATATTAGCCACAATAATGCAAGCAATACCACTATATTTATTCTGCAGAATGCTTACCATATCTGAGTAAACAGTTCTAGAAGCTCTTTGTTTGTTTAGGATAGCAGCTGCCATATTAGCTTGCTGTGATATCACTTACTGCCTGAGCCTCTTCCTGCTCACTCATAGCGCTGGGCTCAGATTACAGCGGGGTGGGGGGGGAGGGGGAGAGAAGAGCAAACTGAGCATGCTCAAGCCCTAGCCTTGGAGGTTTATGCTGAAAACAGTCTGATACAGAAGCCCATGTGTACACAATAGAAGGAAAGAAATGCTTTGTTTCTTTTGACAGAGGACTCAAAGCAGCATTACTTTGAGGGTTTACTGGTGTATTTATATATACCTTTCTGATAAAGCTTAGTTTTAACCTTTCCTTCTCCTTTAAGTCTGCTAATCATTTAAACATTAAATAAACCCAATAAATTTGCTTTGTAAACAAATTTGCATTTATGCTGCTTATTTAACATCAAGTATAAGGTACTTTTACTGAGAAAAATTTGAATTATTTGCTTAAAATGGAAAGAGAGGGAGAGCAGTTGTGCGTTAAACATAATCTTTACATTTTGACCAGTTGTAATAAGGGTTGATTGCAGTGAAAATCAGCTTTACAAATTCGGCTGTTAAAAACAAAATAGCTTGAATGCTGAAAAAAATTTCCTGCTGATTTCTATATAAGCTTGCAAAGTTTTTAGTTGCCAAAATTGAAGATTTTTAAGACTGAAAAATCTTGCAGATTAGAGGGGGAATGGGCAGCTGTTGAGCTGACCCAACTTAAAGCCTTGGCATATAAAGCTTACTTTCTCTGGGAAGTGAAACAATAACGTTTTTGCCATGCATATACTTTTCTAGATTTTCTTACTTTGCGTTTCAGTTGGCAGATGTCTTTCTGTGCATTATTAGAACAACAATGGTATTTGTCAGGAAAACACTTGGCTCCACCACACTTTACTCTTGGGTTTGGCTACAAGGGGTTACAATCAGTCTCTCAATCACCTTACACACAGGTTAGACTAACATCAGACACCCCAAAAACACACCAACACCCACAAAGTTCATTCGCTGCCACCATCTATCATTAACAGGCGATAGAAACCTAATGTGACTATTCCCCTGCCCTCTACAACAGGTAATAACTCACACTTAACAATACATCAAACACTCTCTCCTATGGTAGTTAGTCAGGGTAAGATCCTACTAGTCTAACAAGCACTCCAGCAGCCAAAGGGTTAATTCACACTCAAACACACTTTCCTGCTAGCCGTACTAGTTATCAAACATACAAATAGGCAACTTTCCCTTTTCACACATACAAAGAGTTTAGGCACAAGCATTCATATGGGCTATGAGTTCATTTAGAGCACAAGGACTAACGTATTAAATGATATTTAATAATTACAAGAAACAGTGCATATGTATATAGAAATGGTATTACAAAAATGACATATTATTGCAAAACAGTAAATAAAATAAAAAGGAGTAAAAATACAAAGAAAACCCTTACTTTACCAAGTTTGGAAGTTATCAATGTATCCTCTGAGGCACGAGTGGAAAACTGGAAATACAATTCACTTGGAAAATGAAGCCTCCTTGTATGACCACCAGATATTAGGAATGTCACCTTTTTATTCCCTGCTGGGACACTCCCCTCATTACCTTATGCAGGAGGTAGGAGTGCCAAGGACATGTCATTTACGACCCCCTGCAGGGGGTCTGCTACACTCAGGCAATATTCCCAAATATCCTTTAATATAATATGGGTACTTGCCAGTACCCAATACTATAATAAAAACATGGGCAGGCTGTGATCCATATGTGGGCAAACAGAACAATACCAAACACTAATAGGTTCCCATTTTCCAGTCCCCCAGAAACCAGCCCTCCAAACCGGTGGGTATAGGCTGGCACTGTTTGGTATTGTTAGGAAGCTGGTGACCTCCTCATAACCGATATGTAAGTTATGAAGTGGTGAATCCTATGATACAGGAGTTATGGATATTTTCCTATAACCCATAATTTTCTACTAGCTATCCACCCCCCTGCTGCTCCAGGTCCACAGCTCTGTTCTTTGATCAGCTGATCAAAGAACAGATTGCCTAGCTTCCAGGTCCCACTGATTTGGTTCCAGATTGTCTATGCAGATATCGTTCTCACCTTTCTACAGCCCCCCTGGTGACATATACAATCAAGGGTCTCTGTGTGAGACTTTGACTGAGTAATTACAGTTAACTTTTAAAATGCCAGTGCCCGATGGCCCTGGCATGACAGTATTCAATAGCAAATGCTGGCCCTGCCAGTTTTAAACTCCAATATGTATCCACAAAACTCTGTTCACTTGGGGTTTGGTATTTTTAGCACTTGACGTTAAATATACTGTACAGTTAAGGTCTAAAGTTAAAATGAGCTGCATAATGAACTTTATTTGACTTCTCCTAACCACTTTTTTACCTATAGTCCCCACATTCTCTACACATATATGGCGACATGAAAGTACATGAATAGATACCCTTTGGTACAGAACAGATAAATGTTCTGTAGTTAAGAAACAGTATGAAAATAAAAGAAGAAGAAAGAGACCTGTTGGGTTTATTTAATGTTTAAATGTTTTAGTAGCTTTGCAATATGGTTATCCCAACTACAGAAAGACCCATTAACTGGAAAACACCAAGTCCCGAGCATTCAAGATAAGAGGGCCCATACCTAGATTTTAATACATTTCAAAACTTATTTAGTTTTAGTGTTGTGAATTCTATAGCTTTTGTGTTTTTTTCTGTTTTAAAGGGGTGGTTCACCTTCAAATTAACTTTTAGTATATTGTAGAAGGGCCAATTCTAAGAAACTTTTCAATTGGTCTTCATTATTTATTTTTCATAGTTTTTTAATGATTTGCAATTTTCTTCTATTTCTTTGCAGCTTTCAAATGGGGGTAACTGACACCATCTAAAAACAAATGCTCTCTAAGGCAACAAATGTATTGTTACTGCCACTTTTTATTACTTATCATTCTATTCAGTCCATCTACTATTCCTATCCCAGTCTCTTATTCAAATCAATGCAGGGTTGCTAGGGTAATTTGTACCCTAGAAACCAAATTGCTGAGACTGCAAACTAGAGAGCTGCTGAATTTAAAGCTAAATAACTATAAAACCACAAACAATAAAAAATTAAAACCAATTGCAAATTTTCTCAGAATATCACTCTCTACATTATACTAAAAGTTAACTCAAAGGTGAACAACCCCTTTAAATATCATGCATCTTGGGCTACAGAAAATATATAGGAATATATTTATAGTTTCAGTGTCAAACTGGGTATGAACTGATCAAATGTAGTGGGGGCCCAGCTGCATAGGCTAATGATTCTTCAGCCAAGAGGAGCAGAAAGGATTGTGTATTAAGAGTTGGGATAGATCAGACCCCTGTAAATATGGTTTTTACCCCTCTTACTTCAGACCAACTTTACTGTTTCATGGAATATCTATATCCTGCTACAGTTTCAACAAAATCTAGGATAGGAAGTGAGCATTGCCTGTCATTGCCCTTCAGATTGGAGCTTCTCCCCATAAACTGTTTGAGCCCCCACGGTTTGGAACCTTGCTCATTAACATTGTGATAGCTGATAAATTGATCTCGGCTCATAAGAGATTTCCTAAAACTTTTAGAAGCTTCAATGCCACAATGACCAAATGGTGGAATTACACACAATTCTCTTATAGAGCAGCAGGTCCCATTAATATGAAGGTGAAAGATTTGTTTTAGACCAAAAAGCTGCTTGCAGGAAAATGAAGACTACAATTACCATTCACAGGCAAATTCATTGACTATAAAGTGAAATGGCAACATTTATAACAATGATTCACTTCTCTAGACTGTAGTCCTTTTAGCTATTCATTATTTATCAGGATAGTGAAAGGTACACAACACATGGACATACACTTTTCCCTGACTTTATGGGAAGTTCAAGGAGTTCTGAGAGCCAGACATGTTGGCATAGAGAACACTGCTGTTTCTGACTGTGGGATCTATCACATTCCTGGGTTTAAATTCAGACTCCCAACCTTCTTTTTCTTCCTTTACAAGCTGACCTAGATTGTGATGCAGAATATCTTCTTGGCTAAGCTGTTTTTCCTTTGAAAAAAAAAAAGATGGAGATGAATGTTATAATGTTTGAAATTGGTTACCATGCTTTATAAAACATTTAAGTACGGTAGCAGATTGAACCCAATAACCTCCACAGAATGATTAGATTGTATGAATACAATATAAAGGTATGGGATCCATTATCCTGTTATCCAGAAAGCTCCAAATTATGGAAAGACCATACCCCATAAACTCCATTTTATACAAATAATTAAAATTTGTTTCTTGTTCTCTGTAATAAAAATAAAGTACCTTTACACTTGATCCTAACTAAGATATAATTGGAGGCCAAACTAGACAATTGGGTTTATTTAATGTGTAAATTCGTTTTTAGGAGACTTAAAGGGGTCGTTCACGTTTAATTTAACTTTTAGTATGATGTAGAGAGGGATATTCTGAGACCATTTGCAATTGCTTTTCATTTTTTATTATTTGTGGTTTCTGAGTTTATTCAGCAGCTCTTCAATTTGTAATTCCAGTAATCTGGTTACTAGGGTCCAAGTTAGCCTAGCAACCATGCACTGATTTGAATATGAGATTGGAATATGAATATGAGAGGCCTGAATAGAAAGCTAAGTAATAAAAAGTAACAATACATTTGTAGCTTTACAGAGCATTTGTTTTAAGATGGGGTCAGTGACCCCCATTTGAAAGCGAAGAAGAATCCAAAGAAAAAGGCAAATATCTAAAAAACTATAAAAAAAAATAATGAGGACCAATTCAAAAGTTTATTAGAACTGTCTATTCTATAAAATAATAAAGGTTAATTTAAAGGTGAACCACCCCTTTAAGGTTTGAAGATCTAGATTATGGAAAGATCCATTATCTGTAAAACTCCAGATCCCAAGCATTCTGGATGACAGGTTCCTGTATATTTTTTGGAATTTATTCAGGCTAAGGACAGAAAACGTCAGCAATCCTTATATCATCCCCTGGCATGTATTATATATTCCCTTATTCTCATTGAAGGCCCTGGTTGTAGCTATTCATGGAGATGTTGTAGATTCAAAGTTGTATGACATTAAAAGAGTTAATCTAATCATTGGTTGAATTGGTTATATATCAAAATGTTTGCATTTGAGCACAATTCAAATTCTCAGGAGCACACATATTTTGTGGGGAAGACTCTTGGTGAGCCAAGAATATTTATCTACATGCATTGATTGATAGTCAATGTTTTATGTATGTGCAATGTATTTGTAAACAAAATGCACTTTCCTACATATATGGCAAATGATATGTGATGTTAGTTACTGAAGCCAAACCATCATTGCATGTACCACCATACAGATGCATTCACTTTGGATTGTAAGTTAAATGCATCGTGACTTAACTCATCTAACCCATTTATCCCACTTAGCACAGAATATTGTGTCACAGCATCCCATCCAATTAAAGAGTTCACCATTGAAAACAATGGGGCTTTGGTATGCTAATGAAAAGGTTAAATGCATTAAATGAGTTAAGATAACTTTAGATAACACAGTTTCTTCAATTAGCCCTGAGTCACGACGCATTTATCTTACAAATCCAAGTGACTGCATCTGTATCATACAATTACATTCCTGACAATTCCACGCCTTCTACGTTGTTGCAATCATCTGGTAAGCCCTTTGTTCTTTCAGAAGGAAAATAACCCCATGCACAATGTTTCATATACAGATGGTTTGTAAAAAATGGCAGTAGATGAACTCAGGGTCAAATTGATCAATTAGGGTAACTTATAAAATCCCAGTGGATCCTGTTTCTGCTTGGCCACTGGGGTAACATAAAAAACTCCTGGTGGGTGCTGGTCATACTTGCCCCTGGGTCTGCTGCCGCCTTCCCACCTGCTACTTGCCACCAGTCCAGCAGTGCTGAAGGAGAGGGGGCCTTGGCTAATATGTGCAGCCAGGGGTGGTAGGTGGACAGCAGTTGATGAGTTGTGTGGTTAATGTGATAAGGACATTGGCCTAAAGAACACTGGAAGGACTTGACTGGCCTGCTCGGAGCCCTAACCTTAACCCAACTGAACACTTGGAAAGCCAATGCAAGCTAGGCCTGATCAGCCAGCATCAGTGCTCAGCCTCTTATGTAAACATGGAAACAAATTACGCTAACAATATTCCCGCATCTAATTGAAAGCCTTCATAGACGAGTAGTGAGTAAAGGCTGTTTGATCAGCAAAGAAAGACCCAACATTTTGTTAGTTTTGGAATGCGATGTTGGACATATGGTGTAAATAAAATTGTATAATTTTATTATATCAAGTCAAGAACTCATTCTGTTGCTATACAGTGTAACAAACAAATATAATTCAGATATTTACTTTCACTATGTTGTTCTGTTTGCTGTCCACAATGTTTGTCTGCTTTGTTGGATTTGTTTCCATTGACTCTAACTTCATCTCTACAGACCCAATTTTTCTCATGATTCCGCTGATAGAGAATTCAAGTTTCTGCAACCGCTTCAAAAATCTAGGACACAGTCATACATAAGAAGTTATGTTATATGGGTTTGTTTGTGCACTGGGGCAGCTAAACATTTTAAAAAGAACAAATAGAAAGTCTTTGTATACACTGAAACATAATGTCTTTGCACAGCATCCACTTGCACCTGTAAAGAGTAAATGGGTGCAGTGGTGCTGGAGGTAAAGGATGTAGGCATTGGGCATAGCTGAAGGTTCGCTAGTTACATTTCAGTATCATAGGGGCAAATTCACTTAAGTGCGAAAATGCGCTAGCGACAGCTTTGCCAGCGTTCGCCACACTTCGACAGGTGAATTTTCGCCAGCCTGCCGCTAATTCACTAAAATGCAAATTTGCGCTCAGGACGGCAAATATTAGTGAAGTTGCGCTACCGTTACTTCGCCAGACAAAGCGTATTTACACTAGCGATGCCTAATTTGCACACGGCACAAAGTTAAACATGTAATAGAAGTATATGTTACAACCAATACATTACACTACAAAAGAAAACCTTTAATAAATAAAATAAAGTTGTCCTATTGCCCTACATGTGCCCCTGTATAGTTGAGTTGCCATATGTTACAAATGTAGGGGGAAGGAGGGTATCCCCTAAAAATGTTTTGCTATTTTCCAGACTATCAGCCTAAGAAAAGTTTTTTTTCAAACTCCTATCTATAGTATTGAACTTCACCAGGTCTGACCTGGAGAAGTAAAGTCTAGCGCAAGAGGTAAGTGAATTAGCGTAGTTACGTCCCTTCGTCAGTGCGCAACTTCGCCTGGCGTAAGGGTGCTAAGTTGCGCTAGTCTATATACTTCGCCAGCGAATTTTCGCCAGAGTCTGACTTATTAAATTTGCAAAGTTGCAAATTGACGTCACGCTGGCGAATTAGCGCTAGCGTTAGATGCTTTGCACTTTAGTGAATTTGCCCCATAGTTATTAACACTATTTATATATGTAACAGGTGATTATGGCATCAGGAATATCAGTAATGTCTTGTATAGGCTGTTTCTTTCAAAAAGATTGTAAACAAATAAAATAATTTTTCAACATATACTGTATGAATGGAGCATTTTCAGTGTTATTGGTATTACTGGCCCATTATTAAGGGACATTTATGGTTCTGCTATCTATGCTTTTACTCGCTTTTACTTACATTTCAAACTCATCTTGCGACACCCAGCTCCCTTTAGAAGAAAGGTCATTCTTCATATCATCTGAATTGACTTGTTCCTCCAGTCTCTTGTTCCTGAAGGATCTTCCTAAATTCTCAATTTCAGCATTTAGAGCCACCTACAGACGTACATGTAACTGTATGTGTGAAACAGCAGATATAGCAAAGTACTATTTCTTTTAAACCCACATGCAACTTTTAACTTCTTCAATGAATTCAGAGTGAAATCATCACATCACCCAATTCAGTGGTTTTAAAACATTGCTTTATAAAGTAAATAGTTCCATTATATTAAACAAGATATGCTGAGAAAGAAGTTGGTCTGTTGTCTCTATCAGATGGATTATGGAATTAATAATGTACGTCCGATTTTGTTTACAATTCCTAATACCAACTCAATCTCCACCTCAACCACCCTTAAAGGAGAAGTAAACCCTAGAAATAAATATGGGTAAAAATGCCATGTTTTATATGCTGCACTTATTGCACCAGCCTTAAGTTTCAGCTTGTCAGTAGCAGCAATGATCCAGGACTTCAAACTTGTCACAGGGGGTCACCATCTTTGAAAGTGTCTGTGACACTCACATGCTCAGTGGGCTCTGAGCAGCTGTTGAGAAGCTAAGCTTAGGGGTCGTCGCAAATTATCAAACAGAAAATGAGGTTGGCCTCTCATATAAGCTGATGTTACAGGACTGATTATTAAATTCTGATGCTAGTTGCACTGGTTTCATTAATTACTAATCAGCCTTATATTGTGACTATATTTCTATTCTATGTGTTCTGTATATTGTGAGTTTGTCCCTAAGCTCAGTAAGTGACAGCAGCACAGAGCATGTGAATCATTGAATCAACAGAAAAGAAGATGGGGAGCTACT
Source organism: Xenopus borealis (assembly GCA_024363595.1). NCBI lineage: Eukaryota > Metazoa > Chordata > Amphibia > Anura > Pipidae > Xenopus > Xenopus borealis. Next base: position 24,581,281 of record CM044444.1, read on the forward strand.
GGGACATATTCGGAGACACAGATATTTACTGTTAAAAGACTGTGGTTGTCTTGGTCTAGTACAGAAGCACAAAACATAATATACAACATTTCTACCCACTTCTTTAGTTTAACTTTCCTTATGCTTTAAAAATCTTTTGGGGAATCTGGAATTGAATTAACAGGTACCTATTGCACATCAATATGAATCTGGTCCTTAGCTGATTATTCTTAACCTAGAAAAGCAGATGACTGGACACTCTTCCTTCTCTGAGGTAGACTTCTGCACAGAAGGAGAGGGAATCAAATTTCCAGTACCTCTGCTCCAGCTCCCATGTGGTACCGTTGGCACCAATATATCATATTTGCAGCCGAAATGTATTCATATTTAAAACCAACAATTTGATAGTATGTATGAGTATGGAAGTGTATGAGTATGGAAGATGAGCCCCTCATGAGTACTGAGTGTGATAACTCCATGGCACAACTAAACAATGTGGCCACGTTTCCCACAATGTTAAATTGTTGGAAACATTTTTGTAATTACATTTTGTAATGAAATACAGTGACATTTGAGCCTATAGGTATACTGGCACACAGCCTTTCCGCAATATGCTCTCACCCTTCTTTCCTCTAAGATTTCTTTCATTCTCTTCTGTTCCTCCTCATCAAGAACCCTATTACCGTCCTGATCAAAGTTGGAAAATGCTGCAGAAATGTCATGGTCATCGTGGCCCATCCTTTAAAACAAAAAACACCTTGTATTTCCTTCTTTGCAATAATGATTTAAAGTAACTTTGGACCCCCCTCATTAGAGGGCCCCTGGGAGGAAGAATGCATTTAAAAATACAAAGAATATTTTTTATAACCAATTGTAAAAAGCAGTTGCATTGGAACTATAAAAGCAGCTCTCAGAATTGTAAGCCTTAGCCTTTCTAAATAGCATTTTTGTCTTACTCCAACCATTCTTCTTTACCTACACATCTGCTGCAGATCAGGAATGTAACTGCTAGCACTGTGGATTTTATTTTTCTGGGGATTGCTCTATGATCTGTGCCACACCACCTGCAACTGCAAGCATGGCAACATCAAAGGCCCTAGCTGACAAGGTATGAAAATATTGAAGAGAAATTACCACCATAAATGTCATTATGAAGTATAGAATAGACATATAAGTAGGTACATGTATTACACAGAGAGGGAAAAGCATAATAAACAATTACTCTTCATACTAGCACCATGACTAGAGGCCTATCGGACCTGGGGCCAAATATGACACTGCAGCAATATAAAGGGGTCATTCTGTGAAAAGGAAAAATCTAGAGTTCCACAATGGTTATTGAGTATCAGCAATGCAACTTGCTGTTGCACAGTAACTGTGTGGGCCCACTGCACCTGTGATTTTGGGCTTTGAAGGACAAAATCAAGGAAGCAATGAGACTCTAATGGTTTTACTGGCACACATATAACCTGTAACATTTAGACAGATGACCTTTCTTATTAAACTTACTCTCGTAAGCTGTTCTTAAACTCTTCAAATTTCAGCTCCTTTGTACTATTTTGCAGGGCTTTTTGTACATCAGAAATCCTTTCTTTTTTCAGTTTTAGCTTCAGTAAGGTCTTCTTGTAGCCCTAGAAAGATGCAATCAAATTAGATATAAGGACCTGAATTAAATGTATGTTTAAAAAAAAAAAAAAAGCAGCTATGTATATCGGATGACACAAGGACACTGTTGCTCAGTATAGAAAGAGAAATCCAAGCAAGGAAAAGGACGAAAACTGAGTTCACCAATCACTGCAGATCCCAAGAGGATAACTACTCATTAGCGTTGGCAATACGATAAGATACAAAAGATGTAAAGATGTTGTTATAGAAAACTAAATACATCCAGCGCTTTTATAGATATATCAGTTAGCTAGCCGTGTTATGAGCTCTTATACAATAAAGCAGCACAGTCTACTATAATGCAGAATAAGCTGGAACACAGTCATCCAGCACACACAACTAAAGTCAGTTTTAATGTTAGACTAAATCACAGCCAGAGGTTAAGAGCACCGGTATTTGTTGTAGAAATGAAAATGGATGCTACCTGCCATGGTGTGGTCATCCTGTATGATAGTCCACATTTTTGGGGGATATTTGCCATGCAAGGTGAACTTGGTCCTTTCCATTCATATAATATTGATGCAAAGTCCTTTGTGCGCCAGTACACATACACAGGAATTAGTGGAGTGCCCAAATGAGTTACTGATATAAATTTATCTTAAATGAGATATCTTGTGGAAAAAACAAGAATGTTCCAGTGCATTATATTATTCTAAATATAGAAGGAAGGTGCTTAGAAATAATATACTAGTCTTGCCCATTTGTTCCACTTTGTGCAGGGGAGGGGGCAGCACGTTGAACCTTAGGAAAGAAACCAAATAGCAACTAGGCAGACATGCTAGGGAACTGAATCTTGTCTTTGCTGTGACAATGCAGGGCTGTGTTTGGTTATCCACCTCCAACTGTGCTTATGGCAGGGTCCGTTAGGACTGGGATATAGCAAATCTATAGGGAGCGCCAATACAGGGGCCATTTTTAGTTAGTGATCTTTTTTTAGTGAAAACTGACACAGGCAATTGGATGCACTTCTGTTAGTACAGGCCAGAAAGAAATAATAGGCTGCGTTTTGTCCTGCACTCACCAGCAGTGGAATGCAAAAAAAAAAAATGAACACAGGGCAAAATGCCTGTGAGAATGAGCCCTTATGTAGCTCAATGCTATTTATCCTTTACTCACTTTTAAACTAAATTTCATCAAATGAATCCACAAATAACATTTAATTGGACAAATAATGATTTAAACAGATTGTAGTACAGTTGTTGTTGATATATACCTGCTTCAGAATGTCAGAGAACTGGAGCTCATCCTTCTGGTTTGAAAGCTCCTCTTTTACTTCAGAATATGTATCATTGATGATAGCCAAAAACATATTCTAAAAGGCAAAAAAAATGTAATTCTGTAACTTTTAACAATGTTGTGTCCAGATAGAAGATCGTGATAGCTGAACCACATGAGCCTCACAATCAGCTGTGCACGTACCATGCGTTAAAGATGGGAATTATGTTTAGGCTAACCATAAGAAATCCTCTTACCCCACAACTAACAAGAAAGTAAGAATAGAACGAACCTTTTGGAATCACCTTTTGGAATCACAATGCATAATACTGTACTGGGGCTAGTGCAACATGTACTGGAGAAATTAAGAGATCATATTTGTATTTTCACACACTAAGAATAAAGATTTTTGAAACCTCAGACTTCAGACTTGTATCTGTATCAAGACTGCTTCACATCAGTCTCCAAAATTGGATCTCTCTGACACCTAGAAATATGCTTCATCAAGAATAAGGTCCCAGCAAGGTGGCGAACTCCACAAATGGAAAATATCATGTAAGAAGGAAGTTTAAACCCTCAGAAGCAATAGAAATCTTGCCCATTATATCATATCACAACACATTGCTAATGTCATATTCTACTTCTGAAGATGAGAAAATATACATATTTAATATGACACTACTTACCAATAACACAAAGAATACAAAGAAAACATATGTGACAAAGTAAATAGGTCCTAGTATTCTGTTGGCATTGTCAATGGCATCATAATCAAAATCTCCAAGGATAATCCGGAACTGAGTAAATCTAAAAAAAAAAAAAAGAGGTCACTTGTCAGCCAGTGTCAGATTCTAATAGCAGTACCAGATCATGGATGGCAAAAAGGCAGCTGTTCCTAGTCTGGTCTCATTAATGTTTAAATGTGTGTATTGGTGGGTCTCTTTAAGATTATGAATAAATCCATTATAATGAGCATGTGAATATATCTGTGGGAGTTCAGGCAGGACAAGTAGTTGAGAAAAACCATCGTACTTGCTACTAGTAATGTTTTTTGCGCTTTTCCCAACCCGCCCCCGACTATAACCCGTCCACCGTTAACCACGCCCACCCGCATCTGACAGGTTCCTTTAATAGACCCGCGCCAACCCAACGATGATGTCATAAAAGGGGCGGTGCGAGCAGGCTCCCAGCTAAAAAGCTGGAAACCGGCATCTGAAGGTGGAGTAAACCCGTGGTTCCTGCGAGTATCGGGCTGACCCGCACATCACTACTAGCTACCATGCTCCCTCACTCCATGGGGTATATTTATCAAAAAATGAAGTTAGAGATTGCCACAGTCCTCTAGAATTAGATTCCGCCACGCTCCATTCATTTCTATGGGATTTTGAAAGGCATAAGGAAAAACCATCACCTTCACCCATTGAAAAATCCCATAGAAATTATTGTAAAAGTGGCAGAGGACTGTGGTGATCTCTACTTCACTTTTTGATAAATATTCCCCCAAGTTTCAAGATATCAGCTACATTCTAAGTACAGAAGGAAAGGAGGACAAAGGGTTGTGGGTGTTGGATGGTCAAGGATAGCAAGTCATTCATTCTACCATTTAAACTTTTACTCTTGAATCAATAAATATATTTTTTGTTGTTATATTGGTGTGGGCTGCCATCTCCGATTATTGTGCACGGTCGTGTTGTTTCAAAAAGAGCCATCACTTTACAATGGGACCGTTTTCAGATAGACCATTTTTTCTCCTACTCTGGAAGGAAGGAAGTGAGTCACAACTTGGGATAACCAGACTTAGATTTTTACCACTGAGTGCTTTTCTCACATGGAAGCATTTTTAGCAATGCAGGTGGCAGGGTGCTGTTACATTGTCTAATTGTCTTGTTGATTGGCGGGGGGTTACATGCGAAGAGGATATCACTCCTGTAACAAATACTCACCCTGGTGGTCTAGTGGTGCGACTGGGATGCCCCGCCGCGCCATCGCCATAAAGGGGCATTTTGGATTTTATCGTTGCCCGTGATAGGTTTATTCCTGGTGCCTTTTATCTGTGCTGAAAAGCTTCTGTTTGATCTTGATTCCTGTGTTTGACCCTGCCTTGCTTTTGGTTATTCTGATTATCTGTATCCTGACCCGTGCCTGTTATTTGACTACCAATTCTGCATCATCCTTATCTGACTGATTACCCGGTTTGACCATTTGCCTGCTTGACGACTCTTGCTATCTGACTGCCTCGACCCGGCCTGTCTGACCATGATTCTGCCTACTCCCGTCTGTACCGTGACCTTTGGCCTTAAAGACTCTCAAACAGTCGTGCCCCTTTGCTGGCCAGAACTCCTGCCCTGCATCTCTCGTTTAAGTCCAGGTGGCATCTGAGTAGCTGAGGGCTCCTCCTGAAGCCAAAACCGGTCACACTACTGGTGAAGCACGAGCCAAGACCAGACCAGGGTGCTTGGCATTTGTTCTGGTATTGGGTGCCGACCGTGACAACTCCAACTTGCAGCTCAGCAGTAAAGAGTGACTGAAGTTTATCAGAGCACACGTCTCATGACTGAGGGCACCTGGGAAACTAACATGTTTAGCCCCATGTCAGATTTCAAAATTATATTTATACAGTATATATATTTAAAAAAATCTATTTGGTCTTTTATAAATGCATTTTAATGCTGGATTTTTCTGGAGAAGCACTATTAACTGATGCAGTGGAGTTCCTGGGGCTCCAAACAGTTAAATAGTTATGTTCCCCCAACAATGGCCATGGGTTAAGCACAGAGACCTTTTTGTAAATGCCACTTTGGACCCACATATTGCCTTGCAATAGATATATATATAAATATAGATATAAATATATATATACCTGTATATAGGGTTGCCCAGGGCCTCTCCAGCCATGAGGCAAGGTAAGAATCTTGCCTCAGGCAGGACAGATTGACCAGTTACCAGGGGCGGCAAAAAGCCGCCTCTGTTAACTTTAAGAGCCACATTTCCATTTTTTAAAGTAAATTTGGCTCTTCTAGTGCAGAGAACGCACTAGTGCTCACTGCACTAGCGATGCAGCCCCTCCTCAACCCGCTCCCTGGAACACCCCTGGGGTTTCCACCTTGAAAATTTTTTTACCAGCAGTGGTGGGAGTGGGAAGAAAGGGGGCGTGCCATGATGGCAAAGGGGGCGAGGCCACAATACACGATAGGCCCAACCCCGAAAAAATGTTTTCAGCAGATTTTGGGCGGGCGGTCCAAGGGCCGTTAATAGGGGTATTACAGATTTACCGGCAGCTAAATTGCTAGTAAATTTGTAATACTGGCCCCGGCCTTGGCAGGTGTTTTACTGGCTAGGTTGTTAAATACAGGTCAGGTGGCAACCCTATATATATATATATATATATATATAT
>CM044444.1:24589473-24618440 GCA_024363595.1 Xenopus borealis
GGGGGGGGGGGAAGAGGAGCAAACTGAGGGCAAGGAGGTTTAAGCTGAAGGCAGGAAGTCTGATACAGAAGCCAATGGGGCAGATTTATCATTGGTCGAATTTCAAATTGAAAATAATTCGAAATTCGACCATGGGATTAGTAGGTGAAGTAAAATCCTTCAAGGATTCCTTTGAATTTTTTTTATCCAATCAAAAATAATGATTCCCAATTTGGTAGCTTTGATATGGCGAACTAGGTAGTTGAATAAAAATTTAAAGGGGAAGTACTTCCATCGAATAGTCGAACATTCAAATTATTCGAATTATTCGAATTTGAATATTTGATGGTCGAATTTTCCTAATTTGCATATTCGAACATTCGAATTCAAATCTTTTTGAAATTCGATCAAACTTCGAATTATTCATGTGAATTTACTAAATCTGCCCCCATGTGTACACAATAAAAGGAAATAAATACAGTGTTTATTTTGACAGATGACTCAGAGCAGCACTACTTTGAGGGTTTACTGGTATATTTAGATGGACCTTTCTGATAAGGCTTACTTAGTTTTAACCTTTCCTTCTTCTGTAAAAGTTAGCTTTTGTACTGTTTTACTGAAAATGTTCAAAAGGCATCAGTGCGATATACTTACATGCATTTAACAAAAGTGCTAAAGTTTTCCACTTGTGTTCCAAACAGAAGATAGCCAAGCTGGGCATAGGCAAAAAATACAATGAAGAACATGATAGCAAAGCCCAAAATATCCTTTGCACAGCGAGCGAGAGTCGAGGAAAGTTGGGTCATGGTCTTATTAAAGCTAATATACTTGAAGATCTGGAAGAAGAGGAATGATTGGACTATGAATGGTCTCATGTTACGCATATCATAATATTTTTATAGTTAAATATAAACAGATTTTTTTATTGGTAAATAAAACTGGCTGTTGATTTAGTTGTGTCCGTGGCAAGGTTTAATGATGAAATGGAATATGTATGTTGTTAGATTTTCATGCTTGTTTATCTCTATCAACCAGCAATTAGTTTTAATGCTTCTAGCACAAACTAGAGACTGGGAGTGTAACTCTAGGGAGAGCAGACAATGCAGCTGTGGGGGGAGCCCGCAGAGATTGAGGAGTGAGTAAGAATCAGTTACCGACAGAAACGGTGCTTGCTTAAAAAACAGTTCTACAATGCAGCTATGAATGACAGTGCAAACCTATTGCATGGGACACTTACTTTAATCCAAGCAAAGAAGAGGTTCATAGCATTCATGTTATTGTACTGAGTCTGCCAAAAGGCCAAGAATTCGAAATCTGCATATATGGTAGGATTTTTTAGCAGAGTTCCCATCAGTCTATTAACTTCCATGGTTCGAAAGATGTGAAATCCAATGGCTACAAGGGAGAGCTAAAGAATTGCATTCATTATTTGAGTTTCATTCTATAAGTAAAATAACAGCCATCCCAAAACAAATGTGTTAAGATGTGTTACCCCATCCCATTCAATACTAATGGTAGAGTAAGACTAGGCAATGTCAGCCTTTGCACTATGAAACGCAAACTAATTGTTGATATCAGTTAACTTTATCACAAAGAGAGGTTCATAAAGGAGTCCTCTGACCTCACAATAAACACTAAAGCCTGAGGTATGGTGTGGTCATTACTAGATAACCAAACTGGAAAAAGTTTGGCTTGTCTTGACCTTTGAAAAGAAGTAGATCATACATACAATTAGTTATCCAGAAACCCTGTTTCCAGAACAGCATGAATTTTGGGAAGATTGTCTCCCATAGACTCCATCAAATATTTTTTTTTTTTTTTTTTAAATCTGTAATAACATATTGTAGTTGATCCCAAGTAAGATACAGTTAACCCTTACTGGAGGCAAAAACAATCCTATTGGGGTTATTTAATATTATGTTGACCCAAATCATGGACCCCTTATCCCAAACATTCTGGAAATTCCCCGATACCAAACATTCTCCTATTTTGCTTCGAAGTCTATCCTAACACTTTAAGAAATATATGCTGTAATGATTTTAAAATATTCTTACCAATATCACTATAACATCAAGGATATTCCAAATACTTGTAAAATATCCGAATTTATGAATTCTTAGTTCTAGAATCTCCTCTACAACATAGTAAAAGATGAACACGCAGAAGATGATCTCACAGGCAATAATGAAGTAATCCCATCCTGAGATGTATCGAATGAGCTTCACCGTCCGAATCTGCCAAGATGGAATTGCGCCCCCTGTTGCAGGGAATTCCACCACAAGCCTAGAAAACAGCAAGCACTGCTTCATGGTCTCAGAATTAAAGCCAGATACCAGACAGTCTTTTCTCAGGAAACCATCAGTATTGTTTTGCTCACATAAGGTAAGCTATTTACACTTTCAAATTTGCTAAATATTTATATCATCCTTTAATAATGTAAAATAAAAAATTTCAACCGTATAGCTAGTGTAAAATATATATAGTGTAACAATCCTCACTGACTACAGATTACCTTTCTTTCTCTTGAAAATGTTACTCTTTGATATCAATCAATTTAACCCCAGCTGCCTTGATACCTATTTGGGAGATAAAAGAGGTACATACTCTACGCTTAAAGAACAAGTAAACGTTTTTTTTTTCTATCTCTAAATTTGCTCTAAACAGCCCCTCAAATTAATGTACCTTAGTCCCTGCTGCAAGTCTGCTCTGGTTTCTGTGTTATCAGCAGCTTGTTTCACCTTCTTCCTGGTGCAGAGTGAAGCCCCGCCCCTTAGCTTTCTGAGCTGACCTTATATCTTGGACTAGTCCAGGAGATCATTTGCATAATGTGACATAGCAGAGAGCAGTGTGTGTAGCAGCTTTTGCTTGGGGAAACTAGCTTACTAATGAAACACTGGCTCCCTCTTCCTCTCTATTGTGGAACAGCAGCAAAATGCACTGCTCAGTAAGCTAAGGGGCTGGGCTTCACTCTGCACCAGGAAGAAGGGAAACATGCTGCTGATAACACAGAAACCAGAGCAGACTTGCAGCAGGGACTAAGGTACATTAATCTGGGGGGCTGTTTAGAGCAAATTTACAGAAAGAAAAAGAAAAACATTTACTTTTCCTTTAACAAAAATGTATATACATTGTAAGTAGTACCCATAAAACACAGTAGATGGTGCTCTAATCAAACAAAATCTATAATGATTTGTAAGTACACTTACTATGGCTCTTCCTTTACTATGAGCATTATGCTATGAGGGTATATACCTACTTGCATGTGTATCATTTAGATTGAGCAAGTAAGGTGATACAAGGTATTTCAGAGTCCAATACTTCTCATCTGCACTAGGCACACATGAAGGGGTTATTTAAGTACAATTTTTTTCTGGTTGGACTTTAAAAAAAGAAAAGCACCTATTTTTCGTAGAAAATGCAGATGGTGTTAAAAGTCTGAAGAAAATAGTACTCCAACTGAGACCTGCCCAGTTCACGTAGAAGTTAATGGCAGATGTACCAAAGATTTCCTGATTTGTGCTGGGTTTCTGAAATAGTTGCGGTATCGGGCATTAAATCCGAAAAAAATTGCGGTATTTGGGTGTCAAATTCTGAAAAGTCGCGGATTAGGATTTTTTAATGATTTTATTGAGACTTTTCCAGCATAAATATTTTTTGGGAAAATTCATGATAAATAGGGGGGAAAGTCCGTGTGGATTTGGTCGGAGTGGCTTTCCAAAAATAGTGAGATAAATTCGGATTTTGATAAATATCCCCCTAAGTATAGAACTAGAGCAGGGTTGTGCAAATGAGTGCGGTGCTCTTCATCTTTCTGAATTTTCTATGTCACACAGGTACAGAGCATATTTTACATTGTACTAAAGCTAGACTCTGTCCAATAGTGTTCTAGAATGTGAATCTAACCCTGTATAATTCAACCCTATGTTCTCCCTTAGATCATAGAAACATAATAATAGGGCTCATTTACAATGCCCCACACAATGTGTAAAGTGGAAATAAAAGGCTGCAGTCGTCCATTTTTTTGCACATTGCCCACTGCTGAGAGGCAGCGTCCAAATAGCCGCAGGCCTCTGCACTCTGTCTTGAGAACAGAGTCCTCTGGACTTCACTGTGAATGGAGTGCAGCCTGCATTTACCTGCACTCTATTTAAAAGGGGGGGGCACATACTGTAGGTGTCCTCCCCTCCTGCCCCTACCCACTAGATGGATGTCCTGACACTGCATTCCTTACTGAGCATTGGATTTTTGATGACAAGAGAAGGTGCTACACAAGGACAGTAAGGGTTTGAAAAGGGAGGCGCAAGTGCCTTCCTAACTAAAGGGGGCACTCTTGCACATGTGTAAATGACCTCTTTTATATCTTAAAAGGGCAGTTATCTAAATCTTGCATAGAGCTATTAAAATGTTTATCTATAGTTTTCAGCCAATTGACCTATACTAGAAAGTATATTTTCTGACAACTGTGCTGTGCTGATGTTCTAAGGTTGTTCAAAAGTATCTGCCAAATCAAAGTACTAGTGTCCTTGCCAAGATTTAACACACTCTACTATGAGCAAGTACATTAATGCACCCTCCTCTGATCTGGAAATGTTCTATCTATCTATCTATCTATCTATCAGTTATCTATCAATATGTCTATCATCTAGCTATCTATCATCTATCTATCAAGTAAATTAAGGCACCCTCCTTTGATCTGGCAATGTGTTACTATCTATCTATCTATCCATCCATCATCATCTGTCATTCTATCGTCTATATTTACTCACCTGAGCACACAAAAAAGATTGATGTTGGCATTATACACAGAGAAGTCGATAAATACTGCACGGGTGCCCCTGTCCAACCAGAGGTTATTTTTCAGTATTTGCAGTTGTCTAAGACTTTCTCGTTTGGTCAACTCAAGATCAATGTAATATCCTCCTCCACTGTATGTTGTTATTTTACCCCAGTAGGAGGATCCTCCAAGTTCTTCCTCTGTGTAATATGTCCATCTAATAGAAACACAGAGATCATTCTGAGGCAATCTAATATTCAGCAATGTGTTTGCTTTGTTTGTACGATGGATTGTTTTTTCGTTGTGGGGCAGATTTATGAAAGGGGGAAATGGGAACCAGAAGGATTCCTGTAAGTTTTAGTTTTTTTCAGATTTAGCAACATTTTTCTAACTATATCAATGTGTAACTGGTTTGATTATTCAAACATATGTGGGTATTATTGATTAGTACAACTAAGCAGCAAGTCCAGATAATCCCCAATGTAAATAGACCAGCTAACTGATAGATTATATACAATACCTTGGCAAAACTATAATATCTCTAAGTGACCTATTATTGTGGTTCCTCACTGGGGACATCCCTAAGTATGATCACTCCAAGAACAAACAGAACTGCCATACAAGGAATATGAATGACCAGGATGCGAAATGATTGGATCTGCTTTATAAGGTACAGAACTGTAGCCTGATCCTTAATGGGGGTTTAATTGCCTATTCAGGCTGTATGGAATTTATACTAATGTTTTACTTTTTTCATTTTAGTATGTGCAATTTATGGCAGAGGGCAAATTAAACTTTATGAAAAGGTAGGAGTATCCGATGATCCCTTATTGTGAAAAGCTTCAAACATTTACTTTTGTTTCTGCAAGGTATTATTGACTATATAATGTTTTTGTTATTATTATTATCTATTATTGATTATACTTACGCTGTCCCATTTATAAGACCAAACTGGCACTTGTCCTCTTTTTCTTTGGAATACACATCGAAACAGCCAATGATTTCATCTTTAAAGTCTTTATACACAACGCAGGAATTATTTTTTACTTTAAGTTGACGCATACGGGGCACTCCAAGCAAAAGGTTCTCGTAGTAGATTAAGGAATTAGTATTTTCGGTTAAAGAGGCATTATTGTACCATTTGGTCCAATAAAGACCATCTAGCAGTGGACCCTGCAAAAACTGAAAAACACAATAACATCTTAAGCCAGACAAGGATTTACCAGACATAATAGCTATAACACCACTTGCATATGTTGCTGCAACATATAAAATACATTTCTGCCTATTCAGTTTGACAGCAGGCAGGGTCAGTTATGAATGCAAGCGTAAAATCTCTAAAAGGAGTACCCATGCATGATCCTTTAAAACCAAGTTTCAATGCGCCCCTGAACTAGACACTAATAGGATCAGTTGCTGATATTGTTGCCAGTTCACTTCCTCCACCACTATTGTGCCCTATCAGGGAACTGGTGAATATGCAGCCCCTGGTAGTTACGGCAGTGTGTGTAAGTGTATGCATTGGTATAAGGAGGCCCAGAAATCAGACCACAGCGGAGGACCAAGCCCAGAGTGGCATGCTCCCCAATCACATTTAAATGTGTTCCAAAGCACTGGGGACATGCATGAGATCTAAATGCTAAATCTGGCACCTAGACTAATAGTTATTGTTGTTTGAGTTTAATATTGAACTAGGATTGGGACCGGATGTATAAAAAGTTATAGGATTGGTTATACATTATTGTAATAGCTTGCATTTTTGTATACACTGTAATGCTTAAACTCACCGACCAAAAATCATCCATGTTGCCTATAGATTTGAATGTAGCTCCTCTGTCTGATGGGGTGTCAAGGAAGAGCTTTGACATCACATTTGTGTAATAGTAAGTATTGGTGCTTGTCATGCCATAGGTCACTGAAAATAGTAACAAAAAACAAAGCCTTTTATACAGAGAAATGGACATGGTGAGCAACTGGGTCCTGTACGTGGTAATCTCATGAAAGGTCTGCATAAGGCCCACATGGGATAACAGTTTTGGCCCAGGGATATGTTTAGGGGTCATTTATGACCTATAAGGCCATGAGCAAAGTGCAAAAAAGGGGCAGAATGCACAGGGGCATTTCAACCTCCAGTGCCTGCATGAGATGGCCAAAGTCATGCCATCACCACTCACTCCTCCATGCATAATTTTTCAATATTGAAGAATTGCAATTGCCAGCCGTATTTCTAGTTCAAAGAGTGCAAATGCCAAACTAGTAGAGCCAAAATTCAGTTTAATAAAACAGAATCTTATCTTGTAAAGTTACCAGGAGGGTATTTTTGCTCCAGCACCACTAGCATTGTGTATTTTTGCACTTTGCACATTTGTTCCTTTTTTTTTTGTTTTTGTTTTACAATTGCCTTTATGTTCCATTATTAAGTGGAGAGACCTGCAGCTACCCCGTTGAATACAATCTTGTCTGTGTTCCTCAGCAGTATATTCTTAAGGGCATGGAGGAATGCACATATGTGTCCCTTCTATGGCGCCATACTCATCCCCTCCTTGTGCAATATTCAGAAGCTCAAGTTAGGAGCTTCAGAGGATGTAGACTGCAACTAGGCCCTATCATTACCACCTGCTCTTTTAGCAGGAAATATTGATATATATTCCTCGTCATAATGTTGCTTTCATGGGTTTATAGACAAATTTGTGCAATGTTCACATGTAGCCATCAAAAAGCAGTTAGAATGCATGAATGCAGAATATATGCAGTAGGTTAATGAATTAGGATACAACTTAAATATTTGTGCATTGCCCTGTACACAGATCAGGCCAAGCCCATTTTAGCAGTTTAAAATAATCAGTACAGAATATATCTAAGCAACCACGCATAGTCCTTAAAGCAGGTACTTGCCAATACAATACAATGATACCTTGCAAACACATTTACATTGGTCATGTTTGTTTTGAACTAAGTAAACATACAACCAAGTAATTGTACCTCCGATAGTAGTTGGCTGGATTATACTGCATGATATCAACGAACTAGCAAATGATTTTCTCTCGTTGCGCTAAGGGATGTATTTATTTTGGTCACATTTTTCTTACCCAATCATTTTTCCCATTTTGCAGGCTAAACATTCTTGGAATTGAGATTACTATAGGAGTGAATGGGATGCTAGTAAATAGTTTTTTAACCTGCTTGCTAAGGGGGGAAACGCTCAGGTGAGTAAATACATGAAATCTCCCCATGTGCCATTATCCTTCTAGCAATGCTGACAGACAATTCTAAATTTGTTGTGTGTTGGCAACATAGTTTAAACTCTTATGTCTTACAAATGTGGAGCAAGGAGCAACATTACAAAAATCAGGCAAAGCAATATGCTCCTTGCTCCTCCAATATTTTCTCTTGGCGGCTTTAGACACAACTCTTTGCAGTCAGAAAATAGAACTGCGCCCATTTATTTGCTGGACAAGCAATCACATTCCCTGGCACACCTCTATCTAGTATTTCATTCTATGTTTAGGCCTGGAGCACCATTCCCCTCTAAACATAAATGAGAATGTATTTCCCATCTGCTGAAGACAGACATTGGGGCTCATTAAAGGGCAAGGAAAGGCAAAGAAATAAAATCCCATTTTACATATACTTTAATTTAAAAATATGTACCATTTTTATAAGAAACCTCACTGTATGCAGTGAAATTCTCCCTTCATTTAGTGCTGTGGATAGGAATTGTCAGATGGTCCCTAACTTATGGCAGGGAAACAATCATACTTATGAACAGCAGGGGGAGCCCCTGCCTTACTTACCAGCCATGCAGAACTCATGCAGCTTTGTTTTTGATAATTTATGACGATCCCTAAGAAGCCCAGACCACACTGAGCACATGCTCATGTATGTAGTCTAGTCTTGCAAAGATGTATAACAAAGTTACAAGGTGACAGCCCCCTGTGGCCAACTTTGAAAGCATAAATCATTTGTTTGATTAGGCTTGTGGTGCAGTAAGTTCATGTTTATGTTTAGTATACAAAATACAGCATTTCTAGCCTTATTCTATTTTAGACTTTCCTTGCCCTTTAATAAGCAGGAAGGCCTGATACAAATGCAACAAAAGGGTGCAATCCACAGTTTTTTAGGGTAGGGGCAGACAGGGAGATTCGGGGAGATTTTTTCATCTGGTGTTTTTTGCAGGCGACAATCTCCCCGAATTACCTTCTCCCTGTCTGCGATTTCCGGAATCGCCCGAAGATACCTCGTGAGGAAACTTCGGGCGATTCCGGAAATCGCCGCGCCGCGTCTGCACAGGCGCTGGCGCTTTGTGCTTTTACGATCGGCAGACAGGGAGAAGGAAATTCGGGGAGATTGTCGCCTGCAAAAAACGCCAGGCGACAAAATCTCCCCGAATCTCCCTGTCTGCCCCTACCCTTACACTCTGTCTCCCTGAAGAAATTGATGCCTTCAAAGTTCACTGGAGAAACTGCAATAATTCAGCCTTTAGAATGTAAGTTTTTGTGAGCAGGGCCCTATAATCTTATTTTTGTTATAAGACCCCTGTTTAATATAGAGTTTTAGAAACCTTAACGAATATTCAAGAAAACTAACTGTGTTTTGAGAACTGAAGGGTGATGGCTCATTGGGAGGTTAGCCATCAAGCAATAAATCTTCACTACTGTGAAATCACCCAAATTTCCTTGTGAGGCAACTTCAGGAGACTTTCTTGTGAAGGCGTTTCGAGGAGATTAGTTGCCTGCAGTAGCAAAGATTTATCGATTGCCGACTAATCACCCTGTGTGCCACCACCTGAAGGTTTGCTTAGGCCTAAAAGCAGCAATAATACATCTATAGAGTGATAATAACTTTGATCTTGAGAACTAGCACTTGAAAATAGGATTGTATAACTTGCTGGCACTGTATAAATACATTTTCATGTGCTCCACACCAATGTAAATAACATTTAGTGGCAAACATGCAACGTTACCTTTAGTCTGAGATGAAACAGCAGTATCTTCATGTTTATGCATATATAACAAATGAAACTCCCAGTGCTTATTACAATTAAATAATTCATACACATCATAGAATTACAAACTATGTTTAGAAGCAGGATGGTACATTTTCGGCTTTCTGTCACTCTCCCACAAATGGAACAAGCTATTACTGTTTGATAATACATGCAGCATGGTAAAAATGTAGTCTTCATATAGTTGTAACTTGTGTTGTTAAATTCATGATACACTGCCTGAATCCCATACATAGAGTATAAGTACTTACAAAGACAGATGTCCACCAAGAAGATGATATACACAAGAAGCTCTCTCAGCGTTGTCTTAATATAAAGCTCTCGGTTTTCTGCTGTATTCTCTGTCAGTGTTGTTCCCCAAAGCCCTGTCAAACAGAAGCTCATGAAAGGTCTGTACCAGTATTTAATCTCTAATTACTATATGTTCTCATACAGGGGTGTAACTACACAGGAAGCAGATCCTGCAGCTGCAGGGGGGCCAGGAAGTATAGGGGGCCCCATGAGGCTCTAATTCATATACAATTTCAATAAATATTGGTAAAACAGGACAACCTCTAGATCTGTTGGGGGTCCTAAAATCCTCCTACTCTTATATGGCGATGATATAAATTTTATGGAAGTGAAAGTGGTTTATTCAGTCAGATCAGATAATTTCTGACACACATTCCTTTTGTTTGTAATTAGTAATCTTAAAAGTATTTCTTGTGCCATTGCTGCTTATTAAAAAATGCACTGGAAAATCTATCAGCTCCTGTGTATTTTTGCTTGTCCCTATGTTAGCCTAAAAGCTAATAAAGAAAGCAAGAGTTTGGAGACAGACTGGCCCATTTTTCACACTAATATCTAATTGTCCTCATTCCTGTGATACTGGGTGGTTTGTTAGAGGATTCTGACTGCAGTCTCCTGTCCTTGCCAACCGTGTACTTTTTTCAGGCCGTCCTCACAGAAATAGATGGATCAATGAACAGCTCCGGCAAATCTGTTCCCAAATGTAATTTTACAAGAGCCATAGTAGAGACTATATAAAGGTGAAATGGATGCAATATTACTTCATCTGCCGTACATGGGATAGAAATGCTGTTGAAAAACGGCAGCTCCCAGTATTCTCTGCCTGGGGTTGCCATACTGAGGATGTTGGGAACAGTAGCATATCATTAAATTACCTTTGCTCCAATGTCACACCTCCATAGATTATTTATAGATAATTAGGAACTACACTCCCAGATTTCCTCACAAATAGTTTTTTTCACACTTCCAAAACCATTCGATTAAAATTGGTATTCTTAAAATTCTAATTTCGGAGTCATTTTGGGCTACTTCGACTATCGAATAGCCCAAAATTCGATTCTAATTAAAAAACTAGAAAATTCGAATATCAAAGAACTGGCCCTTTAATAAAATTGGAATTCGACTATTTGCCACCTTAAAGCTGCCAAATTGCCATTGTAGCCTATGGGGGACCTCTTGGAATTTGTTCTAAGTCCTGGAAAATCCTTAAAAAAACAACGTTCGATTGTTCAAAAAAAGGCCATTTGCGATCCAAAATGACCCCGCCTAAAAAATTTCAGGTTCCAAATCAATTTTTTTTTTATTCAAAAATCGACCAATTGTAAATATGCCCCTAAATGTGCTGTACCACTTGTCTGCAGCTCCCTGCCCATTTTCATTAGACCTCAAATGACCTCAAATGACCTTGTGATTCAAGCCTTTAATTATGTGTATTCATTCTGATGAAATGTATGTGTCTATATGCAAATTGTTTTGGCTTCTGCTTGCCTCCCTTTGCATGCAGGAGACTATAGAAGTATATAAATAATAATAATAAGCATAATATATTTTTGTAGTACAGCTATTCGCTAGTGAGGCTGGAAGATCGAGAAGAATTCAGGGAGAGGTGGCGGCAAATACGACCCGCCACCCACATGTGGGGACAATTTATTGGCCCAAAGCCGCCTGACCCACTCATTAATTCACTTTCATCTGGTATGGTACCTATAGATTGGATGAAAGTTGATGTATTTCCTGTATTTAAAAGGGATTATGAGCTCAGCCTGGCAATTATAGGCCAGTAAGTTTGACATCCGTGGTGAACAAATTATTTAAGGGATCACATTCAAAAATTTGTCCTGGTGAATGGCATTATGAGCAGTAACCAGCATGGCTTTATGAAGGATAGGTCATGTTAGACAAATTTGATTGCTTTTGATGATGAGATAAGTAAGATGGTGGACAACGGAGGAACAGTAGATGTGCAGGGGCGATCCTAGGCTCCGTGCCGCCTGAGGGATGAGCGCCAGACAGGGGTAGGGGTAGGGGGAATCCACGGCGCTAGTGCAGAGCGCGCAAGTGTGTAACCAGGGCCACCCCTGGTAACCAAGGGGGCGCTGCCGCCTGATGCGAGTGCCTCAACTCGCCTCAGTGGCGGAGCGCCCCTGTAGATGTGATCTATTTGGATTTTGCCATATCCTTTTATACAGTGCCCCTGTGCCCCACAAATGGCTGCTTTCTAAACTTAGGACTGTGGGCTTAATGAAGTCGTTTGCACATGGATAGGAAACTGGCTACAGGATGGGGTACAGAGGGTGGTTGTTAATGATACATTCTCTACTTGGAGTAAGGTTTTTAATGGGGTCACTCAGGGCTCTGTATTGGGTCAACCTTTATTTAACTTGTTCATTAATAACTTAGGGGAGGGTATTATAAGTAATGTATCAGTGATTGCAGATATAACAGTTACCTACAAAACTATCCAGTCAAATTAATCCAGGATGTAGCATCTTTGCAACCGGATCTTGACAAACTGGCAATCTGGGCAGCTAAGTGTCAAATGAGATTCCATGTTGATAAATGTAAAGTTATGCACATGTGATGTCAAAATATGCAAGCCACTTGTACTAGGGACTGCTCTAGGAAAATCCCTTATGGAAAAGGACCTTAGAGTCCTTGTAGATAATAAACCTGGCTATATCAAAAAAGTTACCAAACATTTAACATACCAGAGATGACTCGCAGCTTGTCAGCAGTTCAGTTCAGTTAGGGTGGGCATAAATGTGTTTATATAAGCCCTACTGTCTGAATGCCACTATATCTATGGGCCTCATATTATACAGACTGCACAGCAATTGTATCGTATCTCATCAGCTCTGATTCTGATGCCTCCCTTTATAATGTGCTGAATCATTGTTAGAACCATGAGTGACAAAAATATAAACAGTATAAAATGGTACATGAAGGATTATGACCAAACCACTAAAATGCCACAACAGAAGACTAAGGGGCAGATTTACTAAGGGTCTAATTTTTTTTAAATGGCATTTTTGATCGAAAATGGACAGAATAGGTCCATTTCCGATCATATGAAAATTTTTCGAATCGTTCGAATGCATAGTTCGATTCGAACAATTCGAACAATTTTAAACAAAATCCAGGATTTTCCAGAAAAAAATCTTTGTAAAGGTTCTAGGAGGGCCTCAATAGGCTAATATGGCAATTCGGCTTTAAGGTGGCAAAGTGTCGAATTTGAGGTTTATTAAAGAGACAGAACTTAGATATTCAAATTTTGAATTTTCTAATTTTTTCAATTCAAATCGAATTTTGGGATTATTTAAATTCGAATTTAATTAGAATTTTCACTTCCACCCTAAAGCTGCCCTTTTATTATGCTGTAAACCAGGGGTGCCCAAAAAAGTAGATTGGGATCTACCAGTAGCCCTTTAACTGGTGATCAGTAGATCTCAAGACACTGTCAAAAAAACAGCTTGACTAAATCACCCTCCTGTTTCATGCTTTTCATTCAGATATTTATTATGTTAAGGTTACAGAAGAAATAGTTGTCTGTTAGCAACAAATATTTTCCCAGGGCCGAGAGAACCTTTCTCTTATGTCCCCAACTTTAGACAAGGTCCTTTGAAGAGTACTAGTAGGATTATTTGGTCTTCATATCTTACCTATGAACCAAACATATATTTAAAGCGCACAGTATGCAAGATGTTCCACCCTCAGCTAGTGATATATGTTTTCTGTAGCTCGTTATGTGTGGTGATCCTTGTTTATTTGAGTACCCACCATGAATTCTGGAAATGTGATTTGTAGTCAGTGGAGTATGCAAACTTTCCAGCCCCTCCCCATAATACAGATTTGGGAGCCCCCTACTCAATGCTCAACCTGAGATCCCCCTCTTTCCAACATGAACATTATCAGGTCCCACTCCCCTGGATCATCTCCATATATTTTCCTTTTATCAGTTGCTGCCATCATCACTGACTACTGCAGAGAGCAAAGGAACAGTCTATACTGTATATCACACCATCATCCTCTGAGTTACAATGGTCAAAACTGCAATGGTAGGTGGTCTTGGTGGGCCTTAACTTAACTGGGCAGTATACTCCCTTGTTTAACAGAGTTCAATAAATAGGTCATGTGTTGAACATACATTTTGCCTACTGTTCTTAAAAAATCTATTTTCTTCACCTATATAATTAGTATTAGTATACAACCCCCTCACTTCTACATTATGCAGTGGATTAACCATACTTTGGTAAACTAATTATCTGTTTCAGAAGGACCAAACATAAAGTAGATTTGGTTTCCCTGTTTGCCCTTTGCCCAAGAAATAACAAAAAAAAGACAAAACACATTTTTCATAATTAAGACAATGGCAAAATTTATGTTCAACACAAGCCCTATTCATTGCACTCAAATTGAACAAAGGGGTATAATATAAAAAATGTGCCTGCAAGATTCCTTGAGTAAGGCCCTCCACCTCACTTGCATGCTATTATGCTGCACTCCAGGTGGTGTATTGCACATGTTTCCCTGAAAACTGTACTGGTGAAACCCCATAGGCAAGTAGGACTGACTAGTGACTTTATCTTGTATGACACAGGGACTGCAAACCTGGTAATATGAAGAGGTAACATAACTTTAGTTAGCCCCCCGCATTTAGCTGACCTTCAATCAATTTCAAGGATAAAAAAAATTAAATAATTAATTGTAAAAACAAGGTACACACATTTTTCTATTTTTAACATTCTTTGTTATTCTCTGTTGTTCATCTATTATATGTTAACTCAGTGATCCCCAACCAGTAGCTTGTGCACAACATGTTGCTCTCCGATCCCTTGGATGTTGCTCCCAGTGGCCTCAAAGCAGGTGCTTATTTTCGAATTCCTGGCTTGGAGGCAAGTTTTAATTGTATAAAGACCAGGTGCCCTGCCAAACAGAGCCTCAGTGTAGGTTGACAATCAACATAGGGGCTACCAAATGGCAAATCACAGCACCCCAAAAACATTTTCATGCTAGTGTTGCTCCCCAACTCCTTTTACTTCTGAATGTTGCGCACTGTTCAAAAGGTTGGGGATCCCTTTGTTAGCTGATATATCAACACTGTATACTCAGTACCATCCAAATGGTCCTTTTTTACAGAATGGTGCACAATAGATGGAGTCATTTTGTTTATAGTAGAATGAGTTATACAATCTGAAGTAAAGTAAGTAAATGAAATGCATGATTATAAATCCCTTTAATGTTTGTAGCATCAACTATGCTCTGCCACTTGGTATCAGCTTGATACTGAATAAATATAATTCTCTTACCTCTTATTCCTTTAACAATATACATACAGAACAGAGAGCAGGGATTTCTTTTGTGTTTTTTCTCCTCTTGGTAGGGTGGGGGGTCCCCCAGGTGCTCCATATTGTCATATGGATTCTCCAAAACAGTTTTGGGATTGTAAATGGCTTTAATCTTCAGAGATGGAGAACCGTCAAATGCAGGGTTATCCCAAGCTCTTTTCCCTAAATTGTCCATTTCTTGCTCTTCACTGAAGTGGTTTTCTGTCCTGCTTCTCAGCTTAGCAGGGTTCATTGTAGCCTTGAAATGTACCTGTTTGCTATGCTGCTGTGATAACTTTAATATAGACTCGATTCCTACCCAGCAGGATATGCACTGTCACCTCTCACTGTTAGAGCTGGGAGTGTACTTGTCTTTATATAGTGCCATTCAAATTTGCCTTTGTCTCAGGACAGAAGAGCCAATAGTGAAGGACAGATTGTCTATGATTGCTGCTAACATACTGACAGCAATGAAACCCATTTTACCCATTACACTTAATTAATAAGTTGTGAAGAAAAGAAGACAGTGCTGTTATTTATTTATACAACACACAATTTATATATTTGTTTTCATCTTAAATGCACTCAATGTGTACAATGTTGCATATATCTTTCCTTGTAAAGGGTCGAAGCAATATAATATTAAATTATATTTTCATCCAAAATATTTTTTTTTATCTATGAAGCCGACATTAAAGAAATGCTGGTGTGGCTAGCTTAATATAGAGTGCATGCATTTCAGGGAAAGTGAGGGCTACAGGGACCTCTGCTTGCAATGAAGCAATGATGTTTCATACTGTATATTTGTGTGTGTGTGCAAATATGTGTGTACAAAAATGTCAATACAAAAAAAAAATGGTGTTGTACCCTTTAGAACTCCAACCAGAAGAAAATCAGACTTTAATTATAATAAATAACCCCCTGAGTATTTCATTAATTTAGAACATACAGTAGGTGTATTTTGCTCCTTTATTATCAATACACTCTTCTGCTTCTCTTATAACCCCTATATGTACCATCAACACTGCAGCTGGAGGGTTTGTCAACAAAGGATTGGATCTTAAACTAATTTGACCACCAAAATACAGGGCTATGATGATCCATCAGACAGGGACTGCATCAACATTTTTATGCAGTATTTTCCCAATGGGATTTCAAACCTGCCAGATATCTTGCTGATATTCCTCCAGATACTGGAAAGGCAAGTGTTCTTTAGGGCCCCATACCTGGGCCAATAAGCTGCCAACTTGGTCTGGAGATAGCTTTTATAATCTCATGTATCGCCAGATACCTTTAGGACTTCGGAAAATTAAGCTCCTTTTGTGTCATGCTGCAGGCAACTCATTATTATAATCATCGCAAGCAGGGTTGGACTGGGCCAGCGGGGCAAAAACCCAGTGGGCCCCGACTCTTGTGGGCCCCGCCAGCCCAGGTCCACAACCCTATCTGGTTTGTAATGCTGCAACCCCCTTTGTCGGAGGTCGTGGTAAAAAAATTCCCTGCAAACTGTTGCGGCACCGCGCGCATGCGCACTGACGTGCACGATGGAGCGGCAGGGGCAGCCGGAGGCGGGCCCTGGGGCAGTAGCCCCGGTGTCCCTGGACTCCCCAGTCCAACCCTGGGCGCAAAACAGGGAGAAGCAGTTCAGTGAGATTAGTCTCCCTTAGAAAGAGGCGATTAGTGGCCAGGCGACTAAATCTCCCAGAATTGCCTGGTGGTACCAGCACCGTTAGTATGCACTCAAATCAAGGTCTTTCTCAACAAATCCATTTTAATGTACATAGTTGTTAATCGCATTAATGAAAGTAATGCTAGTCAGCTATTCAATAGACATTAATTTATAATTTTTTTATTGGCTAACATTATTGGAAACAGTATTTTTTTTTCCCTTCTGCACTTTGTGTTCTGTCTCTTGAAACAATGTTGCAGGAGTTGGCCTTGAATGCTTCTCCACAAATCTGTTAGGGCTCTTACACACAGCAATTTTTACCTGGGCTCCCCTGTGTTGTTCTTTCTTCCATTCAGCCACAGGGAAGCGCAGGAGTAGACGCAGTATCATGTTGCATCCTAACCTGCATTCGGCACTTACATGCTTCTGTGTGAGAACAGCCCCCTTCAGAATAATTGACTGCGTCTACTCATGCGGTCCCCTGCGCCTGAACGGTAGAAAGAGCAATGCAGGGAAGCGCAGGTAAAAATGGCTGTGTGTAATCAGTTGGTTTCCCCTACATTGTTTCGAAAGTTAGAATCCTCAGGGCATAGATGGATATCTATATCATATATATTTATAATAAAAATTTAAATGGGGTTATTTCTTTTTAAGGGGTAATGTACAATGTAAGAAAAGTTGCACTGTACTGTACTAGTCTAGTAACCCATAGCTACCAATACACAGTGATAGAACCAGAACTCGCTGGGCCTCTTAAAATTATTAAAAGACAGTTTTCATAAACATGTATTGAAACTGATTATCAGTCAGTGTCCAAGTGAAGCCTGTATTAGAGTCCTGCAGCAGGTCGGGTACCTGCAAAAATCTGCAGTACCCTGCAGGCTGCGGGTAGAAGTTCTGGTTGTGGGTATAGATGCAGTCAGCGGTTCTGTGGGTTTGCAGGTCACGGGTCGGGCTGCAGGTTTTCTCAATAGCGATTTTTACTCATTTTTGCTGATCACGCCTACTTCCGATGATGTCACTTCCGGGTTACAATGACTGCACTTCCTGGTTCTTGATGGTCAGCATGACAGCACTTCCTGATGGTTGCGGGTCCAGGTTGCGGACAAGGTACTTGTGGGTTGGGGTCAGGTAGTGGGTCCGTGCGGGTAAGTATGCGGGTTGCAGGTCTGGGTTGTGGATTGTAGGTTGCGGGTATGGGTTGGGTATGGGTTTCAAAAAATGGACCCACGCAGGACTCTAGCCTGTATGCTTCATGGGCCCAGGGCCTTTTTAATAATTCAAGTTAAGAGGCATCTACCCCGGGCCCACTGCTTTTGGAGGCCCACTGTGCAGGGAGGGAGACGGAGGGAGGGGACGCACACAGAGAGGGAGGCAACACACGCAGGGAGGAAGATGGAAGGAGGGGACACAGGGAGGGAGGAAGATGGAGGGAGGGGACGCACATATGGAGGGAGGGGACGCACACAGGGAGGAAGATGGAGGGAGGAAACACAGGGAGGGAGTGGAGGCAGGACCCGTTTCAAAAATATTCTGGTGTGCTGCACGTGCCAGGGGTGTGGGGGACCCACTAGTTGACTCTTTGTCCAGGGCCCACCAAGGAGGCCTTAGAACGGGGTAAAATGTTTTTCTCAGATAAAGGATCCATGGTTTATTTTGTGACTCAACCATAAAGCATGTCAGGACTGATGTCAAACACACACACAAACAAACAACATTGTTTCCATGTACAGATAATGTTCTTTTATTTTACATAGCTCCACTTTAGAAGTCAACTTGTGTTCGATAGAAATTACTTCTGTGAATTGTAGCCTTCTGCTAAATGCCTATAAATACACAAGCACATAAACAAAGACTTTGGGAAGGTTAGTAGCCTAAGAGGAGGCTTGGGGTTTTAGGAAATGAATGTTGAAGCTCTAATTTCCTTGCCCAATGTAACCACAAATTGAATGTACATTATTTGGAGAAATATGAGCCTGCAGTATTTAAGCATTAGTTGATCCGGGCTGTTGTTTTATAACTACAATGTTTCTAATTTTAATTCTGTAAATAATGCTGCCAATGTTGAAGCTCCTTCCCTGTGACCTTGGAGTAAGTGTCTACAGTGTTTGTTTGTTTCAAGGAATAAAAATGTTTCTTCTCTTCCATTAATGGGATGACTGGAAGTATCTACCACGTTCCTGTTCTCGTGATTTGATGATTGTGTATGAGCTCATGCTTACTGTATATTTCATTTGGCAGAAGATCATGTGCAATTTTAGAATTGGACAGGTAACATCTCATTGAGGCAAATGCTAGTTCAATCTGTACACCTTAGTGGTCACTTATGAGCAAAGTGCACTTTTGGACAAAATCACCACGTGTTTTTTTACACATAATGCAATGTTTTCCCCAATGTAATTGCAGGCTGCACTTTGCAGTTGTTTTCCTGACACAATAATGCACAATTCCCAGATACAGTTGTGCTTCTACGCAAATTCTGGAGATCACTTTGGGAATGCATGTTCAAAACAGTATTAGCATCCAAATCAATGGGGGCAATTAAGGTTGCCACCTTTTGGCAGTGATTATAACAGGTGGGGTGGGTGCTTTACTGTTCCTGACTGATTCTTCTGTGTTTGACCCTTGCTTGCCTGACTATCCTGCTATTCTCCAATCCTGACCTTTGGCTTGTCTGATTACTCTGTTATCTCGTATCCTGACCTTTTGCTGTCCCCTGACTATTCTACTCTCTCTAATCCTGATCCTGGCCTGTCTGACTATTCTACGCAGCTTGTGCTGTTCCGGCCTGCCTACTCCGCTTGGTGGTATTCTTCAATCCAATTCCTTGGTGAGACGATCGTGCCCCTGTGCTAGCCAGAACTTTTGCTTTACACCTCTCGTTAAGTCCAGGTGGCATCTGAGTAAGCCGAGGGCTCCTCCCGAGGCCAAAGGCGGTCACTTAACTGGTGAAGCCGAGCTGAGACAAAGGTGTTTGGCAACTGTTCTGGTATTGGGTGCCGTTTGTGACAGTTTCTAATTTGTTGTCGATTGAGTGTCCATCCTCTTTTGTTTTAATCTTTATAAATTACCCTTTTTGTGTTTCCAATGTGATATGAATAGCATGCATAAAAGCCTAGCAGAGTGCCTGCTTTCATGTTATTTTTGATGTTATATCTATTGGGAGCTAAATAAAACACTGGCAGCTCACTCTCAAATCTTTAAATAAACATTGTTCTCTTTTGGTTTACATTTTATTACCCTACCTGGACCATAAGGCTAAAGACAAATGGGATGTTTTATTACCCATGTTTTGTTTCCCATCATCTCCAGCTCAGGCAACAAAACATCTGCTGAAGTTAATAAAAATCACCAACCGTAAAACTGTTTACTCATATTTTCCTGTATGCTCTTACAGGTATGTTATCTGTTATCCAGAATGCTTGCCCATGGGGTGGGGGTGTTTTGGCAAAACAGACCACATGGGAATTCTAGAGAAGATTAATTTAAAAAAAAAAAAAGTACTGTCTAAATTAGATTTTTTTGTGTTTTAACTAAATAAATCATCCCCCCCCCCCCATACAATAATGCTTTGTAACCACAATTCTGCAGAGCTGGGGTTCCTATTCATTTTATAATTGGTTCTCTGCTTGCAGGACATAAATAAGCCTTCCTAACGCAAATACAGATGTTACAGCTATTAATTTAGCAACATAGTAGATTTTATAGTTGCAAACCTATGTACTTTCCAAATCCTCCTGTCCCATGGCAGATCACCAAGTACCTTTCAATATTTTAAAGTCGAAAAGTAATTTATCTATTGCAAAAGCTCACACAGTAAACATTAAAAACGTTGTTAAGAGCAGTTCAGACTGGTGTGGCTCACCATTAGCCAGTCGGACTGCAATGTGAAACATAAAAGGAAGACCTGATTGGTTTCTACTACTGCTAACAGCACTTGTAGCTGACCACCTATCTTTGTAATCAACGTCATGGTTGGCAACTTGATGGATTTTATCTCTTCTGCTCAATAATCACTATGTGAGCCCCTCAGGAGCCAGTATTAAAAATCCATTGGTCTGTCCGGACAGAAATTCTGGTTTTCTGTCATTTGTGCATGGTGTAGCACCGGCAGTCAAACGTGATTGTAGTTATTTTTAACAGACAGATGCAGAGATACTCGATTGATGACTAAAATACCTGCCCATGTACAATGCACCTGTACATCTAATGCCACATATGGGCTGATCCTTGCACCGGCTCAGTTGAGCTTTAGCCACTGCATTAGCGGTTCTTGGGAAATTCACATTCAAGTGAATAAGAAGCAACAAGGAGAGGTTTTGGACACAGTCAGAAATATAATCATGAAAAAAAAAACATTTAGTCTTAGGGCTATGGCACAAAGGAGTTTTGCCCTTCAGCACAGCAGTAAAAATGTCCATTTCCTTTCCCTACCTTAAGGCTAAGGTTGCCACCTGGCCGGTATTTTACCAGCCTGGCCGGTATTTTTGATGGTTGATCCCAATATTATTAATAGGAAAAGAAAATAAATATATAGGAAGGCCGGTATTTTTTTCAGGAAAAGGTGGCAACCCTACCTAAGGCTCATGTCAGGCCTGGGCTGAGAATCAAGATAGGCCCTGGCATTGGCCAGAACCCACAGATTACCAGTCCGGGCCTGCTCATGGCACATGGGGCATTTTTACACATCAGTGTATTTCAGCTAGGATCGAAAAGTACTCAAAAAACACAGTGAGTTCTACCAGCCCTCCACACTCCCACTCCTGCCCTTCCACCTGTCCATTCACTGCCACCCATGTCCCCTGACCCAGAGCTGCTTGGTGGGGGACTTCATTATAATTATAGAGGAAACAGACTAGGTGAATTGGGCCCCCAGGCCACCCTATAACCCCTGGGTCTGCTTCCTTTATAGTTTCGCCAATGATTTCACCCATTTCTATCATCATAGACTGAAGTCCAGCATCACAGTTGATGTTTTCACTTGGCATATGCCAGCAAAGAAAAGTCCAATCTGGTCCCATCCACAAGGGAGATTTGACACTAAAATGTGTACTTTTGGGTTTCCAAAATATATGCGTCCTGACAGGCTGATCCCATGCCTATGCCTATATAACGAGGGGCAGATAGGATCTGATCAACACTGACCAAGGGGTGACCTACATGCACTGTACCACAGCATCATGTTATCATGTGTGTCCCTTTAATTCCAGCAGAATTTAAAACAATATACATTGCCTCGTATTTTACTTAACTACTCTCCAGAGTCTCATTTGTCATCACACAGACATCTATCAGGCAGCTATTTCTTGTTTTCTTTTATTTGTTTATTTGTACCCTAAATCAGTTCCAGATGTACTAGGCGTAATCTTGTCATCAGCAGCACCATGACGTACAAGCAATTTGGTGCATGTGATCTTATTCATACGCCCTCTGTACAAGCCAATATACGTTTGTGTCTGCGGCTATCTACAAACAACACATGAAAGGTCCTGTCTGAGCATAAAACTGGTATTTCTTGCTCCCCTTTGTGCAACTGTTATCTCTCAGTAACACAAGCTCTCCTCAACACTCATCAATGGGATGTGCCCAACAATGGCCATCAGCTACTAGTTACTAATGGCCATTGTTGGGCAATTAGTTGCATTTAGATCATTCGCTCTTATGTCCTTTCTTTTCCCTTTTTATTTTCTGTAACCCATTCCAAATAAAAAAAATGTATACAAATAAAGAATTCATAAAAAGAAACAGCATTTATGAAACATAAAAGGCAGCTTGTTACATGATAAAATGATAGCAAAAGGAGTATTAAAATATTGTTGACTTTGCTAATAAAAATGACATTCTTTGCTTGTGATATTGTTCAAATGTGCTTAAGGTTCATAATAAAGTGGATCAGTATTTAAAAAGAAAAACAAAACAATGGCCATTAGCTAAACAAAGCAACAAAGCTGTTTGCTGAACTACCACCATGATATAAACCATTTGGATCTCCATGACTGAAAATGACATCATCAGAAAATTAGGTTTGGCATCTTTGTGAGAGTAAGAAAGGAAGGGAAATAAAGGATATATATATTTATATATTTGGGCCTTTGGTGGCATATGGTACATGCAGGGATTCTAATATAAATTTGAAATGTAATGCATCTCTCTAGGTATAAACTACATCTCCCCACGTGCTCCAGGTTCCCTACCTATTCATATAAAAATGACAATAGGAATAGATCTGTGACTGCCGGGGAACTGCCAACCTGTGTTCTATACACTTTGGGGCAGATTTATCAAATTCACATGAAGGATTCGAAGTTCGATCGAATTTTAAAAAAGATTCAAATTTGAATTTTCAACCAGTGAATTTAGAAAATTCGATCAAATCGAATGATTCGAATAAAACTCTAATTCGACCCTTAGTAAATCTGCCCCTTTGTATCCAGTCACATTTGACCAGTATTAGTATTCACATTTATAGAGAACCAAAATATTTTGCAGTGCTGACCGGTATTACTTAAACAATGTGGCTTACAGGTGTGGGTTAACTTGTAGTATATTATAGAACTAGACATTAAGCCCGTTAAATTAACGGGCGCTAGAACATATGTAGTCAAACATTTATAAAAAACAGAATTGTTCTAGGTGAATTTTCGCTCTGGTTGGCGAACGGTAACGTATTTACGTTTTTCAGACTATCACCCACAATGGTAAAACACGCCCTAGCGTAAGGGTGCGAAGTTACGCATCTATCTACTTCCCTAGCGTAAATTCGCCAGAGGCGGTCCGTGCGGCACATGCGCAGTAGCGCAATTCCACGCACACAGGGACTGGACGCAGAGACACTTGAACTTTACATTAAGCCCATTAAATTAACGGGCGCTAGAACATATGTAGTCAAACATTTATAAAAACAGAATTGTTGTAGGCGAATTTTCGCCTGCGCTACAAAAATTCACTAACGTGCGAATTTACACTCTGGTCGGCGAACGGTAACGTATTTACATTTTTCAGACTATCACCCACAATGCTAAAACACACCACAGCGTAAGGGTGCGAAGTTGCGCGTCTACTTTGCTAGCATAAATTATCACTCAATGGGAATTGAACACTAAAAGCACTGGTAAAAGACAATTACCTTACACACTTCTCTACAGGCTTTAACTGTGTCTATACTAAGTATTGGTACTGATAGCATTAGCTAGGGATTGGTGACCTCTAGTGGTGAAAACTTGTAAATTCGGTCTGTCGGCACATGCGCAGTAGCAAATTCCACGGACACAGGGACTGGACGCAGAGACACTTCAACTTTATTATATAGGATGGCTAATTCTAAGCAACTTTTCAATTGGCCTTTATTTTTTATAGTTTTCTAATTATTTGCCTTCTTGTTCTGACTCCAGCTTTCAGCTTTCAAATGGGGGTCACTGCCCCTATCTAAAAAACAATCGTACTTTCTAGTTATTGTTACCAGAGCCAGGTCAGCCAGACACCCTAGGCAACCTGGCCAGCCATGGCCCCGGCTGGGTATGTGCATGCGCGAACAGAAGCTTGCACACATGCACACTTCTGTCAGTAGACACAGGCACGCATGCGCGAATGGACGCCAGTTTGCAAGCGCGGATCATTGCACAAGACCAGAGAGGAGAGAGAGGGGACCAGACAAGGGGTAGGAGCCAGAGAATGTACGTGCCTGCCCCCCCAGCTTTGCGCCCTAGGCTTATGCCTACTCTGCCTACCCCTAGTTCTGGCCCTGATTGCTACTTTTCATTACTCACCTTTCTATGCAGGCCCTCTCCTATTCATATTCATGTCTCTTAGGGTAGAACTACATGGATGTTTTCGGTGCGATCCGAAGCGACTTAACGCTGGCATCAAGTCGGATGCACTGAAGGTAAGAAATAGAAATGTCTGATGCAGTCACAGCATGCATCTGCAAATACACGACTGTCAGATGCAGCCGCTGCATGCAGCGTTTATTTGAGCCAATACATGCACAACTTATGAATTGATTTACTTGTCAGAGTGCAGCAGTCATTTGGACTTTATGAATGATCTGCCTGACCCATGGCAGGCTGGGTAAGATACTGTTTGGCACCTGAAGAATCACAGAGGTTGAGCACTTGATCTATAGAGTCTTATTCAAACCGATGCATGGCTGCTACAGTAATTTGGACCCTAGCAACCAAATTGATGTATTTCCAATGTGTAGAGTTGCAGAATAAAAAGGTAAATAGCTTAAAAAACACAGATAATAAAAAAATTTAAGTCAGTTGGATCGTCTCAGAATATCACTCTCGACATCAAAGTAAACACTAATTAAAAGGTGAACAAGCCTTTTAAATGCCTATCAAAGTTGGTTAATGGGCCCACAAAGGACCACATGCCTCAGCCTTCTCTTGCCTGCAAACATGCTGTCTGAACCAATGACTAGTTGGCACAGGATAGAAGGGCTTGTGTTTATGTGACATGGAGCAGGACCCCAAAATATTTTTTTAGGGGTTCCCAGGAAAGTGAAATTATATCATTGCTTTTTAAGCAATGGTTACCAGGCTTTTAAAGCGATATCCAATGAGATGTCGACTCCTTTGTTGTTAGTCTTTCTTAACTGCCCTTATGTCAATTCACACATTCTGTATTCAAAATAATTTGTTTTACTTGCTCACAAGAACAATTTCTGAAGTATAATCGCAGATAAGAAAAGCACCTCATATAAAAAGTAATTTCACTATACGTAAATGTTTCTTCCTCACAAATATGTCCCTTGCATTCATGTTCATAATCCTGTTTGTCTGTTTTCTTCCCGCAAGGCTGCTGAATATGTTCCGGAGAAGGTGAAGAAAGCGGAAAAGAAATTAGAAGACAATCCGTACGACCTTGATGCTTGGAGCATTCTCATTCGCGAGGCACAGGTTTAGTGACATAGGATTAGATGTATTCTCTTGAGTACCAAAGGTGGCGCTGTTCAGGAGATTGTAACAATGTCAAATTGTAACCCAGTCAAAGTATTGTAAATGCTGTTTATTCAAATTTTAGAATCAGCCTATAGACAAAGCACAAAAGACGTATGTTGCCCAGTTCCCGAGCTCTGGCAGATTCTGGAAACTTTACATTGAAGCAGTGGTTAATATTTTTAATTTTATTTTCCTACTAATGGTTTTTTATTTTTGCTTTACAAACACATTTTACATCTGAGAGCTATAACTGATAGGACACTATTAATGTTCTTTACTTGGTAATCTGGGGCTGAAATTACAAGCGCTGGCTTTTAAGGTGTTTAACCGCAGTGATGCAACAACATTAAAAGATTTTAATGGTATGGAGTGACTTTTATTTATTTGTCACGTGTCAATTTATTGCCTTCTGTGTCATTTATAATAGAACTGCAGGGCGCGTTTGTTTGGGCGCGCATCTGGGCTGTCGTGCGTCGGTTACGTCGCGTGATGGTCGCGCGTCTGATACGTCGAGCGTTGGTTATGTCGCATGATTGTCGCTCGTTGGTTATGTCGCGCGTCAGTTCCAGCGCGCGTCGGTTACGTCGCGTGATGGTCGCGCGTCGATTATGTCGCTCGATGGTCGCGCGTCGGTTATGTCGCGCGTTGTTTTGTTCGCGCGTCGGTTATGTCGCGTGATGGTCGCACGTCTGTTACGTCGCGCGTTGGTTATGTCGCGTGATTGTCGCGCGTCGGTTATGTCACGTGATTGTCGCGCGTCGGTTATGTCGCGTGATGGTCACGTTGGTTATGTCGCGCGTCAGTTCCGGCGCGCGTCAGTTCCGGCGCGCGTCGGTTACGTCGCGTGATGGTCGCGCGTCGATTATGTCGCGTGATGGTCGCGCGTCTGTTATGTTGCGCGTCGGTTATGTCGCGCGTTGTTTTGGTCGCGCGTCGGTTATGTCGCGCTGCAATGGCGGGCCGGTTTTCGTCGGGCCCGGCTCGTTGGAACCTGTCGGCTCAGTTGGAACCTCGTTGGTACTGTCGGCTCAGTTTGGAGGGGGACTAAATTGGCAGCTTTTAGCAGCTTTTATGTATAAATAGAGGGACTCCCCCTCCAAATATTTACACTATTTTACAAATACTGTAACGTGCATGCACTCTAATTTTAGTATGTGTTGAGTGTAGCAGGGGTTTAAAGTGCGAAACAATTGATGCAAAGCACAATGTCTTTCTTATAATGCATCCTCCCCCCTTCTTTGTATGGGTACTATTCATTGCAATGATTTTGTGCCTCCTGTATTGCTTGCAAAGAGTTGCACCCTACTGTGAATGCCACACTGGCGTAGGAAGCTGAGAACAAGGATTTCCTCAGGCTCAGATTTTTGGGAAGGCTACTGAGGACCAGACCTGAGGGCTGCAAACTGTTATAGGTGGCAGGCTGCCATTATATTTTGGTAGCCCTCAGGTCTACTTGTTATGCTCCTAAAGGAGCTGCATTGGGTCATGTGTGTCGTTTACCTGGGACAGTTAAAAAGTATCAGGGAATGCAAGGTGCAGCCAGATGTAAGTAAGTGGTGGTAAATGCCTGATCCAATCTATTGCAGGGCACAAAGAAATTCCCTGTGCAAAATATCCAATGAGATTATGTTTTCCAGGTTTCTGTCTTTAAATCTAAGGCCAGGAAATCTAAACCTGAAGGACAATGGTGGAAAACATGTGGCCTATAGGACAGGGGGAACCCCCTTCAGCTCCACCTCTGGATTTAGTCATGATTGTTTAGGCAGAGGGGATTTTTTTTCTCTATAGGCACCTTATATTTTCCTTCTACTCCCTTGAGCAAGTAATGCTTAGGGTTAGTCATTAATATATAAATCATTATAGAGAGTTTGCCCATGTCTTGTAACCCATAGTCACCAAGGCTGAACAATGTCCCAGGTCTCTTACAACCACATAACCCCATCAGTTTTTTTCTTAAGTCTATGAAAATGTCTTCCTACATCAGATGGGAAATGTGGGCATACACCCCTGTGAATACATAGGAAAAGTAATTAGAAGAACCTTTAAACTTAAGAAAAGAGCAATTTAGGAGCTATTTATAGGGATTGTGTCAATATGGCTCCCTCTACAGCAAGATGTTTAGGGGACGGTTGCCAATAATTGATGAAATCACGTTTCACGTTTATTTATAACTCAACTATCTACCTTGCTAAAAAAAAAAATCCATGTAGGTAAATGTGTACTCAGATTATCCTTTAGCAGGCAGGCTGATTAGGGGAGTAAATATTATTATGATTGACGCTTGTTTTTGCCCATATGAAATATTTGGGGCAGAATGTGTAAATATGTGCATTATACTCTGTCTGAAGTTTTCCTTCAGGAATCCAGTTTATTTCCAACTTTCTTTTTTGGCGTTTGTAGT
The DNA here is from genome assembly GCA_024363595.1 of Xenopus borealis. NCBI lineage: Eukaryota > Metazoa > Chordata > Amphibia > Anura > Pipidae > Xenopus > Xenopus borealis. Next base: position 24,617,856 of record CM044444.1, read on the forward strand.
CTGAACCATTACAGAGTGAACTCATTTTATTGTCCTAATCTTTGCTGCAGCATGCCGACACAAAACTCTCTCCTATTTAATCTGAAGATTACTGGAAGCTCCTAACAATGCAATTAAATCTTTTCCAGATGGACCAGAAACTCTTTATATTCCAAGCTCGGAACTCCCAGCCCACCGCTGCTCAGCGGTTATGGCAGGATTATGGCATTGGCTAATATATTTGCAGCTCTTGTAGGCATAATAAACTCGCCTCAAGAGGACACAAGATTGCAAGGTTACGCGTGGCACAACATTCACTGGGACCAGGGCCGCCATCAGGGGGGGACAAGGGGGACAAGTGTCCCGGGCTCGGGGCTGAAGGGGGGCCAGGCAGCGATTCAATATTCAAAGAGCCGGGCCCCCCTTGCGAGCGCAGCAGCGAGAGCTCACCTCCCGCTGAAGTCCTGCCCAGAATGCGGAAGTGCCAAACGTTTGCGAAGTCCTGAAGCGCCGAAAATACCTGAAGTCACAAAAGGAGCCGACACATGAAGTCCTGAAGCGCTGAAAATACCCGAAGTCACTAAAACATCTATAACTGAAGTCCTG
>CM044444.1:24619460-24725794 GCA_024363595.1 Xenopus borealis
AGTGGGCAGGGATTAGGGGCGGGGCTTAGGTGCTAGGGTGGGCAGGGCCCAGGGGGCCCCTAAAATTTTGTTGTACGGGGCCCCGTGATTTCTAATGGCTGCCCTGCTTACAAATATGTATACATTTGTGCAGCTGCCTGTAAGGAGAATATAACCTCCTCCTATGTCCAGCCTTGACCAAGCCTTAGTTGGAATTGAGCCTAGTATGAGGTTTTTTTACTGCAGCAAGGATGAGCCATGGAGTGCCCCTGTATAAGAATGTGCAGTTTAAAGGGCAAGGAAAGGCAAAGAAATAAAATCTCATTTTTACTTTTCTTTAATGTAAAAGAAATATATCTCCATTATACTTTAATTAAAAAATGTGTACCGTTTTTATAAGAAGCCTGACTGTATGCAGTGAAATTAGGAAAAAAATAGGAATTGTTAGACGGTCCCTAACTTTTGACAAGGAAACAATCATACTTATGAACAGCAGGGGGAGCCCCTGCCTTACTTACCAGCCATACAGAACTCAAGAAGCTTTGTTTTTTGATCATTTATGACGATCCCTAAGCAGCACAGATCACACTGAGCATGTGCAGGGCCAGAGGCAGACAAATATTTTTAACAAAGTTACAAGATGACAGCCCCCTGTCACTTTGAAAGCATAAATCATTTGTTTGATTAGGCTTGTGGTGCAGTAAGTTCATGTTTATGTTTAGTATACAAAATACAGGATTTCTAGTCTTATTCTATTTTACACTTTCCTTGTCCTTTAAGGACACGGTTTGCCATGTGTTTAATTGTAACATTCTTATTAAATGAAACTGGTGATAATGCTGCTATCAGCATTTTCTCCCAAGTTCTGGTACAAATTGTTATTAATGTATGTTCACAAATGACCAATTACAAGTGCTCAGGTGGGATGATGTGTACTAGAAATATACTTCCAAACAGCAGCTTAGTTAATTAAGCCATGATTTATTAATGATCAATTAATTATACCTTATTTAGCAGTTCTAATAGCTGCATGAGTAATTTTATTAATCACCTCTGTGCTAATTACAGATGTTTACAGACGGATCCCTAATTACTGTACATGTGCAGCCATATGCAAAAGGGCTAACGACGCTGAGCTGTGCAGAATGTTTTAGCTCAAGTTTTTCTCCCAAACTTCATATTCTACTGATAATTCAGAACAGCAAGCAGACACAGCAGGAGTAGAGACCATTGCTAGCTACAGTGGCGTAACCAGATATCACTGGGTTCCCCCCCAGCAAATTATTTTTCATGCCCCCAAAATGTCTACAGGTTGATCTGTTTTACCGATATTTATTGAAATTGTATATGATTTAGGGTAGAGCAAATCAGTTTTTTGTCGGATCGACACCCGGCGACATATCGGACAGAGTCGCAGAGTCGCATGTCTCAAAATACACTATAGTAGGATAGAATAAAAAGTCACAGGTAAGAACTACATGGTCTAACTTTTAAATGAAGACGCTGCTTACTCAGGGCCATATTTATATTAAGGCAACTGAGGGCCTGTGCCTAGGTTTTGGGGGCGGCCTATAAGTGCATTTTTAAATTTAAGAAAAAAAAAATTTGCCCAGCTACTTCCACAGATTTCCTTAGGAAAAAGCTAGGGGGTGAGGGGCAGGGGGTAGGCTGGCTGCGGAAGTGACGTCACTTCCGTGTAGTGTGTGACGTCACTTCCGCAGCACTTAGGAGCCATATTTTGGTCCGATGCCTAAGGCAGCATCGGATCTAAATACAGTTCTGTGCTTACTGCATCCACATTCTGACAGTCGTGTCCCGTCGGATCTAATGTAGTTCTTACCTGTGACTTTTCATTCAGTCCAATTACAATTTTGACTCCTGCGTCTCCGTCTGATTTATCGCCTGTGTTTTGTATGGCACCTGTGTGCCTGCCCAGTACTGCCAATGTGCATCATACACTGCCTGTGGGAGATGAACATGGTCGCGTTTGTCCTGGGGATTTGTGAATATTTTGGAAATACTTTTTAGGGGGTCTTGTCAATAAGGTGTTTAATTATGTGCTGGGGATAGCAGTACTATCAACAGGGGAGGAGACATATGCAGGGACAGACAGGCAATTTGTGGATTGTAACAAATTCCAGAGGGGCTGCAGTCATATGCCATAAACATTCACTATTTATTGGGCTAGTGGAAATCTGTTTGGGTCACTGTGTACTTGAAATGCCTGGGTCTATTTTGAATCCCAGTCCAGACCTTGGCATATGGATTTAAGGGTATTTCTATAGGTGTCTGTAGTAGGGGGCAGTTACCCCACACTAACTTCAGCTATTTCCAAGAAATTGAGATTCCCAGCAACGTTTTTTATACTTCCCACCTCAAGGTAAGCCTTCGTTAACTTTGACTAACACATTGATATCAGAATCGACTAAGGAGGATTTGAAGCGATGCCCTAAGTGGCCGTAATAAAGTTAATAGGTAGGCAGCACCTTACCAGTAGCATTTGCAGGGGATTGGCTTAACTATTAACATGCAGACAGTAGGGAGTGTTCATCATTGGCTGTTACCATGTTAGCAGGAAGGCTTAGGGTGGGTAATGTGAAAAGGATGCGACCCCATGAGATATTAGCATACTTGCCCCTCCCTGGAAAATTTTCAGCTGATGCCCATGACATAAGATTGGCAGGTGATATCCCTGTCCTGTAGTCAATAACGGAACTATGTGGGGGCGTGCCCTGGTGCGGGCCATGCAGCCAGGCCCCCCACCCTCATCTGTGCGTATTTTCTATGGCGCTGCAGCCGACTCCAGCAGCAGGTGCAATCTGCCAGAATGCCCTGCTCCCCCGGTAGTTACACCCCTGCCTGTAGTGAGCACCAACCATTAGGTTAAATGGTGTGTTATCACCATTAATGTGGGTATGGTATTAATAAATTAGTATTTATTGTGAAAACATGGGTGTGGGTTTGACGTGGGTGTGGTTTTAAAAGGGGAGTGGCCAACACTGGCTTCCATTATCGAACAGAAATAGTGATGGGTGAATCTGGGGCGTTTCACTTCGCAGAATTTGCTAAACGACGCCGGCGTCTCATTTTGAACGTGGGCATCTGTTTTTGGTCAAAAACGGGTGCCGGCGTTGAAAAAACTGATTGAAGTTTTGCCAGACAAATTTGGCTGGTGTTTCTCAAATTTATTCGCCGGCAGCAAATCGCGGGAATTCGCGCCAGGTGAATAAATTTGCCCATCACTAGCCAGAAATATTACGGCCCTTGGTAAAACAGAAGTTGGACTGCACTGCTGTAAGATATACATAATTTTCTTTGAACCTGACATAAGCACGAGAATATTAAGAAAGTCAAAATCATGCCCCTGTGTGCTCTTTTAACCAGCATTTGTGTCCAAGGTGAAGCTGTCCTGTGAACCTAACACCAGACTGGAAATGCAGCTCTTGCGACCTGCACCAATCAGCACTCCCTAATTTCCACATGAATGATAGACAAGCTAGAGAGCAGGTAAGGGTGCCCACACATACGCATTTTATTTCATTGTGCTTTACTATATTTACCATATGCTGCAAACTGCTTAGTTGTCCTGATAAACACAGCTTGTCTTTATTCATTGTCTATTTTATTTCTCTACATTCAGTAAAATGTAAGTTACCAAGTAATTTACATAACTGTACTGTTTTCTGTTTTTTGAGATATTAGCAGTTTTAGACTTACAAGACTTTTGGCTTGAGCATCAGCAAATTGAGGGTTAAACGAATACAGGAAGTACATAGAAAGGGAATAGCGAAAGCATGAACCCACAAAGCTTAATATTAGTGGCTAAAACGGCAACCACAACAAAGAGAAAATTAAAAGTAACTGCAAAAGAATAAGTTTACATACTGTGGAGTTTATACAAATGGCCTGCAGAGGTCACTGTGCACATGAGTTATGCTGTGTATATACACAGTACTGTCTATACTGTTTAAGGAGAATAGAGTTTAGGTTATTGTGTAATGGCTGCCTGAGCCTGCTAATAAAGCACTGTTATACTCTACTAATTCTCCGCTATCAAAACACAACAGATTGGTGACAAGGATGTCTTTTCTATCTCTGCAGCAGCCTGCACCTTTTCTTCCAAACCCTGGTGAGATTACCATACCTTTTACTGCTTGGATCCGTATGTTTGATAATTACATTATTGCTGCTGACCAAGGGGAGATTTCTGCTGCTAGAAAGCGTGCTTTACTTATTCACTGTCTGGGAGCAGAGGGACAGCGTATATTCTATACATTACCATTATCTCATAAGACTTATGAAACTGCTCTTACTGCTATAAAGAATATTTTTTTGCCAAGAGTAAATGTGGTTGCTGAAAGATATAAATTCCGCCAATGTGGACAGCGTAATGGCAAATCCACAGAACAAATTGTAACAGATTTGAGAGAGCTGGTTGTAACCTGTGAGTTTGGGGTTCTAACAGATGAAATGCTAAGAGACCAAATAGTGGAAAAAACAAACTCACCACGCATTTGAGAGAGAGACTGCTCCTGGAGCAGGATTTATCCCTTGCTAAGGCTATTACAGTTGCTAGTCAAATTGAAACAGCTGTGGCAGAGGCTAAAACTCTCAGTCAAGGAACTGCTGGGAATGTACAGATTGTGGCCTCATAATACACAGTCACAGGCAAAATACAGTGCTAAGGAAAGGGATTCACTGCAAAAACGTGCTTTGCCCAAATGCTTTCTTACTATAGGTGAATATGTGGTGTTTATGCAAATGGCCTGCAGAGGTGACTGTGCACATGAGTTATGCTGTGTATACACAGTACTCTCTATACTGTTTAAGAAGGATAGAGTTTAGGTTACTGTTGTGTAATAGCTTCATGAGCCTGCTAATAAAGCACTGTTATACTCTACTAATTATCGGCTATCACAACACCTACAATTATGTTGAAAATGTTATTCTACGACATCTGATCAGTTTTTATTTTTTGAGATTTTTTTATTGAATTTCAGTTTTTTTCTACGGCACTTATGGTTGGAATGTTTGTTGCTGTTTGCTGGGATTACTAGCATGTCTAGCAACCAGTCAGTGGTCAGAATGCAGAGGAAATAGAAATGAATATTTAATTTAGTGGGTGCCTGTGTCAATGACCCCTTTAGCTAGACAGCTGGAAAGACGCATAATAAGAAGGCAGATAATGAAAAGCCATTAAAAACAGATTACGTGAAAAGTTGGTAACACTAATTTGGACTTAATTTAGTAATAATTTACTCATAATAACTGATAATTATAACTTCCAGGGGGTCTAGACCTAAACAAATGAATTTATATAAATTTTCTTTGTTCTTTGAACACTTCTGCCATTTATATTTATTTTCTGTTTTTTAGCATTTTCTGAAATATTTTAATTTTTAGACAATTGCAAACGGCTAATACCACGTTGACACTCTTCATTCACTCTTCTTCAAAGAGAGCTGTCTCTCTGGTAATATCAGCGAAAAATAAATAAAAACAAAATCAATATTAATGGCATTGTTCAGACATGAATAGAAGATAAATGGGTGGGGGGGGGGTCACTGTTCCTTTCCAGACCACCAGCTCTGTGGGCCTCTCTACTTGTTATATCACTGGACCCCATGCACAATAACCCAATACCAACTAGTCTAAATAATGTATATTTTACAAAACATAAAGTACTTTTACAGGATAGTTCTATAGGCCATCTTTGCCTTCATTTCATTTATAAAGTGTGCCCAAGTGTTTTAGCAGAAAAACTGAAAGTAAAATGTGGAATATACCCCCAGTAGTGATGGGCGAATCTATCCAATTTGGTAAAAAATTTGCGAAACGAGTCGCGTCTTGTTTTTGATGCGCGTCGCGTCGTGTCATTTTCGGCACGCGTCGCCAGTCGAATTTTCGCTGTCGTTTCATGGGAATTCACCACATATTCGTGCCTGACGAATAAATTTGCCCATCACTAACCACCAGCATACGCTATTAGGAGGCTACTGTCATTCTGGAAGCAACACTATTTAAATATTAATTTCCAGTGTGGTTTTAAAATTATTAACGGTAATAGGATGTGATTTGTCCTGTTCATTAATGGATTAAGTTACTCATTTAATAAAACGCTTGGCCAAACATGAAATCTCTGGTAGGACAAGTAGAAAAGAATCAGTTCCCACCAGTCTAATAAGGCATGTACAGCTATAGCAGCACATAAGACATATGGCAAGCAGTTCCAACTGGAAATCAATGAGCCACTGAAGTATAAAGGTTCTCGCCCATTTGCCCATACGCTCTGGAGAATTTTTTTGTTCCTGGATTAGTATGTGTGTTAATTAAACACATTAAGTAACCTTATAATATAGCAATGTAAACAGCATGCTTTTTTGGGGGTTCTTGCTTCATGTTATACTTGACAGCAGACAATAGGTTAGTCCATCATTATTACTCTCAAAGGATTCTCCACCCTGAAATAATTTTTTGCATAATGAAAAACATTCTAAGCAACTTTCCAACATACAGTCATTAAAATTTTTTAAATTATAGGTAAGGGACCTGCTATCCAGAATTCTCTGGACCTGGGGTTTTCCAGATAACAGATCTTTTCATAATTTAGGTTTTCATACCTTAGGTCTACTAGAAAATCACGTAAACATTAAATAAAACCAGTAGGCTGGTTTTGCTTCCAGTGAGGATTAATTATATCTTTGTTTGGATCAAGTACAAGATATAGGTATGGGACCTGTTATCCAGAATGCTCGGGACCTAGGGTTTTCCTGATAACAGATCTTTCCATAATTTAGGTCTTCATACCTTAAGTCTAGTAGAAAATAATGTAAACATTAAAGAAACTGAATAGGCCGGTGTTGCGTCCAATAAGGATTAATTATATCTTAGTTTGGATCAAGTACAAGGTACTGTTTTATTATTCCAGAAAGAAAGGAAATCCTTTCTAAAAATTTGGATTATTTATATGAAAAGGAGTCTATGGGAATCAGCGTTTCCTAAATTAGTAGATTCCTGGATAATAGGTTTCCGGAGAACAGATCCCAAACCTGTACTGTTTTTTTTTTTATTACAGAGAAAAAGGAAATAATTTGTAAATATTTGGATTATTTGGATAAAATGGAGTCGATGGGGAGTCAGCCCATTGCATCAACAATTAACAATGCTAATCAATATAAATTGGAAAGTTGGTTAGAATTATATATTTTATTTTATTATGTAAAAAAGGCTTTGGGGGTTTCTCACTCATCCAGTGATTAGCTAAGTGAATAGCAGTCAACTACAGGATGCCCAGGCAAAGGAAGTTTATAGCGTTAAGTAAACCAAATAAAAGTCATTCCACCAAATAATAATAATTTTCACTGTAATTTCTACTGACTACTGAATTCACTTGCTTCATTACATAACACTATACAACAGTAATTAGGTCTGTCTAATACAGCAATATTAATAACATACACAGAAGGTACAGTAGCCCTTTAAACCTGAAGGTAGCCATACATGGGCCTGTCTGTCCAATATCTGCCCAGATATCAGTTTGGCAAGTTTGCTGTTTCCTTTAGGGGTGAGGACCATATTGGTTCGTTGATGCAGTTAAAGGAGTGAGATGCCAACATTAGCTATAATAAAAACATCTCTCATACCACATAATGAATACTCTCTTACCCTATAATAAATACAGATTTCTTACCCTATAATGAATATGTCTCTCTCTCTTATGCAGCCCTTTTTTGTTTGTCACATATTTCACTTGGTAGGAGCAATATAGTTCAGTTCCTACCTTTCAACCATCATATTTAAAATGGCACACCTTTAAAGGAGAAGGAAAGTTACCAAAGTAGTATATTGCCAATAGATTAGCCACAATAGTGCAAGCTATAACACTATATTTATTCTGCAAAATGCTTTACCATGCCTGAGTAAACAGCTCTAGAAGCTCTCTCTGTCTGTTTAGGATACAGCTTCCATATTCGTTTGGTGTGACATTACTTCCTGCTTGAGTCTCTCCCTTCAGATTACAGTTGGGAGGGAAAAGGGAGGGAGAGAGTAGAAACTGAGCATGCTCACGCCCAGGGCAAAGAGGTTTAAGCTGAAGGCAGGAAGTCTGATACAGAAGCCCATGTGTACACAATAGAAGGTGGTTGTTCACCTTTTAGTGTAGTGTAGAGAGTGCTATTCTGAGACAGGTTGGAAGTTTGAGTTATTTATCCTTTTATTCTGCAGCTCTCCTGTTTGCAATTTCAGCAATGTGGTTGCTAGGGTCCAATTACCCTAGCAACCATGTATGGATTGATTTGAATAAGGAATATGACCAGGGGAGGGTTTGGATAGAAAGATAAGAAATACAAAGCAATAGTAATAATACATTTGTAGCATTTTAGTGCATTTGTTTTTTAGATGGGGTCAGTGACCCCCATTTAAAAGCTCGAAGAGCCAGAAGGAGAAGGTAATCCGCTTTGAAGAAGGAACTTACATGTTCAAGCAGCTATGATTATCACCTTAGTTATCCAATAAGGGTATCACCTTTACACAACCTTTTGTTATGCCTCATATCAAAAGTTTTACCCTAAAGGTGAACCAGCTTTAAAGGAGAATTTAACCCTTGACTAAAAAAACCCATACCCCCTACCATACGTAGACTCCCCTCCCTCCTCCCCCCATTCTAGCTGCCCCCCCAGGGAAATGCCCTTAAAGGGGTGGTTCACCTTCAAGTTAACTTTTAGTATATGCTAGAAGGGCCAATTCTAAGAAACTTTTCAATTGGTATTCATTATTTATTTTTCATAGTTTTTTAATGATTTGCAATTTTCTTCTGTTTCTTTGCAGCTTTCAAATGGGGGTCACTGACCCCATCTAAAAACAAATGCTCTGTAAGGCTACATATGTATTGTTATTGCCACTTTTTATTACTTATCATTCTATTCAGTCCATCTCCTATTCATATTCCAGTCTCTTATTCAAATCAATGCAGGGTTGCTAAGGTAATTTGTACCCTAGAAACCAAATTGCTGACACTGCAAACTAGAGAGCTGCTGAATAAAAAGCTAAATAACTCAAAAACCACAAACAATAAAAAATGAAAACCAATTGCAAATTGTCTCAGAATATCACTCTCTACATTATACTAAAAGTTAACTCAAAGGTGAACAACCCCTTTAAGGGGGTTGTAACCCCAACTGTAATTCCGCTCTACAGCGCCCCCTACTTTTCGCTAAAAGCTACTTGAAAACCATAATTATAGATGCAAGAAAATTCACCAATTAGAATTCTACCGATCAAAAACTTCATTATAAATGCAAAAAACTGACCAATAAAAACTCTGATTCCAGCACCATGTCAGACATCTTGTTGTTATCTTACACATAGAGATAATTATGTACAAAATAGGGGGTATGTGGAAGCACTCTAAAGGCAAAGTTATAGTGTATTTAAGTATAATGGAGATAATTATGTCATTTTATTTCTTCATTATATTACACTGGAATCAGACACGGGGATAAAGGACAGATTTGTTCAGTGCTGGGAAACTGGGCTTAAGGGCCCTTACACACGGGCGTTTTTACCTGCGCTCCCCTGCGTTGCGTTTTGCTGCGTTCAGCCGCAGGGGAGCGCAGGTATAGACGCACTCAATTATTTTCAATGGGGCTGTACTCACACAAACGCATGTAGGCGCCAAACGCAGGAAAAATGCAGCATGTTGCGTCTGAATCTGCGTTCGGCGCTTACACGCGTCTCGTGAGTACAGGCCCATTGAAAAGAATGAGGTGCGGTTAGACCTGCGCTCCCCTGTGGCTGAACGCAGCCAAACGCAACGCAGGGGAGCGCAGGTCCAAAACGCCCGTGTGTAAGGGCCCTAAAGCTTCCCACTCCAATTACAGTAACAAAGTACAGGGAGCAAGACGGATACAGATCAGCTAGGATTCTCATTGGAGGATTTTTTTGCATTTTAATGCAGCCGCTGGCCATGGAAATTTGGGGAAAAGTTTTGTAAAAGTTATTGTGCAATATTGCTTTAAGAATACAACCCTGATGTTGGTGGACTACAGCTCCCAGCATGCCTCAACCTTCAGTATATGTTACATTATTCTGGGATTTGTAGTCCAGCAACACCTGAGGAAAGTTTGGTTGATCACTGCAGTGCAGCAGGGTTTACTACCCCTTTAACTTTTTACTTACCTCTCAGTGCAGATTCAGGGCATCAGAGTTCACAGCAGCCATCTTCCAGATCTTCAGTAAGCTGAGACTGAGACAAGCGAAGCGTTGCATGCTCAGTTGGAGCAATTTTCCAGTTTGCAACAACTGCAGATGCAGTAAAATGGACGGAAATGTCCAAAGTGCAGGAAGAAGACACGAAGAACTGGAGGATGGCTGCGGTGAACTGCAATCTGCACCAAGGGGTAAGTAAAAAGTTAGGGGCAATTCCCCTGGAGGGGGGGAAGCTAGACTGGGGGGAGGAGGGAGGGGGGTCTACTTAGAGTAGGGGGGTAGGGTTTTTTTAAGTACTGAGCTCTCCTCAGCCCCACATCAGCTGCATTTTCTCATTAATTTAATGGCAATATTGAAATAAATGCAAGTGCTTTTGGGCTGCATGATGCAGAGCTCCTTTATTGAAGATGCAATGTTTTAAAAGTAATAGTTGGAAGATCTATACATGATATGCTAACATTTAAAATAAAATGTTCTATTCCTCCTTTAAAGTCATAGCTAAAAACATTGAAGAGACCAATAAGTATGCAAACAAGAATGAATAAGTAGATTTTTGCTGGTGTCTGATTGGTAAATGCTGCCTTTAATTTGCTGCATTATAATTAAAAGCAGCAGCATTTGTAAATTTACTTAATATGAGGCTTGGCTGATTCTCAGAAGGTGCCCCCACCAGCTGAAAAATGACCTCAATTGAACATCTGTCATGTTGGAGTCAATTATTTCACAAGTGCATCCTATTGTTCTGGGATTATCAAGCCTCATTTAACCCAGGGCAGATTCACAGGGGTTAATGATCTGTATAACAACAATTTGCAGTCGCATTGTTTGAGTTCAAGGAGAAGTCTCAAAAGAAGGACCAAGCTAGGGCCAATCATTGAATCATCTTAATATTAATGAAGGTTCCTTATACCCACATACTCATGTTTGTAAACTTCCGTATATGCACATACTGGGGGTTATTTGCAAGGCTGGAGTGAACCCAAAACTGGATTTAAAATGGAATGAGGCGTTTGCTTTTAGCAGAAAATCATTTAATACTTCAAACTCACACAAATGCTGTTAAGGTGCAATTTGGATTAAATTAGTAAAATGCCATCTTACATCCATAAAAATCTGTCTAGAAAATGGTCTAAAAAGAGTATATTGAAATTGAAGAAAGAAATATTATTGAAGTCATTAAATGAACAAAAATTTCACAAAAGCCTTCCATTTCACTCAGATGGCAGTGATATCCTTCTGAAATGCCAATTTAATGAATCTGGAGCAAAAGATTACAGGCCAACTTCCATAAACTCCATTTTAATAAAATGATTTAAAATTAAAAAAAGAATTTACTTTTTCTCTGTAACATTAAAACAGTACATTGCACTTGATACCAACTAAGATAGAATAGACTCCTATTGGGTTTTTAAGTAATGTTTAAATATTTTTTTTATTAAATTTAAGGCATGGAGATACAAAATGGAAAGACCCCTTACCCGGAAAAACCCCAGATACCAAGCATTCTGGATAACAGGCCTCATACCTGTACAAATCTAAGGCACAATTTACGCCAATTTGAGCTTGGGGGAAGTTAACAAAACTGGAATAAACTGAAATTGGTATAAGAAATATTATTGGCTTTCAGATGATGTTATGTGACTATGTTATTTGGTGATTGTCTGACATAAACAGTTTACAATTAAATGCCAAATTCCTTTTATTATTATATTATTTTATTATTATTATTATTATTATTATTTATACATGTTTTAAATTCCGCTTGGTATTTTTTTTTTTACATCATTATTTTGCTGCCATAAATAATATGAGACCCAGAAAGATGGCATTACAATTACATTAAAAGAAACATTTTGGCAAAATGTGGTGTAGATTAAAAAAAATATATGAATTTGTAATTTAATGATTTTCTGGCAGAAACAAAGATTTTACTACAAATTAAATCCAAATTTTTCTTAAGTCCACTTGAGAATATTCTGCCCCAAATTCATTAAAGTGGTATCTGGCATGTCAGTATACCCTCAAAGCATAGAAAATGTTGTGTTTGCTAAATAGGGTAGAATTACACGGCAGACTTACCTGGGTGACAAAACGCCCGCGTCGAGTCAGATCCGACAAGAAACAAGGTAAGTAATATTAAGTTAGAAGCTGTCACAACAGTGATCCAACGCGACATGACTGTCGGATGCAAATGATCTGCATCCGACAGTCGTGTCACGTTGGATCACCTTTGCAACAGCTTCTTACATTATATTACTTACCTTGTTTCCTGTCGGATCTGACTTGACGCGTGCGTTTTGTCACCCAGCATCGGATCCGACGGTTTAGCTCTACCCATAGAGGGCTGAACTCCACTCGGTTGTTCTGACGCAATTCGCTGAGAGGAAGTGCACACGAGGAGACAGATGAGACTAGTATAATGTAAGTAATAGAAATGTTGGACCTTGTAGGGCTGCGTGCATCCGACATGACACGACTATCGGATGAAGACGCAACTTGCGGCTTTCACATCTGACAATTGTGCCATTATAGTAGCCGCATCCTTTTTGTTGCAAGCACTTCCTCTCAGTGCATCGGAACAAGCCACACTGTGGAGTTCAGCCCTAAGGGTTTGGAGAATCCAACTACATATTAATCTAAAATAAATTACTCCAATTTGACTTTATTACATTTTTGTGGTGAGTAAGCCTGAAATTGGCTTTAACTCCAAGTGAAAAGTAAAATTTATGTTTGACACCTAATTTCAAACGTCAACTCCAGTTTCATTTTTTTTTTAATATAATGTCCTTGAATCATAGTAACCCGAAGTCACCAGTTTACTCCATATTTCTGAATTTGACGTTATTAATGCCAGAAAAAACTTAAAGGAAAAGTAAATGTTTTTCTTTATCTCTCTGTAAATTTGCTCTAAACAGCCCCCCAGATTAATGTACCTTAGTCCCTGCTGCAAGTCTGCTCTGGTTTCTGTGTTATCAGCAGCTTGTTTCCCCTTCTTCCTGGTGCAGAGTGAAGCCCAGCCCCTTAGTTTACTGAGCAGTGCATTTTGCTGCTGTTCCACAATAGAGAGGAAGAGGGAGCCAGTGTGTGCATTAGTAAGCTAGTTTCCCCAAGCAAAAGGTGCTAAACACACTGCTCTCTGCTATGTCACATTATGCAAATGATCTCCAAGACTAGTCTGAGAGATAAGGTCAGCTCAGAAAGCTAAGGGGCGGGGCTTCACTCTGCACTAGGAAGAAGGGGAAACAAGCTGCTGATAACACAGAAACCAGAGCAGACTTGCAGCAGGGACTAAGGTACATTAATCTGGGGAGCTGTTTAGAGCAAATTTACAGATAGAAAAAAAAAGGTTTACTTGTTCTTTAAAGCAACTATACACGGGAAGTACTCCTGATTCATTAAAATGTCTGAAACTACTACTATAATGTTTTTCCTGCAATTTTAGTTTACTTTACTTGTGAGAATTCCCCAACTGAAGGGCAAATTATATAAAAAGTGAGGTTATTGTGAATGGTACCTCTTTTTACACTGTTGGTTTTGCTTATTCTGTGGGCGTGGAGTAAGAAAGATGATTGGAGTAAATGACAAAATAAATATCAAATTCATAAAAACCTCACTCAAATTTTGTAAATGGAATGTGTTGTTTACTTTGCTATTACAGTTTCATTCCACTTTTAGGAATTCGTACTGTTTAAAGATCATACAAACAACTTAGAAATTCACAAAAGTTAAATTTTTCAGACAAATATGTAGTTAAATTTGTAGTCAAAGTTGTTTCAATACCATTTTTATCTCCTTTACCCTACACCAAATGTTTTTTTCCTGCCAAAAAGAGTAAAAGATGAAAAAAGAGTAAAGCAATTTTAAAATTTTAAATCTATCTCCAGAAAAACATTAATAACACCAAAAACAAGCTACACTACCTTTAAATTGGTCTAAATTGTATTTGAGATTTTTCTGGAGAAATTAGATAATACAAATGTTTTATGGTTGAACTTAAAATGAGAATTTAATGACAAGCTTACAAAACCACCATATTCATAGAATGGAGTCAAAGTTTTTGTGAATTTGACATTATTTTTGCACTCCAATAATATTGATTTACTCTACTTTTAGAATTAACTTTAACTAGTGGAGTAAACTGAAATTGGAGTTAAAATAAACATCAGGTTCACAATCTGTTTCATGAATAAAAAACAGCAGTTTCTCCCTTTGCCTATTAATCTCCATTGCTGGCAGATGACGTGTCATTTTGCTCCCTTTACACGTTAAGTTTATATTATTATTTTATTCTATAAAACAGTCATGTTGGATGATTTAAAAAAAAAACAAAAACAAACCAACTTCATACTGACAGCTTTCTCATTTAGTTGTCATTTTTTAATATGTGACATAAAATTAAGAATTTAAAAGAATACATGCAATTTGGAAACCTTTTAAAATATGGCATATAGATGTGTGTCTGCATATGTATATTTTTTAATTTTCAATTAAAAATTCTGCAAAGCATGGGGGATCTGGGATGTAGAGCTTGCTTGGCTGAGAGCTGATTAGTTAATGGGATTTCAGTGGCTGGGTTACCTCCAGATATCAGTACAGATGGCAGAGCACATCCCAGCCAGACTGATGCTGCAAACGTAGAGATTTGCTGCATTCTCATCCTATATTTCCCAGGGTGGGAATAAGCTGGGGCAGAAGCTAAGGGACGCCTGCCCACCTGCCACCATCTGCTAAGCCTTTCTATTCTCTCTATATAGATATAAATGCAGGGCTTCAGCCACAGTCAGTAGATGCTCCTTTCCTGAAGTGTATCTTGCAGTAGCCTTTCCCTGTAGCTGGAGAGCCTTGTCTCACTGCTAACAACACTGGGTATCTACAAAGAGGACAACTGCATAGAAATGGAATAAGGAGCAAGACTGCTACTACACAGGCTGTGCTTTTCTGAACTTTCTAGGGGTAGACTCACTCTACTGGCATGAAGTCCGATTCACCAGTGCACGGGGAGTCCCATATTGAATGCCAGTCACCATGCCCACTAAGGTGCATGCCAGCCAGGCTGGAAGGCTCTACCAAGAGACGTCTGGCTGCCAATGCCAGAGAAAGAAGGCGAATGCAAGGACTAAATACTGCCTTCGATAGTCTGAGGAAAGTTGTACCACAATGGGGTGAAGACAAACAACTTTCCAAGTATGAGACTCTGCAGATGGCGCTGAGCTACATCATGGCACTGAGCAGGATCCTCTCAGAAGCAGAGAGGTACAGTAGGACTGATCCGGAGGAATGGACTACTATACACTATGATCATGTTGAGGAGGAGCAGTGCCTCAGTTATATGGGGGTGAGATGCCCAAGAGACTGTGATCGTTACCTGCCCCAGACTTTTTCTCACTAGGATAAGAGCAGGCAAGGAACTATTGACCTGAAGACCGCAGTGTTTTAAGATGGGTCATACAGCACCCAATGATACAGGGACATTTGCATCATGGGTTATTTGTCAAGTCATTTTGCCCATTGCACTGCTTATTTCCTTAAGCACCCTACGTCTCAGGACTGGGTACATATGTAGGGAACCCCAGGTGATGCAGCCCAGAGTGTGTGGTGCTGCAAAGGATGGCAGTTAGTGAGCTGTGGGACATTGGAAAAGCCACTGGTATTTTGTGAAAGGACATGCCGTTATAATGGGTGCCATATAATACTGTAATTACCTACACGCAGCTCAGTGATATCACTTCATTGCTGTTACATAATACCTGTGTGATTATGTATATTATGGTACTTCCTTTGTCTCTACTTTCCATGTTACTTACGCACTGGTATCAGATACCATTGAGAAAATAGTATTTACACATTAGTAAAGTACTTTATGTGCATATAAATTGGTATGTAAAGCAATGTGGGTTGCAGGCTAGATAAATCATTTTCTTATTCCAAGGAGCCATTTATAGTTTAGTTGGTAAGTGTTGCTATGGGCACTGCGCATAAGGGAAAGGAAACATTTTTGTCACTTTCTAGATAATACAAATTGCATTGTACACCTACATTTTTAATTAAGCATACTGACAGGAAGGTCCCAATTAAAATCAACAAGAGGTATAATTTAAATATATTACCTTCGGATGTAATTTTCCGACTTCTGTCTGCCTTTTGAGAGTGGCAAATTACAATGTACATAAAAATCCTAATGTCTCATTCCACTTGTTTCTGTAAGACAAACCTTGGTGTGTTTTTAAGGAAACCTTAAGTAATTCTTTTGAATAGTATACATTTTTTTAAATATTGTTTATTTGTAAACGCAGCCCCAAATATAGCAGATTGCTTGTTTTTTTTTCAGAGATGCAAATGGTATTTTAGCCTATATTGGGAAAGCAGTAAGCAAATCTGTATAATTACAAAATGCAGTAAAACTGAACATATGGTGAATTGCTTGGCAATGTCCTCTACATGCTGACCTATAAGGGCTATGTAACAAAGTTGAGAAAAAGTTTGCCCTGTATAAATCACTCTGCAGGTCATGTTTACTGGTGTGTTGCAGTTAGAATAATAAAATCTGGCATTGCTGAAGTGGTTAAGGTATTTCTTTGCCCCATTTAAAGGAAAACTATACCACCAAAATAAATACTTGAGCAACAGATAGTTTATATCAAATGAAGTGACATATTAAAGAATCTTATCAAACTGGAATATATATTAAAGTAAATATTGCCCTTTTACATCTCTTACCTTGAGCCACCATTTCGTGATGGTCTGTGTGCTGCCTCAGAGATCACCTGACCAGAAATATTTCAACTGTAACTGTAACAGGAAGAAGTGTGGAAGCAAAAGACACAACTCTGTCTGTTAATTGGCTCGTGTGACCTAACTTTATAGCTTGTTTGGTATGTTTGTGTGCACCGTTGGATCCTAGGATCCCAGGAGGCTGTCCTTATTTTTTAAAATGGCAATTTTCTATTTATGATTACCCAATGGCACATGCTTCTAAAAAAGTATATTATTATGAAAATGGTTTATTTACATAAAGCAAGGTTTTACATATAAGTTGTTTTAGGCAATATCTTTCTATAGAGACCTACAATGTTTGGGGGGTATAGTTTTCCTTTAATTCATAACCTTCCGTTTTCTAGCCTCCTGTCCATTTATTCTTACCTGTCAAAGTCAAATGTAACGTGATCAGGTGTGAGTTCATGAGACTAACCTGTGTATAATCCCTATGAAACCAAGACAATGTGTGGGGGGGAACAGGAGGATTCACTGCACAGATTAAATTAGATTTTATTTCAAAAGGCACATCAAAGTGAAATAGTATGAAGGATTGAGGTCCTAAGATGCATCCAGCTATTTTGGTGCTACACCTTGGATGTTTATTTGGACAAGCGTAATAACCAAGGCTTCTATGATACTAAAATCTACAATTAGTATACTGTAGCTATTGGTATATATAGTTTATGTGAATATATGGAGGGGTTAATGTGTGTATGTATGGATGCTGGGTTTCATTTGGAGGGGTTTGTCTTTTTTCAACCCCATTTAACTATGTAACCTGCACTCTGCACAATCCAGCACAAGGCTGTAAGTACAGGGCTCACTGGCACTCCCCAGCATTCTGTATGATGAGCTCTCTAAAGATGCTCCCAGGGAAGCCCAGCTTCTTCCCTTTCATTTAGGCAGTGCTACCAAACATACAGAATGAAGGCCAAGTAATTTCTGCCCATTCTTGTAGTTGCAAACAGCTGCACCACAGGTCACACTACACAAATTGAATCATGGAGCCTGTTGTTTTGCACTCTGCACCTTGTCCCGTGTAAATGAGGCCCCAAAAGTTAATTCAAAGCTCTTAGGGCTAGGGCAGATGGGGAGATTCGGGGGCATTTTGTTGCCTGGCGACTTCTCGCCGCGACTTGTAGCCCCCGAACCTCCCCGAATAGCCAAGTCCTGGGGCGCACCGGCGTTGCTTGAAAACGCCGGCGCCTATTCACACGGAGCGGCGCGCTTTTTGAAATCGCTCCAAATTGACTCGCCAGGCGGCAAAATGCCCCCGAATCTCCCCGTCTGGCCTTAGCCTAAGTGAGAGAAAAATGGTGTATGGAATCTTCTAAGGCCAACCATGTTTCAAGTGTGAACGTATTTATTGGATTAATTCATTTAATTGTTATATTGCTCCATGGATATTAGGGTCAAAGAAGAGGATGTAAATATGAGATCAGAAAAGCTGAATTATGGCCACCATTCATTTTCCGTTCATTTACCTTAATGCAAACTGTATATACTACTTTCTCAGTTATGTTTGATATGTTACAATGTGTAATTTAAATTCTTTCTTCAATAAATATGCATAAAACAATACTGCAAATTGGATGCTTTTATTAAATTACCCTTTATATGAGTTTCCATTTTATACTGTGGGATTGATTGGGTTCCCCTCAAACAGTTCTGCTGCTCAGGGTGGGAGACAGGACAGGTCAGAAAATCCAGATGCTAGCTCCATAGGCACACATACTGCTGTAAGGTGATATCACAAAGTTGGATAAATGGTAGAGATCACTGTATGAATAAACTTGTCTTTCAGGAGCAACTGTCACAAGAATATTACATTCATTACAGTGATAAACAAAAAATCCAGAACTTCCAGCACCTGTCTATATAACTCTCTAGATGTGGGACAATCCACCAGAAAGTGCTCTGAGGTTTCCTCCACTGCACAGCCCCAGGGGCACTCCTAGTGGCGTAACTACCAGGGGTGCAGAGGGTGCAATTGCACCAGGGCCCCCACCCCCTTGGGGCCCATTGGAGCCACAATAATAGTTATGGCAGGGAGTTATCTATGGGGTAATTTTACAGGACACATGCAATCAACACTCCAGCATGTGATCTATAGAGGTAAGGGCACCGATAGGGGGGCCCAGGTGCCCATCCTGTACCGGGGCCCACCAGGGAGTAGTTACGCCACTGTTTACAGGACACATGCTATCAACACTCCAGCATGGGATTTAAAGAGCAAAGGGCCTGGCAGGGGGGCATCCTATACCAGGGCCCACCAGGGAGTAGTTACACCACTGGGCACTCCCTACTGGTAATGTTCAGGTGCTTCATGTTACCAGCGCTTTAGGAGGGAACTGCTTTCTGGCAGGCTGTTGTTTTTCCTTCTCAATGTAACTGAATAGTACGCAGTGGGACATGGGTTTTACTATTGAGTGTTGTTCTTAGATCTACCAGGCAGCTGTTATCTTGTGTTAGGGAGCTGTTATCTGGTTACCTTCCCATTGTTCTGTTGTTAGGCTTCTGGGTGGGGGAAAGGGAGGGGTGATATCACTCCAACTTGCAGAACAGCAGTAAAGAGTGATTGAAGTTTATCAGAGCACAAGTCACATGGCAGCTCTTTTGAGAAATGGATTTCAGTGCAGAATTCTTCTGGAACAGCACTATTAACTGATGCATTTTGGAAAAAAAAATGTTTTTCCCATGACAGGATCCCTTTAAGGTAGGAACTATATTCGTTATACTGTAGATTTTATATTTGACAAAATACTGGATTCCTTGTAGATAATAAACTTGGCTGTAGCAAGCAATGCCAGTCAGCAGCATCAAAGGCAAATAAAGTCTTGAGCTGTATTAAAAGGGGCATTGATTCACATGAGGAGGGGGTTATTCTTCCACTATATGGAGCACTGGTAAGGCCCCATACATAGGGTTGCCACCTTTTCTTGAAAAAAATACCGGCCTTCCTATATATTTCTCTTTTTTGCCTATTAATAACATTGGGATCAACCATCAAAAATACCCTACCCATACAGGGCCAGACTGGGAGCAGCCCATGTATTCACGCACATGCAAAGCATGATTTATATTTCCAAGCCCAAGGTTAACTAGAACTAGTGTTTATTTATAGATATATTAAGAGTCCATTACCATATAATCCCCAGCAATATTATATGCTCTTTGTGCTAGAACTGGCCCTTGCAACAAATATCTCACCCTAGTTTCTATCACAACTAGATCAACTAATAAGATGGATTAGTGACCCTATACTTACAGTATATTCTAAATTGTCCTTTGTGTGCCCCCAGCTAGACCATCTACCCTGGCAGAAAATAGAACTAATTACCATGTGTCACAGGGCCAAAGTGTGTCATACTTGAAGAGACTAGTGTCTCATAAATTAATGCTGCATATCACAAATATAGGCTGAAGTGATTGTTCTGAGCATGGATCCTCCTGTTGCCAACATACCTATCATAAGCATAAGGGATTGGGTATATAGTAAGCAACTCTAATATTACTAACCGAAGTTGATCAGAATTCCTGGTTCCTCCCATATGCCAGTACAGGGATGAGTACTAACAAATCCAGGCATTGGCTTAGGCTGGCTATTACAGACAGCTCATTTACATTTCTAAAGTGATTAGCTCATTTACATATTAAATACATAGCTAATTAGTATTTTTAGGTGAGCAGCCCATTTACATTTTAAAGCAAGTGGCCCATCGGGCATGTCCCCGAACATACAGATTGCCAATCCGGGTCTGGCCCCATCTAGAATATTTTGTGCAGTTAACTGACTTCTGGTAAAATCGCCCATATGTGATAAGGATTAGATTGTAAGCTCCACTGGGATAGGGACTAATAGGAATGATGTATAATCTTTGTAAGGGCTGCAAATATATTGGAGTTGTATAAGTAATGAATAATATCAATATCACCAAAAAAAAAAAAAAAAATTTAAAACACATTCTATGCAACATGTTGTAACTTTATTAGAGAATACACCCCATTTTCACTTCCTATAAACAAACCGCCATTTGTTAAATAGTAAGAGGTGGTTCTATTAAATTAAATTAAACCTTCTACTGTATAAGCAAATTGTTTTAACAAAAAAATCACATAAAATACAAATAATGCACATTCATATATTAATATAACCTCTAGGTCTTCCTTTTATTTGTGAACATAAATATTTAAATACGGTACTTATACATCAAACAGATCACACTGCATCAGTGTCAGTGCCACGGGCATACAGATCACTTAGTACTGCTGACGACTCCGGGCTACATATACTGCAAACCTATGTTAACCTGTTCACTGCCAGAAAGGGCTGAGCCCCCCACTGGCACCGAAACAGTACTACATGGCAGTCAGATTATTTTATATCGGCAAAACACTGAAGCCAAACAGGGGTTTCTATCCCTGTTCAAAAAAAATTGATTTGTAAACGTTCAAGCTGTTTTTTCTTCACAGTTTTATTGTCGCTGACATCAGTTCCATTCACAGCTCTTCACTCTCTACCACTTCCAGTGCTGATGATGAATAACTCAGTGGTGTTACTACAGGAGGATGAGAGTTGATGGCATCCAAAGCTGAAAACATGGAATACCGAGAACCTGTTGATCGGGTCTTTTTGATTGGCTGGGGAATCTGATGGTACCACTGAGCTATAAGATAAAATAAATGAAATAGTAGAATCCTATTCCAATTAATAAAAACATTATACTTTCATACTAATATAAAATAATTGATCTTCCTATTAATTATATCCTTATAAAAATGCTTAGTGATGTGATCAGTTGTAACTGATGCTTAGTGATGCAATTTGTATTAGATGACAACAAAACTTTTTTATAATAATAAATTATGAACCCTAAGTTGTAAAATATAAGGATATTAGATGACATCTCGGTTTTCCGTGACCTGCATAAAAACACGGCCTTCGAGCTTGTGCTTTATATAGTCATGGAATGCTCTGTTGACTTAAAATATCCTTGTATTTTACAATAGGGGTACATTTTTCACTATATAAAGGAGTACTAAAGCTCAACAAAGAAGTAGTCTCTGCATGATAAACCTTGTGTTTATTGCTTCTCTACCATCCAAGGCCACAAGCATGCTCTGGGTTGCAGTATTCTCAATTTAGACTATATATATATATATATATACAGTCTTTCTAGTGTATGCACTCTTACCAGTCTTTACAGCAAATTCGGGTACGTTGGTCAATTATGTAGATACAAACAGATTGAAGGACTCGCACTCCATTTCAAGTGAATAAACGTGCTTTATTCTTTATGAATATTCCATATATATATATATATATATATATATATATGCTGTCCAATAGTACTCGCACTCAATACTCCAATCTTTCCAGTGGTGCACGATGATGAAAGAATATATTGTACAGATGATCAGCACTCACTGCCTTTCAGGTGAAATAAACGTTTCGGACCCGCATGGGGTCCTTTCTCTTGAGAAAGGACCCCATGCGGGTCCGAAACGTTGGATGATTATGTGCATTCGATAAATAAAAGCACGTTTATTTCACCTGAAAGGCAGTGAGTGCTGATCATCTGTACAATATATATATATATATATATAGTATGTACACAGTATATATGTATGTATATATATATATATATATATATATATATATATATATATAATACACAAAAGCCATGAGTATCCTGTATATTATATCCTTAAAATGGCTCTAAGTGATGTCATCAGTTATAAACAGAGCTTAGTGATGTCATTTTTGTCACATGACTCACTAAGACTTGTGTATTATAACAAGTAAAGTATCCTTTGTTGGAAAATACACACACACACACACACACACACACTGTAGAAATGATGGCACTCACAGGATTTGAACAAAAGTGGTCAAACTTGTCAAAAAATGAAAAAAAGGTTTATCCAACTTTTCGGTCCCACACAAGTACATTTATCAAGGGCAAATTTACTAAAGGGCGAAGTGGCTAACGCTAGTGAAAATTCGCCAGCGTAACACTAGCACAACTACGCTACCGTTCGCTGACCTGAGCGTAACTTCGCAGTTTAGTGAATTAGTGTAGCGCTGACACACCCTGGCGAAGTGCAGCGAACGTTAGCGAAGGCAATGCCGCTTAGTGAATTTGCCCCTAAAACTCTTAAAACTGCTGGTCCACAAAAATCCAACTGTTTCCTACATGACGTACCATATATATCAAGTCTTGCAGTACAGGACACAATCCCTGCTTCATTCTTTGCAGACAGTGTGTACCATCCTGCATCTTCTTTTCTGGCAGGCTGGATGAAAAGGCACACGTAACCAGTGTTGTCTTGATGCATGCTGCAAAACATAATAAGATTTATTTGTTTTGGATTATTCCTGTTTACTTTGTATGAGGAAAAGTCAATTCAGTCATCTTTATTCATGTTTCCATCATGTTAACTTCAGATACACAGTTAATTGAAAATATATTCCATAAATATCTATCCAGATATCTGGTAAATTATTTGGGCTATCTTATTGTATACAAAGAACATAACACATCTGCATATCGGCATTATACATTATAGTTGGAGCGGCTATATTTCCTGCATTATCTAAGACAGTACAGGTATCGGGAAACCCGTTATCCAGAAAGTTCTCCCATTTTATCCAAATAATCCAAATTTAAAAATGATTTCCTTTTTCTCTGTAGTAATAAAACAGTACTTTGTACTTGACCCCAACTAAGATATTAGTAATCCTTATTGGAGACGAAACCTGCCCATTGGGTTTATTTATCAAGAATCTAATTTCTAAGTTGTGCGAGGCTTCTTCTACCTCTGATAAACTTGAATTTTGAATGTTTGCGTGGAAAAATCCGAATGTCAAAAACTTGCCGGGGAAAAAACTGAAGCGATTGAGTTCACGTCCCGTAAAAACTCAAATCAATCGAATTTATGTCCTGAAAACTTGAATCGATCAATTTTTCAGATAAAAAAACAAATTTTTACAATCGAGTTTACACATTTTTTTCTTATTAACTCACAGACATTTCAGATTTTGAAAATATATATGTGTGGGTTTGGGTGCAAAAAAAATTTGAATTGTGGGGAAAAAAAAAAATCACATTTGATTTTTTTATAACTCCGCTCCTTGATGTTTACATGATTTTCCAGTAGACGTAGAGTATGAAGATCCAAGTTACAGAAAGATGGATTACATGGAAAACCCCAGATCCCAAGCATTCTGGATAACAGGTCCCAAACTTGTATACAAGTATACTGATGCAAGGTGTATTTCTGTGGAGATTAGCTCTGTAGAGATAAGCAATATGGCAGCACACTCTTATGTGTCATGTAGAAATTGAATTTTCTGTGTACAACAGTGCTGGGCCAGATGCAAGAAGCCATAGGCAGATGGGGCTAACCATGTCGCCCCACCCCCCTGGCACAGGCATCTGAGAGTGCTTTGACTTGGGAGAAATGAACAACACCAGTCAATGAGGGGACATGGGCCGTGACTAGTAGTCTGTGCAGAGAAGGTATGTTACCTGGCGCCCCCCAAGCTTTGCACCCTAGGCAATGGCCTTATCTGCCTACCTCTTAGTTCTACTCCTGGTGTGCAGACAAAGTAATGAAGGGGTGGCACACAATGGTATGCAAATGACAGAGAAGAACCAGAATTTCAACACATTTGTACCAGCCAGTTAGGCGTTGTGGCAACAGGTACTGGATCAGTTATCCAGAAAGCTTAGAATTAAGTGATGGGCAACTACCTTAGGCTCCATTTTAATGAAATAACTCACATTTTTAAAATGTTATTCTTTTTCTCATAAATACTAAAATATAATGAATCCTTATTGGGATGTTTAGTTAATGTTTAAAAGTTTATTTTTAGCAGACTTAAGGCCCCCATACACAGGCCGATAAAAGCCGCAGACAGACCGAGTCCTTGCTCCGTGTGTGGAACCATCTGACGGGCTTCCCTGATCGATATCTGGCCGAAAGTCAAAAAAATTCAGTTGGATCGCAGCCGCATCTGTGCGTGTATGTGGTTATGCGATCCAACCGCCCATTTTGGATGCATTATGATCCAATCGTTGGGCCCTAGGGCCCACGATCGTATCAGCCCGATATTGTCCACTTCAATGTGGGCATATAGGGGAGAGATCCACCATCGTCAATGGCCACCTTTAATGTATGGAGATCCAAATTACTGAATGATCCCTTATCCAGAAAAACCCTGGTCCCAAGCATTTTGGATATTATCTGTAGCAGGTTTGATGTTGATAGGTAGCCATAAACTTTGCATTTGGACAATGGATAGTTAAAATAGATCCCCACAGTCAGCACTTTGACTCTAGCACCTCATTCACACCAATGCACAACTTATGTATTAGACATAGACACTAGACATAATATGACCATAGCACATCTGCTTTGGCTAGGGGGTTTCACAGCAACACTGCATTATATGTTTATTATTTAAAACAAGAATGAGAAGAGTATTGTTCAGCATCACTTGGGGAAATAGAAACTGTCCTGCTGGATGACAAAAACATTACCATTAGAGAACTTTAGGATTTACTGTTAGTTGTATTTATTTAATTCAGTTCAGGAATATGGCAACCAAAACAGGTATGGGATCTGTTATCCAGAAACCTGTTGTCCAGAAAGTTCCAAATTACAGGAAGCCTGTCACCCGTAGACTCAATTTTATCCAAATAATTCACATTTTTCTCAGTAATATTAAACCATCACCTTGTACTTGATCCAAACCAAGAATTGAGGCAAAACAAGCCTATTGGGCGTATTTAATGTCTAAATGATTTTTAACAGACTTAAGATATGGAGATCCAGATTACAGAAAGACCCCTTATAAGGAAAACTTCAGATCCAAAGCATTCTGGATAACAGATCCCATACATATGCATACATGTGAATTTAGTAAATCTGCCCCTAAATGTAGCACTACAAAGGTTAATGTTAAGGTCAAAATGCCATGCTGGGTTCCCTGCATATATCGGGCAGAGTGTACAGACATAAGCTGTAATCGTACTCAGCAGCAAGTAATTTGCAGAGATGGCTGGTTCTAAATGGATTGCATTCCAATTAAATCCATCCTAAATCCCAGGCATCCTGTGACATGTGAACTATTCAGAGGGAAGATTATACAGCTGACATATTGATCACTCTGGCAGGTTGACTATTTAATGTCAACTGTGATCATTTTCTATATCAATCTGTAGACGATGTATTCCTTCGATATACCTTAGCCCATTATAACACAGATTCTGACCAATCGACACAGCTAGTGATGGGCGAATACATTCGCCAGACACGTATTTGCAGTGCAGTTCTGTGTTTCATCGCAAGCGAATTCATTTGCAAAGCCAGTGAAAAATCCATGTGTCAGGATTGTCACTCGTGTCAAAATTGCTGACCCATTGCAGGGTCTTTAATAAATCGGCCCGTTAGTTGTGATTTTCCACTGCTGGCAAACATGCAACGCGTAAAAAAGCCACATCCGCAGGGCTGTTCCTGCCAGACGGCAAAGAGTGGGCAGTTACCAAAAAGACAGCTCTAGTAACTTTAAGAGCCAAATTTCTGTTTTTTAAAGATGGAAATTTGGCTCTGCTAATGCCTTAAGCCCAATAGCTCCACTCCGGCACTAAAAGAAGCAGGAGCGGGGGCAGCTTCGGGAGCTGCTGCCTCGGAAAAGCCCCTGCACATCCGTGACGACAAATAAATCACTAAGTGCCATTTTGCTATTTTAGTGTGTTTACTTCTCTGTTTTCTCCATTGTGAAATATAAAAGAATGCCATGATGTTCGGGCTGACAAAGGCAACATACATTATATATAGAAAAGTATAGGTATGGGATCCTTTATCTGGAAATCCGTTATCAAGCAAGCTCTGAATTATGGGAAGTCCAAATGCCAAAAACTTGAAATATTTTAGTTTTTGTTGCTATAAAATCCAAAACATGAGGCTGCTAAAAGTCTAAACCTGAAAATAAATAATCTCCAAGCTGTCAGGTTCCTGCAGAAGTTAATTGCAAAAGTCGCATTTGAAGATATCATGGTCTGTACTGGGTTTTGACCAAAAATCCTATAAAATCTGTGGTTTCCAGCGATTTCACCAAAAAAATTGATTGTTTCAGGCATAAAACTGAATTTTTCCAAACCAAAATGTATTTTGCTTTTTTCCATGATAAATAAGGTCAAAATCATGGATTCTAGTTTGGTCTGACTTTTTTTACTTTAAAAAAATCTGAAAATGTTTGATAAATAACCCCCTTAAAGTATGGAGATCAAAATTATGAAAAGCTTTGTTATCCAGAAAACCTCAGGTCCCAAGCAATCCAGATAATAAATCCAATACATGTCATATAGCATGGGGTTCTGACTTTTCTTGGAATAATGGTTGAATCTGAAAGTGATACTGACCCTAAAAAAACAGCTTTTCAAAATATTAATCTACATTAAAAGTTTCCTATAGGTTATGCTGATCATTTTTTGTCTGTTTTTGTAAGTAATTGTTATTTGAAGTTCCTAAACCTGACCTGTATTGCCAACTGAGTTTCTAACAGACAATATGGCAGCCCCCTGATAGATGAACATGGGTAATGCATAGGTGAAGCATCAGGCAAATACTTTTTTTAGTATTATTATTATTATTATTATTATTATTAACATGTATTTCTATAGCGCCAATTACAAGTAGCATGCTAAGACAATATTATGATAGATGTAGAAAAAGGTTTAATTTCTGGTGTCATTATTTCTTTAAAAAGAGTAGTAGAAGAATTCTTTTTTTTGTTTGTTTGCTCAAATATAAGAATTTTAACATTAAATAGGCATTTGTGAAGCAGAATACATTGTGCAAAGTACAAAAGAATTACCCAGTTGGCTGTTTTTTGAACTTTGGACACTGCATACTGTTCTGTACAAACTGTAGCAACTTTGGAGCTCAGAGCCCTGCAGCTTCACCCAAGAATGACAATGACTGTATTAGACAACTCTATATAGGTGAGGGGTGGGAAGGGAAAAGCAAGAAGGCCCCCCTCCCCTACTCATCCCATAAATTGCACATCATCCCACTGCACAAATTAGGGGAGACAGACAAGAAGATTCAGGGGAGATTTAGTCGCCCAGCAACAAATCCCCACTTCTTTTGGCAAAACGAATCTCCCCAAAGTGCCAGTAGGATGTCACTCAGAGTGCTTCATTTTCTGAAGCCGCCCGAAGTTGCCTCACGAGGAAACAAATGATACCCATACACCTATAGCTCTACACATGCACTAGTCAATAGCCCACTCATATTGCAACCAACAGGAGGCTTGAAGAACAAACAATTGTCTGCTTCTGACAAGTAGTAAAGGCATTGTAATAAAAACATATCCATTATTTATTGCCAAAAAACCCCCCAGTAATTATGTATTTGGCTGGGGTTTTAGAAATCTTAATACAGCCACTGACATGTCCAAAGATTCCTCTTAGTTCTCTGATTTGAAACCATAAGTTCATAAGACAGAACATTACTTAATTAAATATGCTCTATTGTTACAATAAGAAACTAGTTTAAAGGGCAAGGAAAGTGTAAAATAGAATAAGGCTAGAAATGGTGTATTTTGTATACTAAACATAAACATGAACTTACTGCACCACAAGCCTAATCAAACAAATGATTTATGCTTTCAAAGTTGGCCACAGGGGGCTGTCATCTTGTAACTTTGTTATACATCTTTGTCTGACACTGGCACTGCACATGATCAGTATGGTCTGTGCTGCTTAGGGATCATCATAAATTATCAAAAAACAAAGCTGCTTGAGTTCTGCATGGCTGGTAAGTAAGGCAGGGGCTCCCCCTGCTGTTCATAAGTGATTGTTTCCCTGCTAGAAGCACTAAATGAAGGGAGAATTTCACTGCATACAGTCAGGTTTCTTATAAAAACTGTACACATTTTAAAATTTAAGTATATTGGAGATAGATTTCTTTTTCATTAAAGAAAGTAAAAATGGGATTTTAGGTCTTTGCCTTTCCTTGCCCTTTAAGGTCTGTTAGCAAGCAATGACTTTAGACATAAAGAGCCTGCAACTGATTTATGCAGGTGTAGAAGATACTTTCAAAACCAAGAAATTGTGCAGGATACATACAGTATCTGTACACTCAGGGATAATATTCCAAGTTTATAACACAGTTATAGTGGTTAGTCCTGTCTATTCTGCTGAATGGCTGAGCTTTGTTAGTTCTAAGAAGCAACATAATATCTTATTTCTTTTCAGCAATACTGTACCTTAACCGTTGTCTGTTGGCAGGAATGGATTCATTGTCTTTCTTCCAGTAGAACACTGGCGGAGGCATTCCAACAACTCGACTCTCTAATCTGACTGGATGACCTTCTGGGACACCACAATTTTGAAGTTTTTCCAAAAATACTGGTGCTTTTTGTACTTCTTTTGCTAAAAAAAAAAGGGGAGTTTAGAAAACAATGTAATTGCTGCACCAAGCAATAAGATTATCAGTATGCCAATTTTGTGCAAGTAGCTTTTTAAGAATGGAAACATCAAAAACAAATATTTGATTCATACGCTCTTAGATTGATCTGCACAAAAACACGCTTGCGTCTGTTTGCACCCATCTCTACCAGTATTTTGAACCAATTTAATTGCTCAGCGTGAGGTAAAGTACAAAGGCCATAGTGCATCATTTTCTTATGCAATGGAGCCCTGTAACTAATATCTCACTTAAAACAGTTGTTCATTTTTAGTATGATGCAGGGAGTTATATTCTGAGAGGTCTTCATATTTTATTACTTGTGGTTTTTGAGTTATTTAGTTTTTTTCTTCAGCAACTCTCCAGTTTGCAATTTCAGCAATCTGTTTGCTGGGGGTTATTAGAGCATTTGTCCTTTAGATGGAATCAGTGACCCTCATTTGAAAGCTGTAAATAGTCTGAAGAAGAAGGCAAATCATTCAAAAGCTATAAAAAAACATAAAAAATAAAGGCCAGCTGAAAAAATGCTTAGAATTGGTAGTTCTATAACATACTAAAAGTTACTAAAATGAGTTTCTAATTTAAGTACTAACGCCTGCACCTCTAGAATTTAGGGCAAAATGTAGGACCCGATTACACAGATATTCTGGGAAACAATGTTGTGTTAATTAACAATTTTTTTGCACTTTAGAACCTTGATATCTCTTCAAAGACACTTGAAATCTATCTACAAAAACAGTGGTAAAAATTGTCTTCCGAAAAAAATTAAAATTCCAGTCTGAGGCAAAAATTAAAGTATTTTTAAACTTTTTACAGGCTTGGGAAAGATTAGGCCAAGGATTATAATGATTATAATGGTATGTGTTTAATGATACAATTGGCAGGGGGGAGTGTTTGTCACCAGATATATTAGAATTAGAATAAAAAAAAAACATACAAAAAAACTTACCCATAATACTGAGCTCCAGGCTGAATGAGTTTTGCCCGGTTTTATTAGTTGCGATGCAAGTGTAGGTCCCAGAATCTGCTTGTATGAGAGGATCAATAAGGAGCGAATGAATTCCATTCTCCCTGACAAGCATTTTGTGGTTGGCATCTGGTTTAACTTGCCTTCCATTGAGTAACCACATGATATCTGGAGTTGGAAGCCCACTTACCTATTAAAATATTCACCAACTGTCAGTTAAGGCAATGAATATATATTTATTTTAATTTACTGTGTTTCAAAAGTGCACCCTAATACTAGGGCATGTTTTTGCAAGTTGGGTGCATTTTGCAGGCAACATTTTTAGAGTGGGAACTGCAGCACCTCCGGTATGTAAATGCACACAACATCAAAATGCCATTACAATGCAATTAGCAGCTATTAATGCAACCCGCTGTGGAACCTTGAAATTACAGTATGTACCTGTCCAGGGTAGTAGAAGTAGTAATTCCCTAGTATTAACAGACTTACTTGTGCCCTATTCATCAGAGCAGGCTTGGCAGGTGCATTGGCAATCAGCACAACTATGCAAAGTGCAAGGAGCATTTATGGGTACAAGTATCTTTAATGAATACTATCAAACTGTCTCCCCGTTTTGAGAGGGCCATACCTTACAATCAAGTCGACAGAGTCGTCCTTCATGTGCAACCATATCTCCAGGAGCCTGAAGAAAGTATGGTCGGAAGAATCGCTCCTCTACTATATCACTCTCTATTTCTGGAAGACGTGGCCTTACCCTGAAGATTGTGTCAAAGACAAATTTTTTAATACATACAGCCATCCATGATCAAAATCTCTATATGTTATGAATGACTGCAGTGCAAAAAAGACCAGACTCTAGCTATAGGAATAGTGGAGGGTGCAGCGGGAGAGGGCTCAAGCAGCATCAAAACAGGACATCAGAGGATCATAGGACTGGGTCTCTACTATAGAGAATATTGCTGGAAAGCTATTATTCTTTAATGGGTTCTTTAGACAGACAGGGTCTCCAACCTATTTAACTTAATGTATCTTATAAACCTTAAAGTACAGTCGAATGTTGGACCCTCAATAAGGACTCACTTGGACTTTTGCACTCCCCCTGAGCCAGAGTTATATTTTATTGCTTGGTAACAGAGAGAGCATAGGCTGTGCATTTGAGGCCCTCTTCTCATCTTACACCTGCTACTGATGTCCTTGCTTCTATCTGTATTTGGTCTGCAAGACGTTTACAGAACTTTAGCACAGCACATTATGACAATGTAACAAAAAGAAATCCCAATATCCCTATATTTTTACCTGTGAGACTGAACAGGGAGAAGTGACCGAGGACGGAATGGAGCTCTTTGCACCAGCAAATGACCAGAGCAACTAATTCTTCCCTGTAAAACAGCAAGTTATTGAGCAAAACTACTTAACTGTAAAAAGAGACAGGCAGACAGACAGATTTTATAATGATAATAAATACAGGAATACCACCTAGTGGCCTACAAGCGTAACTGACTCATTTCTAAACATGGTTCTGTTTGAAAATCAGGAGGGGGGTCGGCGACGGCGTCCAATTTGGAGCGCCAGTGTAGATTTTGCTTCGCCGTGGTCCATTTTGACACGCCGGGTAAAAGCTCCATGGCTCATACCAGGATTTCCTGCGCCCTGGTTCTGGGCCGCGACCCAGTGGTTGGGGACCCCTGCTCCATTCCTCATTCCTATGGGATATTTAGAGGCATAAATATCATATGGTGGACTCCAACTTATACCCACTGATAAATACACCTCTAAAGAATCCTATAGAAATAAATAGAGAGTGGTGGAAACAAGCCTTTAATTTTACACTTTGATAAATCTGACTCTTGGAGATTTTTACCCTTCTAGCCTTATATGATTAATTTGACTGATTAAATCAAAAAGAACCTTTCACTCATCTAAATGAGCTCGCTCATTGATAGAATTATGGGTATAGGATGCAATGATTACAGAGCTTTGTCTCCATTCATATAAAGTCAGTACCTGTGGATTTGCTGCCATAATTGTGTAGTTCCCATCGTCATCATTTGTTGCCTCTTCAATATATAAAGCACAAGTGCCATCTGCTTCCCTCTGCATTTTGCAATGTTGATCTTTCTTTGATATCTGTTTGCCATCTTTAAACCAATAAACCTGAAACAAAAAGATTAGGCATCTGAATAAAGTAATGTTGAGCAGAAGATTACCAGAATACACTTTTAATGAATGCTGTACTATACCTTGGGTATGGGTATCCCAACAACTCTGCATGTGAATGTAACTGAAGTTCCTTCTACAACCCGGAAATGTTTGAGCCGTCTGTCAAAAATAGGTGCAATGCACTTTCCAGTTGGGATTTCATCGTGCTGAATTTCTTCATCTGATTCATCAACTGGGGTGCGCTCCAAACGAAACTCAATTTCATTCATCAGCCGCTGTTCAAAGCTGGATATTTTGTACTCCTAAACAATGTTCAACAAAGTAATATGTACAGAAATATGTAATATTAGATACAGAATTAGGCAAATACCAACTAACAACTGTTTTAAAACGACTTCTTAAATGGGATATGAGCCCACCAGGTGCTTTCCAGGTGTCCTGTCGGCCCAGTCTGACATTGTGGGAAAAACATTGGGCCCTGCCACCCCTGGCTTGCTCCCCACCGTCCCAGGAGAGCTACACACAGATCTGTAGGCCCTCAGCTAGGTCACAGCAATTAAGGAAAGGGAATAGGTCAACTGTACACAGAGTTGGGGGGGGTGGGGGAAAGGCTGTTGAAAGTTTACAATGGGGGCGGCTGGTAGTGATCCAGGCCTCCCCAGTATGACACTAACCCCCTGTACCTAAATTGCTGCCATGCCCAGTGTGGTAAATCCCCTGCTTAAAGTAATAATATAGTAAACATCAATATTACTTTTCAAGTTTCTTTCAAACATTTCACTTAAGAACCTATTTTATACTAGTGCATTGGTTTCCAAACTGGGGGGCTGGTTTCTTTGGAGGGCAATGGGCAATGGCTGAATTAGTCATACACTAATATTTTCCCAAATCTGTAATCTTTTTATGAGATACATTAAGGGGACATGAACCAAAAAAGTCTGACCAGTGTTCTACTGATTTTTATAGTCACAGGAATGATGTACTGATGGTAGAATATAATGTTTCTTTAGTATGTCCCATGCCCTACCTGCTGCCGTGGAGTATATTGGGGAGTGCTATCTCTAAATGACAGCTTTCTCTCCAGCTCTTTTACAACAAAATCCTTATTCTCCTGAATCTGATCTTCAGGTCCAAACCGTACTGTTTTTACATTTTTCTTTGCAGCTCCAGGGACAGACCTATAAATAATGTAAATACACCACAAACTGTTACACGTTATACACTTATTGATGTGTTTCCTCAAAATCATTTATATTTTGCTTTTTTTGTACTCCAAAAACCACTCCTATAATGTGGTCTTTTGCCTTTATACTAGGGGGCATATTTATTATGCTGTGTAAATAACGGCCACATAATACACCACACATCTCCACATTTCACTGCGTAAAAATTGTACATTTTTTTTACATGACTTCCTCCAGAAGCAATGTAAAATAACACTGTTAAATCTGGCGTTTACATTGCAGAAAATTACACACACCATCGTCATTTATTTTTAGGGATGCACCGAATCCACTATTTTGGATTCAGATTCGGCCGAACCCCCGAATCCATTGCAAAAGATTCAGCTGAATACCAAAACGAATCTGAACCCTAATTTGTGTATGCAAATTCATGCTTCATGCAAATTAGTGAGAAGAAGCAGGGTAAAAGCCAGGCGCGCACAAAGTGCATGGCTAAAAAAATTTTTACTTCCTTGTTTTGTGACGAAAAGGTACATGATTTTTCAGATTCGGTTTCGGCCAGGCACAAGGATTCGGACGAATCCGAATCCTGCTGAAAATGGCCAAAACCTGGGCAAATACCGAACCGTATCCTGGATTTGGTGCATCCCTATTTATTTTACACAGCTTTTTACACCATTTTTCAATTAATTTCATTTTACACAGCATAATAAATATGCCCCTATAAGTTGGTCATGTAGAGCTCTCCCAATGTATTTAAATTAATTGGCAAAGGATGAGCTGTATGGGGGCTGTCATGATGTTAGAAATGTGGCTTAATATTTCTAGGTTATAAATCTCTTTTGCTATATATTGGGCAATATCATATGCTAATAAAGTTTTAAATTCTGACACTATTGTAAAGGTATGAAGCTAAAATTATTACTGTTTTTTGTACTTACAAAGATGACGTTTTTGGCAGCCCCATCGCATTTGTTGGTGGAGGAGGTGGAGAAGATGGCAATGATGGGAGAACTGAACTGAGAAATGCAACGGGATTCTGAATCCTTGGGGGAGATATTGGGGTAGGAGACACAACCTGTGCCTGAAATTGTCTTTTTAGTGCAGAAGGTGGAGAGGAAAAGATGGATTCTGTAGTAGTGGAAGGTTCACTTTTGGCTGTAGATGGTCCAACCTCAGTGTAGACTTCTGGAATATTTTCCCTATTTGAAATCCAGGGTCTTGTGCCAGGAGTGGAAAAGGTAAATTTTGAAGACACCGGTGTGCTATTGATTGGATCTGGGCCAGGAATAAATTGCTGGGGTCTAGCAAACATGTAAGGCTGAGCACCAGTAGAGTTTTGTACAGGTGTACTATATGTGGTGTCCCTTGCCAAGGAAGCTGGTGATGAGGGCTGTTGTTGCTGTTCAATCATAACCTGGTTATGAAGCTGTTGCAACTTCACAGGATCTCTGTGTACATTAAGAAACAAAACTATTAGAAATGCACATACCTATGGAATGTCTTCTGTATCAAAGCCTATAGGTCAGTGATCCCCAACCAGTAGCTCGTGAGCAACATGTTGCTCTCCAGCCCCTTGGATGTTGCTCTTCATGCCCTCAAAGCAGGTGTTTATTTTTAAATTCCAGGCTTGGAAGCAAGTTTTAATTGCATAAAAATTAAGTATAGTGCCAAGTAGAGCCTCCTGTAGGCTGCCAGTCCACATAGAGGCTACCAAATAATCAATTACACCACTTTTTTGACAGCCCAAGGGATTTTTTCATGCTTGTGTTGCTCCCCAACTCTTTTTACATTTGAATGTGGCTCACGGTTAAAAAAGGTTGGGGACCCCTGCTATAGGTTATATACTGCATCCAAGTTGTAGAAACCCTCAGATAGTAGGTAGGGGTTCTCATAGCAGAGATGCAAGGTTGCAAGTTCACCGATCTAGACCTTTTTAACACATTAATATTTGAACTCATTTCCCAGAATAGAAGAACCCTTGTTTTTATCAGCTTAAAGATCTCCATAACACTATAGTATCTATTTGTTGATGGGTCTGGGACTTTGGTTGTGTAATGTTACTATCAAGATTTGGGCCAATGCAACTTGAGATTTGTTGGGGGAGGCTTCTGAGCCATACGGGTTCCTTTAACATGAGCACTGTGCTTACCATTACTTTAGAGCATCTTTCATAGAACTGAAGACTGAGCGTCTCCAATAGAGTGAAGGAAAGCCTATAAATGGTCACAGAGGCTCTCAGGGACAAGTGCAGCAGCCAGTCAAGTAAGCACAGCATCAGAGAAATGGGGTCATATGTACGCAGCAACACATTCTGCAGCATTGTAAGGCTTATTTAAATGTGAATAGAAGCCTGGACATAGAATATATTTTTTTTCAAGATTGTGGATGGCACAGATGGTCATAGCTATAATCATATTGCAAAGTACTAGACAAGCTTGAAAAAAAAAAAAAATCCCAATCATGTTAAATACATGCTACCGTAAAACATTCACTGTATTAGAATTTAAAAACAGTGATATCACAGTACAAACACTGAATTTAACCACTTACAGTTTAGGCTTTGCAAAAACAGGTGGGGGTTCTTTAAAAGACGCACCCAATGACCCCAAAGTTTGACCATTGATAATATCTGGCAGGTCAGACCCAAGATGTTTTTGTGTTGAGATTCCTTCTTCGGATGAATTTTCACTTCCTTTATCATCTTCTGGTAACTTGAAATGTACTCTTTTCTCTATTTTAGAGCTTGGTCTTGGTTCATTGTGATTCACAAGAACACTTTCTAGTTTAGGCTTTGGTGGGGGATTGACTATTGCCACAGGCTCAGGAGTAGAAGGCAAAGGTTCACGTTTGAAGGCATCTATATTTAATGTGCTTATGGATAAGGGAGCTTTACTGGTGTTTTCATTAGACCCTAAGTAAAAAAAGCAGATAATAGTTATATGTTACATACTCATATTTATATAAAGTGTAAATAGAATATCTAAAGGCATACCATATAAAAGCCAATATAACAATTAGAATAACTAGAATAAGAAAGTGTCTACACACTTAGGGGGTTATTTATTAAGCCCCAATTTCTTCTAGTAGGAATTTTAAAGTCTCTGCCCATGATGCCATATAGGAGAATTAAAACTCTCATTTTTGGTATCTAGGCAGTGCTATGTGTATGGCATGAGATACCTTCTGATTTCAGAAGGCTTCACTTTGCATGTAATTACTTGTGAAGGTCTTTTTGGCTCCTTTCAGTCCTTTTCATCCTAACCAGGTTTGGTTTTCCTTTTTAAAGGGGGAAATTCCATTTTTTCAGGGGGGGGGGAAATAGAATTTTTCTGGATTTATTAAAGTCCGATGGTGTTTAAAGTCTGGTGAAAAAAGTACCCCAACTCAGACCTGCCATCAATTGCAGATGTCCCATTAACAGCTGGAAGTTTTTTGAATTGTGCTGTGTTTCCTGAAAAAATCTTAGCTTTCGGGTGCAAAATCCAAAATAAATCTTAGATTTATTTACGATCTTATCGTGACTTATTCTGCACAAGAATTTTGTGAAGGTGTACTGATAAATATGGGGAAATATGTACGGATTTGGTCAGAGTAGTTTGCAGAACATAGTGAGAACTTTTTGGATTTTGATAAATAAATAAAACCCATACTGTCAGTAAAGGAATACTGGACTTTTACCTGTACATATTGGTGATAAAGCTTGTGTCTGGCAGTGAGTGAGCAAGTTTACACATCTCTTGGGTCACACACAAGGTAACACACAATTTTTAACAGTATCATAGATCTTTTGCCAAAGGTAAGGTTTACAGTTATGGCAGGAAATTCGGCTCAGTCACTCAACTCTGTGGTTCTGTATCTGATAAATTTTTACAGTTACGGGACCTGTTCAGAATGCTTGATATCTGGGGCTTTCCAGATCTTTCTGTAATTTGGATCTTCATACCTTGAGTCTATCAGAATATTATGTAAACATTAAATAAACCCAGGCTGATGTTGGTTCCAATAAGGATTAATTATATCTAAGTATGGATTATGTACAATGTATTGTGTTATTTTTATAAAAATTGTATTATTTGGATAAAATGGAGTCTATGGGAGACAGCCTTTCCGGATAACAGTTTTAGGGATATTGGATCCTATACCTGTACAAATTATTTGTTGGTTAGATGGTAATTTGACATCTGAGAAATAGGGATCAAAAATAGATTCACACAAAACACTTTTGAAGTGAAGTTAGTTGGTCTGATTAATTATGTGGATTCACAGAATCAGACTCAAAATACTGGTATAAACCATTACTCTTTTAGAAATTATATGGGTTGGGTCAGCTCTTATTATAAAGTACCCAAATACCCTTATTTCTTTCAAGTGGATACATTTTAGAGCACTTTTCTTCACAATATGTTCACAAGGTACATTTGCAACCCTGTACTTAAAGGCAACTCAAGGCAGACATTCAAGTACAGACCAAATTCTATTATACTTGGCACCCTCTGGAACATAAGATATTGGCCGTAAGCACACTAGCATTTGCTCTTGTGGGAGTAAATCTTATATTTCAAGTTTAATATATATTAGCAGTAAATGTATAGATGGGTTGCATGGATTTCCAGGGAAAACTAGTAACTAGTATTGTCCCTCTGAAAGCTTAACCCTAAAATATATCTTTTACATTCAGATGCCACTTTCTGCACCTGCATGCTTAGATCAGAACCTGTTTGTTATCCTGGAGAAGGTATGGCATAACATTTACAGTAGCTCAACTATCTTCTTGTTATTTGAGCTCTGTCCCTTTCATGCAGAAAAAAAAACAAATGTACTTGCTCAGTTAAGCACAGGAATTATTCATAAATTGAGGGACTTAATATGGCTTTATAACTAAAGAAGCACATGTATATAAAAGCATGTGAGTTTTTTCTTACCGTTTACAGTTAAATAGGCAATACTTGAAGTGGTGCCATATTTGTTGCTTGCGGTACATGTAAACATGCCAGAATCTTCAGAGATGACCTCCGCTATCACTAAAGTGCATATCTCTTCTATGGAAACAAACAGTACAGACATTTGTATAGCAAGTAACAATTTTCTTATGCTTATCCATAAGTATGAAAAGTTAAGAAAGATTTTCAGCTGCTAATGTCCTGTCCTTAAATGTTTAATGCACAAGAGACAATGCCAATAGTTTACTTAAAGATAGCCAAGTGGTCTATTAATCATGTAGTGCTTCCAGACATACCTGGATCAGCATATCCACCACCTGATCTGCACTTCTATATAAGCACTACTATACAAACCTCCTGTAAGCTTTTCTTTATCCCTTGTTTCCTATAGGGACACTTTATGTTCATAGTAATTTAACCAGGTCACTTGGAAATGAGAATTGCTCTGGCTCTGTCTGCATACGTAACTCCCAATGTTGTCTTACACTTAATGTGATAATTATTAATTTTACACATTAGACATATAATTTAAGAGTTGCAGAACTTACCTGGTTCTGCCATTGAACGGGGCTCTATTGGGTACAAAAAGGAAGAAAGAATATTTTACAAAATGATCACAAAATCGAAAATGTCAGTACATTTTACATTAGAAATGTATGCATGCATACAGAATCTTGATAATTGTTATTACAGACAAATGTTCTTCTTACTGAAGGGAATTATACATATTCCATTCTTTTTAGTTAGAAGTTATCTGAGATAACTGAGTTAGACTTAAAACAATGATATCATAGCAATGCCTGACTGTTTTATTCACAAGTAGGTCTTTCCAGATGACACGAGGTCACCCATTCCGTTTAGAAGAAAAGAGGTTTCGCTTAAATATTCGGAAGGGGTTTTTTACAGTGAGAGCTGTGAAGATGTGGAATTCTCTCCCTGAAACTGTTGTACTGGCTGATACATTAGATAGCTTTAAGAAGGGATTGGATGGCTTTTTAGCAAGTGAGGGAATACAGGGTTATGGA
Source organism: Xenopus borealis (assembly GCA_024363595.1). NCBI lineage: Eukaryota > Metazoa > Chordata > Amphibia > Anura > Pipidae > Xenopus > Xenopus borealis. The sequence goes on from CM044444.1 coordinate 24,659,161, forward strand.
AGATAGCTCATTATACAAGTTGATCCAGGGACTAGTCCGATTGCCTTTTTGGAGTCAGGAAGGATTTTTTTCCCCCTCTGAGGCAAATTGGAGAGGCTTAGGATGGGGTTTTTGCCTTCCTCTGGATCAACTAGCAGTTAGGCAGTTAAAATAAAAAAAAAAAATTAAAAAAAAAAAAAAGGTTGAACTTGATGGACGTGAGTCTTTTTTCAGCCTAACTTACTATGTTACTATGTATATAGCTGCCTGGGTTAAATTGACTGAATTCAAGAAATTGGTTGGGAAAACATGGAGCTTTAAATATAAAAGAAGATTTTTTTTGAAGTTCGAGTATCTGCCGACTGGTGTTTATGGGAAATGGGCAGAAACAAAACAGAAAAAGAAGTTTAAAGGTATTCTGTCATGATTTTTATAATGTAGTTTTTATTTCTAAATGACGTTATTTACACTGCAAATAATTCAGTCTACCATGTAAAATGTAATTCCTGAACCAGCAATTATATTTTTTAAAATTTATAATATTGGCGTGCAGGCTGCCATCTCAGTTCGTTTTGCCTAGTTGTGTGTTTTCAGAAAGAGCCAGCACTTTAGGATGGAACTGCTTTCTGGCAGGCTGTTGTTTTTCCTACTAAATGTAACTAAATGTGTCTCAGTGGGACTTGGCTTTAAAGGACCAGTAACGTCACAAAATCAAATTGTTTTAAAGTAATAAAAATAATGCAGTGTTGCCCTGCACTGGTAAAACTGCAGTGTTTGCTTCAGTAGCACTACTATTGTTTATATAAATAAGCTGCTGTGTAGCCATGGGGGCAGCCATTCAAAGGAGAAAAGGCTCAAGTTACAACCAAAATAATTTCCAACTTCAGTTTCATTCCCTACTGTTCACATGTACAGGGAATTCTCCATAATTTCTAGAAGTTTTAGCCCATAGGGGGTTTTCTTCAAGGTTCCCTTGTGCTTCTTATCACTGCCCAAAATAAATGAGCCAAATTATGTCTGATGAGGCATGGATTAGTAACTTGCTTGTATAATGCACAAAGGGATTCCTGTAATTTTCTTTTGCTTCAGTCTAGTTGTTTATAAATAATGAGCAATTCCAGAGGGACAGGAGCTCTGCACTGGGGAGGGATATTTTTAACAGAAACAAATTCAACATTAGTTAAACAATAGAACATACTCTTCTGCAAGATCCGAAAATCTGGGGAATCTTCAATCAGTGTTCCTTCTCGATACCATTCAACCTTTGGAGACGGAGATCCTTTCACTCGACTTTCAAACACAACCAGCTGCCCCTCACAAGCAGTCAGATCCTGCAAGCTCTAAAATAACAAACAGAATTAAATATGCTGCAAAAACAGAAATCTGAGAAAAAAAGTGTATGGATGTAGAAGTGTACAGGCAAGCATCAAGGACACAAAGACTTTAATTAATTATACCCATAATGACCTATCACCAGCTTTGTTCAGTTTAATGTAGGTAAAATATTTTACACAGATGTCTGATTGGCTGATATGGGTTACCGCACCTAAGGAAATTTGCTCAGTGTTAGCAAATTAGCCCCATAGTACTATGCATGAAGATATGCCTAAATAACCACTTGATATATTGGGGAAACTCTAAGGCGTTTCTTTATCAAAATCCAAATTTTTCTGATGTTTTAAATTACAAAAGTCAGACCAAACTAGAATCCACAAACTAGAAAACATTAAACAAAATCGGATCGGGAGAAAACTCCATGTAGTGGGAAAAATTCGAAAATTTCAGATTTGACACCTGAAAAGTCAGAATTTGATGTGAAATTGGCCGATAAGCCCGAAATTAGTGTACAAAAGACAGCGCAGACCTGCTAGTTATGCTGGTTTCCATGTATTTAGAAATGTCACCTGACATCCTTGAAGAATGAAGCAATATTCTCCTTATGAAAACTGATGTTTTTTTTTTTTATTTTCTTGGTAAAATACATACTGTGTAAAGCAAATGCAGGGACAAAAACATCGCTATAGATTGAACACACATATTTCTTCAGTTTATCTGCCATGATTTTTTATAGAGAAGTCCATTATTTCATTATCAGCCAGCAATTTCTTTTTAATGACTTGCAGGTAAATTTACCTTTGTAAAAACAGGAGCAGCAATAAGTGGTCTCCCATCAAGACCTTGCAGGTATGTACTAGGACTTTGACACTGTAGGAAATGGCAAAAAAAGTTATTAGATCAATCTAACATAATAGTCCAATACTAGGCTAACAGTGAATACGATTTCAAAATACATAAGTATGTTGTAAATAGTAACAGATCCAACAGTAGCAGCGGCCCCTGGAGTATGGAGACACCTATAAGGACTTTGCATTAGGGATGGCGCGAACCGCGGCAAAAAAGTTCGCGAACACGTTCGCGAACTTGCGCAAAATCGCGAACGGTTCGCGAACCCCATAGACTTCAATGGGAAGGCAAACTTTTAAAGCTAAAAAAGACATTTCTGGCCAGAAAAATTATTTTAAAGTTGTTTAAAGGGTGCAACGACCTGGACAGTGGCATGCAAGAGGGGGATCAAGGGCAAAGAAAAATCCATTATTTTCTTATGTCAAAAGTGTTACAAAGTATCTTATCTGCACCTGTTAGCTGTTCTGGACTCTCTGCCAAAAGCCAATTAAGTTCAAATCTTTGCTTCTTTTTCTGGCTGTTCAGTGCAGAGAAAAGAGGGACTTTCCAGTACAAATGAGGGACAGAGGGTTGAGCTCTCAAAAGAGGGACTGTCCCTCCAAAAAAGGGACAGTTGGGAGGTATGCACATTTTTTTTTTTTTTGGTCCAGGGGGTGTGTGGGGGTGGTCCAGGGAGATCTTCCTGATTGGCTGCCATGTATCTGCTGGTCTGGGGTGAGAGGGCAAAAAAAAAGCGGCAAAAAAAATGCAGCAAATTAACGCGAACCCAAAATGCGAACGTTGCGCGACGTTCGCGAACTTTTGGCGAGCGCGAACAGCGGATGTTCGCGCGAACAAGTTCGCCGGCGAACAGTTCGCGCCATCCCTACTTTGCATACAAAACATATTCAGATAACATTTTTTTCTTTATGGTTTGCCAAATGTGTGAAAATATTTTGCTGGGGCAGTAATTTCTTGATTTACTGGGGGTCACTACATTTACTAACCCAGTCTAACCTGAAATCACACAGGATCACTCTGAAGCTTCATTTGGCTGCAAGTTATAGCAAATAAATTAGTCTTCCTTGGGCATGAAAAGTTATAACTATTTTTCTGATTTAAAAGGTCATGGGATCATCATGATTTGGCCACTACTCCACGCGGTCATGCAATGGAACACTCACTGTCAGCCAATTAACTGGACATGTGGATCGTCACATAAGGCTTGTTAATTAATGATAATGAGTAACACTGTCTGTGACAGATTAGTCCTGCAAATACTACCTGTTACAAAGGTTACAGCAGTCAAGCTATTTATCTGTGCTCAGAAAGGCAAGTATTTAGTGAGTATGAGATTTTCTCTTGTACAATGCATTCTATTGTCTCTAGGCACACAAACATAATACAGTTTTATAATACAGGGATCCCCATCAGTTTTTTTTTAGGGTGCAATGCATCCACTATTTTGGATTCAACTGAATACCCAACTGAATCCTCATTTGCATATGTAGATTAATGACAGGAAGGGGAAAAAGTGGAAAAAACTGTTTTTACTTCCTTGTGTCCTGACAAAAAAGTTATGTGATTTCCCTTCCACCCCATTTGCATGTGCAAGTTAGGATTCAGATTCAGTGTGGCTGGGCACAAGGATTCAGTAGCGTAACTACCAGGGGTGCAGAGGGTGCAATTGCACCAGGGACCCCACCCCTTTGGGGCCCATCAGAGCCACGATAATGGTTATGGCAGGTGGTTATCTAGGGGGAAATTTTACAGCACACATGCCAGCAACACTCCAGCATGGAATTTATAGAGGTAAGGGCCTATCCTGTACCAGGGCCCACCAGGGAGTAGTTACGCCACTGCAAGGATTTGACTGAATCCTGCTGGAAAAGGCCAAGTCCTGAACCAAATCCTTGATTTGGTGCTCCCTAGTTTTTTTTTTTTAACCCATCAGCCATATTTAATTGTAGAAACTGTTGTGGAGCCACACGAGCGAGAAAAATTCCTTGGGGATGCCCAGGGTCAGACCTGGAAGTCCAGGGCCCACAGGGGCTGCTGTCGAGGGCCTCCCTCTGCCCCCATGCTGCGCCACCAGTGCGCAGCCAGCACACGCACACTATGTTTTGCCGTGACTGCTCACTAAAAGGAGGTCGTGCCAGGAAGAATCCTGAAATCTGGGTACAGATGTGGGCCCGCGGGGCCCACTGTGTTATTCCCGGTACCAGACCGACCCTGGGGAAGCCAAATAAGGTGTGTGACGGTTCTATGTGGACTGCTTACTAGCAGGGGGCTCTGCAGGAGTAAAACTTAAATTTAAGGCAAATACTTCAAAATGGGCATTTACTATGAGGACAATGGGAGCAACATCAATGTGAGTGGAAAGCAACATGTTGCTCATGAGCCACCAACTAGGGATCACTGATATAATTTAATGGCATAATGATTTTTACTTATTTTTCTTTTAAATTCACATATGAATTGGGATTCATGGGTGTGTTTTCACCACTTGTTCCCCTATGTCAAATAGTGCCAGACAAGTTCTACAGCACACACCCATTCAAATTTCAAGTTAGAGCAATGATATGTGCAAGGAAGAATAACATAAAAGCTGGGCATGAAAACCCTGTCAAAACATGTGAGCCATTTGCTTAAGGCTGAAATGTATTCTACGGTGCTGTACAATAGAAGGCTTTTTCACATTAAGCGTACAAAGAACACTAGTATTTTCAAGATGGATAGTGGTGTCATCAGCCTTTTCTCTGAGTCCCTTGCCTGGCACTTGGAGAAATACAGTAGGCACTTGAAGCTGAAGCAGAAATTAGTCCATTCCAAGTCAAGGTTAATAGTGGGGGCTAGGCCCTTCAAATATGGGGACCTATTTAACATTGCAATTTCTTGAATCCTGTTATAAGGCAGCAAAACAAGACACATGCGTCCAACGTTAAGTTTTTGTTATATCAACAAAGCTGTCCTTAAGTCTCAAGTCTGCCTTCTTTTATTATTCTTGAATCACGTTAGGTATATCAGCATTCTTTCTTACCTGCTGTATTATTGTTGGCTGCATAGTTTGTATGTTGCTGGGTGGAATATTCATTTCTTGATATGTTTCTTCGTTAGATACTTCTTGAGTTTCAGGTGCAGAAGGGTCAGCCCTATGTAATGGTAACAACATGACTACTTAACTAGGTGAAAGTTAAGTTTCCATGGGTTGGAAATAACTTACAATTAATAATTAAAAAATACTGAATCACAGGCAAAGTAATGCTTGCTAATATAGTTTCCTACATCAGATAAAGCATAGACATTAGAGGCCAAATCTTGTACAGTCAAAACCCACGCTAATGGCAGGTCAGCGATGTTATATGCTAGATACTTACTGATCTGCCTCAGTTTTGAATGTGTCCCCTTCAGACTCTGAAGAAGAAGCACCTGTATGGAAAACCAAATTATAAAATATGATTTTAGAGTCCTGATATTCCTTTTGATGTGCACATGAATCCCTCTGGAACCCTGAAATGATTAATGTAAACTATGCCCAGAGCTGCTTGCATTAGTTTATAGCAGTATTCATTGTATTGAAAAGCTGCCTTTTAATGTCAGGCAATTATATAATGACATACCAGTGGGCATATACATTATTATTGGTAACTCTGCTTGAAAGAGAAAAATATATTTGAGGTCCACACTATAATGCTTTGTTATGCCTTACCTTCTACATAAATTTCTGCAGATGTTGAATCTGTGCCATAGATGTTGGAAGCAAAGCAGGAATAACGACCTGTATCTTCATCAAAAGCTTCTGTAATAACTAGAGAGTTCAGATCTCCAGACTTCTGAATCTGGATGTCTGGGGAGTTATCTAGCTCTTTACCTTCACAGTACCACCTGGAAAGTAGAGAACCATGTTAAATGGCTAAATTTGAAATCTGTTAGACAAAAGCTAAAATTGAATAGTAAATTGTCTGGAGGAATGTCTTGAAAACTTTCTTTTATAGTCTTGTTGAGTGCAGTATAAAATACGGTTGTTTTGTCCTCTTAATAAGTACTTCAATAAAGCTTAGCAGGCCTACTGGTTGGCAAGGTGTCCAAACAAGCCTAATAACTAATTTCTCCATCAATAATCATTTCATAGTGGGGGCATAAGACCTATTCAAAGAGGGTAACATCAATGAATCAATGTGGTCCTCGCCCCATAAGTCTTCTAACCACCCAGATAAAGACAAATACACATAATAATAAGCTATTAATATGGTCTAGAGTAATCAAGTCTGCAGCATGTATCGCCTTTTTCCACACCTTTCTAACCCCGAGCACAATTTACTGGGGTAACACTCAGCGGTGTATCTAGAAATTACTGGGCCCACAGCAAATTAATTTTCAGTCCTCCAAAATGTCTAGCGGTTGACCTATTTTACCAATATTTATGGAAATTGTATATGAATTAGGGCCTTGTGCGGCCCCTATACCTTCTGGCCCCCTCTGCAGCCACAGGGTCTGTTCCCTCTGTAGTTACGCCCCTGGTAACACTATTTAAGCAAGGGGGGTCCACTTCACTAGCCCTGTATAAGAAGGTGGGAAGTACAAAACTGGAGCAGTCTATCAGACTGGTAAAAGGGAAAAGGCAAATAATGGGAGGCCCCCAGGGCTGGGTGTGAATAATGAAAAGATCCTCTGGCCACACTTATAAAACAGCAAAAGCTATGGGTCCTACATTACATATAGATTCCATTATTCATTCTAAAGGAATGAAGAAAATATGAGCTTTTTGGAGAAAATCAAATTGCTTTAGTGAGATTTTTTGAGGCCAGTACTGTGGCCCATTTGTTCACTCTCAGATCTCAGATCTAAATTATTTATCTAAATTTGTCTCTTCACACCCATGTGCTCTTCTTAGAAATCTGCCTATTCTGTGTTACTCTCATCCTTGAGTAGATTCCACCACTTACTGTTTAATCAGGTCCTTTCTGGAACTTTATTCGAACGCCAGCTAAACTTCACCTTCTGCAATAAGCATATCCTTAAATAGTTTGTGTCCGCATAATCCACTTTAGATACACTTGACTTCAAGAGCTTTAATTCGTTAATCAAATCTCAATGGCGGCCAAATTGCAGAGGAGCACACACAGTGCTGAGATTGAAGGTAACAATGTGTATCATAGGGCAATTTATGGCTTTAACATGAGTGATTTCATGTGTATACAAGATGGACAGGACCATCTGTTAATTACATCATCTACAAAACAGTCCTGAATTATTACCAGTCTTTAATCTTGGCCCATTTAAAGGAATCTTATCTTCAATGCATTTTTTAAGCCTAAATTTCATTAAGATAAATGGGAGGAGAAATCTCCACCTCTGAAATTGCTAAAATATGGCTTTATCTCTTCCAATGAAAAAAAAATTATATCCTCCCAGAAATGTACAGTAGAGTTGCAGAAGAGGGTGGACAATGCAGTTAGGTCGTGAGGGTGGGCAAGGCACAAGGTAAGCTGACTCTATAACTAAACAGCAGCAAAAACTCAACCACAAAGAATATCAATGTAATATCATTGTACAGAACTAATTATGTAACTATGGTAGCTTAAAGGGACACCCTTTCAACATTTCAACATAAGTTTCATGAATAGGGCTTGTGCTGAACATACTTTTTTGCATCTTGTTTTTAGTAGGAAATATTTATGGTTTTTGTCATGTATTGCAACAATCAGGGCAAAATCAGAAATTGCAAATAAAGTCACTTCACATCAGCTGTCCAATGAGAAGCTCTGTGTATAAACACATACCTTCCATTTCCATAGCTACAGCCTCTTAATCGTTTGTATAGACTGTGATGGAGAAAGATATGGGTGTCTTCACCACAAAAAGAACACAAAAAAGAACTCTCAATGAGCACAGCGTGTAGACAGAAAGAATAAACAGGTGGTGTGGTGGGCTTAGAACATGCACAGGCAGCCTCTGGGACAATCACTCAGCACTGTGAGTCTGAACAGATAAGCAAAGGATCATAGCACAGACAAGCATATTCATGTCATGTAAAGATACTAGTTCTGGATAATGCATTGCACTTACACAAAAGATCATGTTAGCAAGTTGTAATTAGGGATGCACTCAATCCATGATTTGGTTAGGGATTCAAACAGAATCCTGCCTTCTTCAACAGAATTTGGCCAAGTTTAAGTGCCTAGCTAGCCTGAATCCGAATCGTTCAAATAATGTATGACTTTTTGTCACACGAACAAGGAAATTGAAATTTTTATTTCTTCTTTTACCCTTTGTTAACATAATTTGAATATTAGGGCACCAATAGGTTAAAGAGAAAAAAACTCTCAAATTCCTTCCTCAGCTTGGGATCAGGATTTGGTTGAACCTTTCATGAATGATTTGGGATTTGGTCGAATCCTAAAACAACGAATTTGGTTCATCCCTAATTGTGATGTATGTAAAAGCCCATCATTTTGAGTTAACTAATATTATGTTGAGATAGTTGCTAAAAAGTGAGGGACATACTGTATAAATTATGTGTATTAAATGTTAATCACAACTTTTTGTGGTATTGAACTCTTTAGCTCTATACAGAGGCATTTGAATGTTGAATTAGCGGTGCAATACTGCTACCGAGTTTGCATATTTGTGGGATATATTATCCTTCTGTTTCATATTCACATCAATGTTGGGGAGATTTTTGTGAATTTCTAGCTCAGTTTAGAATATGTGCCAGCCTAGTGACAGTTTTTTTGTTTATTTAAAACTGGAGGATTATATATGAATAATTTCTAGTAAAACCAAACACTGGTCTGAGTGCCACCTGTAACAGTATTGTTTCTTTTTGTAATGACATAAGAAAAGTCTGTTGTTGTTTTATAGTGAATTAAAGTTATAGTTTGAAGAAATCATTTATTTTGCTCATACTTTTTAGGCTTTTTGTTTAATAAAGGTGTAAAACATTTGAATTACAACCTACCAGTGCTTTCATAAGCTTAGTGCTGTTAATAACAATTAGCAAATTTACTCGAACTTTGAAAAGTGAAGCCAAAGGCATTTTTAGCATTGGTGATGAGCCTTGAGCTTCCTCCGCTGTGCTTTTAGCTGGACAGGATTCTAATCTAATGTGCTTTGCTGGATGCGTCTCAATTTTTTTATCAGCAGAACTGGTCATTTGACTTCGGTAGTAGCCTAAAGATACATTACCAGGCACAGCTGTTGAAATGCATCATGTCATTTTAGGACCTGTTTTGAAAGATGCTATGCACAAAAACAGCTGTGAAATGTTTACACCACCTAGAAAACATGTTTATTTATGGGGTATTTAAACTGTTTTAGACAGGGGGGGGTTTATAATACAGAATAAATAGGCCTTCTTGGTAAAATGGATGTGTGCATGAGAATGTGTTAGTAGAGATAAAGAAGTCATATTTTAATGGGAGATTTTCATAGGGTTTTTATGATGTAAAAAAGAATTCCATTCATGAAATTGGGGTGCCGATTTAGGGCATGCATACTTTTTTCCAAGACTTGGGGTCTCTAATCCTTATAAAGTGTTTGCTGTGGGACGCAATCATATACATACATGATGAGACTCTTCGTATAATATTGTGTATCCCTGAAGGGCACAAAGCCTTGATATACAGATTTTGCTTCATATATGGACTAAAGTGTCAACAAGGTCATGAGTGGTTGCGTTAGTTATAATAGTGGTTAATAGGGATCATTTACCTCCTCACATGATTTCCCAAATATCTTTACACCCACCTATGCTGCACTCTGACCAGTTTTTTTGCACTCTGGCGCAAGGTGCCGAATACAAACAGACCATGGGAAAAATGCTTTCAAATGTCATAAATTCCTTTCCATAAATGGCTGGTTTAGCTCCATGGTTAATCATATTACAAACTATAGGGCATCCAAACCAGACCAATGTATTAAACACCAAAAGTTCTTGTCGGGGTAATAAAATGTGTGTTCACACCAAATCATCTAACACCAAATTTTAATTCCAGTTTCAGAATTTTTATGCCACCCTATGTCAAACGGTCATTAGGCCACTATCGTATATTTTGATTTCTCCACTGGCCAACCTCAGCTCCATATAATGTATATGTTTGAATTGACAGGACTGGAAGCCACCTGGAAGTTTTTGCTCTTCTTCTGTGCCAGTGAATACTGGACTACAACTCCTACTATCCACTGTGAATGTGAAGTTATTGTATTACAGTATCAATTCTTCCTTTCAATCTGCAGTAGGTGTATCCTTTTGCATATTCCATGTTCCAACCTAGGTCCTGTGCCTATATTTTAATCCCAAACACATGATGTTAAACTATTATACCCCAAAACACTACAATGATACTACTGACGGGAAGTTAGAAAAGCTTTTGTAGTGCCAAACAGTTTACCTTTCAAATAAATTTATTGTGACCCAATGGACTTTTGAAACAGAGCATACAAAGTCACAATACAGGTACAGGACCTGTTATCCAGATTGCTTGGGACCTGAGGTTTTCCCCGATAACAGATCTTTTTGCAATTTGGATCTGTAAACATTAAATTATTTTGCTTGTTTTGTGTCCAACAAGGATTAACCGTATGTTTGTTTGGATCAAATATAAGATACTGCTTTATTTTTACAGAGAGACTGGAAATCATTTGTAAAAATTTTTGAAATATTTGGATAAAATGAAGTCTATGGGAGACAGCCTTTCGTAATTTGAAACTTTCTGGATAACGAGTTTAAGAATAACGAATCCCATACCTGTATAATAAGTGGTCCAAAGATTAGTCAGAGATCAGGGATTAGCCAGGGGGATTCAGGTGCACCTGTTATGCATAACCAATTGGATATCATTTTGATCATATTATTTCTCTCTTTCCCAAAGATAAATTTACTGGGAGTGAACATGCAGTTTAGTTCATGGTCACATTAGTTGCTGTTGGATCAATATGATTATAGTTGTTGGATTATAGATCATAGGTCTCCAGAAGATATATGTTCTGTCAGAGTTTGTAAAAGATGTATAAATGTATAATGTAAAAGAATAACTTTTATCATGCTCAGTTACAGTTATGGGAACTCTTATCTGGAATCAGTTATCCAGAAAGCTCTGAATTCTGAAATTATACCTCCCATAGACTCCATTTTAACCAAATAATCCAAATGGGTTTTTTTTCCCTTTATCTCTGTAATAATAAAAACATACCTTGTACTTGATACAAATTAAGATATAATTAAAGGGGTTGTTCACCTTTGAGTGAACTTTTAGTATAATGTAGAGAGTGATATTCTGAGACAATTTGCTATTGGTTTTCATTTTTTATTGTTTGTAGTTTTATAGTTATTTAGCTTTTTATTCGGCAGCTCTCCAGTTTGCAGTGTCAGCAATTTGGTATCTAGGGTACAAATTACCCTAGCAACCCTGCATTGATTTGAACAAGAGACTGGAATATGAATAGGAGAGGGACTGAATAGAATGATAAGTAATAAAAAGTGGCAATAACAATACATTTGTAGCCTTACAGAGCATTTGTTTTTTGATGGTGTCAGTGACCCCCATTTGAAAGCTGCAAAGAAACAGAAGAAAATTGCAAATCATTAAAAAAAACTATGAAAAATAAACAATGAAGACCAATTGAAAAGTTTCTTAGAATTGGCTCTTCTACAATATATTAAAAGTTAACTTGAAGGTGAAGCACCCCTTTAATCCTTATTGGAAGCAAAACCAGCCTATTTGGTGTATTAGTAGACTTAAAGGAGAAGTAATCCCTCCACAGTCAAAAGTCCCCTCTGACCCCCCTCCCCGCCTCCCTCGGCATCTTCGTTGAGCAAGCGCCAATCCATAGCCATATGCGTGCGCAGTTGGAGTCGGAAAGGTACGTAAATTACCGAACGACAAGAAGAGAATCCAAGAAGCTTAGGTTGAAAGACATGGTGCCCCTGTGCTCCGCTGTGCTCCTCTGCATTGTGCATGTCAGAATTTCTAAGGGACACAATACTAGTGTAACAGTGTGCAGGGGAGAGGCAAGGATGGCAGCCTACAGAGAGGAGTAAGTGGGGACTTTTGACTGTGGAGGGTTTACTTCTCCTTTAAGGTATGAGGATCCAAATTACAGAAAGATTCATTATCCAGAAAACCCCAGGTACCAAGTATTCTGGATAACAGGTCCCATACCTGTATATACTAATTTTTGCGGCCCTTTATGATCCTTATAGGAAAAGTAAATGTTTTTCTTTCTGTAAATTTGCTCTAAACAGCCCCCCAGATTAATGTACCTTAGTCCCTGCTGCAAGTCTGCTCTGGTTTCTGTGTTATCAGCAGCTTGTTTCCCCTTCTTCCTGGTGCAGAGTGAAGCTCAGCCCCTTAGTTTACTGAGCAGTCCATTTGCTGCTGTTCCACAATAGAGAGGAAGAGGGAGCCAGTGTGTGCATTAGTAAGCTAGTTTCCCCCAGCAAAAGGTTCTACACACACTGGTCTCTGCTATGTCATAGTATGCAAATGATCTCCAGGACTAGTCACAGAGATAAGGTCAGCTCAGTAAGCTAAGGGGCGGGGCTTCACTCTGCACCAGGAAGAAGAGGAAACAAGCTGCTGATAACACAGAAACCAGAGCAGACTTGCAGCAGGGACTAAGGTACATTAATCTGGGGGGCCGTTTAGAGCAAATTTACAGATAGAAAAAAAAAAGGTTTACTTGTTCTTTAAACCAGTCTATATGATGATATCATATTCTGTGCTTTCTAAACAGCTCTGGAGTGGCAATTTGAGAAAAACCCTGTTGCAGCAACACCCAATCCCAGAGAATCGTAAAATGCCATTTTTTTAAAGTCATAATGATTACGCTGCTACAACAATCCACTGTAAAATAGTTACATAGTTGTGGAATGCACTGCCGGGTGCTGATGAATTTGGACTTGAGGGTTCCCCTTTAGGATCCTAGCCTTGAAATGCTAAACTACTACTGATTTATATGAGAACTCAACTCAATAATTATTTTATCATTTCAACTTATTGAACCAGCCTAGAGGTTTAGTGTCTCTTTAGTAGTAATGATCAAAGTTTTGTGTCGTTGACACTCACATGCTCAGTGGGCTCTGGGCAGCTGTTGAGAAGCTAAGCTTAGGGGTCGTCACTAATGATCGAGCAGAAAATGAGCTTCACCTCTCATATAAGCTGATGTTGCAGGACAGATAATTAAATTCTGTTTGTACTGGTTTCTGAGCTGACATGCACAGACTGACAATCAGTATTATTTACAAATCAGCCTTATAGTGTGATGTTTTTTTATTATATTTATTCAGTATATTGTAAGTAGGTCCCTAAGCTCAGTAAGTGACAGCAGCACAGAGCATGTGAATCAGTGAATCAGCAGAATATGGGGAGCTACTGGGGCATCTTTGGAGACACAGATCTTTACTGCTAAAGTTATCAAATTAAGCTTGTTTGGGCTAAAGAATGCGCATCAATAAGATTAAAAATCCACATCTCACAATGTAATATTGTTCCTTACACTGTTATTGCATTGTGAATTGTAATTGCGCTTCCTTAATAAGTGCTTGAAGGTGTCGTAATCTTTTGGAGTATACATAACTTTTTCAGTAAAAAGTTTTATTACATTAACTGCGCAGAGGCGCAAGCTGTAAAATTCGCTGTAAGCACTCGCTAAACAGTTTCCGGGTTCACAAAAGCTATATGATTTGTGCAAAGCAAAAATTGTTCTCGCAGAGGCATAACTTTTCGCGTTGTGAATAGTTTTTCCGTTATTGACTTCTATTACATTCCCCCATGAGCGTCTTATTTATTAGAGGTTTACTAGGTTTTTGAAGCCACAACTTTCATTTAAAATTTTTTTTCAGTTCAGTTCAGTTTTTCCAAAATCTAAGATTAAAGTTGAATGTTGGTGTCTCTGGTGTTTGAGTCAGTAATTCAGGTGCAGATTCTGAACTGTTACAATTTTGCAACATTTAATGGATACATTTCTCAGCAGCATCTCTGGAGTAATAGCAACTATTGTATCAATTGTAACAGCTGCCTGTAATGAAACCCAGGGATTCTGCTCAGCAGGGACAAAGATTAGAAATGTATCCATTAAATGTATCAAGCAGGGATGTCCAAACTTTTTATAACAAGGGCCGGATTTGGTGAAGTGAAAATGTGTGGGGCCGACCATTCAGGGCTGAACTCGGATGATTTGTGTGCTATCCCACGTGCTGAGCAAAAACACGTGTCTGTGGAGTTCAGCCCTTAGCCTGACATTCTTTGAACCATTATTATTTAATTGGCATGCTGCTGTTGGTTAATCAGCTGTGTGGGGCTATGGAGGGTACAATATATTTGCCCTTATCACTTTGTGTGTTGCTGAAGGCAAATTAATATATCTGAAGCCCTTGAATCTAGGTTGAGACAAATACAGTTTTAATCTGGCATTTTATCTAAAACTAAAGAAAAAATCAGGCAAAATGTTATGCAAAACGTCCCCTTTAAACAGACTTATTATTATATTTTTATTACTAACTGGGCAATGGGCAGAGTCCAATATCCTTTGTGACATGACGTTTCCTTGGGAACCGAGTATTTCTAGCGTGGCCGCATTCATATCCATCCTGGGCCCTCGGCCCGCAGTTTTATACACCCCTGGTTTACAGCGTCGGCAACCCCCCCTCCCAGAGCTGCTTTTGAATGTGAAAAATGGCACTTTACACTTCAATATTAGAAAAACAGTCACAAATAGAAAATAGAAAGTAATTGGAAAAAGTCATTATTTCTGGTGATCTATCTGAAACCAACTAGTTGTCTGAAGGTGAACCACCCCTTTAAAAGATCCAAATAAGAACAGAAAAAGCGCTGAACATTCCACAAAAAAACCTAATACCTTGAAAACCTCTAATAACAATTCCTAGCAACAAAAAAAAGTCTACAAGTTTGAATTAATTTAAAATGGTCCAATAAGATCAGTGCAGCTCCCATTGGCTTCTATGGCACCTCAATAACTTTACTTTAGGGGGTTTTGTAGCTTCTTCACATTTAAAATTTTAGAGCGTTTTACAAATATAGGAAAACCACTTGTTTTTCAGGATTTGTGGGAAAAAAATGCAATTTGATTGCTAGTAAATGGATGCTGAGTATGGGGTTTAGCATCCAGAATAAGGGGTCCATCCTTAATTTGGAAAACCTGCTCTAAGATTACTTAAAAAATATTTCCTTTTTTATAAAAATACAGAATTTTGCAGAAATGCGTCATGGACTTGCAGCAATTTCGTTAACATCAAATGCATCACACTTGAAGAAATATAGGGCAGATTTATCAAGGCTCAATTTTTTTTATTATTTTCATTAACATGAAGTCTTTCTGAAAAATAAGGAAATAAAATAACAGGACCTTTGCTAAATCTGCCTATGTACGAGATGGCTTTGCCATATTTTAGAGCTTTGTGGTTAATGGGTTTCTGGGTTACATTCAGATCTAGTAGTGCTTTCTCACAGTGCTGGGGCTCTAAGGTTTGACTCCAGCAAGGACACTGTCTGTGCAGAATTTGTGTGTTTCCACGTGCTTGTGTGGGTTTCCTCTGGGTGATCAGGTTTCTTCCCGCCTTCCAAAAACATAGATGTAGGTTAATTGGCTCTTGATAAAATTGACCTTAAAGTGTGTGTGTGCGTGTGATAGATATATTAAGTTTCTCTGGAGCGGGGATGATGTCAGCACTATACGGTATATATAAATATATATAAATAAAGGACAACTGTAATACCTACATAACATTAAGGTACACAAAGTAAATATCTATGCTGATCAACACACAAGGAGAAATTTATATAAAAAAGACAGTATAATTCTAAAGAATAAAACAATTGAAATATTTTATTTGTAAATTATTTGTAAAAAAAAAGATAGCATGCTTGGTTTTAGGTAGACATCTAATGACTAAAGAGCTGGCCAGACAATGGCATCACATTTGGGAATAGAACTCACTGTCGTGTATTATTAGGTGGGACATTTCACACACTGGATTGTTTCCTCTTAGCTCTTTCCTCTCATCATGACTGTTACTGAGACTCTACTCTCAAGAGCAAATATATTAAGAACTCCAGTTGTGTTGTCACTACAGTGTTATCTACTGTATTATGTGGAAACCTGTTGCTCTGCAGATACCTATTTTGTTGCCCATGCCAACTTTTACATTAAGGGGCAGATTTGTCATTCCTCGCCAATTCATCAAAATTTCAATGTTTGAATAAAAATTTGAAAAAATCGTAGGAAATATTCACTAGTTTTGATCGCTATTCGAATCGATTGAATAGATTTTTATTTGATCTATTCGATACGATTGAATTTGTCAAATTCAATGGTCGAAATGAGCTAATTTGCATAATCGAAATTTTTCAATTTGCATTTCAAATTTGATAAATCTGCCCCCAAGATTTTGTGGCCTATATTGAAGTAAAATAAAATTGCTGTTTACAGTTGCAAAGGAACCATAGAAATTACATTGATTATGTGATAATGGTGCCTAGTTTACTATAAGTCTGATCACCTATACTCCTATAGCAACCCATGATCAAGTAGCATTTACTGGTCACTTGTTAAAAGGCAACCATTATATCATTTCATAATATAGTTTTAGGGAAATCATATCCAGCTTGCCTAATCTTATGTATTTGTTAACTACAAATTCCAGCAGCCTTCAAATACACACCTACTGGCACTGCCATTGATAATATTTTGGATTTACAGGTTGCTTGCCACACTGCAGTAAAACGTCACAAGGATGGATAGAACCCTGTTTAGGTGTTAAGGTGGCCATACACAGGGAGATCCGCTCGTTTGGTAGCAGATCTCTCCCCGATATGCCGAACGATCAAGATTGAGGACATACGGACTGTCAGATCACGGGACCGCCTCAACGAATAGATGCGGCCGCAATCTGATGGGATTTTAATTCCGTCCGATCGTCATCTGGCCGACTTTCGGCCAGATATCGATCGGGGAAGACCGTCGGAGGGCCCCATACACGGGCCAATAATTAAATATTATCGGCCCGTGTATGGCCACCTTTACAATCTATCAGGGCTGGGCCAGTCCAACTGGGCACCCTAGGAGGGGAGGGAAAGTCAGGGTAAGGGTAAGGGCAGGGGAGAGAGGGAGGTAGGGGTGAGCGGCAAAGGGAAGGGAAGGAGGTAGAAGGAGACAGACAGAGGGGATGGAGTTAGGGAGGAGAGAGTGACAGAGGAGGGAAGTGAGAGCTGTAGAGGGGAGTGAATCCAGACATGGGGTAGGCAGAAGAATCTTGAACAGGCACCTGCCCAGCACTCCCACATCATTGTGTCCTATGCAGGTATCTCTTCTGCCTACCCCTAGTTCCGGCCCTGCAATCTTTTTAAAAATAAAACATTTCACAGGTTGCCCATCACAAGTTGTACATTCTATGTAGCCTACTTTAAGGGGCCTGGTCAAAAGACCCAAGCAGCGAAGGCAGTAATATCTTGCACAACAGTTGTATGAAGCCAGGGCAGAAAGCCAAGTTTAAATAGAGTAAGACAAATTTTCTTTGGAAGATATTCTTACATAAATTATCACTGACCCTGGATTCCCAGCGCATACCATGTTCATGTCAATTACCTAAGCTTAGAGAACCTATTCACAATATACTGTAAAGATATAGAATATAAATGTCACAATATAAGGATTTGCAATTAATTACGATTATTAGTACATAGCAGCCCAGAAACCAATGCAATTAACATTAGAATTCAATAATTTAGCCAGTAGCATCAGCCTGTATGGCAGGTCAGCTTCATTTTCATTTGCAACAACCCCTAAGCTTAGCTTTTTACCTGCTGCTCAGACCACAATGAGCATGTGCAGTGTCACTGACACTCCTAACAAAATCTAAGCTGGATCATTACTATTATAGAGATGCTGAACCATCAGCTGGTGGAGTAAATTCACTATATAAAATATAGCATTTCTCGCCATATTCATTTTTACTTCTACTTTGGGAAGATAAGGAAGACAAAACAGTCTGTTTTCAAGAGGAATATGTACATACAGAAACACTGCTTAGTAATGTTTCACCAGTGTAAGCAATACCCCTACTAGAAAAAGTTCTTCCAATTACAGTTGGATTGGATATCTACAGTATCCAATTGTGCAGCATTGGATAACTGTTACTTGTTTAATTGAAGCTGAATGCCATTTTCCAATGCACGTCAATCACCTAAACAATGTGTCCAATTTTGTTGTTTGATTACAGTAAAATAATGCAAATTTTAATCAACCGCCACTTAATTTCCATATAATAGATTAGAGCAAGATGGCTAACATAGTACTAATTCTGATTGGAGCATTCTCTTGCATCGATAATTAACTTTGCCCACCTTCTACTAGAGCTCAGGAGAACAGGGTCAGAATGTGATGAAAAGCTGCCTTCCCCTATAGTAAAGATCAATTAAACCATTGTACTCTTTCATATACAAAAAAAAAGAAATTGTTTCTATATTGATTGTAATCAGTATTGTCAATGTGAATATCCAATTATGCAACTTTTCTGAAACAGGTAATTAAATACATAACGGTCCCCAATAACATAAAATGGAAATATGAAGTATGAATATGTACCTTACTTCAGGTGGCGGAAATCCAACCACAATACAGTCCAACTGCACTTTGCTCCCCTCAGTAACTTCCCTACTTTTTAATTTCTGAATAAAATTTGGAGGTCGTCCAACTGCCTCTTCAAAATAAAAAGAGGAACATTGAGTATCGTTTTCAACTTGCAAAGACTCCTTTTCAGATTCTGGATCCAATGCTTCCAAATTATTAGCCTCCTCAGAAATAGTAGTGTTTATTTCTGTCTTTTCTGGCGTGTAATGAGGCCTCTCTCGGTTTTCTAATTGGCTAGTGTAATTAGAGATTTCCTGCTCAAATGTCCCACTTTTTAAGTCACGTTTGCTCCTTCGATTTTTTAACGTCTTAGGCCTAATTCTTTTGGAACTATTGGCTTTGAAAAGTGAAGATAGCTCCTCAATAAAATCTGCAGCTTTATTCAGAAATTCCTTTTTTGATTCTGTTTCAGTTCCATATGGAGTGGTTCTCTGTGGCTTTTTCAAATCTTTCGTTCCCTCTGTAGAGTTTTTCGACCCTTTTATGACATCTCCCTGATAAAAATTTATCTCTTGTTCTCCATCACTGAGTGCTGGTTTGCTCGGTCTGGTCACTGGTGGTCTTACAACAGGCCTTGACTGTCTTTTTAGTTCTCTTGTAGGACATTTAATATCGATCTGCACTTCTTTCGGATTCCCATCTTGGTCAATGGCTTGTCTTGCCAAATGAACACTTTGGTCTAATTCTTCCTGGCTCAGAAAAGAAGAAAGATCAGTGAGGTCATCAGCTTCACACTGATCATCTACTCTATTCGAGCAGACACTATGATGAAACGAATGCGATGAAGAGATTGACAGATTTTGTTCACTGCTCTCTTGGTGTATTCTGGTTACTGCACTATAGTTCTCTCTCAGAATCTGAGAAATAGACGAAGTAGCTTCTATACTCTCGTCTTGCATGCTGTTGACAAAAAGACAGAGAAGCTCAATAATATGAATACAACTACTATAGCTCCTTATGTTAGCCAACACTGTTTCACCACATTATATTTTTTATGTATAAGCTTAAAAGAATGGCATCAAAAGAATCTTCAATCATTATTTTAACTGTAAAAAATGCACAAGCTGTCTAGTGATTAATCTGATTTATTTAGGCCAAACCACATTATTGACTAAGTGGAGCACAGTTCCCATCTGTCTCTCATAGTGCACCAATGGTTTCAATTGGTAAAATGAATGCGTCAGTGTCTAACAAAAGCATAAGAAACTGTGGAACTGTAGCAAAATTATATAGTACTGTGTAAGAAGGGGGCTTGCAAATGATTGCCATATATCAGGGGTCCCCAATATTTTTTACTTGTGAGCCACATTCAAGAGTAAAATAATGTTGGAGAGCAGCATGCAAAAAAGTTCCTGGGGCTTCCAAATAAGGGTTGTGCTTTGGTATTGGTAGCTCCTATGTGGAGTTAAAGCCAACAGGAGGGTTTGTTTGGCAGTACATCAAATTTTTATGCAATTAAAGCTTGCCTTTCAGCCAGAAATTCAAAAATAAGCACCTGCTTTGGAGGCCACTTGGAGCAACACCCAAGGGGTTGGAGAGCAACATGTTGCTCCTGAGCCACTGGTTGGGGATCAATGCCATATATGTTAGCACTGACAGAAGACTTAAACAGTAGACATTACCAGCACCTTTCAATCAACTGCTACTAATCTTGTTGAAAGTTATTGCAAGTCATAGATCTGCAAGGGCCATTCAGTGCATTTAGTTGCGGTGCTCTGTACCACTGTCTTTCTATTGACTTTAACTGATCGTTGGTTTTTCAAGGGGCTGTTTGATTAAGAAATATCTGGTTTTCAGACTTGTGCAACCTGGACAACAATCAGCTTAATTGCACCCAATGGCATCATAAACTTGCTCCTGATGTCATAAATCTGCCAACAAGTGTCACTGGCCAACTCTGCACCTCTTCAACTGCCCCTTTTGTTGGGGGTTTGCCAAAGTTGGCTACCCTAAATATGAAATCCTTATTATAGTCACGCATTTTTATCAAGAGCCTCTTAGCCTCCCTGTATGTTTTTGAAGTGTTTCTGAAAGAAAAACTCCAAAATGCACAGGGTGAAATGACAACCTCCGAAGACAATAGTGAATGCATTGTGTTTCAGGATATCTTGTATTTAATACATTTTCAAGATACTTCCATCCCACCTTAGAACACGTTGCCTCAGACTTTAGTGCAGGGGTGCCCAAAAGGTAGATCGTGATCTAACAATAGACCTTTAGCTGGTGATCAGTAGATCTCAAGTCAACATAAAGCTTGTATAAATCACCCTCCGGTTTTATTCTTTTCTTTGAGATGTTTATTAAAGTTTATTTATTAAAGTTACATAAGAAATAGCTGTAAACATAGCAATATACATTTGCTCATAAATCAATATAATTTTAAGTAATGTTTTCAATGGAACAGAATGCAAACAGCGCTGTGGCAACATCACTAAACATGGACCCCTAATAAGTATGTGCACTCCTGCTTTAGTGGGTAGGAACTCATACTTCCAAGGTGATTTGCTTTATATATTTGCAAACAGAGAGAAAATAATTGTACTGTTTTGTATAATATACACTGTATTGCATTTTTTCTCTTTGGAGTAATCCACCACATTTAGAAATTGTTTAGTATAGCAGCTCATTAATACCTCTGCCTTCAATACTGGGGTCCTGAGTTCAATTCTGGCTTGGGTACTATGCGCAAGAAAGTCGTATATTGTCAGCATGGGTTTCTGTTTACACTCTAGTTGAATACATGTATGTCAATTGTCTCCTATTAAAGTTGACCCTACTGTGTAAATGTAAAAGTTACCTTAGACTGTAAGCTCCACTGAGGCCGTGTTGCCATGCTGTATAAATTATGCAGGTCTTGTTGTTTATCTCAGACAACTGAAACAGGAATTTTGCGCTCTTTTACAACACAAGCCTCCAAATGAGGGAATGAAGGGTATTTAGTAAACATTAGCAATTGCACTTACATTTTATGAATCATTAAAGGCAGAGGGCTTAGTACGAGATTGGTAGAACGATGACTTAGTAAGTTTTATTACCTCTTGCTGGATAATTTTCACAGTGTGCTGCACTTTATCTACTTAGCAACACATTTAGACCATGTTAGAGATACAGCAGATGTAAAGAAGAGGGTCCCAAAATCAAATCCTCATACATTACAGTTTTGTGCCTAGTTGTACACTACCTGCTTTCTATCAAATATACCACATATACCTTGCAATTAGATGATGGTCCATGTGATGAATGTGATACTACATGCCAGCATAATCAATATTTGCCCCAGTCCACTTGTCTCAGTAACATGTCAGGTAAAAGGGAAGAATATATAGTGAGCCTGGGACATTTTTGCAGCCTCTGCAATTATATAACCATATAGTTACATAGTTACATAGTTAAATTGGGTTGAAAAAAGACAAGAGTCCATCAAGTTCAACCCCTCCAAATTAAAAACCCAGCATACATACACACACACACACACATATCTCCACTCTTTCAAACACAAACCATATATGCCCATAGCTATACTAACTGTAGAGTTTAGTATCAAAATAGCCTTTGATATTATGTCTATCCAAAAAATCATCCAAACCCCTCTTAAAAGCATCAACAGAATGAGCCATCACAACATCAACACAGCAGTGCATTCCACAACCTCACTGTCCTCACTGTGAAGAACCACCTACGCTGCTTCTAATGAAAGTCCTTTTCTTCTAGTCTGAAGGGGTGGCCTCTGGTGCGGTGATCCTCTTTATGGGTAAAAAGGTCCCCTGATATTTGTCTATAATGTCCTCTAATGTATTTGTAAAGTGTAATCATGTCCCCTCACAAGCACCTTTTTTCCAGAGAAAACAACCCCAACCTGGACAGTCTCCCCTCATAATTTAAGTCTTCCATCCCTCTAACCAGTTTAGTTGCACGTCTCTGCACTCTCTCCAGCTCATTTACATCCCTCCTAAGGACTGGAGTCCAAAACTGCACTGCATACTCCAGATGAGGCCTTACTAGGGATCTATAAAGAGGTATAATTATGTTTTCATCCCTTGCGTTTATGCCCTTTTTTTATGCAGGACAGAACCCTATTTGCTTTAGTAGCTACAGAATGACACTGCCCAGAATTAGACAACTTGTTATCTATAAAAACCCCAAGATTCTTCTCATTTAAGGAAACTCCCAACACACTGCCATTTAGTGTATAACTTGCATTCATATTATTTTTGCCAAAGTGCATAACCTTGCATTTATCAACATTGAACCTCATTTTCCAGTTTGCTGCCCAGTTTCCCAACTTAGACAAATCACTCTGCAAAGTGGCAGCATCCTGCATGGAACCTATAGTTCTGCACAATTTAGTATCATCTGCAAAAATAGAAACCGTACTTTCAATGCCCACATCCAGGTCATTAATAAACAAGTTGAAAAGCAAGGGACCCAGTATAGAGCCCTGCGGTACCCCACTAACAACACTGGTCCAATTAGAAAATGTTCCATTTACCACCACTCTTTGTAGTCTGAAGAACTTCAAATATACATTGAAATTTAATCTGAATTTTGTCAATGTCAGAGGTCAGGTTGTGGCAAATATCAGGATACACAACATTTCAGCAATAATAGCGACCATCCAAACAGATAATCATGCTAAATGAATCTAACTGAAATGTATCCATCACAGCTGAGCCAATGACTTATGTCCATGACATGCTCAATAAGTTCTTTCCCCTACCATCCTGTTTAAATTGGATTTTGTCACTAGCTCTTCCAGAAAGATAATGGTGTAGTTCCAGAACTAGATCAAGGCAAAGCAGAGATGTCTACCTTGTCTTGATCTAGTTCTGGTATCCAGAATCAGCAAGCTTAATTTAGGTATTTGGAATGCACAGCCAATGGTTGTCTGGGTACGGTTGAGATGAACAAATGGAATATTGCAAGTTAAATTATCCCAGTTAAAAGGTCCTATATCCTGAACATTACGGGTTTCTATAAAAATATATCATGCAAAAAACTGTTTAGAAAATGCTTAAACATTGTTTCATATACTGTATCAATGAGCCCTGTTCAAGAAAAATATTTTTTTCTAATAGTATGCATTGTTGAATATTCCCTTGAAGCATTCCCTCTGGCTCATATTGGGCACTGCACTCATATAGGGCACACATACATACTAGGCTATTCAGCCTTTTAATGGACAGCTGTGGGTATTTTAACCTCACATCCCTTCCTGTTTGCATTATAAATATATGAAATGTATCATACATTCAATATTTATACAAGTATGGGACCTATTATCCCGAATGCTCAGGACGTGGTTTTCCAGGATAAGGGTTCTTTCCCTAATTTGTTTCTCAATACCTTAAGTCTGCTGAAAACCATTTAAACATTCAATAAACTCAATACAGGTATGGGATCCATTATCCAGAAACCTATTATCCAGAATGCTCCGATTTAAGGAATCCTATTGACTCCATTATAATCAAATAATCCACATTTTTTAAATGATTTCCTTTTATTCTGTAGTAATAAAACAGTACCTTGTACTTGATTCAAACCAAAATATAATTAGTCCTTATTGGAAGCAAAATCATCTTATTGGGTTTATTTGATGTTTATATGATTTTCTGGTACACTTATGGTATGAAGATCCAAATTACAGAAAGATGCATTATCTGGAGAACCCCAGGTCCCAAGCAGTCTGAATAACAGGTCTCATAACTGTACATTTTTGTTTTGCATTCAATAAAGTTTCATCCCTGAGTTGGGATCAAGTACAAGGTACTCTTTTAATACAGAGGGAAAAGGACATCATTTTTTAAAAATGGAGTCTATAGATAATGACCTTCCCTTATTTCAGAGAAAAGATCCCATAACTGTAAGTGTGAGATATATTTCAGTTTAATAAAATTCGATAAGGTAAATTCCCAAGGTATAAATTTCTATAAACCAAATTATGTGTTTATAAGCTAAAGAACATACAGTATAATCCTCTTTTAAAAAGCTAAATCTGTCTTGCAACGATTTAATCTCTGACTCTGACCCCAGGGTTGGGGGCACATTCCAGACAGCAGTTAGTCTCCTAAGCTGCACAATGAACCAAAGGTTTCCTATGGCATTTAATGAATAATGTTGAATGTAGGTTTTTCAGTATGTTTTGCCTTGCAAGTTAGTGGCAGTGCCAAATAACTGAATATCTGATATCTTGCTGTTGTTAGAAAAAAGTAAAAACTGAATATTCCAAGAATTAAAAAATAAAGCTTATGTTGACAGTCTAATTGATCCGCACAGAACCCCAGCCTGTAAAAATTGACTTTCTCTAATAACTTTTCTACTTCCAGCAGAAAATCTTTAATTAGTACACGTAAAACAGGTGGTGACTCTCTTGTGTTACTGTCACTCAATGAAATTTGCAGTAGTAGCCTTAATTACAGAAACAGACACACACATTAGCTCTCTGCCCCGTCTTTCTAGATCTTTCACATTAGAGTTTTCTTATTATCCCAGAAAGGACATTCTATTCATTTACTATTTCTCCTTTTAACGTAGGCTCAATTGGCATCTCTTCTAGAAATTTAGTTATTGTAACATGTAGGCAATAGATAGTGTTATGAGACAATTTGCAATTGTGCTTTAGTTTTTTAATTCATTGTGGTCTCTCAGATTTTTTTGATTTTCAGTAAGTTTGGAATTGGTTGATATGGTTCTACTTGCTGAACCTACTGGGCTTGTTTAAATGGCAAACATAAAGATAACTTTAAATGAATTTATTGCTGAAGCCCCAACAAAGAACATTTTCAACTTTAGGCTGAATAAAAAGGAAAGTAATTTAATGTAATTATCCAATGTGTATTGTCTTAGACTAGTAGAATATATTAAAGGAGATGGAAAGGTTAAAACAAAGTAAGCTTTATACGAAAGATCCTCCTAAATTATACCAGTAAACCCTCAAAGTAGCGCTGCTCTGAGTCCTCTGTCAAAAGAAACACCACGTCTTTACTTCTATTGTTTACACATGGGCTTCTGTATTACTTTTCCTTCTTTCAGCTTAAATCTCCAGGGCTTTGGCTTGAGCATGCTCAGCTATCTCCTCTCCCCCTCCTGTCAGCAGGAAGAGACTCAGGTTGGAAGTTACATCACAGGAAGCTAATATGGCAGCTGCTATCCTAAACAAACAGAAAGCTTCTAGAGCTGTGCTCTCATGTATGGTAAAGCATTCTGCAGAATAAATATAGTTTTCCAGCTTGCACTATTGTGGCTAATCTATTGGCAATAAACTACCTCAAAAGCTTTCCTTCTCCTTTGAAAGTTAATTTTAATATCAACCACTACTTTACACAGTTCCATATTCAGTGGCATGCCAGAATTATTTCCAAGGCCCCCACTATCCAAGGTGACCTGCTGCTACACTGGGGAAAACAGGAAGAAGAGCAAGAACAGTTACAAGATGGCATCATACAGCACATTCTGCAATCTGGACCTTCCTCTACCAGACCCCTACCCAAACACATGGGGTCTGCTGTATGGTAGCTTCCCCACTAACATTATAGTATTTATGTTGTCATATTAACATGAAAAAAATATGAGAATAGAGGACACAGTGACTGATATAGTTTCAGTCATTGGTTGACTGTAAACTGAAGTATAAGCAACGTGTTGGGTGCAGTGAATTCTGTTTATAAGCAAGTCTTTAAACTGTAATGGTAATTTATTCCCAAACTCCAGCACCACCGGGGAGAGCTGAAGTTCAACCCTGTCCTTTCCAACTGCAGGTCATAAGGACAGGGCCCTGATTTGGGCTACACCTCCTGCCATTCTGTAACTTGCACATCTAAATGAGACACAAGGTAGGGGTTAGATAGGGGGCTGGAGACATCTCCCACCAGCCCATCAACAATGTAGCACTAACTAATGCAATGGGTTGTGTACATAGTCACTGAAAAGCAAAGGGACTACAAATTCCAGAATCAATCCCTTCACAAATAAATAAAGGTTGTACAGCACTGTAAGCCTAACGGGAATAGTGAAGTGGATCATGCCTTCCTTTGCCTTCAGGTTTGTCTGTAAATATATTGAATGTATTTTTGGAAGTTCTTATAATGTTAGTGCACCTCCAAGTCTTCCAAGGTAGCTGCTTCATTGAAAATGCAGATGAAAGATAAACAGGTCTACAGTTAAGATTTTATTAACCACATCTACTTTACTAAGGGGGATAAAACATGTATTTTTTAGGATTCATTATCCACCAGAAACATAATATCTTTGTCTCAATACGGCACAGATTGTATGTAAAGTTCTGGAATTCATTTGGCACCTTTTCACTCTTCCACCTCCCATATGTTGCCTTACTATATTCAACCATTACCAACTAAACATAGTTTTGCCATGTAATGGGTTTAAAGTGAGCCAGTGGGTCACTGAATGTGATAACTGAGGTTAGAATACCTTCCATGCATTCTTCCACTCACATGTAAAGCTACTCAAGGACAGAAGGCATTTAAACCATGCACGCTCTGTCTCGCCAATCAGCGGCTCAGTTGTAGGCATCTGCACCTTTGACACATTGATTTTTTGGAAAGCTTAAAAAAAATGTTTCCCGATGCTTTTATCTTGTCCTAGTTTTGTGAGAAAAAATAAAAACAATATGTAAATGTTAAGGCACAGGGCTCATGTGGATTTAAATAAAAATATGATTTATAGAATTCTGCTAGTATTTAGCATTTGGAGGTCTTCATTATACTTGTGGGTACCTGTCAGTTTCAAAGCCAAGCACTAAAGGGTGAATTTTCACCAATGAAGGCACCGCCATACTTCCCACCACTTTGTCAGGTGTAAATTCGGTATCACTATGCTAATTCACTAGTGATGGGCGAATCTGTAGCGTTTCTCTTCGCCGTAAAATTCTCAAAACAGCGTCTCTTTTTGGACGCCAGCTCACATTCGCCGGCATCCTATGCTTATGTCAATTTGAATAGAGCGGGTTCATATAGGTCATATAGAGATGTTGGTGCAAATGCTTTAAGTGGCTACTTATTATTAAAAATGTCCAATGAAGCAAAATAAAGACAAAAGAGATCCTCTAATATCCTAGACACGAGCCTACCATAAAACAAATGTGGCATGACCCTCACAGGGTTGAGAAAATAATGTTAACACAAAAACTTTAATAGGTTATAATTCAAAATAGACTTTTGAAAGCAATCCCACTCTACATAGGAAATTATGTCACTGACATAAGATTGAGGAAGAAGCAGCTTCATCTTATCAGTTTGCCAGGTTTAAGTGAATTTTATGGAGTAACAATCGTTTGGCTGAGCGAGGATTCGTCTGGTGATAGGGAGCGAAACTACACTAGGGACGATCTTTTTCGCTAGTGAATTGTTAATTGGTGATGTCCCTGTGGATGGGATTTTTGTTGTGAGCTTTCTCTAGTGATGGCCACTGTTCACTAATAGCTGCTTTCCTTAACTTTGTAACTGACCTTAATTTGGAGCGATTTTAAAAATCGTGCCGCTCCGTGTGAATAAGCGCAGGCGTTTTTAAGCCTCGCCGGTGCACAGCGGTGCCTAGCTATTCGAGAAGACACCAGGCGACAGATCGCCCCCCGAATCTCCCCGTCTGGCCTAAGCCTTGTGATAAGTGGAGTTAATTGTGAATGCGTAAAAAAACTCTGGTGAGTTTTAGGTTAACATAATCTGCTATAAGGGCTCTTACTCACGAGCGGTTAAAGCTGTGCTCCCCCTTGTTCTGTTTTGTAGCGTTCAGTCGCAGAAATAGACGCAAGCAATTCTTTTCAATGGGGCTATATTCACACAATCGCATGTAGACGACAAACGCAGGAAAAATGCAGCATGTTGCATCTCAACCTGTGTTCGGCACCTACATGCACTTGTGTCAGTATAGCCATTAAAAATAATGCTTGTGCTCTCCTGCGGCTGAACGCTACAAAATGGAACACAGGGGAGCGCAGCTGTAACCGATCGTAAGAGCCCTAAATATTTAGGATTTTTTTGCTACCACTGCCAATGACCACACTACTGAATATATACATATATATATCTTAATATTTATGAATATATATTCATAAATATTTATGTATGAATGTTTGTAATGGACAACTGGTATGTGTGTGCCACGAAAGTGGTAATTTTCAGTAATAGTTTATTCACAACTATTGTTGTGAATAAACTG
The DNA here is from genome assembly GCA_024363595.1 of Xenopus borealis. Classification (NCBI taxonomy): domain Eukaryota; kingdom Metazoa; phylum Chordata; class Amphibia; order Anura; family Pipidae; genus Xenopus; species Xenopus borealis. Next base: position 24,688,126 of record CM044444.1, read on the forward strand.
TTACTGAAAATTACCACTTTTGTTGGTGTCTGCTTGGAGGAGGTAAGTTTACTACTACCTCCTCTGAATTACCCATTGGGTTTTTAAGTGTTTTTAGCTAATTTTATCCTTTTGGCGCCTCTGTTTTGTCTTATCACTATACCGAGTCCACCCCGAGTGGAGGGGTGTCATCCTACAGAGAGCGACTTCTTATTCCTGAGTGGGGTCAGGATAATCTCCCCACCTGCCTATACAGTGGTTGCCTATTGGTAACCCTGGCTTGTGAGTATTAATTTGTTTACTCTATCATTACTCCTTGTAAAAACATATTACACTATTGGGGCTCTTGGTGTTCCTTTTTGTCTTCAGAGCCTTAATGTAGGTTGACAATATACATAGGGGCTACCTAATGGTCAATCACAGCACTTATTTGGCAACCCAAGAATATTTTTCATGGTTGTGTTGCTCCCCAACTACTTTTACTTGTGAATGTTGCTCACAGGTTCAAAAGGTTGGGGATCCCTGATCTACTGAGTGCAAATTCTGATAGCAATTGCTTGTTTGAGGATGCAAGTCTGATCTCTCTATGCAGAAGTTTGCCTCTGCAGACTGTTTGGAAACACCCAAGTATATTACAAATGTCTTGAGTAACTAACCAGTAAAGTCTACAAGTCACTTGACATAATGCACTTTAAATAGAACAAAAGCTACAAAACTGGAATAAATCAGACAGAAACTGGAAAATATACTGTAGATGTCAACTGAGTGAAGGCAAGGATGAAAAATTGCAACAGATGAGACAATTCATGCTACTACATTTCACAGGGCAGTGAAATGTGATACCTGTCAAAGTGGAATTAGACTTTTCTGTGAGGAACACCTCTGCCAACACAAAGCCTCAGAAAGATTCCCCTGGATATGACACAGACAGCTCATATGTCTCTGTCACATTCTATCCCAGAGACTAAGGGGTGCGGGTGACATCACCTCCTTTTATAAAGCAAGCTTTGCAGTCAACCATCTTCAAATAGATAGACAAGCTATCAAAGAATTGCAAATTCTCTCCTTTCGCAGTTGGAAAATTCATTTAATGAGGTTTGCTATGCATTTTCCTCTCTGGATTGAAACATGAGGGAAACAATGTGACTAAAACAACCTACAACACAGCAACTTTTCCTGAAAGAACCCCAGAACAGCAGTCTGGTGCATTCAACATCCAAGTTCCTTTCCTAATTTGACTCTCAAGAAACAAGTTCTAGAGAATATAATAGTAATTTTGATTTGCTTCAGAAATGCGATAAATTACTTCTTTTGTGACGGATTATGTACACTGTATCAGGCATTTCAGTTTGGAGGGTTGATATTCCTTACTGTCCATCAGACATCCCTGGTCTGACACAAGACAATCAAATTAAAGGACATGTCAACCCCCAAAAATGATTTTTTTTTTGTCCAATAAAAGAAAACATGATTTTAAGCAGCTTTGCAAAATTCATTCATTACACATTTTCTATGATTTTTAAGTTATTTGTACATGTATTGCTATTGAAAGCAGTGTTTGTCTGTCCCTTTCTATTCTCTGTACTGGTGGCTCTGGCTTTTGAAACAAAGTAACATAAGCCAACCTATTAACAGACCTGTCTTGCTGGAGGAGACTGGCTTTTGCAACATTTTTTAAAATGTAACAACCAGGAATTATGCAAATGCTGCTTTCAATAGCAATTACATTTACAAATAACTTTTAAAGCGCCAACATTTTTTAATACATTAATTTTGGAAAGTTGCTTATAATTGTGTTTTCTTTTATTAGAGATTTTTTTTTTTATAATGCTAACTAAAATAAATATTTTTATAATGCTAACTAAATGAGCTCATGACAAATAGTGGAGTATACTTTTTTTCTAATGGGTCCACTTTAAGCAAAGAAGGGACATAGAAACAGCAGAGACAAATCATTATGGCAACCCAACAATTCCACTGGTTCTGACTTACTAGGGCCCTAAAAAGATTTTGCTATGGGGACCAATAACTCCGTGTTACAATCCAAATACTATGTTGCTAAATATGTGTACTGTGCAATTGAATGAGCCAGTTGTTATGAGGTACATCCAGGGGTTACTATCTGTGCTGCGCTGTAATCTTCCTCTGTCACTCCATAGGTATCCCCATATAAATCAGAACTTATATAGTGTAATTAGTTTTATTAAAGGGGTGGTTCACCTTCAAGTTAACTTTTAGTATATTGTAGAAGGGCCAATTCTAAGAAACTTTTCAATTGGTCTTTATTTATTTTTCATAGTTTTTTAATCATTTGCAATTTTCTTCTATTTCTTTGCAGCTTTCAAATGGGGGTCACTGACACCATCTAAAAACAAATGCTCTGTAAGGCTACAAATGTATTATTGACACTTTTTATTACTTATAATTCTATTCAGTCCATCCCCTATTGATATTCCAGTTTCTTATTCGAATCAATGCAGGGTTGCTAGGGTAATTTGTACCATAGAAACCAAATTGCTGACACTGCAAAATAAAGAGCTGCTGAATAAAAAGCTAAATATCTATAAAACCACAAATGATAAAAAATGAAAACCAATTGCAAATTGTCTCAGAATAGCACTCTCTACATTATACTAAAAGTTAACTCAAAGGTGAACAACCCCTTTAAAAACTTACATTTTTGTCTTTAAAAAAGCGTTCATAAACAGGCTTGCTTCCCAGCTGAATCCAGGATAGGAGTAATACCAGCTTCCCCTTCTCCCTCGTGGCCTTCCACTGCAGATTGCTGTTCTGTCCCCACTGCCTGATGCATTTTGCTGATCCAATCAGCTTCCTCAGATTTACACTATATAAGTTCTGTTTTATATGGGGATACCTATGGAGTGACGGAGGAAGGTTACAGCTCAGCACAGATAGTACTACAGGCCAGTTTTAAACTACTTTCTTGTAAGTAGCCATTTCACTCAATCTTGGTGGAAGCATCAGATAAGCCCACATATGCATGCTAAGGGATTTAAAAGTCGCCTCAAGGAGAGGCACACTTGATATCTTTTCAAATGATTCAATTTGAATCTAAAGGGGAAGTAATAGAATACAGCACTATTTCCCTATATCCAGCAACTTAAGAAAAAAAAAACAGTTTGGGAAATACTACACCATATTTTTCTTTCTGTTGTTTTCTCCGTTGCCAGTGGTGCTGATCCATTTTTTATACTTATGAAGCAGCAAACAGTTGAGAGACTGAAGCAGGAGAGGCAGGAGTGAAGTGGACTAAAAGGACAAATTTTTTTCCTATTATTATTTTTATATATATATATATATATATTTCCATCTTTGTAAGCTGCAGAACATAACAGACTATAGTGGAACCAATAATCAGTGTTATAACAATGAATGTGGATTGCATAAGTGCGTGTGCTTTAGTAATCAGTAAAAAAACATCAGTATAATCAACACCAAACCCTCATATGTTCATATATACATGTACCGGCTCTAACAAGAACTAGATGGGCGCCGTTGTAGATAATTATTATATGCAGATTATTATATACAGTGAAGCAGCCCCCACACCCAGGATTGAAAGTTGAACATTTATGGATGTGCACTAATGTTTAGGCCGGAGCCCTGTGCCCTATAGCTGGCTGATTTATTGGTACAGATCAATGCATTTTATTTAAACCATTTTGGATGGGAAAAAAATAAATATATATATATATATATATATATATATACAGTATATATATATATATATATATATATAAATAGATAAATAAAACTGATTATAGTAGGTGTGATAAAATCACTAAACCGTGAGAGATGGCACTTTATTGAGAGCTGTATTATACAGGTCACACATCTGCTGCTGCTAATCAAGCGTCTGCTAGAGATGGAAGGGAGTCCGAAGCAGTGTTGCCCTTTCCTATACGACTTCACTGCAGCTGTTGTGTACTCTAATCTACAGTGCAAATCACATCGTGCTAAATATAATCGCCAGGGTCATTTTACACAGCTCAGTATAAAGTAAGTCTTTATAAAATCAACCCCTATTTGCACTCATTATTGCCTTAAAAACTCATTTTAAATATTAGGTGAAGCTTTCTGGTGAGTGGGTTACCATAGATAAGCATCATTAATATCAAGGTTTAAACCTCAAACACCAGGAAGAACATGTCAGAATAGGCTGAAATGGATAATCAGAGTTCTTTCCAACACAAGTATTCAATAAACAGAAGTCTAAGACAGTATCAGCATGCTAGAATAATGTGCTGTGCCCACTTATAATAAAGCAGAAGAAAAACTTGATGCACTAATGCTTTCAATAATTACCTAGAAATTGCTGTCAGTGTCCAGCTCTGACTGCGATCTCTTCTATGGAAATTGTCCAGGGGTGAAGATAAAAATAAAACAATCCTATTTTTGTCAAAAGACAAGTGTTATCCTGAAATTTAGGGGAAATGATTGTGTGAAGCTGAGTCAACCTGTGATTACTGAAGCAGCAGCAGCAGCAGCATTTGTCTGTGGCAGGTTGTGTGTTATTTTGGGCTCTATGCACCATGTGCCTGTAAAGCATTTCACCTCATTGGATGGGAAAACTTTCGGCAAGTGGACTTTCCTGTAATAGCTTGTGTCAGCGAGGAAGCACACTGCATGCCGGGTTCCTTCTTTCTACACAATTTCCTTTACAAATACACAAATGGATTTGTTGTTCCCAGAGAACCAAGTACAGGGGGTTGTGTGCTGTTCAGTGAGGGTAACAAAACAGAATTATCCAATGGAAATACAGTGAAGCCGACCTCTAGAAGGAGTTAGTAACACGATTTGTGATTGAGATTGTTTCAATTGATTATACCATCAGTTTTTTTCTTTTTTTAAGAAAAGGCACAGTTCTGTACTGAAAGTAATTGGTACTGAAAATAGTGGCACCCCAAGTCCCCAACAACAAATCCAGTAGTACAAAGGTTATTCTATATTAATTCCCTTGATGCCTATGAATAGTTTTTTTTTCTATTACATTACATAAGTTAGCATTGCTGCTTAATATTGATCTTAGGTTCTGACCATGGGCCAAACACAAAATGCAAGGCCAGAACTAGAGGTAGACAGAAGAGGCATGTGTCTAGGGTGCAGTTGTGGGGGGGGGGGGGGGGGGGGGGGGGGGGCAATAACAGGGGAATCTATCAGCAAGAAAGCATCAAGCAGAGGGAAAAGGAACGGTGGGAGTTGTAGAAAGGGAAGGTGGGTTCATCTGTTGCTGGGCAACTCATAGGTTTCCTCTGGGTGCTCTGGTTTCCTGCAAAAGCATACAATCAGTGTTTCTCTTAATGAAATTTGCCCTAGTGTGTGGAATGGGGAGTTTGGTTTGCAAGCTCACTTACTTACAATGGATGTAAAATATATCTCTTTAAGGGGGGCAAGCTTATCTTTTAATAAACTTTGGGTAATGCGTAGACAGTAATATTCTGGGGAACTTTGCACTTGTCCTTGAATTTTTTCAATGATTTATACTTTTTGTTCAGCAACTCTCCAGTTTGGAATTCTAGGTTTTTCTAGGTTTCAAGTTACTCTAGCTGGACCCTAGTAAGATGTTTTTAATTACCATTCATCAGGGCCAGAACGAGAACTAGGCAGAAGAGGCAGTTGCCTTGGGTGCAATGATTGGGGGGGGGGGTGCTGGGTAGGTAGCACTTCTGCTTTCCCCTAGACCAGACTCACCTGGCACTAGGCTTGAGTGACCTTCGATCCTCCCATGCACGTGTGAATGACACTCCCACACATGCGTGCACAAACGGCGCTAATGAGCATGCACTTGTGAACGACCCTGCCCGTCTGTGCAACACATATCCAGGTGTGGGGACCATATGGATCTAAGCTTGAGTGTAATTTGTGGGGAGAATTTTATTGAAAGGGTGTTACAACTTTTTCAGGAGAAAACCCCCCGATGGACATTTCCTTTCTTTATTTTTTTATAGCTTGTAGGATAAATCCAACTACAAGCCAGTATATGGCTGTAAGTAGCAGCATGCTCCCAAAGTTGGACTTAATGATACATAGGGGCAGATTCACTAAAGCGTGAATCATCTAATGCTAGCGCTAATTCGCCAGCGTGACGTAATTTCGCAACTTCGCAAATTTTCACTAGCGAAGTAGATATACTGACGAAGGATCGTAACTTCGCAAATTCACTAAGATGAACATTTTCCTCAATGTTAGCACTTACGCTAGACGTTACTTCGCCTGGGCAGCCCATGCACATGTAGGGCAATAGGACAACTTTATTTAATTTATTAAAGGTTTCCTGGGCTTGTGTAGTGGAATGTTGTGGCTGTAACATATACTTCTATTATAAGTTAAAGTTCCCGCCGTATGCAAATTAGGCTTTGCTAGCGTAACAGCGCTCTGCCTATCGAAGTAACACTAGCGCAACTACGCTACCGTTCGCCGACCTGAGCGTAAATTTGCACTTTAGTGGATCTGCGTAGCACTGGCGAAAATTCACCTGGCGAAGTGCGGCGAACGCTAGCGAATCCTATGCTGGCGAATTTTCGGATCTTAGTGAATCTGCCCCATAGACTAGAGTCCTGCGCTGGTCCATTTTTTGGGACCCGTACCCGACCTGTACCCACAACCTGCAACCCACAACCCGGACCCGCGAACCGCATTCTTACCCGGTTGAACCCGTGACCCGACCCGCAAATACCTTATCCGCAACCCGGACCCGCGACCCACTGACCATCAAGAACCAGGAAGTGTTGTCCTAAACCGGAAGTGACATCATCGGAAGTAGCCGTGATCAGAAAAAAAGGAGTAAAACAGGATGTTTTGCCATTGTAAACCGAAAGTGACATCATCAGAAGTAGATGTGCTCAGAAAAAAGGAGTAAAAATCTCTATGGAGAAGATCTGCGGCCCAACGCTCAACCTGCAAACCCTCAGAACCACAGACCCGCTTCTATACCTGCACCAGGAACTTCTACATGGAACCCGCAGGATTTTGCAGGTAACCAGCAGGTACCAGACCCGCTGCAGGACTCTAACATAGACATCGTAGCATTCATAGAAGTTAAATTCAAAGCCAATAGGATAGTGATATAATGTTTGGACATATTAGTAATGACCTATTCTGAAATGAATATTATGGGTCCTAATGGACCCCTATCTCAGCTATGTTAATGAGAGTACATGTTGTTTAATGAACACTGAACAAAAAAATCACCAAAGTGAAGTAAATTCTCCAAAACTTTATCATATTCTGCTTTTAGTAAATTGGTGATGTAGGGAATTTTAATTTTTGGTGCACATATCCAAGCCACTCTTAAAGGCATTAACAGAATCGGCCATCACAAAATCACCCGGCAGTGCATTCCACAGTCTCATTGCCTTCACTGTGAAGAGCCACTTTCACTGCTTCAGTTGCAAATTCAGTTCCTGAATAGGTCATTAATCTTTTCTATGGGATAAAGATCCCCTGCCATCTCTCTATCATGTATTTTTTTTTATAACTTGTTTTTATTAAGTTTTAACAACATAACAGTCCTTTTCTCATGGTTATTGTTTGTCTTATACATATTTTGATATTTACATGCAAGTAGTAATAAAACATTTGTAGTAACTTACAACTCTCAGTATTTGTTTCAAAAGACAGATGATATCTTTAACCCTATAAAGTATTTTGTGGGTATGAGATTAACAACCTGTTAGTTAAATGGCTCCTGTGGGGGGGTGCTTGGTCTGGTTGTCTTTGTTCTTGTCGTAGATTGCTGAAGTACTGGGACGCCTCCATGTCTATCATGTATTTTAATGTGCTTGTAAAGAGTAATAACAATATTTTTCTCTCACAAGCACCTTTCTCCTGAGAAATCAGCTTTGTCTTTCCTTGTGATTTGGTTGACCTAAGAGCTTTAACACTCAATATAATGTACAATGTAGTCTTTGTCAATTTATAGTTACATAGTTAGATAGGGTTGAAAAAAAGTTCATCAAGTTCAACACTTCCAAATGAAACCTAACATCCATACATACACACATACATGACCCCTCCTTACACATAAACTATAGATTCTAGTTTCACAATAGCCTTGGATATTATGCTTGTCCAAGAAATCATCCAAGCTCTTAAAGACATTAACAGAATCGGCCATCAAAACATCATCCAGCAGTGCATTCCCCAACCTCACTGTTAGACCAGCAAAAAGGTATGCAACAGGCTTTAGATATTATGCCAAGTGCACAATGTCAGAATCATGTAGGTAAGCTCTCCTAGCAGTCATTTGGAGTGTCTATTACTCCTACACAAGTGATAATAAGGGAATTGGACAGCTCCTATTAGTTTGCTGGATCAACGTCCTTGGAAGAAGACCAGCTATGTACATGTTGTGTGGATGATAGTCCTCCCAAAAAAAACAGGATCCCATCATTAGCTTGAAAATCTGTTATACGCTAGAGATGAGTACTTGTTAACTGAGTGTAAATAATGAGATGTGCACTAATTACCTGCTTACAAATTTACAAGCATTTCTAAACTGGCCCAGAGGGAAGAGAGGGTTGATCCAGGGTTTGGCTGATTGCTGTTCGGGAGCCAGAAAGGATTTTCAATGACCTTTTTGAGGTAAACTGAGATCACTTCATCTGGGTTTTTGTTTTGTTGCTGGCCTCCCTCTGTATCAGCTTAAAACTAAATATGACTTCAGTATGTGAATGAAGGGTCAGACCTAGCAGAAAAATAATTTTTTTCAACCACACTGTGTTTCTATGATCACATATTTTATATGTTTCAGATTGAGAAGGATAAGGGAAGAAATGAATGACAAAAGAACATTCATTGAAACAGAAGGTGAAAGACACCGGGACAACATTTCTAGAAAAGCCAATGGATGCCTGCGATAGTTCACTATAAGACCCAATAATGGTACAGGCATGGGATTAGGGTTGCCACCTGGCCGGTATTTTACCGGCCTGGCCGGTATTTTTGATGGTTGATTCCAATGTTATTAATAGGAAAAAAAGATAAATATATAGGAAGACCTATATATAGGTATTTTTTTCAAGAAAAGGTGGCAACCCTACATGGGATCCATTAACCTGAAACCCATTATCCAGAAAGCTCAGAATTATGAGAAGACCATCTTCTATAGACTCCTGTAATTCTTTTTTGGCCTATCTGGCACACAGATAGTTAAACGCCTCCAGCTACGGCATGAGCATGGGTTACACTGCGACTTTACACATCAGGGCAGGGCCTTCGCAATGTGGAAGCGATCCCTTTAAGACGTGGTTGAACTACAACCCACAGGCACTGTACACACACACACAGGGAAAAACTTGGGCGCCAGGAGGTTCTTGGTGAAAACAGTAACTGGGTTTATAAAACATATGCACAAGGCAATGGACCTCAGGTTTACTCACACAGGAACGAATGATGAGGAATTAGAATATGACATCCACCACATCACATCAGAGGCAGGTTTACAGCAGTAGTACAGACATTCAGCAGGCATTTGCACTTATACGATCCCTTCCCTCCTGGAAGTCGACAAGGAAAGTAGCCTCTACCCTCACAGTCCCTCCTCACTGAGGTCCCTGCACTCAGGTTTTCAAAACCTGTGGGAAGCTACTCCCTCCTGCAAATCCTCGTTGGAGTTGAGCTACTCATACGGCTAAACCTCACTACCTCACTCTCCTAGAGAGTCTATCACACAAACTCCCCTAGGATAGCTAATCCTCATTCACGGGATTTCCTGGTTCCCGATTTACCCACCAAAGGTATCACCTCCCTTTGGGGTCACTTCAAAGCATCAGGCCTTTCTGTACCCAGGTTCCCCCTGGGCACACCCTGCTGGATCACATCCAGAGGATGCTGCCCCCTCCCTTCCCAGCATTTCAGGTGTTACACATAAACAGCAACATAGACTTCTGCCTAGCAACTAACAGGGTGGGGTTTTAAAGCTATAGGAATCTAGCATTCCTATAGATCCCTACATTCACCCGGGGGAAAAACCCATTTCGTCCCGACAATGGTACCACATATTCCCCCGCATATCAAACCTTTATGCACTTTACAGTACCACAAACATCCATTTCGGGTATCCTCTCCTGAGGCATACCTGGTAACAATGGTCACTGCAAAGAAAGGGAAACAGCATAGAAAACATTTCATATAGCATAAGATAGTCTTCAATGCAAATCTCAACCACTTAAACTTTATTAGTCTCTGAAATGTCTGAATCGCACCACTCAGGCACTTCACCTGCTGGCACACTAGGGTCCATCATCCTGGTCTTCACCGCTGTGAACCACTTGAATCCTAGTGTCCACTCACTCCAGCTCCACCGGTACCTCCCATCTGCTGGATCCAATACCAGGAGCACTTAACATTTGAGCATCCTCTCCAGGACCTCCACCTCTCCAAACATCCATCCCAACCAGTATCCGCCATCTTGGGATCTGCACGGGTTCCACGTGGTCGACACCCAGCAGAATGGTTGCACCCACAGCCAAAGGGTGATACGCCTGAGAGTCGGCAGCGATTGCTCCACTCTTCATGCGCAGGACACAAAATCTCAGGCATCGTGAAATTCGGGAACGAACCTCCAAGCCCGAACCCACGGCCAAATACTTCACGCCAAAAATGCAGGACTGCCTTCTTCCTACTCACTCCGGCAGCTTGTCACAAAAAATTTAAATGTACAGTAACTGTTTCAGGGAATCGAGCGCCACGTTGGGCGCCAAAATGTAACGCTTTTTTGGCCTATCTGGCACACAGATAGTTAAACGCCTCCAGCCACGGCATGAGCATGGGTTACACTGCGACTTTACACATCAGGAATCTAGAATTCCTATAGATCCCTACACTCCATTATAATGAAATAATCCAATTTTTTTTAAAAATATTTCCTTTTTCTCTGTAATAATAAAAAAGTGCCTTGTACTTGACCCAACTTAGGTTGGAGACCCTCAGACAGGAATTAGATTGACCAGAAAGTTCTTCATTATCCATGTTTTTCATGTTTTCCATATTCCTTGGGTTTTTGTCTCAGCTTTTACATTTTTATTATGCTTCCAAAAAACCCAATAGAATAAATATACACATATAAACTATAAAAATATCTTTTTTATTCTATATCAGCATAGAGACTGGAGGAGCGTCCCAAGTATACTCAACTGTCCCACTGAAATGCCAACATGCTAAACTATTAGTTAAAATAAACAATAGTGAGATGCCAACATTTTAAATGGCTTTAAAAGCATTGAAGGGTTATTTTATTAATCAGCCTCATAGGCGTCTCATTTTGCAAAGATATCACATTGGCACATTCCTGGGTGATATCAGTATTCACACTGGTGCATCCCCTTTCCTTCTGTGTTAGTACTGATAATCCTACTTAATACATTTCAGAAAGTGGTTGCTCCAGCCCAAAATATTGATACTGCTAGTGATCTGTCTCCATGCACCACAGTGCCTCAAAAATTGTGCTTCCCAATGATGCAGAGAGCATCTTCAGTTGCACTAGGAATTTGTTTTGATGGGATACAAGAGCATCAGTCAGCATAAGATAGCGACAGTGTTCACATCTTTAAAGGGCAAGGAAAGGCAAATAAATAAAATCCCATTTTTATTTTCTTTAATGAAAAAGAAATCTATCCCCAATATACTTTAATTAAAAAATGTGTACTGTTTTTATAAGAAACCTGACTGTATTCAGTGAAATGCTCCCTTCATTTAGTGCTGTGGATAGGAATTGTCAGACGGTCCCTAACTTCTGGCAGGGAAACAATCATACTTATGGACAGCAGGGGGAGCCCCTGCCTTACTTACCAGCCATGCAGAACTCAAACAGCTTTGTTTTTTGATCATTTATGACGATCCCTAAGAAGCCCAGACCACACTGAGCATATGTATGTAGTCTAGTCTTGCAAAGATGTATAACAAAGTTACAAGATGACAGCCCCCTGTGGCCAACTTTGAAAGTATAAATCATTTGTTTGATTAGGCTTGTGGTGCAGTACGTTCATGTTTATGTTTAGTTTACAAAATACAGCATTTCTAGCCTTATTCTATTTTAGACTTTCCTTGCCCTTTAAATGCCTACATACATCTGGTGTTGCCATTTAGACCAATATCAAGCACAGCAAGTGTTTTGCAAGAATGATGTATACTCCAGTCTCAGCCTTTTTTAGATAGAGATAAGGCTACCAGGCCAAGGATCTGTGGTTGTGGGAAATGATCATCTGCATTTGTACATTTACATTTTCCCAATGTAATTTGGTGAGATAAAGATAAAATTAGAAATATTCATAATTCAAGATTTGTATGTGTTGCAGGATAATGAATATTGCGCTGAGATGGGATCACTCCAGTAGAGGGAGCACTGGCTATAGCACAAAGCTATGCATAGAGCAGTGTATATAGAAAACAACCTAGCTTTACTTTCTGTTTATTATAACATGCTCTTAAAATGAGGGATGAGAGGCAATGGGGGATTCATTATCAAATATTATTTAATGGTGGCATTTGCCTTTGTAAAAGGCAGAAATGCATTTGTCCGGAGGCCCCGTTATACTGCATAATTATTACATTTTAGGAATAAACAAAACATGTCTGATTTGTGGCCCTATAGCTGTTGAACTAAACTGCTAACATTACTCTTGTTTGTGATGAGGGGACTGTAGTTCCACAACAACTAGAGAGCCCCTGGCGACATGCTTTGTTGACATATTTTCTCTTCCAACTTGTGGCCCCCTATTCTCTCCACCCTGTTGTTTTTACTTTGAGATGTGGATTGTGCTCCTGTTAGAAGGGATACACATACATTTGTGTTGCTAGAAGAAGGGAAAACATGTTGTTTGTATAAACATTTTTAAATGTGGTCACAGTTACTTGCTGACGTGGAGCAGTGTGTCCCTATTGATCGACACAGGTGTACTGTGCCATATATATATATATATATAAATATATATATATAGGATAAAGAACACGGAGCACTCATGGGTCTTAATTAATGTGCAAAGCTTTAATGGTGTAAGTCCTGCACAGAGGACCTTTATCAAGATAGTCTCGCAAACTAAATGCGGAAGCGCTTGGGCTTTTTTGTCTTTTTCTGTTGATGAGTGTCTGCTCTTCAGACTCTCTCTCTCTCCCTCTCTCTCTCTCTCTATATATATATATATGTATATTTGGATATATTTGTATGTATATACATATATACAGTGGCATAATACACTGTATTTTTGGAAATACAGTGAGTGCTGGTCCTTCTCTTTAATTATTCTCTGTGTAAGTGTAAGTCCTGCACAGAGGACCTGATGCGGCCGGAAACACCTGGGCTTTTTTCCTTTTTCTGTTGGTGAGTGTGCTGCTCTTCAGACTCTCTCTCTCTATCTCTCTCTCTCTCTCGCTTTCTCTCTTTCTATGTATGGTGAAGCAATGGAATTCTTAATGAATCAGATTAAATTGAGCGTAGGACTTGCCAGATATGGGATGACTTTGACATAGTTGGCCAGCTTAAATACATTGCAATATATGGACAAACAATCCCTGTTTTGTTTTAAGGGTAAGGCATTTTTTAGTAGCTGTATGCACAAAATGTCTCAATGTCTTAAATATATTGATAATGGGTCGAGTGCAGAGGACCTCTTGTATTTGTCTATATATATATATATATATATATATATATTGTCCCACAGTACCTGCACTCAAAACGTTGCCAAAGCCAGCGGTGCCAGGTCAAAATTAGATACAATTAAAGAGAAGGACTAGCACTCACTGTATTTCCAAAAATAGGTGATAACTTTATTCTTGTTCTTAGTGCACTAAGAACAAGAATAAAGTTATCACCTATTTTTGGAAATACAGTGAGTGCTGGTCCTTCTCTTTAATTATATATATATATATATATATATATATATATATCCACATGAAACACTGGAGCACTCAGGGGACTTATGAATGAGTGAAAAAATAAATATTTTTTGTCAATGTTTTGGTCCTACTAAGAGGACCTGTCTGAAGACATCCCAAACACACCAGTATTCTCCAACCTTAAATAGGCACTTGGCTATGTAAATTAGTACCCAACCCACTCCCTGTGATGTCATCAAGCATCATGAAGAAGAATCCATGCAGATTTCACATAGAGTTTTACAAAAGTGTTTCACCTGATGATCAAGTGTAAATTGTGCGAGTGCCCCAAGAAAATGTTAGAAGACACAAGTCCATTAAAGGACAGGACTGCGGGTTGAGCTGTCAAAAGCGGGACTGACCTGCTGAAATGGGACAGTTGGGAGGTATGCTAAAGTATATTGATCAGTCACATTATAATGGCACAGACAACATTTTAAGAGGCCCAGCAATGTTACTCCTGGCACAAGCAGGCAAAGAAAGCCATGGCACACCATATAGAGTATACGGCATATACAGTAGTTAGCATATCACATCCTAACAGGTAATATCACCCCTGACACAGACAGGCTAAAGTAGCCCTGGCACAATATGTAGAAAAAATAAATATGTTTAAAAACACCCCTGGCACAGGCAGGTTAGATTCCCTGGCTTAATATATGGAGTGAATATATAAAGGTTATAGAGCCCGTTAAAGTGCTGCAACCAAAAATTTAAGAGTATAGGCCGAGGGGGTCCCTGGGTCTGAAACGTGAACAACACTGCATTTGATAAATGGGAAAATAGTTAAAAAATAATTATAATAAAAAAACAATAAAACCATATACCACATCAGCCAAGACTGGAAGTATGACAGCTCCCTTTTCTATATAAAATCATTTATTGAGATATGCACATAAGGAACTCTCTGTACAAACAGTATTCTACATCCTCATACTTTATCACCAATAAATGTCAGCTCAGCACTATGTACAAAATATATTTAATTTTTTTGGGCGTTCCACGGATATTTTATCCAACACGGCCATTCCACTGGGACAGTAAATATGATATACAAGCACCCGATGAAAACTATGACCCGGGTGCTCAAGTCCCTTGCACTCCAACTGGACAAACTTCAAAGATACAGCAGTGACTTTAATCTGCTATATAGGCTGAAACTCACCAAATGATGTTGGTGGCCCAGATGCAGCAGCTCTAAGCCCTTAGCAAGAGGAGAGATACAATACATCAAACAATGTAGATTGTGCTCTGCCAGACCATATATACAGTAGTTAACAGTTAAATGATAAAATCCTTATTGGGACATTTAAAGGAGAAGGAAAGCTACAGCTACAGAGGCATGTTATTGCCAATATATTAGTTGAAAAAGTGCAAGCTAGAATGCTATATTTATTCTGTAGAATGTTTTACCAGACCTGAGAAAAAAGATCTAGAAGTTCTCTGTTTGTTTAGGATAGCAGCTGCAGTATTAGCAGCTTATAGCTCTGGGCTCAGATTACAGCAGAGAGGGGGGAGAGGAGCAAACTGAGCATGCTCAAGCCTGGGGCAAGGAGGTTTAAAGGGCAAGAAAAGTGTAAAATAGAATAAGGCTAGAAATGCTGTATTTTGTATACTAAACATAAACATGAACTTACTGCACCACAAGCCTAATCAAACAAATGATTTATGCTTTCAAAGTTGGCCACAGGGGGCTGTCATCTTGTTAATTTGTTATACATCTTTGCCTGACACTGGCACTGCATATGCTCAGTATGGTCTGTGCTGCTTAGGGATCATCATAAATGATAAAAAAAACAAAGCTGTTTGAGTTCTGCATGGCTGGTAAGTAAGGCAGGGGCTCCCCCTGCTGTTCATAAGTATGATTGTTTCCCTGCCAGAAGTTAGGGACCATCTGACAATTCCTATCCACAGCACTAAATGAAGGGAGAATACACTGCATACAGTCAAGTTTCTTATAAAAACGGTACACATTTTTAAATTAAAGTATATTGGAGATAGATTTCTTTTTCATTAAAGAAAGTAAAAATGGGATTTTGTTTCTTTGCCTTTCCTTGCCCTTTAAGCTGAAAACAGGAAGTGTGATACAGAAGCCCATCTGTACACAATAGAAGGAAATAAATGCAGTGTTTCTTTTGACAGAGGACTCAGAGCAGCATTACTTTGAGGTTTTTCTGGTATATTTAGGTGGACCTTTCTGATAAGGCTTACTTAGTTTTAACCGTTCCTTCTCCTTTAAAAGTATATTTAAATTCCTCCGTCTCCTGCACTTATTCATAAGCCTGACAATCTTACTGTTCTTTTGTATACAATAAGACTTAGCAATTGAACTTGTATTTATTTGATCTCCGTAAACTGAGCATTAGGTGACCCCTGAGCTAAGACTATATTTAGACCCTTTATTCATACTGAGAGCATGAGAAAAACAGCCTACAATTTTACAGATGACACATTGCAATCAGAGATATTAACTGTTGTGCTTTCTGCCTTGTAGAAGGGCAGCATTTTTGTTGGGGGAGGGGGGGCAGCCATTAGTCAACTACAGTAAAAAATGACTTGCCTGTACTGAAAATTATTACAATATGGATTTACATAGAGAGAACTATTCTGACTTTTCTGTTCTAATAGATATTGCCAGTGCCACTGATTCAATGAACCTGAACATCCTAAAAATTAGTGGGATATATCTTAAGGTGGCCATAGACGCACAGATAATATCGTATGAAACGAATTTTCGTACGATATTCGGTGCGTGTATGGTGGGAAATGAGCCGACCGACATCGTCAGAGGATTAAGATATCGGTCGGCTGGTTGATCGGACTTGACGGAAAATTTTGATCGGATGCCTTTGAAAGCTCCCTGAACATCGGCCATTGTTACTGCTGAATCGTCAGATACAGGTAGAATTCTATTGTTTCTACCTGTATATTTGACGATTCAGCTCTACACGTGTGTGTTGAAACGAACGATCTTTCTTGGAAAGATCTTTTCCGAGAAAGATCGTAATTGTTACGTCTATGGCCAGCTTAAGTCCTCTTTAAACAGACAAGGAAGGGATAATACAATTCTATTATGAGGAGAATAAGGCAAGGAGCTAGCAGAAGGTGCTTGTTAAGTATGTTCCCATTATTCAACACATATATACAGTATAGTTCATAATAAAATGCAGGAAGCAACTGAGACTACAAAGTTAGATTGTTAAAGAGCTTGCTTGGTTCAGGAACAACAATTATTATGGGTGATTTAAAGGTTGAAAGAAATATCTGTTAACTTGTTGAAGGTAATACAAAGATTGTTTATTCAGTTTATTGCCTCAGTGTGGAAGGAAATACATCCAGAAACATGGAGAACAAACAAACTCATAGTAACATAGTAAGTAACACAGTAAGTTAGGCTGAAAAAAGACTCGCGTCCATCAAGTTCAACTCATTGCAGACCCAGAACTCCAACTCAACCCAGATCCAATGTGACACATCCTACTGCAATAATTTATAAATCCATGCCTGTCCTTCCCTTTTCTGCTGTCACCAGCAGCCAGGACTAATAGGTTGGGACAAGGGCAGGAACATCACCTCTGGATGGGCTAAGACAGTAGCACTTTTGACAGCTCAACCCGCAGTCCAGGGTTTGCTACCGACTTTCTCTTTCATCTCCTATACTGAATAGCCAGAAAAAGATACAATGTTTCTAACTTTATTGGCTTTTGGCAGAGAACCCAGAATATAAACGTAGATACTTTTGTAATAAGTTAAGATAAGGATGTCTCTTGGGGAAACTATTCAGTTCGAGTAGGAAAACTCAGTCCAATTAGTAGCCCAATGCCTTTAGTATGCTTGATACTTCATCACAAAGTGTGATAACTTCTCAAAGTGCCCTTACAGACAGAATTATCCCTTAAGGTGATAAGTCGAGCATATATCATAATGAAACTCTCTCTGCAAAGTGTCCGGTTTCTGACGTGTTCCCTGCAAACCAAGTGAATATGGTGAAGTATCGTCAGGATCTTGGTCTTAGACCCCTGCGGTTAGTTGCACTTACAGGACGCCTGTATATTTGTGTCTTAGGGCTAGTCCACAAGGGAAGATTCAGGGAGATTAATCAAGAGGCAATTTTCAGTGACTTAAGAAAATGCAGCGCCGCGTGTGATTAGGCTCAGGCGACATTACATTTTAGTGGGCGCAAGACATGGGTAAGCAATTCAGGGAGAATAGTCACCCCAAAGAAGCGGCGATTAGTCGCCTGGCGACCAGTGACGGTCTTAAGCACATTGGACCAATTTGGCCCAATTGGACCCCGCACTGATGGGGGCCCCACTCCAGATCGAGCTCTGATTCCTATTCCCTTATTTCCCCAGTAGCCCAGCCTACCCCTAATCCAGATTGGCCCATCCCGCTCGAACCCGATTGGCCCAGGCCACAGCTGAACCTGATTGGCCCAGCCAACCCCCAAACCCAATTCAACCAGCCCGCCCAAAACCCAATTGGCCCAAATAACAAGTGAAATTCATTAATGTTGTATATATAATCCATGGTGCTGCACACACACAGTTTACAGTGGTAACCAAAATATGCACTTTTTTTTGCTCACATAGATTAAACAAAATGAGGGAACATTTTCTCCCAGTTGCCCAGCCTGCCCCCATCCCCAACTGGCAGCCATCACTTGGACAGAGGGGAAAGCAGGCACTATTTGCCCATCCAGCTCTGTGACCCTGTGACAGACAGCAAAGTTCCTTCTAGGGGCCCCGCCAAAATGGTTCCAATTGGGCCCCGAACTTGGTTCGACTAACTTCCCTGAATCTTCCCATGTGGACTAGCCCTTAATGAATGGCCAGCAGTTTCACGGGAGAAGTAGCTAAATGGAATTCATTGCTGCTGGTTCTCCCTTTGCTGCTAACGGGCCTCTGTGAAGCTTCCAGTGTGTTTCCCAATCCTCGTCCTATCCTACATCTCTGATATTCCGATAGTGTAGTGGTTTGTTTCCGGTTAGTCTCACACACTTACGTGATATTCGTTAGACTAAATGTTTTTTGTTTAAAATAACACTTTCACTCAATGATTAGTGGCCCAACGTGTTTCGTATGCTTGATGCTTCAGCAGGGGCATTACCCATGTTGCATTGCAGCACTTTTTAACTAGTTGGTATTTTTTATAATTAATGTACATAACTGATTAATTCGTTTACAATGAAAGTTATGAAAAAAAAATGTTTAAAAAAAGATGAAGAATGGTTTATATTTGTAATAAATTAAGTTAAGATTAGATTCAATCACATTAAAACATCATAATTCAATAGCTTTAATCATTTAAAAAACACTTTGTGTGTAGATATGGAGAACCAGCGTAGCCTAAAAATACAGATAAGGGAACACGTGAATAATATCTGCAAAGGCCTATCTACACACAGTATATCAGCTCATTTTAAAACACACCATAACTGCGATCCTTCTGTATTGACCTTTGAAAAAGCCTATTGGTGGGGTTGCAATATGGTACAACTAATATGCAGAGAGAAAACTTTCTGGATCCACAAAATGACACAAAACACCAAATGGTCTAAATATCGAAACAGCTCTAAACTGGTTTTTTAAATGATTAAAGCTATCCAATTATGATGTTTTAATATGATTGATTCTAATGTATTTCAGTTAACTTAATGTATTACCATAGATGAACTGTTTTTCATCTAATTTACACTTTTTATGGTTTTTTTATGACTTGCTGTTGTAAACGAATTACTCAAATATGTAAATTAATAGTAAAAAAAAAAAGACCAACTAGATAAAAAGTGTGGCGATGCAGTATGGGTAATGCCCCTGATCCGAAACGGGTTACCAATCGTTGAATAAAAGCATTATTTTAAACAAAAACCATTTAGTCTAATGAATATCACTGATAGGTGAATTTATTTGCTTGGCTCGAATTTGTGGCGAATTCCCGCGATTTGACACTGGAGAATAAATTCACAATAGCCCATGAAAATTTGCCTGGAGAAAATTCGCTGGCAGAAAAAAAAGGACGCTGGTGCCCGGGGGTTTTTTGGACGTCTGCATCCAAACGAAACGTCTGTATCCAGAACAAGATGCCGGTGGTGTTTCGCCAATTTTTCGCCACAGATTCGCCCTTCAGTAATGAATATCTCTGACATGAGTATGTGAGACTGATCAGAAACAAACCTCTACACTGTCGGAAGATCGGAGAAGTAGCGTCTGCCATGAATACCATGAAACTCACTGGAAGTGTCATAGAAGCCCGGCAGCAACAAAGGGAGAACCGGCAGCAGTGAACCCCAGCGCTACTGTGCGACTGCCAGACCATTCATAAGACACATACAGTGTATACAGGCGTCCTGGTAAGTGCAAATAACTGCAGAGGTCTTGGACCAAGAGCCTGACTAGTGATGGCCGAATTCATTTGGCAGGGGCTAATTCACAGCGAACTCCCGCGATTTGCCACTTGCGAAAAACTTCGCAAAGCGCCAGCGAAAAACGACGCAACGGAAACAATGCGTCGCGCGTCAGAAACGATGCGACGCGCGTCAAAAACAACGCACGACTCGTTTCGTAAACTTTTTCACCAATTTTCCGGCGAAGCGAAATGGGTGAGATTCGCCCATCACTAATCCTGCAGATACTACACCACATGCACTTTAGTTTACAGGGAACACGTCAGAAACCGGACAATTCGCAGAGAGAGTTTCTTTACGATATATACTCAACAAATCACCTTACTTGTGAGTAGATCCAATTCTGTCTGTAACCGCACTTTGAGAAGTTACACTATACAGCATATTCCTTTCCTTAGGGACTGAGGAACACAACTTCTTGGGGAAATTGATTTGCAGCATAAGGGAACAGTAACACCAAAAAATTAAAGTGTTAAAGTAAAGAAAATATCATGTAGTGTTGCCCTGCGCTGTTAAAACTGATCTGTTTGCTTCAGAAACACTACTATAGTTCATATAAACAAGCTGTTAAATAGCAGTGGCGGAAATTGAAAAAAGGCTATATGGCACAGGCTAAGTAATGGATAACAGATAACATTATGTTCTACAGAGCTTATCTGCTATCTACTGTGTAACTTGAGCCTTTTCTCCTTTGAATGGCTGTCCCCATGGCTACACAACAGCTTATTTACATAAACAATAGTAGTGCTTCTGAAGCAAACACTGCTGTTTTACCAGTGCAGGGCACCGTTATTAGCAAAACTGTAATAACACATAAAACCCTTTTGTTCAATATGTTCAAGGTTTCATAGCCTGGCAAATTTTGTATAATGGACATGGTAATTAGGGATGTTGTCACAAAAATGGATGCGACCAAAGAATGTTGCTGCGCGGAGCGCGGCAAATCTTTTTGTCCCTCTTTCTGTTTCCAAAATGTTGGTCAAGGACTTTGAAAGAAATGTAATTGACAGTCTCAACAGCCCATACAACATTTGTGTCCACCACTAAGCCAAGCTTAGATAAAAGTTCAAATGTTTCTGAAGTTTTACTTTATCAAGTGACAAAACAGCCTCTCTCAGAATACTATCAGATTTTCCACTTCACTGACTACATTTCCCCTGTACTCAAGGAATGTGAACCGTGCTTCAGAGACTTGTGTCCTCTCCAAAAGACATGCCATTCCATTCAGAACATCCGAAAGGTAACAAGTAATTAAAATAGAATCAGATGCAGAATATAGTTATGAGGTCCATAACTGCATGAATCCTTCCCTTATCCTGAATCAGAAGTTCAGCCAAACATTCTCAGGCTTCAGTACTAATCTCTTTGGTATAGATGTAATATGTTTCTTAAAGGGAAACTGTCATGGTAAAACATGTTTTTAACGCATCAGTTAATAGTGCTGCTCCAGTAAACTTCTGCACTGAAATCCATTTCTCAAAAGAGCAAACAGATTTTTTTATATTCAGTTTTGAAATCTGACATGAGGCTAGCCATTTTGTCAATTTCCCAGCTGCCCCTGGTCATGTGCCAGCACTTTAGGAGGGAACTGCTTTCTGGCAGGCTGTTGTTTTTCCTTCTCAATGTAACTGAATAGTACGCAGTGGGACATGGGTTTTACTATTGAGTGCTTTTCTTAGATCTACCAGGCAGCTGTTATCTTGTGTTAGGGAGCTGTTATCTGGTTACTTTCCCATTGTTCTTTTGTTAGGCTGCTGGGTGGGATAAACGGAGGGGGTGATATCACTCCAACTTGCAGTACAGCAGTAAAGAGTGATTGAAGTTTATCAGAGCACAAGTCACATGACTTGGGGCACCTGGGAAATTGACAAAATGTCTAGCCCCATGTCAGATTTCAAAATGAATCTGATTGCTCTTTTGAGAAATGGATTTCAGTGCAGAATTCTTCTGGAACAGCACTATTAACTGATGTATTTTGAAAAATTCTTTTTTTCCCATGACAGGATCCCTTTAATAAAACAGAAATATATGTAAGTACTGGATGAACAGATACAAACATATTAAACAGATACAAACCATGCACATGATTGCACTGGGAATTAAAGGAACAGTAACACCAAAAAATGACAATGTTTGAAAGTAATGAAAATAGAATGTACTGTAGCACACCCTTGAGTGCACTTAGGCTGTGGATTTCTGAATGTGTGCGACCTGGCTAACTGCTTAATTTGTGCCCAGGACCCCCAGTGTACCCGTGCAACACCCTACTACTCTCGGTAACTGGTGTGTTCAGTACAGCATTAGATCCAGGCAAACAAGTTTCTTTGCAGCAAACTTTAACTTGTTTATTTAACTTGACAGTGCAGTGATATACAGCAATAATTCCTCCAGTGGGATATAATGTGCTCCAGGTGAGGCAATATACTGTACAGGTAGTCAGAACAATAGAAATGATAGATTCAAAGGATAATTACCACTCTCACTAGGCAATATCCCTCTGATGAACAATACATTAGGGTTTGGATTTCTCAGCCTGTAGTCTTGTATTTTGGCACCTGATTTGGTCCTCACCTCACCCACTGTAGTCCCTGATCTAGTAGTTGAAACACCACGGGATCCCAACCCCACTACTGCTCCTCGTTGGAGCCACAGTTGCTCACCAGCTACCCTGTACTCACTCTCACTCGTAGAGTGACTATTACAATATTCACTATCACTAAATAACTACTTGTTTCGCTGGAATGCCCGAACCTGTAATACCTCACAATGAGGTAAGGTCCCAGGGAAGACCCCGAGCACATGGGGCTAAACCCTTTTATACTTTTAAACTATGCCACCCTGTGGCCAAATCCCTTCAACTGATCTGGACCCAAGAAATTTACATAGCTAAGGAGGTATTTGTAAAACAGAAGATTTTTTGTGCAAAATTGGAGACATAGAAAGGCAGTCACAGGGCTGTTTAATTGATGGACCAATGACGAGGCGGGTCAATCGACTGAGGGCTGAAGGTGTAAGTTGCGGGCCCATGACATGGAGATTGGTTGATCACCATGTCATTCTAGGGAAATCCTGCCTGGTTTTCATAATCCTGCCCTTCAAAATACTTTGGCTGTCCGGGTCAAAACAATAATTTAACAAACAAAGATTACAAAGTAAAAATAAGATCAGATGGGCCTACTCCCAAGAGTTTAAAGTCTTGCACCCATACATGCAATTACCAGCATGATGCTACTCGTTTAAAGCTCCAGTGTATTGGGATGAATAGTGCACACATGGGGGCATATTTACTAAATTCACATGAAGGATTTGAAGTTTGATCGAATTTTAAAAAAGATTTGAATTTTCTAATGTTTTTGAAGACCACTTCGACCAGAGAATTTTGATAATTCGATCGAATCGAAGGATTCGAATAAATATCTATTTGAATATTCGACTATTCTACAGTCGAAATACTTCCCCTTTAAATTTTTATTTGACTGCATAGTTCACCAGATCAAAGCTACCGAATTGGGTTTGGTTATTTTTGATCAAATAAAAATATTTGATCGAATGGTTAAAATCGTTCTAATCGATTCGAACGATTTTATCGTTCGATCGAATATTT
This sequence comes from Xenopus borealis, assembly GCA_024363595.1. Classification (NCBI taxonomy): domain Eukaryota; kingdom Metazoa; phylum Chordata; class Amphibia; order Anura; family Pipidae; genus Xenopus; species Xenopus borealis. The sequence goes on from CM044444.1 coordinate 24,712,008, forward strand.
GCTATTCGATCGTTTGACCAATCAGACTGAGGTAAAATCCTTCGAATTTGACCAATAGTAAATCTTCCCCATGGATGTTAGGAGCCCTGGACTACCACCAGCCTGGACATGGTGGTAATTCCAGTGGTTTTTATCAATAGGTGGCAAGTGAATCGGAGACTAATGCTGTCCCTTCCAGCTCAAATGGAGAAAACCTTCCTACTGAAACAAGTGAACATTTTTAATCATTGTATAATACAATATGTAAAGGATACTTTACATTTCTTTTCATTATTCAAATTCAGGGTGGAGTTCCATGCCTCATATAATAGCTCAAAGAAACAACATCCTTTTAGGTCATGGGGAACAGCTTTCACGCCAGGACAGAATAGGTGCAGGTTGCTGTTCCATCCCTGAGGAAAATGCAATGTTTTCCCCCTGCTTGAGGGTGTCACTTCAATGTATAATCCAAAGGTATGCCAGTGTTGTAATAAGCATTAGTTGTTGCTGTTTTCATTTGATTTATTTAATGCTGGTTTTTCCATAATATATCCTCTTAAATGATTGAAAATAAAATTATTGAAAAAAAAAACACACACAAGCCCAGCAGAATATTAATGTATTAATAGAAATATTGGGGAAAATGTGTTACAGCCCATAGAGGGAGTTTGTTAAAAATCAGCAAATTTGAAACGAGAACTCACTCATTGCTAGCTTCTGTGTGTTGAGAAATTTCCTGACCCTAAATAAAAAAAACACAATTATTTGAGACTGAATTTTAAATGAAATACCAAGAGACTGTTTATTTCAGTTTCAGAGCTATAGCATCTACGCCTTACTTTTAATTGCACTTCCTTTAGAGCATTTCCTATTTCTGGTACTAAGTTTAAATGATTATAAGTAGACCAAAAGTTGGGAGATCCAAGATCCCTTAGCCAAAAAACCCCAGGTCCAGAGTATTCTGGATAACAGGTCCCATATGTCTGTTAGTTATATAGACGTGCAAGGTCTACATAGTTTTACAATAATACAAAAAGACACAATACATGGAGTGATTTAAAAATGCAATCTAATAAACCTGCTGGAGAGATGTCAAAGGCATGAATTTGTGCATGGCTCAATAATCAACATAACAGTGACCAAAGCATTCCTTATTGAGCCAACTCAATCACCACTTTGGTTGGGAGGAATGCTCCCCCCCCCCCCACCAGCATGGAGCAAGGAGCTGGTGTCTTTTTCAAAACTGAGATGCTTCCATACAGTCCATTCTGGTGCTTGCTACAATACAATAGACTAACAGTATTGTGGCCATTACATGTGCAACTTGTCTGAACTCTGACTCTGACTCACTTGAAATGTTCCAACTTCCCCCTGAGCTACGCACTCTTTAATGAGTTAATGAAATGGCAGATTTATCATAGCATACTTGCTATTATAGGGTGTTAGAGCTCAGGGTAAGTGGTCACCTGTGGTGGGGAGGTCCATCTCCCCAAAGGACCGTGCACCAGGTTATATAGCTTAGGAACAGCCCAGGTGTACTTATTGATACAAGTTGTGGCTAGAGCTTAGAGCTTAGCCCAGAGCTCTAACACCTACTGAATTGTTAAGCCTCAATATTGAAAAGCATTGTGTTAAATGCAAATAAATGAGAGGTTTAACAATTTGGAAAAGCTCAATGTTAAGTCCTGGAAAACTTCAATTCCAATTCCAGCAGGCCACAATCTGGAAACATGTTTGTTGCTTAGGCTCAAGTACTGCAATTTCCTTCCACACTAAATAAACATACTGGCAGGTTAGATGGTACCTATTTAAAGTAACCCTCGTGTATGTTTTGTAGGTGAACTACCTACCCCTTTAAATTACTTATAGCGTTTCAGCTTTAAAAACCAAGGTGCTGTTTCTTATCCAAGCAGCATTTTTTTTTTTATTATCCAGAACCCGAGTCCAGTTAAATCAAAGATTAGATTTACATTTTTTATTCAAGAATTCCTTAAACTCCCCATGCTGTAACCTGATCAAACCTGGACACATATTGAACAGCTGCACATTCTTATTTTGTTACCCTAGACCCAGAGTTTACACAGATACAGAGTATATCTGTAAGGGCAACGTCAGACACGGATAGGAAACACTTTGCTTATCACAGAAATGAATGTGAATATAAATACCTCAGTGATTCATAAAGAGATCATGCAGTACATGCCTTGACATCAGGGAAGAAATGAAGCAGTCATTATATTATACAGCGGAATGCCGTTTAACAGAGCTGGTTCTAGGGATAGAATGACCACCGTAATAGCACTGGGGCCATATTCTGAGAAACCTCTGAAGCCTGAAATATGATATTTTGTGATAAAATGAGACATTTTCTAATCAAGCCTCACACTCAGCTTCTCAAAGGATAATCAAAGTGTAATTGGTTGTGCTTTCATAAATCTCAATGAAGTTTGGCATTAGAGGTTTTCGTGGTCCTTACACTTAATAAATCTTGGATATTTAGACGTGTTTACAAATATAGGAAAACCATACATTTTCTTGGAAAAAAACCTAAATTTGGTTTCTCTTAAATTGACCCCTTTGGGTAGCCTTCCACAAGGTTCTCAAAATATGTTGCTGAAACGTGCGCCCATTCATCCTGAAAGAACTGTTAGTCAGGTTTGTGGGCCTCCTTGCTCTGACACACTATGAGTTTAGTCCACACTTTGATAACACAGTGCAAACATTTAACATTCGCACAGGATTACATGGCATGGATGACACACCATTACACATATATTTTCAGTGGGATTCAAGTCTGGGATTTGTGATGGCCACTCCAATACTTTCATTTTATCTGTCGTCATGCTGGAAGTCTAGGTATGACAAAGTTGCACGTTTCTGGGCAATGTCTTAAAGCGTTGGTTCAGAATTTCTACATAACCTTCCTTCCTTATGATGACATCTACCTCCTGAAGTGCAGCAGTCCACTTTCCAGCACCCACACAGTATTATGATGCCACCCCATATTTTAAAGTTGATGTTCTTTGGATTAAAAGCCTCACCATTCTCCCTCCATACATAGCGATAATTATGGACAAACAATTTATGCTTCATCTGACCAGAGTTCCACCATCCACAGGTATAGGTTATTGTAGTCTGCAAAGTCTAGGTCTTCTGCAATCATCAGTCTTGCTTTTATCTGCATGGCTAGGGGGTTCTTCTTGCAAGACTATCTTTCCAGGCCATGGTGCTGAAGGACTCTCTTAGTGGTGGATGATGATACTTTGGTACCTTATGCTTCTATCTTCTTCCTTTGTTTTTGGGGTTCAGTCAAACTTTTGAGAGCAAAGTTTGTTTATCTTTGAGAGTTAGTAAAGCCTCCTACATAAACGATATTGTCTGTGGTCGCTAGATATTTATATTTGTGAATAATTAATGTCACATCTACTGTATGTAGGACCTAGGGCTTTTTGAAAATCTTTCATGAGGAGGAAATGGACTTGTGGAGGTCCACAATAGGATGACTTGCTTGGATTTTCCCATGGGGGTTTAAGGTAAATCCTAAACTACAGCCACGGGTGCATTCCTGTTTAACTAATAATTTCAATCCATTTCACATACAGAATCTTCTACAATTCATTGCACATCACATCTGAAATCATCAAGACTCTTTAATGAGACGTTCAGCTCGGTGTATGTAACGTTTGACCCACAGAAAACTATATATGGTCTCCAAGCTATTAAAAAGTAAATAATAATAATAATAATAAAAATAAAAGCTTCCATCTGTCTGAATGTAGCAATACATCATGTCTGGTAAAACAATTGCCAAATACAGTTTTAGACAATACCATTCACCTGACATGCTGGAAAGCTGAAAGAAAAGCAATCCATGGATGGTTTTTGGCCTGAAATAACTTCTTATAAACAAACCTCAACATAATTTGTAAATTAATTTATCTAATAGTTTAATAACCCTGGCCCCCTTTGGCCAGTGGCATAACTAGTTCTTACTGGGCCCCAGAGCAAATAAATTTTAGGTCCCCCAATACATCCAGAGGCTGTCTTGTTTTACCAGTATATGTTGAGCTTGCTTAATAATGAGGGTCTCAAGGGGCCCTCTATACCTCTAGGCCTCCCTGTAGCCACAGGGTCTGCTTCCTCTGTAGATACGGCTTTGGCATTTCTATGTAACCAGCTATAAAAGTAAGCCAGGATAACAGCCCTGGTAATTAAGTATTCATTATATTATACAGCGGAAGAATGAGATTCAAAATAGACTGTAACATTTCAGGTATACAGAGGCCCAAACAGCACCCCTATCAGCCTAATAAAAAGTGACTGAAACCATGCCCACAATTTGTTTTTGATGGCTGTGGACACTATATATCTATTTCCTGCTGTACAGATTTAGCACATGGACTAAGGGCCCCTAGCACGTGAAGCATGTAAAGTTAATGGAGATGTTAACTATTTTAATGTAGCTTTGAATAAACAATTTTTTCGCGTTTCATTTACTTGACACTTGTGGAATCCTTTCAATGCTTCATTTATATATTGCTGCTCCCTATGCTGAGGGTCTATGGCTGGTGCACCTGAATCACCTTTTCTACAGGGTGAGGGTCTGTTTTGGTCTGGTGTGCCCCCTTTTTGGTTAGCCCCAATGGTATTTGCCAGAATTCTACAGATTGCCAGTAAAAGAAATAACCAGGTTCATAACTTTCCGTGGAATTATCTATTATCCCTAAGAAGCAAATTACGAGTGTCAGCTGTGGGCCAATGCTCGGGGGGGGTTAGGAGGGTGGCCCACAAGTATCAATATCGCAGACAAAAAAATATATTTCCTACCATCTCTGCACCCATGGGAAGTACACAGAGAAAATGTACAGAATTTTACAATAATAAAGGCTGTGCTCTTCAATAACTACTTTGACCCACCAACCTAGAAGCACTGTGCTTCATTGTGTGTTCACCCATTATGCAGAAAAAAAACTCTGCTACTTCTGAACTGGAGGCATTGCACCATATGTCAAGAAAAATAATAGAATATTGGGTTTAAAATATTTTTTTTTTTGTACTGTATTTCTGCTATTACTTAAACTCATAAAAATGAATTCTGTACCCATCTTATTGTAGCTAGTGGGATACTTCGCATTTATGCTGAAGTAGGAGCATATTTATACTAGGGATGAACCAAATCCACTTTTTTGGATTCGGCTGAACCCCTGAATCCTTCGCGGATTATGGGTGGGAAGGTGAAAAAATGTTTTACTTCCTTTGTGACAAAAAGTCATGTGATTTCCCTCCTGCCCCTAATTTGCATATGCATATGATTTTCGTTCAGTCGGGCAGAAGGATTCAGTGCATCCCTAATTTATACTGCCTAAACGTGATATGATTCAACTGTTTGGCCAAAAACATCAGGATCTAGACGTCAAAATGGGAGCAAATGGCTAGACTGTTCAGAGTGATTGGATTCCTGAATGCTAAGGGTCTCTGGCAAAACAGTTCAAAAAATGAAAACAAGTCACAATATGATCAATAAAACTGCATTTTGGGGAGCAAAATATTTGGTACACTACCCACTCCATCTAAATCTTACATCCTACAGATTGCCCTGAAATTCTAGAGTATTGTTGACTTAATATTAATATTTCTTAGAACCATTAGTATAATTGCACATAATCAAAGTCAGAAATCCTTCTCTAAGCAAACACATGACACAAAGTTAAAACGTATTCCTGTGCAATCTTTTTGAAAGTGTAATGTTTAAAAAGACAATGAGTAGCCCTTAATCTGTCTGACCGAACAAGAAGTAAATTTGGCAGGGTACTTACTCCAGCATCACACAGATCTTTCAGCACCTGAACTACTGGTTTGGGATTTCAGCCATAAGGGACTGAACACATCATTCAAAATCAATTCTTGTCTTCTTCTACAAATTTAAAAGACGTATCTACATCCATATATTGTTATTGGTGGCAGATTGCAACCTTCACATTCTCCTGTGCGTAGTAAACCAAACTACAAAAAGAAGGAAATAAATAATGGATAAATTCAGTATTACCATCCAGCATTTAGACAGACATCCAGCCTCCGCACTTCCTCTGTCCTACATGGTCCTTGGTCTCGTGCCTCCCTCTGTCAGGACAGCAATGGCTGCTTTCTTTTTTTGCTTTTTAGAATGCTAATTATAGGTGCCCTCCTCATCCTGCTATGGAAAAAAACATTATGCCCTGCCAAGAAGTGAAGAGTTCACACCACTTGTAGCTAGCTGCTGTTTACTCAGTCTGTCTAATGGGGGTCAGACAAATGCACAAAAAAACCTATCTGTCTACTAATCTATTATCTACCATGACTAGCTTTCTCTTTTTCTTCCTCTAGAGGATTCATGTATCGCTGGATCATATAACAAATCAGAGGATAAATGGAAACATTGTCATAAATGTGCACCTGTATTAAATAAAAAATACATTATTTCTCAATTCCTTTAGAATTGTTCTGCAGTTACCATAAGATATGCACTGAAAATATTTATTTTGAGTGCTCTATAGTGATGGGCGAATAAATTCTCCCTAGGCGAATTCGCGGCAAATTTCCGACATTCGCCGATGGCGAAAGTTTCGGCGAAACGCTCACAAAAATTCGCAGCGTGTTTCGTTTTGCCACACGTCTCGTTTCGTCGCCGTCGAGTTCGCCACTTGCGCATCGAGTTCACTGCTTCACTTCAAAACAGCACAATCTGTGCAGTGAAAAATATTTTAAAAAATAAATGAATATATATTAAAATATGCCTTTTTAATTTTTCACTATTTTAAATAATAATCACAGATGTTTTTAAGAAGCTGGCAAAATGGGAGGCCTTTTTTTCTTTTGAAAAGATAAGAGTCCACTAGCAATGCAGGGCATGTGTGTAACTAAGTGAAACACGCGTGTAAATTGCTCTTCTCATTGACTCCAATGCTATTCAGCACATTCACACACAAAGCAAAAGATGCCATTTTTTACCATTTTTTTTCACATTTCCATACCTCCCAACATTTTGGAAATAAAAAGAGGGACAGAATATTTTTTTTACATATGTAACGCTGCAACATTTTGACGACACCCATTTTTGTGGCCACACCCACTAATTAACACGTTCGTTTTACCAAATTTGGCAGGTTATGAAATTTTTAAAATATTTTTCCTTATCTAAACTGTTACAAATACAATCAATTACTTATTTTATTATATCAAAATTGTTAAAAAGCATCTTTTTTGCACCTGTTAGCTGTTCTTCTAGGCTCTCTGCCAAAAGCCAATTAAGTTAGAAACTTTGTTTCTTTTTCTGGTTATTCCGTGCAGAGAAAAGAGGGACTTTCCAATACAGATGAAATGAGGGACTGCAGGTTGCGCTGTCAAAAGAGGGAATGCCCCCCCAAAAAAAGGGACCGTTGGGGGTATGCATTTCACATGGCAGTTTTATCACATTGCACTGTGCGTCAAAACTATTCTGACGCGCGTCAATATAAGCATGACTTGTTTCTCAAAATTTTTCGCCGTTTCGCAAATTTCTATAAAAATTCGCAAATTTTTCTGCAAAGCGAAATACCACAGATTCGCCCATCACTAGTGATCTATAGGCTACATTTTGCCAAATCCAGTTACATTTAAAAAATTGTTAAATTATGTCAGGAGTTTGATAAGATGTTTTCCCTGTTTTTTTGGGGTTGTTATAATATTTTAGAAATTGACACAGCATGGTAAGTAGTTCAGAGCTAGGGCTTACTTACTCATACGTATATTGTTCAGTATTGTGCTGTGGGTCATAAGTAGGCCCCCCCTTAATTTTTACTTAACAAGCACTGCAACCCAGAAAAAGATTGAAAATCAAAGACATGATACAGAGAGTGCAGAGTAAGGGCGCCTACATGCGTTCGTGTGAGTACAGCCCCATTGAAAAGCATTGAGTGCATCTATACCTGCGCTCCCCTGTGGCTGAACGCAGCAAAACGGAACGCTGGGGAGCGCAGGTAAAAACTCTTGTGTGTAAGAGCCCTAAGGGGCCGAAGATGAGTCCTGTCCATATTTACTGCCACACATATTTCCTATGAATGATGCGCAACAAAGCAAATTACGTGCATCTCTGCCCTGCCCCCTAGGCTGATGTAAAGCAGCAGATCTACTCCTATACGCTTCCAGGTGTAGCTGCATTGACAAGCACCGTTTGGCCTGAATGTAGCTTCATGGAGCAGAGCAGAGATTGCCCACATAAACCATGAAAGCATATGGTTTTTGGGTCGATCACTGATACAGTCCATGTAGCTGCACTCAGAAGCGAGTCAAACTCTTTGTGTGTTCTTGACAGTTAGACCCACTGCCCCTCTTCCTAATTCAGGTTAACACTCCATTCAAGGTGCTATCCACAGGTCTTCCATGGGTGGATATAGTGTGACTTGCTGCCAGTGTATCCCAGGCACCATGAGGCTATTCACAACTCCTTGAAAACTCCCAGTGGTGTGTGTGTGCCCCTTTAAACAACCTACCCTGTGAATCCTGTGTGTCTCCTTATGCACAGACCAACCAGGATGAAAGTAACAGCAGTGGATCTGTCTCACAGCAGTCAGGCAATAACATTCAGTGCAAATAGAGGAAACCCTTCACACTTGGGGGCAGAGTTGTAGCAAAGTGGCCGTCACTAGCAAATATTTGCCAGAAATCTCATCCATAGGGACATGGCTAGCACAGTTTCAGTCCTATCACCAGGCATAACATTACCTCTTTCACCACAGTTTCCTTCACCTCCTTAGACCAGGAGAATTGATAAGATGAAGCTTCATCCTCCCCAATCTTATTGAGCCTTCCTGCCGGCTAGAATCTTAATCACCGGCCGCAAGGCACTCACAGCGATTCATTTTCCAAAGTTGCCCGAAGTTGCCATCCTGCCATTGATTTACATTCTAGTTGGCGGGATGGCTTTTCGGTGAGATTAGTCGCCCAAAACAATTAGTGGCCGGGCGACTAAATCTCCCTGAATCTCCTCGTCTGTCTCTGCCCTTAGGGTGGGCTCATGCCTACGGCATTAGAGGATCTCTTTATTCTTTAATTTGCTTACTTGGACATTTGTAATATGTGGCCACTTCAAGCATTTTCACCAACATTTCTAATAAAGAGGCATATACAACCTCTATGTACCCACCCTATTCAAATTGATCTAAGCATAACATTACTAACAATTTTTTGCTAGGCAGAATTGAACACTAGTGAAAGACCGCTAAGAAATGGTTGCGCTGACAAATTAACACTATCAAAACATTGCCAGCGTTTGGCTACTGAGACGCAACTTTGCATTTTAGGGAATTGATGTAGTGGTAACTTGGTAATTTGCCCCTGGTGAAGTGGCGCAAATTGTGGCAGAGCGTTCACTGGCAAAAATTCGCCCTTCAGTGAATTTGCCCTTTGGTATACTTCGTAGTAGCAACTGTGATCAATACTTCTCAAGGGGTAATACTGCCTTTCACTGTTGTATTATCAAAGGCTGTGTGCTGCCTCAGAGATCACCTGACCAGAAATTTTTCAACTCTAACTGTAACAAGAAGAAGTGTGGAAGCAAAATACACAGTTAATTGGCTCATGTGACCTAACTTTATAGTTTGTTTGGTATGTTTGTGTGCACCGTTGACTCAAACGATCCCAGGAGACTGTCCTATTTTCTAATTAGGATTACCCAATGACACGTGCTACAAAAAAAGTGTATTATTATGAAAATGGTTTATTTACATGAAGCAGGGTTTTACTTATGAGTTGTTTTATGCAATATCTTTTTATAGAGACCTACATTGTTCGGGGGGGTAGGGTTTTCCTTTAAGCAGCCCCCGGTTTGAATTTTCAGCCACTATCTGGTTGCTAGGGAGCAATTTAATATAGGGAAATAGGGATGAGAATATGAAATATAGGAGGGTCTAAATAAAACAATAAGCAATAAAAAGTAACAATAAAGTTATAGTCTCACAGAGCAATCGTTTTTTGGCTGCTAGGGTCAAAGAACCCCATTTGAAAGTTGGAAAGACTTTGACGAAAACCAAATAATACAAAAACTTTAAAAAAAATAGAGACCAACTGAAAAGAATAGAACATTCTGCAAAATACCTAACCCCTATAACTTTCCAGCCATTATCTAAAGTTGCTATTACCCTGCTTTATACTGAATTTCCAGAAAAGATAACTAAAAGATAAAAAGATAGCTTCAATAAAATTAGGGCTAATGGGTATTTTCTGTTATATGGACTGATTACAAATTTTAGGAGTTTTGGAAATGTACCAATAATTAATTCCCATCAGCAAGTTATTGCAAGCAAGAAAATATTTGGTTCATGAGTTCATGCCAGGTGGCAATTTGCCCAGTGTTAACAAATGAGTTCCATATAAGAAGAAAGTTTGTCTATTTGTTGGTTTGTGTGTTCTTTAATGTATTAGAGCACAAGGTAAGACCAAATGCATCAAACCATTCACAAGAACCATCTTCTCATCTGTAAGTATAAAAAGAAGTAGTTTTGTTGTAGTTAGTTATGTTGTCTTTATGTTAATGTGTTATGCATAGAATACTACATCCATGTTGTGTAATTTGAGGGGGAAAACACCAGGGGCAGCAAAATCTATGGAGGGCTATTTAATGGACAAATATTAGTTATTTTATGTTCAGCCTGCTTCTCCTTACCTTCTGCTGGTTCCCCATCATCACTCTCTTCTTGCTTTTTTGTTCCTCTTTCATGAAGTTGGTTTTCCCTCCATGAAATATGCTATACATGTCTACTTAACCCCATTTAAATGGGCATTATCACATAAATCTAAATCTAGGAAGGGCCATTTACTGGTTAAATATTAGTTATTCTATGTTCAGTCTGCTTTTCCTTCCCTTTTTCTGGTTCCCCTTCATCGCCGCCTCTCTCTCTCTTCTTGCTGTTTTCTTCCTCCATTACAATGTTGATCTTCCTCCACGGACGCTCTTTTTTGGAAGGTATCCTGCACTTTTCGCAACTCCCGCACAATTTTTAATCTTTTTAGATTCTATGTCATTTTTTTCCTGTTTCCTGTTTCAGTTGGGTTTCTCTGTATAAGAAGAAAGTGAAAATGCTTGATATTTGTTAAGAATGTACTGGAAAAAGATGCCCATAGGTATAAAGTAAAAAATGTTGCACCAGTTGAGTTAAGGTGAGCTATACCTGACAGATCCAAGCTGAATAGTAGAGCAATGTGGATGTGTAATCATTCAGTGTTCAGAACACACATCATCTATGGATTTCTACATCAATCATACAACCTGTGCAACAACTGTATAACAAGACTTTGAATCAATAAGAAACCATCCCAAATATTCCTGTCAGTGTTATTATGTACTTGTCTGTTAACTTAGAGTGGTCATAAGAATACATACTGTACAATGTGCAATTGCTTTAGAAACATGTAAAATTCTATTTTTATACTAAAGCAGTGCGCAGCAATGTTAGGAAATAATGTGCAAAAAAATGGATTATTAGATTATAATGGAGTCTATGGGAGATGGCTTTTCTGTAATTTGGAGCTTTCTGGATAACTGGTTTCCTGATAACAAATCCCATACCTGTACTGCCTACACAGTTATAGATTCCTCTTTGATATACAGTTTGCATATAATGATGCATTTTCTAGAAAGACTGGTGTCTTTTTTTTTAAAAAAGTTTAAACTCAGACTGTCTATTTACCTTCACTTAAAAACCAATGATGTATTTAAACCCATTCTTAAATTCTTTACATCTCAGTCATTCTTAACACAGTTACTTTGTACATAAAAGCTGCTATTCGTTTCCACTGAAAATTCCCACAAACTAATTTTAGTGTAATTTTGCCCTCTTGTGGAAGTAGATGGTATTTTTTAATATAAATCAATGAATGATCAGCTAATAAGTGCCTCCAAGCCAAATAGATGTGATCTTCAAATGAATGCCTATGAGTGTCAGAAAAGTCACCCAAAAATCCATTAATTATTTAAATGCCTCCACTACAGACAAGATATGAGAAGTTCTTTCCTTTATTGTAATTCCTTATGCAAAGCTGCACTTTGCCTATTAATACTAATACTAATTAATACATGCACCAGAAAAACATATAGGGGCAGATTTACAAAATTCACGTGATTAGATCGTAGTTCGATTGAATATGATTGAATTACAATCGTACAATTTAATCGGATATTCGAATATTCTAATTTGGCCTCTTCGATCATCGAATACCGACTTATCGAATAGATCGAATGATCGGATATTCGATAATTCGATAATTCGATGATCGAAGGAATCAAAATTTTTAAAAACTTCGAATTCCTACTTCGCCAGATTGAACCTACTGAATTGCAATAGAAGCCTATGGGAAGCCCCCCGTAGGCTTCTTTGACTAAGCTCGAATACCATTCGTACGATCGAAGCGTTCAATCGTTTGAATCATATGATTTTTTCGGAGGCTCAAAGGAAACAGTACGAAATCGAATAGCGAACAAAATGATAGCCTAAAACTATTCGATAAGCATTCGATAGCCGAATGCTTATCAAATTTCGAATAAAATTGTAGGATTTTTGGGGAATAATAGTAAATTTGCCAAATAAAATCCACTGAAATGAATGAGACAAAGAATAAAAAGTCTAAAAAGTAATCGTCTCATTTTTCCATTAATTTCTTACTTGACCTTTTAGTCTACCTCTGTCAGCATTGCCCAGTAAGCTTGAAATCAGGAGAATGATAACTCCGCATGCAAACTTTACAGTACGTTACCTCTTTCACCACCTTAGACCAGGCAAATGCATGGCCTGACCATATTCCTTGGCACAATAATGGCCCCTTCTATGAATGGCAATATATTCACATATATTAATAATAGGTCTGTGCTACTGTATGTGCATGGGGGGGGGGTGAGTGAGTGATACAAAAATTGACACTGAGCTTGGGAAATCACCAAACATCTAAGAAGAAGTGGGTTTTTACTTGTTTACTCATCAAGTTCACTGTCATGACTATTTTTTTTCTATTTTCAGACTTTACTGTTTTTATAGTAGAGTCAATCATTATCCAGATTAGAAAGAATGCTAACAACCTCATGCAAAGGGGCCTGAAAAATAACTCTTACATATTTGTGATAAAGGCAATAAATAAACAGCAACACAAATCAGGTTGTATAACATTGCTTAGTCTCTTTATCAGTATTCAACCTGTTATCCAGAATGCTTGGGACCGGGTGTTTTCCGGATAACAGATCTTTTCTTCATACCTTAACTCTACTAGAAAATCATGTAAACATTAAATAAACTCAATAGGCTGGTTTTGCTTCCAATAAGTAAGGATTAATTATAAGGATTAATTATATCTTAATTTGGATCAAGCATAAGGTGTTGTTTTATAATTATTACAGGAAAAAAAGGAAATCGTTCATAAAAATTTTAATGATATGAATAAAATGAAGTCTATGGGAGATGGCGTTTCTGTAATTCGAAGCTTTCCAGATCCTGTACCTGTATATGATTTATGATTCCCTAATTGAGATTGACTGTTTCCATGTAATACATCTGAAAAGGCTTAAAATCAGATCCAACCATGGGTTACCTCTAGGACCACTAAGGCTATTGGCACACATTTAATAAAGGTCGAATTTTCTTGGTATTAGAGCTTTCTGAGTCCACAATTAAACTCTATTTTTCTAAAATCACAACTGCCATGAAAGTTAATAAAAGATCTGAATAATAAAGTAATGAAAAGAAACACTGAATGATCTGAAAAAATAAAAATATCTGTCTGAACGGTTTAATAAAAAAAAAAAAAAA
>CM044444.1:24725897-24737020 GCA_024363595.1 Xenopus borealis
AAAAAAAAAAAAAAAAAGGTCCAATAAGACTAGCATAGATCCTACTGACTTCTATGGAACTCTCAACTACTTTTACTTGGCACAGTTGTGTATTAGATTTTTTCGTGTTTTTATATTTATAAATCTCAATATCTTTTGAGAAAATCCACCTTTTTAGAGAAAAATACAATTTATGAAAAAAAAAAAAAAAGAAATCAGAATTTTTGTAAAAAGCAGTGCATTGTGGTGTACCAAACACAACATGGATAAGGGTTGACAAGAGCAGGTCAGCCTTTCTGCCATTAACCTTTATTGACTTCATTTGACCAGGATACCAGTAAATCTTACTCCACAATTTCTGCCAGCCAATATCTACAGATGATGGCAGATCCAATTGCGGTGTTTATACAAATGGTGTCACTGTGCATACACAGGACTTTCTGTACAGCTTGAAAGTGAAAGTAAGACTTACTGCTGTTATGTAATGGCTGTATGAACCTGCTAATAAAGCACTGTTATACTCTCCTCATCCCCGGCTACCAAACATATACCAATGTCTTAGAGGACTAAAGGAAAAACATGAAAGTTCACAGCAGCCGGCAGATTTTCATCTCTGGGTGACAGGTCCACTTTAAATGTAAGAACAGATATATCTGCAAGGGTCTGTACATAGTCCTTTGATTTTCAATTTGTTTATTAATGACCTGGAAGTGGGCATTGACTGTTTCTATTTGTGCAGATGATACTAAATTGTGCAGAACTATAGGTTCTGCCTCTTTATTAGTCCCTGATAAGGCCTCACCTGGAGTATGCAGTGCAGTTTCGGGCTGCAGTCCGTAAGGAGAACCAAACCCATTTTTAAAAAAACCCTACACCCCTACCTTAAATAGGCTCCCTCCCTCCTCCCCTTCGGCCTACCTGGTACCCTGGGCAAATGCCCCTAACATTCTACTTAACCCCTCCTTGCAGGTCCAGTCCAGTGGAGTTCACAGCAGCCATCTTGTCTCCTTCAGGCTTCTGCCTGTAGTGAGGAGCGTTTTCAGGCACATGTGCGGTTCGAGGAATCTTCCGGTGCGCCGAAAGTCACAAAACTTCCAGGAAAAATTTTTTTTGTGACATTTCGTCACATGCGCATAAGGATATTTGTGAGCTGGTGAGAGTTCAGAGACTAAGGAGCAGATTTCGAATTTCAAATCAAAAATCAAAATTTTTTAAAGGGCATTTTCAATCCACAATGGATCGAATAGGTCAGTTTTCGATCGAATAAAAATCGTTTGAATGCATTGTTCGATTCAAACGATTTTTGAAAAAATCTTTTGAATTTACAAAAATGTCAAAAACACTCCTTACAGGTTCCAGGAGGTCCCCCATGGGATAAAATAGTAAGTTGGCTTTAAAGGGCAAGGAAAGGCAAAGAAATAAAATCCCATTTTTACTTTCTTTAATGAAAAAGAAATCTATCTCCAATATACTTTAATTTTAAAATGTGTACTGTTTTTATAAGAAACCTGACTGTATGCAGTGAAATTCTCCCTTCATTTTGTGCTTCTGGCAGGGAAACAATCACTTATGAACAGCAGGGGGAGCCCCTACCTTACTTACCAGCCATGCAGAACTCAAGCAGACCATACTGAGCATGTGCAGTGCCAGTGTCAGACAAAGATGTATAACAAAGTTACAAGATGACAGCCCCCTGTGGCCAACTTTGAAAGCATAAATCATTTGTTTGATTAGGCTTGTGGTGCAGTAAGTTCATGTTTATGTTTAGTATACAAAATACAGCAATTCTAGCCTTATTCTATTTTACACTTTCCTTGCCCTTTAAAGTGGCAAAGTGTCAAATTTTTAATTTTTTTTTTTTTTTAAGAGACATTACTTCGAAATTTGCGAATTCGAATTTTCGAATTTTTTAAATTCAAATCGAATTTTGGGCTATTCTAATCCAACCCAACAGCAGAGCCAGAATACGTATTGGATAATATATATATTGTAGTATTTAAAAACACTAGGGATGCACCGAATACACTATTTTGAATTCGTCCGAACCCCCGAATCCTTTCCGAAAGATTCGTCAGAATACCGAACCGAATCGGAACCCTAATTTGCATATGCAAATTATGGGTGGGAAGGGGAAAACCTTTTTTATTTCCCAGTTTTGTGTCAGAAAGTCACATGATTTCCCTCCCTGGCCCTAATTTGCATTAAAAAATCTGACATGGGGCTTGACATATTGTCAGTTTCCTAGATGCCCCCATGCATGTGACATTCATGTGCTCTGAAAACCTTCAGTCACTCTTTACTGCTGCACTCAAGTTCGAGTGATATCATCTCTTCCCCCCCCCACAACAGCTGAATAATAGAGCAATGGAAAGTTAACCAGGTAACACAATATATCAGCTCCCTGGTAGATCCAAGTCCCACAGTTACATTGAGTAGGAGAAACAACAGCCTGTGAGAAAGCTGTTCCATCATGCTCTTTCTAAATGCACATAACCAGGAAAAATGACCTGACATGGCTGCCTACACACCAATATTACAACAAAAAATACAATGTTGGTTCAGGAGTAAAATGTTATATGGTAGTGTAAACAATATAATTCAGAATTACAACAACACAATAAAAACCATGACAGTATCCCATTAAACTATGTACTTTTTAAGTTACCCTTTATATACCTATTCAGTTACACTTTATTTATCATATAACAAACCAGCTGTAACACAGATGTTACGTAACCCCAGAATTACAGAGACAGTACATATTTTCTTTTGATGAAACATTGGAAGCTCTGTGGTGACATGAAGTTTAGTAATTTTTCCTTTCTAGAACTTTTCAATGACGAAAGCAACACACATGAATTTGTCAACCTAGTGAAAGAGTTGGCCTTGCCTGGAGAGCTGACTCAGAGTAGAAGTTATGATTTTGAATTTATGCAAATTGAGAAGCCATATACTACATTGGGGCAAACGTGAGGCTGAGGTAAGACTTGTTTTTTTTTCCTGTATACAAAGACCTGCACATTACATTACATTAATCAATGTTCTATCCTTCCTAATGCATTTATATATAGGTAAATTAATTAAGTACAGTAATTTAGATTATGGATATACAGCAAGTCTTAATTGTTTCAAACTTTTTATTCCCCATTATACCGAAACCCGTTATCCATAAAGGCCATCTCCCATAGACTACATTTTATCCAAATAATCCAAAATTGTAAACAAGGATTTCCCTTTTCTCTGTAATAATACAACAGTAGAGGCATGGGATCCATTATCCGGAAACCCGTTATCCAGAAAGCTCCAAATTATGGAACGGCCTTCTCCCATAGACTCCCATTATATCCAAATAATCCAAAATATAATTTTCTTTTTCTCTGTAGTAATAATACAGTACCTTTTATTGATCCCAACTAAGATATAATTAATCCTTATTGGAAGCAAAACCAGCCTACTGGTTACATGATTGTCTAGTAGACTTAATGTATGAAGATCCAAATTACGTATATGTCCCATATCCAGAAAACCCCAGGTCCCGAACATTCAGGTCCTGTACCTTGTACTCGACCCAAACTAAGATATAATTAATCCTTTTTGGAGGCAAAACCAGCCTATTGGGTTTATTTAATGCTTACATGATTTTCTAGTAGACTTAAGGTGTGCAGGTCCAATTATGGAAAGATCCATTATCCATAAAACCGCAGGTCCGGAGGATTCTAGATAACAGGTCCTTTATAGTGAATAAAATATAAGGATTTTATAAGTCGGAAGGCTGAGTGCTTTTATACAGGTCATAGAATTCCGAGGTTACTTCTAATATCCTTATATTTTCCAGCAAGGGGTACTTTAATTATTATAATACACACGTTTTAGTCAGGTGATAAAAATGACATCACTACTCACCGTTTATAACTGATGACATCACTAGTCACCGTTTATAAGGATATAATTTACAAGATATTCATGGCTTTTGTGGATTATACCTGTATTAGTAGCCAACACATAATAAAAACTAGGACAAGTACAAACTATTAACAATGAACATGCAAAGATGTGCTAAATACACACAGATTTCCAAAATCAAATCTATACACCTTGATGTGACTAAGTAAAGAACGAAAAATAGCAAAAACCCTGAGAAAACATATTTGATTGTAAAGTCCCAGCAAGCTCAGCAAAAGATCTAAGTTATGATCATTCAATGTTCCAGATATTAATGTGATGTGTTAATCAGCAGGAATTCTTTCAATGTCAAATCGCCAGGTTCCATAAGTAATTTACAAGTCAAACTCATAAAATGTTAAATAGTTTTCCAGGCATGTGAATATACATATAAATGTCCAGCAGCAAATAATTCTAGGGCAGGGAATGTACAGTAAATTAATTTACATTTTGTAAATTTAAAGGTTTACAAAATGCTGTCTTCACAGGTTGCAAAAGATAAAAACAGACCTTTTTAGTGAGAAAACAAAATCCTAATAATTTGTGAAATATATAATTTCCTTAGTTGTAAATGTCTTGTTTGGCAGCACAAAAGCCCCAGCACTCAGCCCAGAGTGGAGATCTTCCCAAAGCTTTTTCTATGCCGTGCCAAGCCATTGATGCACAATAGTCCCAGAATGGTGCGTGGTTAGTTCTCCTTTTCATGTAAAATACATTCGTTTTTTAAGGAGCATACAAAACTTTCTAATCAATGAATCTATTAGATAAGTGCAATGTGCTCTCTATTCACAAAAGTCCCTATTAATTCTGTCCCATCAATTCAATAATGAAATAAAACCAAAACTGTCTGACTCAAACTTTACATTAGAGTGTCTGTATCTCTATCAAATGTAATAAATGTATTTATATAAGAAACAAGTAACTCATTTAAAAAAAAAAAAAAAAACATTTTGAACTTGAAATTAATTAATCAATTAAGCTCACACAGCAGCAAGCTTTCAAGTTTGATATAGTTAAAGACACTCTAATGTAAAGTTTGATTCAGACAGTATTGGTTTTAATTCATTGAATTGATTGAAGTGATGGCACAGAATTAACTGGAACTTTTGTGAATAGATATGATATTGCACTTAATAGATAAATTGATTGGAAAGTGGGGGTTACTGCTTTTTCTCCTTTTATTAGCAACTAACCTAGTAACTACACCTCTATGCTGTTCTTTTTATTGATATTGATGAATTATGTGCCTTTGTCTTGTATGACTCCAGCATTCAAATAGGGGTCACTGACCCCAGCAGCCACAATTGCTGCTGAAATACTAAACTGTAGGGCAGGGGTCAGCAACCTTTATTATTATCCATTTTGCCCCATTTCCTCTTAAGAAAAATAGTCTGGAGCAGCAAAACATAACACAGCTTATAAACTTTTAAAAGTTTGGGGTATGCTGCTGCACGGGTCCCACCTCCATGCTCAAAGAGCTGCTCCAGAGCTCTCTACATGCTCCATCTGTGATTCACATTGGGAAACAATAGAAGGCGCAGAAGGAGCTGCTGGGAGGAAACGTTGTGTTGGTGTGACAGGTAGCAGCACTATAACCCTGGTGTGAGGGGAAGCTAGACACTCTCCATTGTTCTTGGATAGAGAGGGAGAGTGCTAAGCGTTAGCTTACGGTGTGAGGGCTGTATAAATGTTGTGTCCGAGCTGCAGCAAGCAGGATGAAGAGCCACTTGAGGCTTCAGAGCCATGGATTGCAGACCCGTGCTGTAGGTCTACTGAACAAAATGCTACATAACAAAAAAAAAACATAAAAATGGATCATGCAGCTTAGTTACCATCAAGTACAAAATACAAGTACAAGGAGTCATAAATATCTTCAAGGAACAGTATAAAAATAAAAACTTGGTCTGTGCAAAATAAAAAAAAGTTTATAATATAATTAGTTAGGAAATAATGTAATGTATAAAGGCTGTAGAGACTGGATGTCTAACATAATAGCCATGACACTACTTCCTGCTTTTCAGCTCTCTAACTCTGTGTGAGTCAGCGACTTGAAGGGGGGCCACGTGGGACTAGGGTTGCCACCCGGCCGGTATTTTACTGGCCTAGCCGGTAAAACACCCGCCAAGGCTGGGGCCAGTATTACAAATTTACCTGCAATGTAGCTGCCGGTAAATTTGTAATACCTTTAAAAAGACCCATCGGCCAGCCCCCAATCCCCTGTATACTCACAGTTTGTCACCTTCTTGATCGCTTGGAGTCCCGGCCACGCCCCCAAAATGCCATAACCCTGCCCCTTTGATGTCACACCCCACCCCCTTTTGGCCCCGCCCCCATATTTAGAAAAGGTGGCAACCCTACGTGGGACATAAATGTTCAGTGAGTTTACCATTGATCCTCAGCATTCAGCTCAGATTCAAAAGCAACAGTTATGGCCCATGTGCCCTCCCCCTTCAAGTGACTGATTGGTTACTGCCTGGTAACAAATTTAAACTGAGAGAGAACTGAAAAGCAGGATGTAGTGTTGTGGCTATTATGTTAGAGATTGAGTTACATTCAGCCTTTACACATTCATTACATATGTGGCTAACTAACCATATTGAAATATTTTTTTAAATTTGCTATCTATTTACCCAGTTTTAATTTTTACACTGAACAGTTCCTTTAATACGTGATTTTGTTTGTTTAATAATACCTTTTATTAACAATTACAAGGCACTGCTATGGGAGTAAATTTACTCTCTCCTTGGCTAATATTTACATGGGACCATGAGATATGTAAATTGGGGATGCCACATTTCCTCACTTCATTCTTTACAGTGGTGATATTTTCAAGCTAAAAATGTGATTACACTGGCAGGGTCAGAATGAATATAAGGTTAGTTTATGGAGTGGTCTGTGAGTAGGGTTGCCACCTTTTCTTGAAAAAAATACCGGCCTTCCTATATCTTTTTTCCTATATCTTCGTATATCTTTTTTTCCTATTAACAAAATTGGGCTCAGCCATCAAAAATACCGGCCAGGTGGTAACCCTATCTGTGAGCCAGCGCCATAAATCCCCAGGCAGCATTGCCTCTAGAATGACCTGAAATACATTTTATAACAAAACACGTGGCACTAAAACATCTGTTTTTGTTGCAGAGATGATTTTAATGAGTCATATATTTTAAGCCAACCCAATCACTTGATATTCATACACTGTGCCACTAGGTGAAGCATGACATGGAAAGTAACAGGGAAAGCTCTCTTATGAAATTCCAGGACAATGTAATTGATGGGATTTATTCCAGGGGATAATAAAGCCAACCATCTCATCAATGGGTTTGCCCCCATTGGAAGAGATTTCCACTATAAACTTCTTTAAAGCGAATGATGATGAAGTGCCCAGTGGGGCATGAAACGCGTTAATTGCACATCCCTCCATGTAAACCCCTATATGAATAAAGCCAAGACTTTGATGTTAAACGTTCCGGACTCCTGAATTACTGATCAACGCTCAGTCGCATAGTAGTGGACTTGTGAATTGGCCGGCAGGGAGGAACCGGTGAACTGCGTGAGCTGCGGTCAGAGTGGAGGATCGGTGAGATCCGATGAGCTCCTCCATTACCGCATCGCAAATAGAAGTTCTTTAAAATGCCTAATAATAGAAAACATAATTCTAAGCCACTCTGCACTATACATTCACTACATATTTTCTATTTTTAAGTGATATGTATTGCTACTAAAAGCAGTGTTTGTCTGTCCCTTTCTATTCTATGCCCTGGTGGCTCAGGCAGTGTAAGACCAAGCAGCTGATAAACAGACCTGTCTTTGCTGTGGAACTAAAGGTGGCCATACACAGGCCGTTAAAAGCTGCCGACAGCCCGAGTCGGCAGCTCATTGGCCTGTGTGTGTGTGTGGCCCTCCAACAGGCTTCCCCGATCAATATCTTGCCAAAAGTTGGCCAAAAGTCGATCGGACAGGACTAAAAAAATCCCGTTGGACCACGGCTGCATCTGTTTGTTGATGCGGTCCCGCAATCCGACTGCCTGTATCTGTTCCGTTCTGATCCAATCGTTGGGCCCTAGGGCCCACGATTGGATGAGCCCGATATAGCCCACCAAACAAGCAGATCTGTCTGTGTATGGCCACCTTAAGAGTATTGTAACATTGATTAAAAAATAACATCCAGGAGTTACACAATTGCTGCTTTTAATAGCAATTGTTTTTACAAAAAGTACTGAAAATATTTAATAAATGAGTGCAGGGAATCCGTGCAAAATAGGGGTGCCACCTTTTTGGGAAAAAATACTGGCCTTCCTATTTATTTATCTTTTTTCCCTATAAATAACATTGGGATCAGTAATAATTTTTACCGGCCAGGCCAGTAAAATACTGGCCAGGTGGCAAACCAAGCCATAGCTTAAGATGGCCATACACGGGCTGATAAAAGCTGCTGACAGGCCAAGTTGGCAGCTTATTGGTTAGTGTGTGGTGCCCCCCAATTGATATCTGGTCGAAAGTCTATATCCCCCTGTGTATGGCCACCCTAAGCCTCGTGTACCTCAAATACCTGATTTCTTTAATCTCAGTACAGATTTAGGTATATGCACAAATAAGAAGGATAAAAACGTCACAAAACAATAGCCAAATTACTATTTTATTTCAAATACCCCATAATGGTCAGTTTAATGTGTCTGGTCCTATAAATCCCAGATGTGCTGACTCCTGCAGGGGAAAAATAGAGCTTTGCTACTCTTATTTCATATGGCGGGAGCATGCCCTGTGGCTCAATGATTCGTTAGACAGCTTGGCAACAGAGGGGTTTCTGCTTTAAATTGGAAATCCCAAGATAATGCTGTGCTCACAATCCCTCCTCATTTTCACCCTATTCACCCTTCCCCAGCTGCACCGCAGTGGCCAATACAACTACATCTCATAAGCTTTACACATGGATGTTTTTACATGCAGTGCATTGTGGTGGGATTTGTTTGTGTTCTATGGCACCTGAATGAATGAAAGGTCATTGGTTTCTTAAGGGGGGGGGCACATGGGTCATAACTGTTGCTTTTGAATCTGAGCTGAATGCTGTGGATCAATTGCAAACTCACTGAACAGTAATGTCCCATGTGGCCACTCTTCAAATCACTAACTCAGACTTAAGGTGGCCATACACGGGCAGATAAAAGCTGACAGAGTCAGGGGGTTCTGGGGGTATTTATACATGTACATGTACTTGCCCCCCTGTGCCATCTGTTTGTGAGTGCTAGGGGTATTTATACATGAACTTGCCACTTTGCCATCTTTGTGTGAACTAGGGTTGCCACTTGTCAGACAACCGGTATTTTGAAGGGTTGCCCGGGTCAAAACTTCCTGGATGGTTTTTCAAATTAGGGAAACTGTGCAGGATTCACTTGATTGACCCAGCGATCAGCTGATCTCCGTGGCATAGCTCCACCCCTGATGGCAGTGACACACCCACCTATCTCACAGGCCCGCCCACAGATGCCTCCTTGCCCCCCCCTGGAAAATTTTCTGCCGACGCCCATGTGACAGGCTGAGCTCTGCTTTTGCTCGGAGAACCCCTCCTACTGCCTGCGTCTGTTCCCAGCTGCAGTTCGCTGTCTTTGCTGCTACCTGTTCTAGTTGTAACAGAAAAAAATCCTCAGCAGTTGTGCTGAAGTAAGGGGATGCAGGACTTTGTTACTAAAAATGTGAAATTTCACTAGATACCAATATAGATAGACAAATTAAGTGGTAGTGGTGGTGTTTAGATATGCTATACTGAGCACTACAAATTTGCATTTTTTTTTTATTGCAGTGTATCATTTTTATTGCCTGCTTCAAAAGTATCTTCCTCCCTCTCTGACTCTCCCTCCCTTACCAGCTGTCGCTCCCCTCTCTATTACCAGCTCACGCTCCCCCTCCCTCACAGGTTCTCTCACTCCCCAGCTCACTCATTCTATGGCTCCCCCTCCTCCTTACAGCACACATAATTAGAAAGCAGAAATGCTTTACAGGTTTTGATTTTTGTTTGTGTGTATATGGGGAGAGCATTTTGAAGCAGGCAGGCAACAAAAATCAAGAACTGTCAAGTGTTTCTGTGATCTATCTATTTCTGCATTGGCTACTTCCCACCAGGATACCAGGAAAAAACCCGGTGGGCCCAGGTGTCAGTGGGTCCTCTTGCTTCTAACAATTTGGCCTATTTCCTTGTCATTCCCTATTTCTTTATGGGGAAAAAAGAGGCTTAATAATGGAAGAATAGAGTATAGTAAGTAGTTATAAAAGACTAGGAGAATAAAGAAGTTGAGACAGGAGAGAAGGAATAATAGTTTGGAAAGTGGGCCCACAGTCTAAGGTTTTCTGGTGGGCCCCTGGCACCCCAGTCCGACACTGCCTATTCTCCATGGCCACGGCGAACTCCACGGCATGCTGCCAGTGAGTCCTGAAGGGCCACATGCTCAACCGGACTCTGACATGATCTAAATATATGGCTTCCTGGTATAGCAGGGGGCGAATCTAACAACACTGGACACACTTGTTGCAACAAAAGGAAAATGCTGGACGAGTAAAAGCGCAGCAGCCCTCTCATTCGCTCAATCTGTGTCTGCGCTCAGTCTGCTAGTGTACAGGAGAAGCTGGGAGGGGACAAGCTAAAGCAGCCCTGAGAAGGACCCAAGATGACATCATATCCAGCGCCTCCCCCATGAACGCCCAGTTCTTCTCAGTGGCTGCTGCTAGAAGAAAAAAAGACAGAGAAAAAAAGAGACAGCCAATGACCACCCTGGCCAGCTGTACAGATACCAGCACAGGAAAGCAAGAGAAAGCGAGGAGCTAGAGAAGAGATACAAAGATATCAGAGAATGTAGACCCAATAGGTATGTGAGACACAATATTGTATTCAATGTTACTACAAATGGAATTGATTAAGCCTAAGTTCAAAAGTATGGTATATGTCCCCTTTAAGAGAGCCTTTCTGATAAGGCTTACTTAGTTTCAGGGCCAGAACTAGGGGTAGGCAGAGTAGGCGGCCGCCTAGGGCGCAGCCAGAGGGGGGGCGCACTTTAGAAGGGAAATTTTTTTTTCTTTAAGTTTTAACTTCGACCCTATCTCCAGCAGCAGCGTTCTACTTTACTTCAGTCCCCACCTCCTTCTTATTTGCACTTTGCCTGGCACAGATCTGGGGCAATATTTTTGCTGCTGCTCTGGCACAGCCTGGTGGC
>CM044444.1:24743171-24778510 GCA_024363595.1 Xenopus borealis
GTAAGACATGTCAGACGAATACATTGTAAGGGTTCGAGGCTTGCCTTGGTCATGTACAAAGGAGGAAGTACTTGAGTTTTTTTCAGGTGGGCACCCTATACCTTTTAGCATTGTGGAACATGAGATGTTCTGTATTGAATGAATTCAGTAAGTAATCTTTGCCTGTATGAATTGGAGGCTGCCATTTTAAAGGACCAGTAACCTCAAAACCAACCTTTTTAAAAAAAAAAAATTTGTTGGTATACCATGAAACAAAAAGACACCAAGACTTTAAAATTGCACTCTTTATTAATACCGAACTTACTGAAGATAAATACCTTACCGAACCTACGTTTGTGCTCCTCTTCAGAAAACACAATTGGGTGATCCATCGTGTTGCACTCAATTTCTCCTCCCTGCCTCCCTTATAGGAGATAGCCAGGGAAGAGCAATCAAGTGCCACATGATGGATCATCACCTTTTCTGAAGAGAAGCGCAAGTTGAGTTTCGCAAAGTTATTTCTTTAAAGGTTTGTCGATTTTAAAGTTTAATATGTCTTGGTTATTTTTTCACGAATTTTTTTTTTTTTTATGTTACTGGTTCTTTAAATTGAAAACAAAGCCTTTTTATAAACAGGCTTGCTGTCTGCCCACTAGAATAGTGCTCAATTGCAAAAGGCTACTATAATATGGATATTGTTGCAGATGCTTTACAAAGGATACATTAGATCAGTGATCCCCAACCAGTAGCTCGTGAGCAACATGTTGCTCTCCAACCCCTTTGGATGTTGCTCCCAGTGGTCTCAAAGCAGGTGCATATTTTTGAATTCCAGGCTTGGAGGCAAGTTTTAGTTGCATAAAGCCCAAGTGTACTGCCAAACAGACCCTCCTGTACATTGGCCATTTGGTAGCCCTTATGTAGACTGGCAATCACAGCACAAATTTTGCACCCCAAAACATTTTTTATGCTAGTGTTGCTCCCAGACTCCTTTTTACTTCTGAATGTTGCTCACGGGTTCAAAAGGTTGGGGATCTCTGCATTAGAGATCTGTAGTGTTTTTACTCCTTCAGAAGAGCCCCTAAATTATCACCTTTTGCTTCCCTGCTGGCGCTTTTCCAGCACAAATGTATTACTAGTGCATCCTGATACTTCACAATTAGCTTTGCTAAGAGTCAAGGCTTGATTAAACCTCACACATTTTTATACTTTTTTGCAACCATTTATGCTGTTTGGAGAGTGGCTGGGCCATCACTGTTTCTTCATGCCAGAGCCATGAAGGGCAGTGTAGGGTTAAAAGCATGTTTAAATGCATATGAAGTTTTTTTATTATTCTACAAATACAAGCTTTATGCTGAATAACATACATATTGGTTTATTTTTATCTTGTGGTAATTGACTTAATCAATCATATTAATGTTTTGCTTTAACAATACAACAGAGTGCAGCATCATTGATGGTTTAAGTGGGATTAATTTTACTACCTCCAAAGAAGGACGTCCCAGTGGTGAGGCTTTTATTATATTGGACACAGAGGAAGACCTTAAGAAGGCTTTGGAGAAAGACCGAAAATATATGGGACACAGATACATAGAAGGTATTTCTTGGTAAAATTTTGGTCCTTAAAGGACACCTATGGGCAAATAAATTTGCCCCGAACCAAAGGTGCGGTCTGATAGAGCCCGCATTCCGGTTTAGGGTTCTATTACTTGTATAAAAAAAAAAAATTCCCCCTGCAGGCGATGGCTTACTCGCACCAGGAGGGAGCTCCCGGTGCGTGCCGCCATGCTTTCTGAAGCGCAGTATGAAAAGTGGCGGTGTCCTTTAAAGGGATTGTTCACCATCAAACAACTAGTTGTTTTCCGATAGATCACCAGAAATTACTTTTGCCAAGCACACTCTATTTTCTACGTTTTTTCTAATATTGAAGTATAAAGTGTTATTTTTCACCTTCTAAAGCAGCTCTGGGAAGTGGGGGGGTCGTCAACCCTGTAAACTGTTCTAAATTGATACATTTAATGGATACATTCCTTTTCTCTGTCCCTGCTGGACATAATCCATGGGTTTCATTACAAGCAGCTGTTAGAATTGATACAATAGTTGCTATTATTCCAAATATACTGCTGAGAAATGAATCGACTAAATGTTGCAAAATTGTATTACTGAGCTGCCAGACTCCCCTAAACTTGAGTTGAAATGAAAGGGGTTCTCGACCCAAAAACACATTTTCTGAGCAAAGTTCCAGTATATACTAATTACGTTTTTTTTTAATAGTTTTAAAAATGTTTTCAGATGTAATTGGTACTTGATTTGGTGTGTTCCTCTGTTTTTAGAGCTTAGAAAAGACCAGAGTGCTGATAAATGGGCGCAAATGCAAAAATGTAGCCTTTGTGAGCACTTTGCCCCTCATGACAGTAGGCTTGTAATTGCGAATTTTATAGTTTGCAATAGTGTGCAGTGTATATAATGAAAATGTTTTCTTTGCTCCAAAAGTTTACTCCACCTCTAAGCACATGTTCGCAATGCAATAAAAGTCTAATGAAGAATTACATTGGGAGAAATTTGCAATAAAAATGTGCATGTTGCAAATATAGTCACACCTAGAGATTAGGGATAAACGAGCACTGCTTTCAACTGCCATTAGTTGCTCATAGCTAAAGCCATTGGAAATTTTAAATGTATGTTAGAAAGTTGTGTAGAATCAACCTTTTGTTTGATGGGGACATTCAATAAAAGTTAAAACTGTTTAAACTACCTGCTTGCAAGAGGCTACCATATCTGAAAGCAGTATCAAATTCTGTCTTTCAGTATTCAAGTCAAACAACACAGAAATGGAATGGGTTTTAAAACACAACAGTACTGGTGATATTGACACCGCCTCTGATGGAACAGTTCGGCTTCGTGGACTTCCTTTTGGCTGCAGTAAAGAAGAGATTGTACAGTTTTTCTCAGGTATTTCAAGGCAAATTTTTGTATTAAAAACTACTAGTGCATAGTTTCCAAAAATGAACAAATTTGTTCAATTAAGTTGTGGAATGCCAAGATTAATACACAATAATCTACTAAATACTCCTGATGAAGAGGTTCATACTTCAGTGTATGTTTGACTTAAAATGTCAACACGTTTTTCTGTTTCTTTGCACGTGACCTTTCTTTGCTAAACCGTAGCATCATATTTTTCTTAGAGCAGCAGAGACAAGGTTGAAACTCTCCAACTTAAGATATTATCCATTTGTTAGCCAAGATATGTTATGGGTTTGGTATAAGCTAAACTTGCTATAAATGTATTCATGTCTTATTGTGGGGTGGTGGGATCAAACATATTGAACATTTAGTCTTCTAGTGGGTAACTGAGATTTTAAAGCTGTTAGTATTGTTGAGATGGGAATGTTGCAGCCTTTAACACTGTTCCCCTGATGGGGTTATTTGTCCTTGGGTTAAAGGGTTGAGAATCGTGCCAAATGGGATAACATTGACGGTGGACTACCAGGGGAGAAGCACAGGGGAGGCCTTCGTGCAGTTTGCTACAAAGGAGATAGCAGAAAATGCTCTGGGGAAACACAAGGAAAGAATAGGGCACAGGTGGGGATGGACAGACTGGGAAGGTTATTCCTCTTTTATGTTTTTGGGCTCCATGTTGGTGGGAGGGGGTTTAAATTTTTACTTAAACTTTCCTGTCAATACAGATGATGTGGTCTTTAATATTTAAATGCTAATTGATAACATTGCTTTTTGCTAAATTCTTTGTTGTATAGATTGTTTTGGAGTTTTCACGGGTTTAAAATAAGCATATTTATTCACTGAAAATGTTTCTGTGTGTTCTCCATTACTGAATTATTCTTTACAAACTTGTGTATAGATACATTGAGATATTTAAAAGTAGCCGAAGTGAAATAAGGTCAAATTATGATCCTCCTCGGAGAATGATGGGACAGCGCCCAGGGCCATATGACAGACCTATGGGAGGCCGTGGAGCTTACTATGGAGCTGGCCGTGGAAATATTTATGATCGCATGCGTGGTGGTGCAGGTTATGGTGGAGGTATGTATGATTTTTTATCTTTGGGTGAAAATGTAGCCCTGTGTTTTAGAAAGAACAAGTGCTGCTTTTTGTGGGTGGTGTTTAGATTTTCAACGCTGTATACCTTTTTATTGTATTCCCAGGATACAGTGGTTTTGAGGAATATGGTGGTTTTAACAACTATGGATTTGGAACAGATGGATTTGATGATCGGTTACGGGAAAGCAGAGGTAGTTCAAGTGTTTTCGCTTTACTCTGATTCACTTGATAAAGTTTACTGTTGCAAATGTACAGTTGACATTCTCCTTTCTTGAAAATATTAATACAATTTCAGGATTATTTTTAATTATTTTATGCTGTAAATGTATTGAGTGGATGTTTTTGATTACCAGGTATGGCTCAAGCATATAGTGGAGGTGGTGATGGAAGCACAGGGTTTCATAGTGGACACTTTGTACACATGAGAGGATTGCCTTTTCGCGCTACAGAAAGTGATATAGCTAATGTAAGTGTATTTGTGAGTCTCTTCTATTGTTACAGAGAAGGAAAATCCCAGTGTCTTATTTTGAATAATTACATGAGCATTATAGACTGTGTATTGCCTGAATTAAACACCCCCCTCTCCCTTTACAGTTCTTTTCCCCACTGACTCCTATCAGAGTTCACATTGATGCTGGAGCAGATGGCAGAGCAACTGGAGAAGCTGATGTGGAATTTGCAACACACGAAGATGCAGTAGCAGCCATGTCTAAAGATAAAAATAATATGCGTGAGTAGTCTTCGATGTTAACTCAGAATAGTGTTCAAAGGTAGTTCCAATATTTCAAGATTTGCCTAATTTAGAACCACTTTATCTTCTAAGTTAAGGCCGACTTATAGATCATACTATGGTGTACAGGTTGCAGCGATCTGTGGCATCATTAGCTATTCAGAGCCCACCAAGCATGTGAGTGTCTCAGACACTTCCTAAGGTGGTGAACCCTTGTGACAAGTTTGAAGTCCTGAATCGTTGCTGCTATTGATAAGCTAAAACTTTAGGCCCGGTGCAATAAACTTAGTATATAAAATTAAATTTTTAGCCAAATTCAGTTTTAGGGTTTATTTTTCCTTTAAGGGTCTGTTTGGGTGATCACACCTCTCTGATTTAGAAGACTAATTGTAGTTGTATTATAGGAGACCTGTTTGCAGGTGATAAGGAGCTTGTAATCGTCTGCTTAGACAAAAGGCTAAAGGTAGAACTACCTGGGCATTTTGGGTCTGTGTTCTCGTCGGATTGGACCGCAAACGCCGATATGTTTCTACCCTGTAACATGTACGATTTAATAGAAGCTTGGTTAAAATAAAACAAAGTTTTTTGTTACTATGTTGTGCTGCAGTGATCTAACCATATTAGTCCATTATTGATGTTGCCTGTATTCCTTGGATAGGCAGGGAAAAACTCAACTTATGTTGGAAACAGGCAGGTGTTTTGACCTATGTGTTTATGCTATAGAGGTCAAGATGCTCAGTGTGCTATAGGCCTAGTATTAGGCAAATTTGTAAGGAAATCTGAAAAATAAAGGTAGCGCCCTTTCTTAAATTTCACTGCAATGCGTTTTTTAATGCTGAAATGCAATATGTGTTAAGCTATCGTTGATGCGATGACATTCGAGTTTTCTGCCATCTACTGAACAGTTTGATATTTTGACAAGTTTTAAAAACCTTTTTTCCACCTTAGAACACCGGTATATTGAGTTATTCCTGAATTCAACTGCTGGCGGTGGTGCTGGAATGGGATGTTATGGCCGCGATGGTTTAGGTATGAGTGTTCTTTACTAAAATGTTATCATTTGTACCAGTCATCATTTCATGTTGGTTTTTTTTTTTAATTAAACATGGCAATAGTTCATTCAGTGCAGTGTGTAAATGTAGATGTCTGTTCGCCCAAAATATTTTTTGGCAGGGCTACAACATGCCTGTGGGTTTTAGTATTGTAATGCTTAGGCCTATGACACACTGCTAAAAACAGGGATCCCCAACCTATTTTGCTTGTGGTCCACATTCTAATGTAAAAAAAAAACTGGAGAGCAAAGTAAAATAATTTCATTTCAGTTAAGTTAAAGAGAACTTGACAGGTTAAACGTCCTCTACATTATTTTGCACTTGGGAATATCCGAAAACTTGAAACTTTACTTTTATTAAAAAAATAGTTTGAGCCAGCACAGACCTGTAGATTGTTAGCACAGATATATGGTGAGTTTCCATGGCCCCTACTGAGACCCAGCAATAAATTCAAGCTTTTTGATTCATATTGACAGCAATGGTGGATTTTTCTGCCAATCAGTGGTCTGATTCTTTGCCATATTACAGCTAGCTACAATAGCACTATTATATAAACTATTCCTATGTGAAATACATTTCTTAAATCCATCATGTTTTAGATAGCACTGGTTATGGAGCAGTGAGCAGAATGGGCATGACTGGAAACTACAGCGGGTGTTACGGAAACCCTGATGGATTAGGAGGATACGGTAGGTGCTGTGTGACGATCGCTAGTTCATTTGACAATCTGAGTTGTAAATTACTGGCTGTCATGGCTGCATGTTAACGTTTCCGATGTTTATTTGGATATTAAAATGTGCACTCTTGGCACCACAATGAGTAATTGTAAAGTGTAATACAAGATTAAATAGAACAGCCACAGGTTGCTTCAACAGCAAGTTGCATCTGCTTGTACTTGAAACCACCCAGCAATGTAGCATTCACGTGGCAAAATGCAGTTTAATGGGGCTCACAAATCTCCTACAGAACAATCTGATACAGCAATACTTTCTCGTTCCCTTTCAGTTTTGCTGATGGTTCATGTTTAACATGCAAGAGCACGCTGATTGCTTTTGTCTGTTTTGTCCCGCACCACATTTGAAGCATCTAGAAGTTGTATGCAACTGCCTGTGAAAAATTACTTCAGTTCTATGGAACTTTCATCGCTTTATTGTACAATTATGAAATGTACTTTTCTTTGCAGGAAGGGGCAATACTGGAAACAGCGGGGGCTACTATGGGCAACATGATAACATGGGAGCTGGATGGCGCGGAATGTACTAGCAAGGATTGCCTTGTCTAAAGGAAATCCTGGAAGAAGGAGATTTTTAGTTTTTGTTTGTGTTTAGTTCTTTGTATGGACTGAAGGAATATGTTCTTAAAAAATTTTAGTGAGCAAAAGTTCAGTTGATGTTGCCTGTAGGAATTTGTTTGACTGAAAATGTTGACTTTGAATAAATTTTTTTTATGATCAAAAATGTCACACTGCTTATGAATAGGCAGACCTTAATGTATTTCATTTTGCAGGAAGTTTTTTTTTTTAAACACTACTTAGTGACATTTATCCAAGGGTGAAGAGGCAGTTCTTGGATCCATCCAGAAAAAATATACAAGAAAATAGATTATCCAAGTTATTCTGGTGGAGATTTTTCTTCGCCCTTTGATAAACAGGGCCCCTGTTTTCTTTCTAGACGTTCTGTAATGCCTTTCTAAAGACAAGGATGGTGGATGCAATATTTATTTATACTTTTATACTTGTACTTGTTTTATTTTCTACAGTTCCCTTTTAGCCAGTTTTTTAATACGCAGCTTTTTAACCCTTTTAGTGCCAGATGCAGTGGAATCTACGTTGCCGGCATAAAAGGACCATAATGCCAACTTTGGAAATTCCAGTTTCCACTTCGATCTATACCGAGTCATGTGTTTGCTGGCAATACACTGGGCAGCAAGATCAAAGGCATGGGGGTGACACTCAAAGGGTTAAAAGGAGCATATTCGGAAATAATATGCTTTAATGCTGTTACCAGAGCTTGTCCATTTTAATTCTACAGTTTGTAAATGAATACACCAAATTAACAGTTTGTCAATCAATAAAAACCAAATCTCACTTTGGTTGAAAACACAATTATTTTTTACTTAGCAGTGCAGTTTTTCTACAGTTATTGAATGGGTCTAGTAGTAAAGAAAACAGGCCATTTTTTAAATTAAAGGCTGAGGTATTCTGTTTAATGATCCATTCTTCTGTTCATAGTCCCAAAAATATCACGCCCCATTGACCATTTGCCTCTTTCTGATTTGTTATGGTATTCGATTACAATATAGTCTAAGGAAACTTGCATTATGAAAAACAGTGAGAAAGGTTAGTACAGGTATGGGATCAGTTATCCAGAAAGTCTCCCATAGACTTCTCCTTTTATCCAAATTCTTAATACTGTAACTTTTTCTCTGTAATAAAACAGTACCTTGAACTTAAGCAAGACTAAGATATAATCCTTGTTGAAAGAAAAACCAGACTATTCATTTTATTTAATGTTTACGTGATTTTCTAGTAGACTTAAGGTATGAAGATCCAAATAACAGAAAAATCTGTTTTCTGTAAAGTTTTGAGCAATCTGGATTACCAGTCCTATACCTGTATTGGAAGCTGAGCAACCTGCATAGAAATTTGGTAACGCAGAAATGCATTCTTACTGAAATTTAAGTTTTTTTTTTTTCTAAAACCGCACAAAAAAAAAAAACCCACAAAAGACCAGATTCATGTTCTTTGCATACACCATGCTTCAAAATGGATTTTAACTACCTCTGCTGTAAAGTATCCTTGATGTCCAGGAGACCATCCCTGAACAGGTTTAATTTTTATCGTTCAGTTTACTTTAACAGGCATCAGAACCTTTATTGTATTTGAACTCCATTGTAAAACGGGCAGCCAGGACAGCAGCACTTAATGTCTGTGTAAAGAATGCAGGTTGTTGAAAATCAGATTGGATTTTCTCGTTGGGTGAAGACGCAGCATGCAGAATTCTCATCCAATAAGCGCGTTGCATTGGCAGATATTCCATATTGTTGATCTTCCACCACTTTACATACAAAATCTCCCATATAGTTAACCCTTAATAGTAATGACTACAGGTATGGGATCAGTTATCCGGAAACCCGTTGTCCAGAAAGTTTTGAATTATGAAGTGGCCTTCTCTGACGATTATGAAATAATCCAAATTTTTTAAAATGATTTCCTTTTTCTCTAATAAAACAATAATTAATCCTTATCGGAAGCAGAAACAGCCTATTTGGTTTATTTAATGTTTACACGATTTTCTAGTAGACTTGAAGTATGAAGATCCAAATTATGGAAAGATCTGTTATCCGGAAAGCCCTGTGCATTCTGGATTATGGGTCCCACACCTGTTGCACCTTTTGAGTGCACCTGCTGGTTAGGCAATTATCACCTGTAAATGCAAAGACATCCACCATTTTCCATGCTGGCAAATTGCCCTAAAAGTACACACAAACCATTAATGCTACCATCTACCGCACTTCTGGGTTTGGGAACAAGCCATTTCTCTGTAGCATATCTAACAGTCAAGTCTGGGCACAAGGGCAGGATAGCTGAATTGTTTGAAAGTGAAATACTTACTATAAGGATTGGTGGAGGTGGTCTAATCGTCTGCTCTGTTGTCCTTGATCATTTTTTGCCTCTGCTTTGAGGCAATAGTTTGTGGAAGGTATTTTGCTGTTCGTGAATATGGCCTTGTAGACCTCAACCCAGATGAGTTGTAACACCAACTGAATGTCAGGCCTCAACAGCAATGATCAATCTCACTAATGCTGTTCTGGTTGAATGAAAGCAGATCTTAGCAACACTGTTCCAACGTCTACTGTTTTTTGCCGATATTTTAAAAACAATACAAATTGCCAATATTAATAATCATTTCTATATAGAGCACCACCAAGTAATGAGTGCTTTACAATTTATAACACAATCATTTAACAAACAAGGTTTACAAAATATATTCGTTTCAGAGGGCCTTGCTAACAATCTAAAAGTAGAGGGAATGGATGACAAAAGGATGCTTAAAAAAATGATTTTATGGTAAGAGCTGTATAGGTCATGGTGGGGAGTTGGAGACAGGTAGTCAGTAATGGGATGAAGTAATTCAGAGTGGGACATCAGAAGCCGAGTGAAGGAGTCTAGGCATGGTAATTCAGAGTGGGACGTCAGAAGCCGAGTGAAGGAGTCTAGGCATGGTAATTCAGAGTGGGACGTCAGAAGCCGAGTGAAGGAGTCTAGGCATGGTAATTCAGAGTGGGACGTCAGAAGCCGAGTGAAGGAGTCTAGGCATGGTAATTCAGAGTGGGACGTCAGAAGCCGAGTGAAGGAGTCTAGGCATGGTAATTCAGAGTGGGACGTCAGAAGCCGAGTGAAGGAGTCTAGGCATGGTAATTCAGAGTGGGACGTCAGAAGCCGAGTGAAGGAGTCTAGGCATGGTAATTCAGAGTGGGACGTCAGAAGCCGAGTGAAGGAGTCTAGACATGGTAATTCAGAGTGGGACGTCAGAAGCCGAGTGAAGGAGTCTATTTAGACATCAGAGCTGAGCTACAGGGAGGGACGTTGCTGCTAAGGACTCAGAGTGTTACTATTATGAATTTGATTTAAAAGACAAGCAAAGTCAAAAAATAAAATCCCTTCCTTACTTTCTTTAAAGGACAAGGAACGTGTAAAATAGAATAAGACTAGAAATCCTGTATTTTGTATACTAAACATAAACATGAACTTACTGCACCACAAGCCTAATCAAACAAATGATTTATGCTTTCAAAGTTGGCCACAGGGGGCTGTCATCTTGTAACTTTGTTATACATCTTTGTCTGCCTCTGGCCCTGCACATGCTCAGTGTGATCTGTGCTGCTTAGGGATCGTCATAAATGATCAAAAAACAAAGCTTCTTGAGTTCTGTATGGCTGGTAAGTAAGGCAGGGGCTCCCCCTGCTGTTCATAAGTATGATTGTTTCCTTGTCAAAAGTTAGGGACCGTCTAACAATTCCTATTTTTTTCCTAATTTCACTGCATACAGTCAGGCTTCTTATAAAAACGGTACACATTTTTTAATTAAAGTATAATGGAGATATATTTCTTTTACATTAAAGAAAAGTAAAAATGAGATTTTATTTCTTTGCCTTTCCTTGCCCTTTAATGAAAAAGAAACATACTTTAATCAAAAAAAAAATTCTACCGTTTTTATAAGAAACCTGACTGTATGCAGTGAAATTCTCCCTTCATTTACTGCAGATAGGAAGGTGGTCCCTAAATGCTCTGCAGAGAAACAATCATACTTATGAACAGCAGGGGGAGCCCATGCCTTACTTTTCAGCCATGCAGAACTCAAGCAGCTTTGTTTCACTGTAGAGCAGTCTGTGACTGTGTAGAGATGTGTATTGGATTTTATTTTTGCCTTTTCATCCCCTTTAATGTTTCCAGCTCCAGCTGCAGAGACAAAGATCATGGAGCCAGATTTAAACAGATAAACTGGGATTCTATTTGGAGGATTATTTTGCTGCAGCCACTGGTTCTGCAGAGTTGGAGAAAGTTTGTATTAAACAATACAAAAACTATAAAATCCACATTAGATTACATGACAACACAGGACCCAGTGCAGTCTGTATATTCTGATTATTAATCAGTCTTGCTGTATCGGCTTCTGGCAGATATTATTTGACTTGTGCTGTTTTCATAATTCACGACGATCCCTAAGCAGCCCAGATCACACTGAGCATGTGCACAGCCTTGGTCTTGCAAAGATGTATAACAAAGTTACAAGATGTCAGCCCCCTGTGCCCAACTTTGAAAGCATAAATCATTTGTTTGATTAGGCTTGTGGTGCAGTAAGTTCATGTTTATGTTTAGTTTACAAAATACAGCATTTCTACCCTTATTCGATTTTAAACTGAGCCTGTGAAGGGATTTTCCAGTGGGTCCAATGACTAATTTGAAATAATGATGTGAGTGTCAGCCCGATATCCACCGATCGGGCAGATTCGGGATGACTCTTGCACACTGCCTGCCACCTTGTTCTGGTTGCACCTATTTATAGATGAGCACCTGTCCCACCCCCTTTCAGAGCTTTCAAATGGGTGTCACTGACCCCATCTAAAAAGCAAATGCACTGTAAGCCCATTATTATCCCATTCATCTTTCTTTTCAGGCCTCTGCTATTCAAAGAAAAAGTGTTGGCAGTCAGTACGTTGGAATTATGTCCAATTCCTTGCAGTTGCTCCATAAGGGCTCATACACACGGCGTTTTTACCTGCGCTCTCCTGCGTTGCGTTTTGCTGCGTTCAAACGCAGGGGAGCGCATGTATAGACGCACTCAATTATTTTCAATGGGGCTGTACTCACACGAACGCATGTGAGCGCCGAACGCAGGAAAAATGCAGCATGTTGCGTCTGAATCTGCATTCGGCACTTACACGCGTCTCGTGGGTACAACCTCATTGAACAAAATGAGGTGCATCTAGACCTGCGCTCCCCTGCGGCTGAACGCAGCCAAACGCAACGCAGGGGAGCGCAGGTCCAAAACGCCTGTGTGTAGGAGCCCTAAAGCTACAAATGCATTGCTTTGAGACTTTTTACTACTCATCTTTCTATTGAGCCCCTCTTCTATTCATATTTCAGTCTCTTATTTAAATGAATGCGTGGTTGCTAGGGTAATTTAGACCGGACTGGAGAGTTGCTAAATTAAAAAAATGAAATAACCCAAAAATCCCAAATAATTAATTAACACCCCAAATAGAATGTAACGCAGTTGAAAAATATTGAAGTCGCTAACCTTAACACATCCCGGCGCATAATTAGGAAACACAGATAATCTGCCAGTTTCTTCTGCATCATTGCTAATTTCAACCAAGATCGGGCACGGCCAAGTGGAGTTCTACAAAGAAATATTGAACAGTATTGCTTATGTTGAAAGGATCCAGAATAATAAGTGTCATTCATTAGAACAGTTATAGTTGCACTTAAGCATTACCATGGGATTACAGTGAACTAGAGTCCTGCGCATGTCAATTTTTAGGGATTCGTACCCGCAACCTGGACCCGCATTCTTATCTGCTTGTACCTGCGACCTGACCCGCAAATACCTTATCCGCAACTTGCTGACCATCAAGAATCAGGAAGTGCTGTCATTGTTAACAGGAAGTGACATCATCGGAAGTAGACATGCTCATAAAAAAGGAGAAAAAATTGCTATTGAGAAGATCCACGGCCTGACCCTAAACGCGCAGAAGCACTGACCCGCTTCTATACCTGCACCCGGAACTTCTACATGCAACCCGCAGGGTACCCGACCCACTGCAGGACTCTACAATGAACATACCTGAGTCCAGGTAAATCTCTAATGCTGGTTGCCATTTCTTCTGCTTCAGGACACAATCTCTAAAGGCCCCCACCTTTTTCTTTTCTTACTGCAAAAAGAACAATGCAGGTTATGATAATTGTAAATGTGATGCTGGAATACAATTTAAACAAAATAGCTACCGAAGCAGTTTACTGACAATAGATTAGCCACAATAGTGCAAGCTATAACATTATACTTATTCTGAAAAATGCTGTACCATACCTGAGTAAACGGCTCTAGAAACTCTCTCTGTTTGTTTAGGATAGCAGCTGCCATAGTAGCTTGTTGTGACATCAGTTCATGTCTGAGTCTCTCCCTACTCACTTGTAGTTCTGGGCTCAGATTACAGCAGGGAGGGAGGGGAAGAGGAAGAGAGGAGCAAACTGAGCATGCTCAAGCCCTAGCCCTGGAGGTTTATTCTGAAAGAAGGAAGTCTGATACAGAAGCCCATTGTAAGGAAATTACCGTACCCTGGTGGTTTAGTGGTGTGGCGGGGACGCCCGCCGCGCCATTCCTCTTCCTTCATGCCGTGGCGCGCACTTCCTGCTTTTAAAGGCGCATGCGCTCTGGCGTAATGACGTCCGTGCGCAATGGCGCGAAAATTCTAACTATTTAAAGGGGCCTTTGTGAATTTCTCATTGCCCATGATAGGACTTGTTTCCTGGTGGTTCCTGAGCCTTGTGCTAGTGTTTGTTCTTGAATACCTGTTTGATTACCCGTTTTTGACTCAAGCCTGTTCCTGACTATTCTGCATTCCGTATCCTGACCCGTGCCTGCATACCGACTACCTCTTCTGTCTCATCCTATCTGATTGATTACCTGGTTTGACCCTTGTCTGCCTGACAACTTTTGCTATCTGCCTGCCTCAACCCAGCCTGTCTGACTACGAACTTGCTTACTCCTGCTAGTACCATGACCTTTGGCCTTAAAGACTCTATACAGTCGTGCCCCTCTGCCTATCCAGAACTTATCGCCTTGCACCTCTCATTAAGTGCAGGTGGCATCTGAGTAGCTGAGGGTTCCTCCCGAAGCCAAAGGGAGTCACACTACTGGTGAAGCCAAGCTGAGACCAGGGTGCTTGGCA
The DNA here is from genome assembly GCA_024363595.1 of Xenopus borealis. Taxonomy (NCBI): domain Eukaryota; kingdom Metazoa; phylum Chordata; class Amphibia; order Anura; family Pipidae; genus Xenopus; species Xenopus borealis. The sequence continues at coordinate 24,757,443 of CM044444.1, forward strand.
CCTGTTCTGGTGTTGGGTGCCGACCATGACACCCATGTGTACATAGTAGCCAAAGAAAAGAAAAGCTGTGTTTCTTTTGACAAAGGACTCAGAGCAGCATTAGCCTTTCCTTCTTCATTATATGGGGATGCCAACAACTAATACATGGAATTTGTACTGCTAATCAATACAAAATACACCAGGCCATATTATTTTGCCGCTAATCTCTTTAAAGCGTTCTTTGACTGCTATTGCCAGATATATCTTCAGCATTGAAGTCAAGACATTGTACCATACTTCACAAGTGTCAATGCATGGGGACATAGAACAGTATATTTGTACTGTATAATATACAGATGTTGTCATTCTAAGCTCTTGTGGATCACCTTACCAGCGAGGGTCACATTCAGCCTTATCTTTCCAATACAGGTATGGGACCTGTTATCCAGAATGATTGGGGCCTTGAATCTTCAATCCTTAAGTCTACTAGAAAATCACGTAAACATTAAATAAACCCAATAGGCTGGTTCTGCAACATCGCCAAACGAGAGGATCTCCCTGTGTGTGGCCACCTCAACATCCAAAATACTCCAATCGGGATAATAGAAAAGCCAGCAGATGGAAATGCACATGTTTAATACCCAACAAACAAGGAAAAGTTATGCTCACCACTAATTTTAAAACCATTGGGGGGGGGGGGTGCAATGAGGCTGTGACCAGCTCCTTGTTGTAGCCCCCACCCTTCCCAGCTATAGTCAGGTGATCCCACTGGTGTCTAATAAAAGGGCAACCAAGATTGGGAGTTTTACTTTGAAAGCAGCAAGTAAGTTGCAGGTAAAACTTAGTCCCTTTGTAAAATGTGTAATGAAGCAATAGAATTCTTAATGAATCAGATGGAAATTGAGCGTAGGACTGGCCAGATATGGGATGACTTTGACGTAGTTGGCCAGCTTAAATATATTGCAATATATGGACAAACAATCCCTGTTGTTTAAAGGGTAAGGCATTTTTTAGTAGCTGTATGCACAGAATGTCTCAATGTCTTAAATATATTGATAATGGGTTGAGTGCAGAGGACCTCTTGCATTTGTCTACGTGTTTAATACCCCCTATTCTGCAGTTGGTACAGATTGCAAGGACATTTTTTAATCCTTTACATTCATATTGATCACCGCTATATCTACCATCTCTACCAGAAAATAGCTACTACTAAAAATGAGCCCCACATGTTCATTAACAACAGATTGAGTACAGAAGTTTCTATTAAATGAAATACTGAAGCACACATAACAACCCTAGACATGTGAAAGGGCATTGCTAATTGCTACTTTGATTGCAAAACAGATCCCCCCCCCTTTTTTTTCTTGGTGCTAATACAATTCAGGACAGACATGGAGCACCCAGTATTGTTCATGTGTAAATGTGGCTATCATCCAAATTTTAACTGATAAACAAATTTACCAGTCTATTATTAATTTTAATTTCATGGACTGAGACTGGTCATTAATTTGGTTCTTCATACTTCAAACTGCAGTAATCATTTACTGCTACTAGAGATTCACAGTACCAGCATGTGTACACCTTTAAGACTGTGCTTGAGGCAATGTTCCATAATGACAAAGAACTGTTGAAGTGGAGATTATTGTGAATCCAGGGTCCGACCGAAGCCAAGAGCTGATTCAATTAGACTTTTTATGTTGAGTTTTGCCATGTTCAGTAGATTTGTTCTCTCAACAACAGCGGGTCCCTTAAAAATATAAAAAAGTAGATTCAAAACATCTTGAAGTAGGCAAATGTAAATGAAAAGCTGTGCGAACTGAAATAAAAATAAAATATGGCAAATTTTATATTATGGGACTACTTCATCTTTTCCCTTGTTTTCTTAAAAGTAATTACTCTTAGTTGTTCTTGAATAAAATGGCCATAGCTCGTCCCTCCTAATCACACCTGCCTATTGATTCCAAGGCTCCTCCTCCTAATCATCCCACGGCTTGCCTTCCTAATCATCCCACGACTTGCCTTCCTAATCATCCCACGGCTTGCCTTCCTAATCATCCCACGGCTTGCCTTCCTAATCATCCCACGGCTCCTCCTCCTAATCATCCCACGGCTTGCCTTCCTAAGTATCCCACGGCTCCTCCTCCTAATCATCCCACGGCTTGCCTTCCTAATCAACCCATGGCTTGCCTTCCTAAGTATCCCAAGGCTCCTCCTCCTAATCATCCCACGGGTTGCCTTCCTAAGTCTCCCAAGGCTCACCCTCCTAATCATCCCAAGGCTCACCCTCCTAATCATCCCAATGCTCACGCTCCTAATCATCCCAAGGCTTGTCCTCCTAATCATCCCACGGCTCACCCTCCTAATCATCCCAAGGCTCGCCCTCCTAATCATCCCACGGCTTGCCTTCCTAATCATCCCAATGCTCACCCTCCTAATCATCCTAAGGCTCGTCCTCCTAATCATCCCACGGCTTTCCTTCCTAACCATACCATGGCTCACACTCCAAGCATATCTAGGATAGGTCCAGCGCAAACCCTACCAAGGTTTATTTCTTAGCAAACCATGGCTCAGTTCTTAATTACTGCTGCTGAGAGCTTGTTCCTCACTAGAAGCACCTGCACCTAGGTATATATGAGACTAAAACTGTCACTCAGAGAAATGACAGCAAGCCAGGACTGTGAAAGTGACATGAGAGGCACTTTAGGGGGGGAGACCATTTGCATAATGGAAAAAAAACCTGTGTTTCATACACAAAAACATTACAATAATGCCTTGTGTAAGAGTTGAAATTATTTAGAACTAGGTTTTATTGTTTTATCCCTAATAACGTGCAAGAAATCAGAGGAAAATGTCTTAAGCAGGAGGACACCTGAGAGCAAGGGGAAAAATGATAGTGCCCCAGGCTAGTATGACTTCTGATGAAGTAGTAGGTCAGCAATCAGAGCTACTTGGTGGTACCTAACAATTTGGCACCCCCAGTGATTTGAAGTTTCCATCCCATTAACCCCATTTTCTTGCCACTAATGAACTATTTAAGATTGGAGCATTATACCTGGCTAAAAATACCACTGCTGCTGTAATTTGGGATACCCAATTAGATGCATTCCTCTCTACCCCAAACTACTGTTTCAACTGAAACCTGTACAGAGAAAAAGTGATGATTTAGAATAAAAGATAATTCATTTACAGTTGCTAGACATTGTATGATGTGGTAAAATCAGCGCATAGCAGCACTCACTAAATTCCCATTTAATTGTGCTGCACTATCATTAAGCCCAGACACATGGGGGGGGGGGTGCAGTTCTCCACTCAAGCAAAGCAAAAAATCAAGGTATCCTGCAAACAGAGCATCTTGTAAGCTGCCAGTCAACATAGGGTCTACCAATAGTCAAAAACATAATTTTTCACCCCTGAAACTTTTTGAATGCTTGCATTGCTCTCAGACTTTTTTTTTGCATTTGAATGTGGCTCAATAATAATAAATGTTGGGGATCCCCGCACTAAGGAGCATGCTTCTGTACACCTTGGTGCTCTTGCACTTGCATCTGGGGTGTCTGTAAATGGCCCCACGGAAGCACAAACATGGGCTACTGTTGCAAGGTTTGTTCTGGGTCTTGTAACTTTCCGTAATACTTGCATGTTTGCTTATAAAGAAAAGATCTGTGACTACTCCCTGCTGATTGGTTGATATGGAACCACCTGCTATGCCCCCTATAGTTGCATTTCATCAACACTGAGGTTGAGAGTTGCACTTCATCAACACTGAGGTGACACTGAGGTTGACAGTTGCATTTTATCAACACTGAGGTTGACAGTTGCATTTCATCAACACTGAGGTTGACAGTTGCATTTCATCAACACTGAGGTTGACAGTTGCATTTCATCAACATTGAGGTGACACTGAGTTTGACAGTTGCATTTCATCAACACTGAGGTTGACAGTTGCATTTCATCAACACTGCAGTGACTGCAGCCTGGAGATCCCTGATGTGTATCTATTGAAGCACCTGCCAACTGTTAGGCTTGTGACACACAGGCAGATTCAGGGAGATTTGGGCGCTTGGCGACAAAATGTCTAGCCCCATGTCAGATTTCAAAATGAAATATAAAAAACCTGTTTGCTCTTTTGAGAAATGGGTTTCAGTGCAGAATTCTTCTGGAACAGCACTATTAATTGATGCATTTTGAAAAAAATTTTTTTCCCCATGACAGGATCCCTTTAAATTATGAGGGTAGACTGTCCAGGTTGGGGTTGTTTTCTCTGGAAAAAAGGCGCTTGCGAGGGGACATGATTACACTTTACAAATACATTAGAGGACATTATAGACAAATATCAGGGGACCTTTTTACCCATAAAGGGGATCACCGCACCAGAGGCCACCCCTTCAGACTAGAAGAAAAGGACTTTCATTTGAAGCAGTGTAGGTGGTTCTTCACAGTCAGGACAGTGAGGTTGTGGAATGCACTGCCGGGTGATGTTGTGATGGCTCATTCTGTTGATGCTTTTAAGAGGGGTTTGGATGATTTTTTGGACAGACATAATATCAAAGGCTATTTTGATACTAAACTCTACAGTTAGTATAGCTATGGGCATATATGGTTTGTGGGAAAGAGTGGGGGGTGTATGCTGGGTTTTAATTTGGAGGGGTTGAACTTGAATGACTTTGTCATTTAACTATGTAACTATAATGTGGAACATGTGCTGTCCTGAACTTTTCCAAAGATCTAACGTACCTAGTGTGCATCAGCCCTGACCTGGTGCATGGGAGGACACACTTTGGAAAATGACAGAGAACTGACACAATATTTAAAGAATTGCACCCCCATTGGTTTTACCTTACTTTGCTCTTCAAAGCAGTAGCTCTTATAATATGATGTGGTCCTCCTGTTGTTAGATAGGCAAACCAAAAAGAGGCCATACAGGGGATAAAAAATTCTGCCTTTTCAGTTCTTCAGGACCCAGTTGCTTATTGTCCAGTGTATGGGGCCCTCCGAAGGGCCTATCCCCACCAATAACCAGTCAAAAATCAGCCACATTTGCATCTTGCAAATGCCATTGGGGTGAGGACCATATTGACTCATTGCATTTTGGTGCTCTTCCCTTGCACCAGGGGCATACCATTTTCCAACACCAGAGTGCATGTAGGGGGGGGGGCTGCATCACTAGTGCAGAGAGCGCAATTGTGCAGATGTCGCCATTTTCAAATTGGAATCACACAGTCCGCTGAACCCTTGTTCCCTCCATACCAGAGCTAGATATAAGAGGGGAGGGGCAGAACAGCAAAGCAAAGAAATAAACAAATACTACAGGAGCCAAACAGAGGAATCTGATACCAGGGAGATAAAGCACTTAAGGATCTTCATTGCAATTGTTCCCTTGGATTTTCCTAATGGAGAAGAACATCAGATGAATAAATATTATATATATATATATATATATATATATATATGTTGTCCTGCCACCAACTAGCCGATGTGGTCCTCAATCACAGGGAAAATTAAACCCGCCCGATCGATATCATCTGGCATATTATTGGTCGGGGAGGCCCATTGGAAGGCCCAATAAACGGGCAGATAATCTGCCGAATTGATCTAAAGGACCCAATCGGCAGTTAAGGGCTGCCTGTGTATGGCCATCTTAAATGCTGATGTATTAGAAAGCAATTATTGAAAAAAAATTCTATGTATTTCTATATAACCCTGTTTTTTTCCATGTAATAAATATTGTTTGTTTAATTATTTTTGAAAACTGAGCGTTCAATCCGTTTTCGTTTTTTTTGCACTTTAATGGTACGGGAATTAGGATTGGCCAACACTTTTTGTGACGCATGAAACTGCACCAATCATACAAAAATCTGAAATCCTGGTGTTACAGCATATTCCTTCTCATCGTTGGATAGTCCTTCTGGATACCATAAAATGAAACCCCATATTTTTCTTTTCCTTGTAAACCTATTCCTCCAATCCAAGTATTATTATTTAGGCAGGCCTCATCATTTCGAATATATAATTAGTGACACATGCTCATTTTACTTAATTACATCTTGGAAGTCTGCAGTGAAAGTGAAAAATAATGGGGTCGATAAACCAATTTTTTAACCTTTGCTTTCTGTCTTTCTAAAAAAAAAAAACCATTGCTCATCTCATCTCTCTATTTCAGAGACTGAATCCGATGCTGCCCGTGTTCAGCAGCCCTGGAAATTCCACCATAAAAATCAATGCTATAAAGGGGGGGTTGTGGGAGCACTACGAGGCTATTTAAATCAATGCTATAAAGGGGGGGTTGTGGGAGCACTACGAGGCTATTTAAATCAATGCTATAAAGGGGGGGTTGTGGGAGCACTACGAGGCTATTTAAATCAATGCTATAAAGGGGGGATTGTGGGAGCACTACGAGGCTATTTAAATCAATGCTATAAAGGGGGGGTTGTGGGAGCACTACGAGGCTATTTAAAAATATATAAATCCAAGTAGGCAGTCGAATAAAGTACTTCGATCATTCGATACGATAGAATTTTGCATATTCAATTATCAAAGTGGCCACATTTGCATATTCCAATATTCGATAAAATCGTACGATCGGAATTTGATCGAACTTCAAATTATTCACACGGATTTTGTAAATCTGCCCCTCAATCATAAATCTTAATCATAAACACTGTAATAGGAATAAAAAAGCAGAATGCCAAGTAACACACATTGGAAAAAGTTTATTAAGTTGATAAATAACATTAGTGACCTAGAGTGGCAAATATTTCTCTTTCTGTCTTACGTTGGATTAGTCAGGCTTCTTTTTCTAATACAGACATTTAAAAAAAAAAAATGAAATCCACACCATCTCAACACATCCAATCACAGTGCAAAATCAAATAATATTCATATAAAAGTGTCCAACCCTTTCAGTTCCTGGCGCCTGCGTTTTGTGCAGTTCAATGACGACGCCTCCCAGAAATCAACCAGCTGAATATTGCCTGACGTGAGAAACAAAAACACAACTGACACAACACTATTCATACAAGCATTGAGAATTGCCACTGACAGCACATGTAACAGAGGTGTCTCCAGCGGTTCATGATTAGGAAGATGATTGTGAGCTCTGGAACGCAAGCCGTTCTACATTCTAATCCCACCCTGCACCCCTGAACTACTATTCTCATTGGCGGCAGAGAGCTGTAGTTCAGAAACAAGCAGAGAGGCCACATATTGGATATACCTACTAAATAACAGTTTGTTTAAAATTCATAAGCTTCAGCCTAAAGTAACTGCATGTCACAGAATATCATGTCTCCTTAATTTACGGCCAGTCGGATTCATGATGAAGCACAATTCGACGTTGTTGGGCGCTTACAAACTGATAAATAACATATAAAAGAATAAATTATAAATCACTGGCCAGCTGCTTGGATTCATGTTGTGGGGCAGTTGACCTTTAAAATGCACCTTTAGCATGCGAGACAATTTGCAATTAGTCTTCATTTTTGAAGTCGTTTTTGAATGATTTAGCAACAGCTTTTCCTTTTTGGTTGCTAGGGTCCAATTGACTCTAACAACCAGTCAGTGTTGTGAATGAAAGACTGGAAGATAAACAAGAGAGTATAGAAAAATAAATAATAACATTCTAGCCTCATTGTGTTTTGGCTGCCAGTGCGCCCCATTTAAACCTGGAAAGAGGCAGAAAAAAACAAGAAATAATTAAAAAACTATAAAACATTTGAAATAATTAGGGATGCCGTGAATCCAGGATTCGGTTCGGGCTTTTCCAGCAGGATTCGGTGGAATCCTTGTGTCTGGCTGAACCGAATCCAAAGTTAAGATTCGTTTCTGTATTCGGCTGAATCTTTCTCAAAGGATTCGGAGATTCAGCCAAATCCCACATAGCGGATTCAGAGCATCCCTATAAGTAATCAAGGCCAAATGAACATTTGCTACAAATATGACATTGTATAGCATACTAATAGTTAAGTTAAAGGTAGACTGCCCCTCTAATTGGGGGACTGATACATAGAAGAGCAAGTATTTTCTACTGTGACCTCCTATTTCCCCTTATTATCTTCCTACTATGGACATCATGACTGGAGCTGATCAGCCGTGTGACAGTTACTGCTTGAAATGAAAGTGCTGAAAAGGGCAGGAGCATACACGGAAGATGTTCAGGATTTCGTTTTATTCACCGCTGCGGAGTCTGCAGGCCACAGCAGTGATCAGAGCCGCTCCTTTACCGCTGCCGTCTTCCGACAGGAGAAAAGAAACATTGCACTTCGGGGCGAGGTCTTTAACCGTTTGGTGCATGATTCTGGAGAAGCTGAAACATGAAACACAATTTAGAAATGTTAGAAATAGGATCAAAAATGTTTTTATTACAGTATGGGGTGCATAATTCAGAAATCCAAAAAGCTCCAAATGACAGGAAGGTCACCCCTCCCATAGACGCTATTTTAACCAAATAATTTAATTCTAAAGGGAAAATGTCATGGGGAAAATCAGTTAATAGTGCTGCTCCAGCAGAATTCTGCACTGAAATCAATTTTTTAATTTTGAAACCGGACATGTGGCTAGAGACATTGTCAGTTTTCCCAGCTGCCCCCAGTCATGTGACTTGTGCTCTGATAAACCCAAGCAGCCTAACAACAGAACAATGGGAAGGTAACCAGATAACAGCTCCCTAACACAAGATAACAGCTGCCTGATAGATCTAAGAACAGCACTCAATAGTAAAACCCATGTCCCACTGAGACTGATACAGTTAACTTAAAGGACAAGGAAAGTGTAAAATAGAATAAGACTAAAAATCCTGTATTTTGTATACTAAACATAAACATAAACTTACTGCACCACAAGCCTAATCAAACAAATGATTTATGCTTTCAAAGTTGGCCACAGGGGGCTGTCATCTTGTAACTTTGTTATATATCTTTGTCTGACACTGGCACTGCACATGCTCAGTGTGATCTGTGCTGCTTAGGGATCGTCATAAATGATCAAAAAACAAAGCTTCTTGAGTTCTGTATGGCTGGTAAGTAAGGCAGGGGCTCCCCCTGCTGTTCATAAGTATGATTGTTTCCTTGTCAAAAGTTAGGGACCGTCTAACAATTCCTATTTTTTTCCTAATTTCACTGCATACAGTCAGGCTTCTTATAAAAACGGTACACATTTTTTAATTAAAGTATAATGGAGATATATTTCTTTTACATTAAAGAAAAGTAAAAATGAGATTTTATTTCTTTGCCTTTCCTTGCCCTTTAAGGGTAACGGTTGGGACAGATGGGCAGATTCGGGAAGATTTAGTCGCCTGGCGACAAATCGCCTCTTCTGCGGGGCAACAATCTCTCCAAACTGCCTTCCGTCTGCTTGAATGAAGAATCGCCTGCACTAATGCACTTGTGGTGCTTCAATTTCCGAAGTCGCCCAAAGTTGCCTTATATGGAAACCTTGGGGCGACTTCGGAAATCGAAGAGTCGTGAGTGCATTAGCGCAGGCGATTCTTCATTTTAACAGACAGAAGGCAGGAAGAAACGGGCAGCACTCCAGATTTACTTAAAAAGCCTTTATTTTAAAACAAAATAAAAACTATTAAAAAAAAAAAAAAAAGCCTTTATTTTAAGTCGCAGGGAAACTAAATATCCCCGTCTGCCCCTACCCTAAGTAGGAGAAATAACAGCCTGCCAGAAAATAGTTCCATCCTAAAGTACAGGCACAAGTCACATGACTGGGCAGCTGGGAAACTGACAATATCTCAGATTTAAAAAAAAAAATGCTCTTTTGAGAATTGTATTTCAGTGCAGAAGTCTGCTGGAGTAGCACTATTAGCTGATGCGTTTTGTACAGACTGCTATATTAGAAAACAAGAACTTACTGTGGATGTAATTTATATAATGTTCCATCAACTCCAACTGTGACATCCAGATGGTCTAAGCCCCTGTTCTCTCGGATTTTATCCACAACGGCTGCCATGCCTGCGCCGCACAACTGTGCCGCCCTTCTTGATACAGCGCCACACACCTCCTTTACAATTATACTGTCATCGCAGGTGCTGTTCAGACCTAACTGCTGGAGGATAGACCGGACTTGGAGCAAAGCTAATCTATCACTGTGAAGAGGATAAAAGACAGTCACGAAATGTACAGGATGAGCACTTTAATATAAAACATTTATATGACAAATAACAGGGCTCTCCATAGCAACACCTTATATTGATTCTAGGAGAAGGACCAGTGGAAAAGCATATTACTGTAGCCAAGGCAAGAGAGGATAAGCAAATATATAGTTATAAACACTGTTTACACAACGCAATTTTTTGTGTGATCCTTAATTTTCTCTACTGATATTAATGGCCACTGTGCAAGAAAGCAGTCTTCTGGATAAGCAACCAGCACTTTCATAAGGGTCCATTTAGTGGGTTGGACTCTCCCTTATCATACAGTAAGAGGCCGACTTACTAAATTCACGTGAAGGATTCGAAGTTCGATCGAATTTCGAACGTAGGATTTCTTCGTTTGGTGGAATATGTGAATTTTGGCATATTTGATCATCGAATAGGGAATGGTCGAATATTCGATCATTCGATCAGCGAAGGATTTTATTTTTTTACGTTTCTTCGATTGCCTACTTCGGCGAATTGCAATAGAAGCCAATGGGAGCACTCCCATAGGCTTCTGAGACTAAGTCCTGATCGAATAGGATTCATACGATCAAACTCTTCGATCGTTCGAATCATTTGAATGATTTATTCGTTCAGTCGAATGATTTATTCGACTGATCGAATAGATTTGTATTCGATCGTCGAATATCGAATAAAAGGTTGCCTAGAACTTTTCGATTAACATTCGAAAATCGAATGCTAATCGAATATCGAATAGTTATTGGGGGTGCCAAATAAGGGCTGTGATTGGCTATTTGGTAGCCCCATGTGGACTGACAGTCTACAGGAGGCTCTACTTGGCACTATACTTCGTTTTTATGCAATTAAAACTTGCTTCCAATCCAGGAATTCAAAAATAATCACCTGCTTTCAGGACACTGAGAGCAACATCCAAGGGGTTGGAGAGCGAGCTACTGGTTGGGGATCACTGCTGTATACAAACATAGACAATAAATTAGGGATGCACCGAATCCACTATTTTGGATTCGGCCGAACCCCCGAATCCTTCCCGAAAGATTTGGCCGAATACCGAACCGAATCCGAACCCTAATTTGCATATGCAAATTATGGGTGGGAAGGGGAAAACATTTTTTACTTCCTTGTTTTGTGCCAAAAAGTCACGTGATTTAGCTCCCTGGCCCTAATTTGCATATGCAAATTCGGATTCGGTTCGGCCAGGCAGAAGGATTCGGCCGAATCCGAATCCTGCTGAAAAAGGCCGAATCCTGGCCGAATCCCGAACCGAATCCTGGATTCGGTGCATCCCTACAATAAATATTTAATTCAATCAGAAAGAGATTGTCTGTTACTTACCTTTCAATTTGAGAAAGGAATTTGGTTTCAAAGATGCTTGTGGTTTTCAGCGCCTCGCTAATCTGTCCTCTGAACAGGAATCCTCTCTTTGTAAAGTCAATTAAAATGTTGCGCACAATTTCTCCTAAATACATGCCACTGATCATTTTCTCGTACCTGCAGGAACATGACAAATAAGTACTGGCTTTGCTTTGTGTTTGCGTTGTAAAGAACTTCCGTCTAAGGGGTAAAGAGTGAAGTTCCGCCACTAGAGGGAAATTCCGCCGCTCTCCATTAATTTCTATGGGATTTTGAAAGGCCTATTTATCAATGGGTGAAGTGAAAGTTCACCCTTTGATAAATACGCCTTTAAAAATCCCATAGAAATGAATGGAGAGCTGTGGAATTTCCCTCTAGTGGCGGAACTTCACTCTTTGATGAATCTACCCCTTAACTTCACTCTTTGATAAATATACCCCTATGTTTCATTTGAACAGATTCAGAATTTTTTTTATATGAACCCTAATTGCGGTGGGAGGATTAGGAGTTTTTTTTTTTATTAAAATACAAATTTTTCTCATGATTTTAAAAACTCCTAACAATTCCAACCAAATCTAAGTGAAATTTGTACAGGCGGGAAAAAGCTAGGCAAAATTGTGCGGTAATCATGAAACATTTTAATTGAATTTTAATGAAAACAGCCCAAAGCCCTCGAAAATCATGAAGGAAAAAATATTTTCCAGTTGTTAAAGGGACATCTGCCACTGACTTGTACATGACTTTTTTTATGAGTATTTTCGGATGTGAATTTTTAGCAGCTTTGGAGCAGCATAAATCTTGAAAAATTAAAGGCTTTTTTCCTTCTAAAAATTCTCCCATAAATACTCAACCAAAAAAATGGAGGCTGAATACAGTAAGTAGACCCCTAAGTGTTGGGGAAATCAGGCACGACATGGAGGACGGTGGGGCAGATTTTATAGAGTAAAATAAAACCAGTAGCAAGAGGATCACTTACTGTTCCTGGCTGAATTAAAAGAACATACCTTTGTTTCCCTGAATTTAATGACAATTCATCAACAGCCTTGTCATAGACTGTGCGGATATCATCAAGACATCCATTGTCCCCAAACGCTCCCCATTCCATGTTGACGCACATTCTTCCCTGTTCTCCGTCCACCATTTCTATATTCTTTGTCTCTTCCATGTAACATGCGTTGCTGCCAGTCCCTAAAATAAAAGAGATTAGATATAACTTGCATATGAATCTGCATTTGTCTTGTCTCCGTGATGGATTCTATTTTAGTATTTTAGGTCAAGAAAAGTTAAAACTGTTCTACTGACGTATTGAATGGTATAACTAATTGTTTATCGTTTATGTGTTTTGCAGCTTTAGTTTTATTCTACTGCAAACTATATTCTACCTGTAAACAGGAAAATTACACCTTTGTCATGATAATTACGGCCCCTTGCGGTACTAATTAGGCTGCCACAAATATTTCATGATATCTGATTTGACCTCCGCCGGTTAAGAAGAACTTGAAACATACAGTGGAACAAATAAAATCATGATCACATCTGGTTTTGATTCTACTTTTCATGAATAAAGGTTCTGCTGTACTGAAACATAATGTAATTCCTGAATATTTGTGTTCACAAATTTCTCCTGGCTGGTAATTCAATTCTTTGCCTCCATTAAGGATTCATTACACCTTAGTTGGGATAAAAACAAGGTACTGTTTTATTATTACAGAGGAAATCATTTTTTCAAATTTGGATTATTTGTTTATAATGAAGTCAATGGGAGATGACCTTCTTGTAATTTGGAGCTTTCCAGATAACAGATCCCATACCTGTACATACTCAGTCTATTCCTTTCCTTGGATTTTCAGATATTGGTGTTGTCGCCACTTACCAACAATGAGACCAATTTCACAGTTTGGATCTTCATGAGCACAGGTCATCATGGTTCCTACTGTATCATTCACAATTGCAACCACATCCAGGTCAAACTCCTGAAAGTAGAGAATGCAGAAAGTTATTGTGGCAAATTCACTAAAGCGTGAAAAATGCGCTAGCGACAGCTTCACCTGTTATCTGGTTACATTCCCATTGTTCTGTTGTTAGGCTGCTGGGGGAGAGGGGGTGATATCACTCCAGCTTGCAGTACAGCAGTAAAGAGTGACTGAAGTTTACAGAGCACAAGTCACAAGACTTGGGGCAGCTGGGAAATTGACAATATGTCTAGCCCCATGTCAGATTTCAAAATTAAATATAAAAAATCTGTTTGCTCTTTAGAGAAATGGATTCCAGTGCAGACGTCTGCTGGAGCAGCACTAAAACATTTTTTCCCATGACAGTATCCCTTTACACATTAACTAAACCAAATTAGCTGGTTTTGCTTCTTATAAGGATTAATTATATCTTCGTTTGGATTAAAAACAAGCTACTGTTTTATTATTACAGAGAAAAAGGAAATCATTTTAAACATTTAGTAATATTTGGTAATTCAGAGCTTTCTGGATAACGGATCCCATACAAGTTGGCAATTATAATACAGTCCATGATACATTTTCATGTGCACAACAGTTCTGTAGCTGTGACGTACCTCTCGTCTCTTAATTCCTTCTCTTAATAGATTAACCACATCTTCTCCCTCACAATCGGTGGCCTTGAAACCTTTGGTCCATGTCACTAACATGCCCTGGGCAAGAGGAAAAAGTGGTGTTTATTTCAGTACTGAACATAAGCGAATAACTAGGGCTCAATCTATGTAGGGAGCAAAGGAGTTAGTATGAGTAATAAATAAATGTAGAATATTTCAATCAGCAGAGCAATTTATGTAATGATTTAATATCCCAAGTATTCCATTCAATATTGTGGGTTTTCATTAGGCTACATTTTAATAAAAAATGACATTCAGTTAAAGTGGAAATAATGTGGCTGGCACACAGGCGACAGCTGACATTGGGGTGATTAACTATCCTGACTCATTCTGATTTCATATGAAACAAGAATGCATAATGGAAGAAGGGCGAATAAATCCCAAAACACTTGTGGGCAAATTTACTATTATTCCCCATAATTAGCTCGACCAAATTCGATAAACATTCGACCATCGAATGCTTATCGAATTGTTTTGGGCTATAATTTTGCTCGATATCCGATTTATCGATGAATTCGTACGATTGGATACCGATCGTTTGATTTCACGAAAAATCGTGAAATTTCCTTTGAGAGTCCGAAAAATTCGTACGGTCGAACGTTCCGATCGTACGAATGGTTTTCGAGCAGGACTTAGCCCCAGAAGCCTATGGGCAGCTTCCCATAGGCTTCTATTACAATTCGGTAGGTTCAATCTGGCGAAGTAGGCAGTTGAAGAACTTTAAAATTTTTATTTCTTCGAATGATTGAATTATCGAATATCCGATCATTCGATGATCGAAGAGGCCAAATTTCACTTTACGATTTCACAAAAAATTCGAATTCGATCGAACTTTGATCATTTCAGGTGAAATACGTAAATTTGCCCCTTATTATATCAAGCAATGAAACAGGCAGCTCACCCTTTAAAGCAGTTTGTGAACCTTGGTCCTAAGATATTACTGAGCGGCAACACACAGCAAGCTCCTATTAATAACTGAGCATCCAGAATTATAGTTTGTCATCTTCTGGGGCCTCTGTATTAAAAACTCAATTTGTAATTATCTCAAACTTCAAGATAACATTTTTAAAATGTGAATTCTTTTGCCATTTTTAAATTAACGCTAACAAAGAAGTAGGGCAGAAATGCTGCACATTATGTTTTGGGTTTCTTTACCAGCCCATGGCCACTTAGCAGATCTGTGTCTAAAAAAATGCTCCAGCAGCTCCTCATCTTCTTTTCTGCAGATTCACTGCACATGCTCTGTGATGCTGTTCTTGATGATTTTTGCGACAACCCCTAAGTTTCTCAGAAGCTCCCCAGACTGCATTGAGCATGTGCGTGCCACTGACACTTCTAACAAAATCGACTGTGAGCTTTTGTATCACCTTTGAAGGCCTGGATCATTACTGCTATAGAGATACTAAACCTTTATGCTAATAGAGTAAGTAGTAAATAAAATATGGCACTTCTAGTCATACATTGAGTTTAAGGGTGTCATTCTGCTTTAAAAGTGAATTATATTTATAGTTGTAATTACTTAAAGAATAATAGTAATATCACTTTACGGACATGCTGTAGACAGAAGGCAACTTACAGCATCCAAGCTGGTCTGCATGCAGGGGAATGAGAATGTGAAGCCCAGCGGAAGTCTTGCGCCCTTAATTCCCATGTAATCCAGGAAATCAGAAATACAATGAACAATGTGATCAAACAGCTGTAAAGGAGAACAGGGAACACAGGTTACATCAGAATTTCTGCCACCAATACGGTGTGTTATTGTAATTGTAAAGTTGTAGGTCAGGATTCCTGTCTCGTCCTATAAAAAGTGTTAAGTGTTAAGATGGCTACACACTGATTAATTACAATAGTCCATCATCCCTGAAATGCCAATGAAGAAGCAAGGTGCTTCCCTGTCACTTTAATGACCTCCCCAGACATTGAAGGGAAGCACAATCCAATGGATGCTGAGTAACAATATTCTATATAACTATATGCCTGAACCATTCATTCCAGTGTGGGGAACAGATTGTCTGAATTCATAATTCCCTCAGCTCCTTTATACTTTTTTTGCCTATTGTTTTGATAATGAAACCCCCCTATATTAACTAAACCTTCTCATCCCCCAGCTGCAACCTATATCAGGCTTTCAGACAAGGTGCAGGTCATTATACTAAGTACTTCTCAGCAGAATGCTAATTTGTTTTGGTGCATTCATAAAGAACAGAACCAGAATAAGGGCCGCTAAACACGGGCGTTTTGGACCTGCGCTCCCCTGCGTTGCGATTGGCTGCGTTCAGCCGCAGGGGAGCGCAGGTCTAGACGCACCTCATTTTGTTCAATGAGGTTTTACCCACGAGACGCGTGTAAGCACCGAACGCAGATTCAGACGCAACATGCTGCATTTTTCCTGCGTTTGGCGCCTACATGCGTTCGCGTGAGTACAGCCCCATTGAAAATAATTGAGTGCGTCTATACCTGCGCTCCCTTGCGGCTGAACGCAGCCAAACGGAACGCAGGGGAGCGCAAGAAAAAACGCCCGTGTGTAAGGGCCCTAAGGGTTTATGTTCATTGTCAACATTTGTTCTGTTTAGTGGAAGAAATAGCAAGAACCACACCCTATTCATTTAACCATGGGTGAGAAGAAGTTATGCTTTCCCTGTAAGCTTACAGTCTGTTCAGAACACCGGGGGGCAACATGGACACTATTCTTGTCAGCAATAAACAGTATAAAGGAAACAATCTTACAGGCCACCAACAGAACTATCATAATAAACCAATATTTTATATGAGCGCTGTCTGATTGTTCTGAATAAAGCACAGGAATAATGAGCGGCACCTCTTCCCCTGTCCCCTGCATGACATCTGTAGGGATGGCGTAGATCTTATTGTGCATTTCCACCATTCTTCTTTTCCCACTTCGAATTTTCACAAGCAAAACTCTAAAGTTCGTGCCGCCAAGGTCCAGTGCCAGAAAGTCTCCATTTTCTGAAAAGATAAATCAGCCACTAAAAATCATTTTGCATACTTGAGCAAGGATTCTGCACACAAAATTCTGTGTATGATTACGTAATAATAATGTCGCAGCATTCAAACCTAGAGACACGACGTTAGCTACATAGCTACATGAGTCACAACCAATGAAAGGGATGAACATAGGCTACTTGTTTAGAACAACATTTTCTTTTTATTATGCATGGGTGGACATAAAGATATTAGTGAAGATAATGTTAATATGCATTTATAGCATAAGCACACTAACACTGATTAATTGTTGCACTGCTGTTATGGGAGTAACACTACCAGGACCCACCAACAAACACGGTTATGAGGTGCTGGCGTTGAAGAGCAGATGTAAGGGCCCGTACACACAGGCGTTTTGGACCTGCGCTCCCCTGCGTTGCGTTTGGCTGCGTTCAGCCGCAGAGGAGCGCAGGTCTAGATGCACCTCATTCTTTTCAATGAGGTTGTACCCACGAGACGCGTGTAACGCAACATGCTGCATTTTTCCTGCAATTGAGGCAGGTTCAGACGCAACATGCTGCATTTTTCCTGCGTTCAGCGCCTACATGCGTTTGTGTGAGTACAGCCCCATTGAAAATAATTGAGTGCGTCTATACCTGCGCTCCCCTGCGGCTGAACGCAGCCAAACGCAACGCAGGGGAGCGCAGGTAAAAACGCCCGTGTGTAAGGGCCCTAACACTGGAGGTCTGATACTCTGATCATTTGATAAGGGCCATATTCAGTTTATCACTATTCAATCACTATAAACCTAATACTGGGCACACATAATTCAGTGGTTGAATGCTGGCTAACCCTTAAAATACACCAAATTATTCTCAATGACAGTTTTGCGTCAATGCACTGATCAATGAAGTGTCTTTTAATGTTAAATTGAGGCATAAGACAGTTTTGGTCTCAAACAGGACATTATTGAATTAGAGAGGGTACAGAGAAGGGCAAATAAGCTGGTAAAAGTTATGGAAAATCATAGCTATGAGGAAAGACTGGCCAAATTGGGGTTGTTCACACTGGAGAAGAGGTGTTTAAAGGGTGATATAACTATATATAAATATATTAAGGGGGATCATATAATAATCTCTCTAATGCTTTATTTACCAGAAGGTCTTTCCGGCTGACACAAGGTCACCCATTCTGATTAGAAGAAAAGAGGTTCCGCCTAAATATTCAGAAGGGTTTTTTACAGTGAGAGCTGTGAATATTTGGAATTCTCCCCCTGAATCAGTTGTACTGGCTGATACATTAGATAGCTTTAAGAAGGGGTTGGATGGCTTTTTAGCAAGTGAGGGAATACAGGGTTATGGGAGATAGCTCATCCAGGGACACTAGTCTGATTGTCAGGAAGGAATTTGTTCCCACTCTGAGGCAAATTGGAGAAGCTTCAAATGGGTTTTTTGCCTTCCTCTGGATCAACTAGCAGTTAGGTAGGTTAAAATAGTTGAAAGGCTGAATTAGATGGATGTCCTTTTCAACCTAACTTACTATGTTCCATATACAGTATGAAATCTACTTTATTCTTATGTACATAAGAAGTTTAAACGTGGGATCTACACCTGATAATTTGACATCTATTTGTGGTTACAACTGGCAGCATTCCTTCACATTCAGGGCCTGCTGGGATTGCTGAGATCTATAGTCAGCATCAGCTAGACAGACAAAGGTTTTGGGTTGGGAAAACATATTTAGGCTAAGGGCACACAAAGCATTGGTCTCTTGCCCAGCTCCACTGATCTGTACTGAAATGTGCAGCTTCTGATTTCCGCTCAGCCCAAACTCCGTTCCATGTGCCTGCACTCAAATAGAAGCTGCACTTTTCAGTGCAGATAAACAGAGCTGCGAAAGAGAGCAGATCCACTTCTCATCTTACAAAAAACACAGACTAGAAGCAGCAGAGCCAATGCTACGTGTCCCATGGTCATGGAGCATTGAAAAGACATAAGAATCGTACCTGTGCCATCTGGTGTACTTCTTACAAACGTTGGCAACATTTTAACCTTTGCAGATTCATGGGTCTTTTTCCTGAGTCCATTCTCTATTTCAACCCGCATCCTCCTCTTCACTTCAAGCAACTGCTCACGGTTGAGCTTGAACTCTTCTAAGGTCTCATCAATCTGCCTTGTCTGGTCTGCCAGTCTGTATGCCACCGCAGTCACCATGGCAGCTCCTTTACCACTGCCACTCTCAGATAAGAGGAATCTCACATCCGAGTCTGGAACCAATCGTCTTACTGTTTTATGCAAGCGCCTGGCATATCTGCAGAATGCACATATCACACAAAGATTTATATTCCACTCATCACAGAAAAAAGTAACAAGTTATTGTCCTTTAGTCAATTGTTGATCCCAAATGCACCAGCGTCTTGGAAGTAACTACACATCTATGAAACATATTTTTTATTAATACAAATAGAGTAAAAATCGCACCCTAAAAAAACCCATTAACAGATACATTTTCTTGAGTAACGGGATATGAAGCACACCAATTAAAGGTTTTACCTTTAAAGGAGAAAGAAAGTCTGTTTGCACTTGGGGGTGCCAAATGTTAGGCACCCCCCATGCTCCTATTAGCAGAAAACAGCACTTGCCAGCGGTTATACCAGTGAACACCACGGAGAAATATTCTTCCTGCTTCCTCTTTCTTCGTGTGGTTGCACATATGCAGCAGAACGAAAAGCCGAACTACGCATATGTGTTTGCCTGCGGAAATTTGAAGAAAGAAGAAGCCGGAAGAAGATCTCACTGTGCTGCTCGCTAGAAAAACCCCAGCAGCGTAGTTATCTGCCGATAGGAGCACCAGCCCAGGGTTTCAGGTAAGTCAATACAATCACTTGGGGGTGCCTAACATTTGGCACCCCCAAGTGCAAACAGACTTTCCTTCTCCTTTAAAGCATTTTTGTACACAGAAAAGTAACACAAGTTTTTTGTTCATGCACCTGAAGAAGGGGTTTTCCCCAAAAGCTTGTGTTACTTTTCTGATGTAAAAAAATGCACCCTAAAAGAAGTAAGTGGTGTGGGGAAGAAAAAGTGTATTGGACCATTAACAATTGAAACATTAACTTTCAAATGCTGGATACATGGGTACTGCTAATTGCTATTGTGCAACTCCAGAGCACTATTGTGCCTACAAAATAGTTTCACCATATTCACCATCAGAGTTAATATCACAAAAATAATAGGTAAAGCATGTTGGATGTTGGACTGAGTTCTCAAAAATAGACTTGTGCAGTCCTCCTTATTTGCTGTCTGGCTAGCTGTCTGACTGTGTAACAGTGACACAACCCTTCCCATAATAGTTCCAAGGCTATCTAGGACATCCCAGATCACACCCTGATATCCAGGGCCTTCATAAGTAACTATGAGAATAGCAGTTCTCCCTAAATCTTGCCATAACTGACATTCATTCTGGGCTTCCTGGAGTATCTAGGACAGGGGGTCCCCGACCATTTTTAATCTATGAGTCACACTGAAAGGTAAAAAGAGTTGGGGAGCAACAGGAGCATGAAAATGGACCTGGGTGGTGCAAAATAAGTACTTTGATTGGCTATTTGTAGCCCCTATGTGAATTGGGCTGAAATTCAAAAATAAGCACCTGCTTTGAGTCCATTGGGAGCAACATCCAAGGGGTTGGTGAGCAATATGGTGCTCAAGAGCCACTGCTTGGGGATCACTGATCTAGGACAACATATAGGCATCCACTTCACATCTCTGCCTTGCTGGCCGTCAGACTCCTCCCTTTCTCCCAGCCACTGCTTTAGGGCCCACAGTTTGAGTTTTTCTGCCTTAGTAAGAAAAAGAATACTTACTGTGGATGCATCTTGTACAAGGATCCATCAATGCCCACAGTAGTACGCAGTCTAGGAACCCCTTTATTGTCCCGTAGTCGTATGAGGATTCCACCAAGTGTAGCAGCAACTAGATTTGCAGAGCGGAAGGAAACAATTGTGCATACATGCTGCACAGCAATGCAGTCTTCATGAGATGGTTCTACCCCAAGCCT
>CM044444.1:24786279-24809365 GCA_024363595.1 Xenopus borealis
AAGTAAAGTTTTTCACTTTTGCAAAATAACCGGAGTGCTGCTGCTCTTTTTGAAGTTGCTGCCTACAACAGTACCATAAGCCTGTACTGCTAACCCAATGGCGGGCCTGACCGGAACGCACACCTGGAGAAGACTGAGCCCGGACACTGTGAACCAGGTAAGGGGGAGGAGCCTCTCCACAATATCCTGTTCAAGGTGAATATGAGCTGGGACCCCAGGGGCACCCTCTCTCCCACCAGCACATAGGAAAACTGTGCAGGAGACTCAGTCATGTAGTTTGTGCCCAGAGTCAAGCCAGTTGCAGCTCTTGGGCCCTACCTGCCCAGCCAGCACAAGATATGGGAATAAGGCAAGATCCAAGCAAAAGAGATCCAATAATTAACCCCTTGCTGGAAGGCTCCAACACTCTAAAACCCAGTCCAGCCAATAACTACAGGGTCTGGACAGTTTATGCTTAATAAACAGCCATTGACAAACATTACTAGCAAATACCCTCTCAAGTTTTAGCGAGCATCATCCTGCTGCATACCCGGCAGCTCCACAGCTCGAGTACCCCCCGCTTGGTCTATGGATAAACCTTAACTACCGCAGGCATGACGCATTGATGTTTATATAATTCTGTGTTCACTGTACTGCACGCAAGCTACAGGCCAGTCATACACAGAGGGACCCTTAGCGCTGCATACCATGATCTCAATATGGGCAAATAGGTCCTAAACAGAAAACTCTTGAATAATATACCTAGAAGAGAGACAACGGTCCAGGCTCCACACCCAGGGACATGGACAACGAAGCAAGACAAAATCCTAGCTTTGGCAAGAGACAAACGGACCTGATCCATGAAGGTAACAAGATTGCAATATACCCTTAGTACTCATCTGGTCTACAAAACGAAACACAATACCTTCATGGGAGTCAAGAGAAGATTGAGGGAATCACTAATAAAATATGCAATGATGTATCCAGCAAAGCTTCAGATCATGGATGGAGTGCAGGTCCTCTTCTTCACCTCCGTGAAGGAGGCCCATAGGTGGTTGGACAACCTTCCAGGTCAGTCTCCTCGGGCCAGCCCACTGCACTAGCCCGCCATGCTTACACAACTCAACTACTCTACTCTTTGGCAGTCCTTGTCCTGACAAAGATGCCAGAGTTGCTTGTGATGCCATTTTTATTTTACCCACCAGATAAATAAGACACAAAACTAAAGACACTGAGAAAGCACCCCTGATCCCCACAACAGCACACTTTTAGCATCGAGACGGAGGACTTATAGCCCAAACCTGACCCGATGACTGGACAGCAACGAAGGGTGATAGGGCCTCCTCTTGGTAAGACTATGGAATATGTTTCAGAATTCTGTACTACATAAGATATATTGCCATCTCAATGAGAGGGAGTAGGAGGGACAAGCTACAACAACTGGCAAACACAATACGGGATAGGCAGCTACTGGAAGAACCACTGTCAGTAACTGAAATTAAAGAGATACTGACACCTGAAATTAAACTCTTTTTCTATTATAATATTAGCTTTGAAAGCTACTTCTAGCTTTGCCATAAAGTATTTGCATGATGCTTTTACATTATCTGTCTGATCCCCCCCCTCTTATTTGTAGTTTGTATGTTATAAGTTAAAGGAAAAAAAAGGTTTGATCAATCACATGCACTCCGGTTGCCGTAAAAATGCATAAAAGATGATTCAAATACATGTATAAATAAGTAATGTTTTATTGTGTTCATCAGCAACTATGTTGTTGTTCAAACAAATAAACCTTAAAAAAAAAAGTGATAATACTTACAGCTGTTTTCCTGGATTAAGTGAACCTCTGTCAATCTCTCTATCGAACTCCGTCCTGATATCCTCCAGGCACCCATCATCACCAAACGCTCCCCACTCAGTGTTAATGCACATTCGACCCTCATCCCCCTCCACCATATCAATGTGCCTCAACTCCTCCATGTAGCAAGCGTTGGTCCCAGTACCTTACAAACACATTTGACAATAAGCAAACGTTTCTCCAACTTGTTGGATTTTAAGAACCAAAAAGCAAATATATACTGCACGTTACCTATGATTATACCGACTTCACATCTCTGGTCATCAAACGCACAAGTCATCATTGTCCCAACTGTGTCATTTACGACAGCCATTATATCTGCCTCATAGTCCTAAAGCAGAGGCCAAAGATAAGAAAGCTTAAAAGAACAGTAACACCAAAAAATGTAATTGTATTAAAGTAATTACAATATAATGTACTGTTGGCCTGCACTAGTAAAAGTTATGTGCTTGGTTCAGCAAGGCAGACATTCAAGTTGGAGAAAAGGCACAGGTCTCATTGCAGATAAGCCCTGCAGAATACAACGGTGTTTTAACTGTTATCTGCTGTGTATACTGTGCCTTTTTTCCAGCATGAATGGCTGCCCCCATAGCTACACAGCAGCTTGTTTATATAAACTATACTAGTAGACTTTCTGAAGAACACACACCATTTACCAGTGCAAGACAGCAGTACATTATATTTTCATTGTATAAAGGCTGGGGTGACTGGATGTGTAACAGAACAGAACAGAACTTCCTGCTTTTGAGTTCCCTAGTCAGTGATTTTAAGGGGGGTCACTTGAGACATAAATGTTCAGTGAGTTTACAACTGATCCTCAGCATTCAGCTCAGATTCAAAAGCAACAGTTATGACCCATGTGCCCCCTCCCTCAAGTCACTGATTGGTTACTGCCTGGCAACTAATCCGTGGAAACCAAGAGAGCTGCAAAGCAGGAAGTAGTGTTCTGGCTATTATGTAAGACATCCAGTCACTCCAGCCTTTATAGATTACATTTTTAGATGTATATTAGATTTTTTTTTTTTTTTTAACAGCCTATCTATATACCCAGTTTTTATTTTTATACTGAACAATTCCTTTAAAACATGGCACAAGTACAATGTTCTCGGTGTGAGGGAGTATTTAACACCTTGTAAACTATCTCGTAAAAAAAACTGCTTACCCCACGTTTCTTGATTGCCTTGTTAAGGAGTTTCACAACATCCATTCCCTCAACCCCACTGGCTTTGAATCTCTTGGTCCAGGTAACCAGTACACCCTAGATAAAAATGTAGGATATTACACTGTTAGATTGCCACCTTGGTACAGACATGGAATATACAGCCATAGACGCAATGATCCGATCATACAATTCGAGGATTCGTACGATTTTCAGATTGTGCGTGGAGTGTCCCGACATTCGTCTGGCCCTGCCGATAGGTCATTCAGACAGGTTAAAAGATTTTGTTGGAATGCTGATGATATCTCTGCATGTATTGCTGATCTGACGGTCTTCAGTGGGAGACCATCATCAATTTTTTTTGTGGGACATAAAGTTCCGTATGATTGCTTTAGGGGCAGAACATTGGCTGATCTGTTCTTTTACTACCTTATTTGATCTGAAGGTTAGTGGCAGGTCGGGAGATGGGGATGTCTGATCATATGATGATTCGTACGGTCGGATCTTTGTGTCTATGGCCAGCTTAATGGCAACTCTTCCCTGCATGAGAGGCACCAGCATAATTATGGCCTAGCCATTCTTTGCTTTGATGCACATACTGCACATTCAATATCAGTTTAGGCAAATAACATCCATTACTTTCTTTACTTCCACCAATAGAAAGAGGTGTAGAGAAGAAGAAAGAAAAGAAGATAAATCAGACCTGGTCATAAAGAACAGATATGAGATTGCATTACAGTACAAAGTTACTCTGTGGATATGATATTTCATTTATCCCTGAAACTTATTACAATAGAAATGTACAGTATTGTTTTAAATACTCCATCAGTCTCACCTCGTCTATTTTGGATTGTATACAAGGGAAGGATAAGGTAAATCCAACAGGCAGCTTTTTATCTTTGATCTGTTTCTTCTGCATGAAGTCTCCCAGGCATTCAGCAACATGGTCAAACAGCTGTTTAAAAATACAAAGAAAACAATCAGCAACCAATCAGACAATTGTAAACATGCTTGGGAAGATGCTTATTGGAGCTCATTCATGAACTTTTGACTGATTCCAATCTCCTTCCACATTGGACTATATTATTATATGCACTGACTGGGGTGGGTGCAAATGGCATCTTTCTAAGGCTAGGGCCACACGGGAAGATTTCAGGGAAATAAGTCGCTTGGTGACTAATCGCCTCATCTAATCTCCCTGAATGGCTTGCTGGTATCTCGCACCCGCTAGCGCTAAAGTTGCCTGCGCCTATTCACACGCGGCGATACATTTTTCAAAGTTGCTCGAAATTGCCTCACAATGCAATTTTGAGTGACTTTGAAAAATGCGTCGCCGCGTGTGAATAGGTGTAGGCGACTTTAGTGCTAGTGGGTGCGAGATAACAGCAAGCCATTCAGGGAGATTAGTCGCCTCAAAGACGTGCGATTAGTCACCTGGCGACTAATCTCCCTGGATCTTCCTGTGTGGCATAAGCCTAAGGGTGGCAAAATCTTCTCTACTTCAGGTGACTAATCTACCTGAAATGTCTTCCCGCCAGCAAGAATACGAATCGCAGGGCAGATGGCATAAGAAACGCTTCAGATTTCTGAAGTTGCCTCACAGGGAAACTTCGGGCAACTCTGGAAATCCTAATCGTTTCTTATGCCATCCAGCTGGCGATTCGTATTCTTGCTGAAAGAAAGGCACTTTGGAGAGATTAGTCTCCCGAAGTAGAGAAGATTTGTCACTTGGCAACTAATCTCCCGTAAAGTGGCCATACATGGGCGATAAAAGCTGCGGACAGACCAAGTCGGCAGCTTATTGGCCCGTGTATGGGGCCCTCCGACTGGCTTCACCAATCGATATCTGGCCGAAAGTCGACCAGATGTCGATCGGGCGGGACTAAAGATCTCGTCGGGTTGCGGCCGCATCTGTTTGTTGATGCAGTCCCATGATCGGACCGCCCATATGGCCTCCATTATGATCCGATCGTTGGGCCCTATATCGCCCACCTCAAGGTGAGCATATCGGGGAGAAATCTCTACGTGTATGGCCACCTTAAGGTGTGCAGGCTCCATCAACCTGCACCTTTGGTTGGGGATAACATTTTTACCTAACAGGTGCCCTTTAAGTACATGCTACATCAACCCATTCGCTGACACAAGAGACCGACCTATAGGATACAGGATTAGGTATTAAAGGGGTTGTCCACCTTCAAACAACTAGTTGTTTTCAGATAGATCACCAGAAATAATGACTTTTTCCGATTACTGTCTATTTTCTATTTCTAACCGTTTTTCTAATATTGAAGTGTAAAGTGTCATTTTTAACCTTCTAAAGCAGCTGGGGGGGGTCGCCGACCCCCCCCCAACTGTTCTAAACTGATACATTTAATGGATACATTTCTTTGTCCCTGCTGAGCAGAATCTCTGGGTTTCATTACAGGCAGCTGTTAGACTTGATACAATAGTTGCTAATACTCCAGAGATGTTGCTGTGAAATGTATCAATTAAATGTTGCAACATTTTAACAGTTTAGAGTCTGCACCTGAATAACTGAACTGCCAGACTCAAACACCAGAGACACCAACATTCAACTTTAAAGTTATATTTTGGAAAAACAGTAAAAAATTAATAATGGAAAGTAATTGAAAAAAGTCTTTATTTCTGGGGAACAATTTGAAAACAACAGAACAGAAAAAAAGTGTTTAGACGGTGAACAAACCCTTTTAAGCAGCCTACTATCTTATGCACACCAATCATTTCTG
This sequence comes from Xenopus borealis, assembly GCA_024363595.1. NCBI lineage: Eukaryota > Metazoa > Chordata > Amphibia > Anura > Pipidae > Xenopus > Xenopus borealis. The sequence continues at coordinate 24,792,023 of CM044444.1, forward strand.
CTTCCCATACACCCCATTCACCTAGGTACAGGTCAAGGTATATATCATTTATCTAAAACTCTTATGAAAAACATTTCCAGAATTGTTTTTGATCACTAGGATAAGAAACTGAGCTTAGTCAATTACAATCTAAGTCCCAGAAATATAAATCCCATTTGCAGACATCTCTTTCATAAATCCCTAGTAAATTTTCCGAAGTCATCTGAAGGAAACTTCGGGCGACTTCGGAAAACAAAGCGCCGCGCAGTGCCATACCTCTAGCGATTTTACAGTCAAGCCGGCGGTATGGCATAGGAAGGCAGTTTGGGGAGATTGTCGCCCAGACAAAGAGGTGGTTAGTTGCCATGCAACTAAATCTCCCTGAATCTTGCCCTTACCCTTAAGCCCTGAGAGTGCAGACCCCACTGTGGATAGGGTTGCCACCTGGCCGGTATTTTACCTGCCTGCCCAGTAAAATGATGCTTGATGCCACTGTTATTAATGCCTGCTGAACCGAATCTGAACCCTAATTTGCATATGCAAATAAGGGACGGGGAGGAAAATTGCATGACTTTTTGTCACAGAACAAGGGAGTAAAGAATGTTTTCCCCTTCCCACCCCTAATTTGCTTTTGCTTCGGTTCGTGTTCGGGTTTAGGCCGGATCTTTCAGAAAGGATTCGGGGGTTCTTTGTTAACTGTATTATTGTAATATTTCATAATATCTCACAATTACCCTTTTCCATAGCAATAGTTTTCCCATTACCATAGCCCAGTGATCCCCAACCAGTAGCTCGTGAGCAACATGTTGCTCTCCAACCCCTTGGATGATGTTCTCAGTGTCCTTAAAGCAGGTGATTATTTTTGAATTCCAAGCTTGGAGGCAAGTTATAATTGCATAAAAACTAAGTATAGTGCCAAGTAGAGTCGCCTGTAGGCTGCCAGTCCACATAGGGGCTACCAAATATCCAATCACAGCCCTTATTTGGCATCCCAATGGACTTGTTCATGCTTGTGTTGCTCCTCAAATCTTTTTACATTTGAATGTGGCTGCCAGGTAAAAAAGGTTGGGAACCCTGCCTTAGCCCAAGCCATTAAGCAGTTTTTCGCTTTGTCTCACTAATTTACCACTGCTATCTATCTGCTTGCTATTAATGCATTGAATAAATGATTAGTGTCTTCTTCCTGAGGAGCTAAACCCCCCATGTCAGAAAGCAGGCCTTTCCCTAACCAAAAAGAAAATGCATGACCTATGACTAGGGTTGCCACCCAGCCGGTATTTTACCGGCCTAGCCGGTAAAACACCAGCCAAGGCCAGGGCCGGTATTACAAATTTACCGGCAATGTAACTGCCGGTAAATTTGTAATACCCCTTAAAAAAGGCCCTTGCCTTGCCTGAAATCCTATTAAAACTTACCTTTCTCACGTCTTCAGGTGATCGCTCGCTGTGGCTCCGCCCCCTTCTGCGTCACACCACGCCCCTTTTTGGCCCCGCCTGCCTGTATTAAATTTTGTAAAAGGTGGCAACCCTACCTATGACAGATGCTAGCAATGATAGGGATCCTTCAGGAACACATCTGGTCCGAAAGCATGCAGTGCATATTATCAACCATGACATTATCTGGTTTTGTAAAAGAAAAAAAATACCTGTAATGGTGCAGTGCAGATAGTAACAACAACCTGTCTGGCACAGACAGGCCAACTAAAGAGAACACTACAAAACCTGTCACAGTGATAACAGAAAATAGTTCCCATGGGATTACTGTGACATATCATTGTCCTGAATGAGACAAAGAGCTGACTCCCCTCGTCCCTTTATCTCACTCACCAACTTGTCCGATTCCAAGGATACTGAGCGGCAGATGGTGAATCAGATGGGAGGTAAGGGGCAGACGGCCCATTGACACATTAAAACAAAAGTCTATTGTGTGTCTAAAGTCTGGCTCGTAAATAATTCTTATTCTAAATGATTCTAATTCTAAATAATTCTAATTGCATCCCCAAGCTGACCATTTGCCTATACATCATCTGTACATGCATTAGTCAATCAGCTAAGTCCCCTCAGTGGAATCTAGGTGGTATATGGAAGGGACTTTAGCCATCCTGAAATTGGTATTATTTTTCCTTTCTTTCTGTAACCAAAAACTGTCGGATTGGTAGGGTTGATAATGCCTGTGACCAAAAAAACCTAAGAGGAGTAAAGTATAGGCCCAATGATAAACAAGCCTGAGAGCATATTAATTGATCTCCTGCCTAACAGGCAGCAATGCAAAGGTAAGGGGACCCCCCCCCCCCAAAAAAAAAGGTCTGCCCATTTAAGCAACAACCACACTATAGTTTCCTTCTAAAACCACAGCAGCCTGAATGTACCAAATTGAATGTCGCTAGAATGTTGTTAGACTACTTTGTATATATACTGCGAAGCGCAATTTTACTTTTCCCAGGCTTAAAATGCAGAAAAACATCAAATACAGGGGGGATAAAAGATGCCACTTATTATGGGGCTGTTAAAAAATGGGTAAATTCTGGGAAAATCTTAAATCCAGGTACATAAATTAGGAATGTACCCATATTGCAAAAGAGTTGCAGCACCTAAATATTTCCTATGGATTTTCATAGGACCGTGTCAGTATCGCCTTAAAGGGATACTGAAATGTTCCTATAAAAATCATAGGAACGTGTCAGTATGAAGTAAATGCTGCTCAAGAAATATTTCCCATATAAGCCCCCCGCAAAGACCGTTAACCGTTTCGTACATCTTCTGGGTTGCTTCACTGACGCAGGGCTGAGGGAGGAGCAATCCTTCCACAGGCTGATTACAAATCAAAACAGGACTTCAGCCTATGGAAGGATCGCTCCGCCCACAGCCCTGTGTCAGTGAAGCAACGCAGAAGATCAGTCAGTAGAGTGAGCGAGACGGCACCAAAAGGTGCGCAGGGCTGGAGGCGGCTTTGAGGGGGGCCTTTGTGGGAGAAATATTCCCTGCAGCATTTTCTTCATGCTGACACGTTCCTATGAATTTAAAAGGAATATGTCAGAATCGCTTTAAAGGAGAACTAAACCCCCTTTCTAATAAAAACCCCCTACCTGCCATAGTCCCCCTCCCTCCCCTGAACAGGAGTTACCACAAGTAAATACTCCTAAGCCGGCACTTACCCCTTGTTCCAGAGTCAGCACAGCAGAGCTCTTGGGGGCCATCTTCAGCTACTTCTTTGGGTCTTCTTCCTGCGCTTCAGTTTTGTCACTTTCAGCGCAGTTGTAGCGAACCGGGAAAATGCTACAACTGCAATGCTTCCTTACTGAGATTACCAAAGCGGCTGAAGATGCCCCCCCTCCCCGTGAGCTCTGCTGCGTGTACTCTGCAACAATGTGTAATTACCGGCTTAAGGGTATTTACTTGTGGTAACTCCTGTGTGGGTGAAGGAGTACTATGGAGGCTAGGGGTTTTATTAAAAAGGGGGGTTTAGTTCTCCTTTAATAGGATGAATCAGCATGCTTTCTCTTCTCAGTGATGTTTTCCTCTGTTCAACGTTATAGATTTTACTCTTCCCAAAAGTGACTTGTTATCATTTGAAGAGTATTATTTCAATTGCCAGTAAGACTTGACTGAAAGAAGCTATAATTCAGGAGCCGTATTGGTGTCAGATTGGAGATGTACAGAACACTAACGGGTGCAAAAGCCAATGTAAAGTGTGACCTATGGTAGGTAGTAAGGACAGGGATTGCCTGTACCTCCTGACACTGGTGTCTACTCCTTGCGCTTTCTTTTTTTACACAGAGTATAGGTGGCCATACACGGAGAGATCCGCTTGTTTGGTGATGTTGCCAAACGAGTGGATCTCTGCCCGATATGCCTACTGTGAGGTTGGCGATATCAGGCTGATCCAATTGTTGGCCCTTAGGCCCAACGATTGGATAAGAACAGAGGGGATATGGGCGGTTGGATCGCAGGACCGCATCAATGAACAGATGCGGCCATGATCTCTCTGCCCGATATGCCTACTGTGAGGTTGGCGATATCGGGCTGATCCAATTGTTGGCCCTTAGGCTATAGTGTGCACGCACCGAGGAAGCGATAATGTGCACAGAAGAAATCTGCCTCAGCTTCTAGACACAACAGTGGAACTAGAGGAAGGTGTCAGAAGAGGTACGTGCCTGGCGCCCCTCCACCTTTGTGGCCTAGGCATGTGCCTCTTCTGCCTACCCCTAGTTCCGGCCATGAAAACATAATTTTCTGCATTGCTCTTAATCAGGAATCCCCTAACCTGGGAGCCATATTGGTAGCCCCTATAGGGACTAGCAGCCTACAAGAGTCAGTGTTTGGCAGTAAACATCAACAAAACCTTCCTCCAAACCAGGTATTCAAAACAAGCACCTGCTTTGAGGCCACTGAGAGCAACATCCAAGGGCCTGGTGAACATTATGTACTGTAGCTCATGAGCCACTGGTTGGGGATCACTGCTCTTAATTAATATAATTGGAAGAGTCTATATATAACAAGATCAATTACAACATCACTTACTCTGGTACCACTACCATGGATAATATCTTCTGGTGTATCATAGATTTCACTCTCCATCTGGACTGTCTGCTTCTTCTCATGCGAAACCTTCACTCTCAAAATGCGAAAATGAGATCCACCCAAATCCAGAGCGATGAAATCTCCCTTTTCTGTTTGAGAGAACGAGAGACAAGAGAATAAAATGATTTGAGGAATCCATACCCTCCAACATAGAGAGGCATCACATTTAATGAAATAAAGGCAGTGGGATATTCATCTCAGTATATTTGTACACAGGACTGCAGTGGTAATCTGGCACCAACATACAGTATGTGCAGGGCTAGAAAGCAGCTGAGTGACTGGACATATACTTATTGTACTATGATTTGAAGCCTATTCCCCCCCTCCCTACATGGGCCTCTGTATCAGACTTCCTGTTTTTATCTTAAAAGGCTAGGGCTTGAGCATGCTCAGTTTGCTCCTTCCTCCTCTCCTCCCTGCTGTAACCAAAGCTCAGCGCTATAAGTGAGACTTAGGCAGGAAGTCATGTCACGCCAAGCTAATATGGCAGCTGTAATCCTAAACAAACAGTGTCTACAGCTGTTTACACAGGTATGGTAAAGCATTCTGCAGAATAAGTATAGCGTTATAGCTTGCACTAATGTGGCTAATCTATTGGCAATAACCTGCTTCAGTAGCTTTCCTTTAAGATGACAATGCAGTAAAAAGAGTAAGTTCTCCATGGCCCTAAATAAGTCCCCCAGTACTCATATCTGCAACCCTACTTATTTATTCAGGGTTGTCAAACCGATGACACCTTATTTCCACAGTATTTTAACAAGAAAACTCAGATATTTTCTGGGGGTCACTTGCAAACCTGCCGCAAAGCAAGAAATTTAACAGCATAAGGACAATGATTCTATTCAAAAACAGCAGTAATACATGGTCCAGATATGGCTGCTACACTCTGCAATGGATGTGGCTCCAATGGTGTAGGGAACAAGGCGTAAGGAGGCTATACACAGGAAGATTGAATCTGCATATTTGTGCCCTTTACACTGACTTGTTAGTTTATCTGCCTCTGTATGGGGACCTCTGATGGGCCCACCTGACAAATATCTTGCCAAAAATCATGCAAATGTTGATTTGGTAGGTCTGACTTGCCAAAAATCAGGCAGATGTTGATTTGGTAGGTCTGGCTTTCCCACTGCATCGGGATTTACATCAGCTAGTTGATGCAGATCTTGCTCTGACAGCTCATATACCTGCTGCTGTAAACCAGGCTCTAGGGCCAGCCATCAGATTATAGCCTGATATCATTCAATTTAAGATGGCCATACACAGGCAGATAAAGCTTCCAATATCAGTCCTTTAGACCAATTTGGCAGCTTTTCTGCCCTTGTATGGGGGCTTCCGACGGGTCTTCCTGATCAATATCTGGCCACGATTTCCGTCGGAGCCCATTGCTCCTCAATGTAATCCGATCATTCTGCCCTAGGGCCGAATATTTGGATTACCCCAATACAGCCCTGCCGTCAGTGGCATATGGGGGAAAGATATCTTATAATGTATGGCCAGCTTTAGTTGGGCATATTGGGAAAGATCTGCTTGTTTGTCGACCTTGTGTGGACACCTTTACAGAAAAGACACATTTTGGATCCTGTACCTATTCCTATAAATGCTCCAGAGATCGCTGTAGTGCTGCATGAACAGGAAATGTGCCGTAACAGCAAAAAACAGGCATTCAAATAAAAGCCCTGCTAATGACAGGCATAAACAGACGTTTATTACATCCAGATAACTTGCAAATAATTGACTGTTATCTCAATGAAGATACAGCAAATTACTGCACTGCTCATTTCTGCGGCAGAGTAAACAACAGAACAGATGTTCAGACTTCATGGCCATTGATGCACTTTAATGAAATGCTCAGTAATGTCAAAAGTCAACATTAAAGATCATCTTCTACTCGCACCAAATATAGCAACGCAGTCTAGGATTTTAGTATTTCGCCATTTATTTCTACAAGCATGATAATGAGAATAACAAATAACAGGAATTTGTATCTAATACACACTCAAATTAGGTGTCACATATCCGCAAAAAAAAGCATTGTCCAAATGTAAATATTTCACAGGTTAATGTGCTCTTTAAGCTGGAGCCTGCACATCTTTCCCATTTTTTATTATCCTCATATACCTTCATAAATATTTGTACATAATTGTGATTATTATACTTTAGGGTGGCGGCACACAAAATCCAAGCAACAAATCCTTGCTACTGCGGGCGACTAATTTCCCAGAAACACCTTCCTGCTGGCAAGCATGCGAATCGCCAGCAGGATGGCATACTGTACATATCGCTTTGTTTTCCGAAGGTGCCTCATGAGGAAACTTTCAGCAACTTCAGAAAACAAAGCGATCCGTATGCCATCCCACCGACGATTCCCATTCTTGCCGGCAGGAAGGCATTTGAGGAGATCATTTGTCCAAAGAAGAAGATTTGGTGCTTGCCAACTAATCACCACCACCATTAAAGCTCCAAAAAATCATAAAAACAACAATAGGATAATGATGCACCAGCATGCATTTATGCTAACTTAATTAACATTAAATAGAATTTACTATAGGTATGGGACCTATTATCCAGAATGCTCCGGAACTGGGGTTTCGCTGATAATAGCTTTCTGTAATCAGCATACCTTAAGGTTTTTAAAAACCATTTAAACATCCATTCAACCCAATAGAAGTGGTTATTTTTTTGCCATCAAGGTACTGTTTTACTATAACAAAGATTAAAATTGACTCTATGGGAGATGGTCTTAATTAACATGGAATGTTCTAAATAATGGGTATCCAGGTAACGGATCCTATATCTGTATTTCATTATTACAGAGGCAAAAGTAATTCAGACTAAAGCCAATAGGGCAATACTGCCCAACTCTGAACATGTAGTGACCCTAATTTAGGAAATGGCATTGCTGTATTTCAGAGCTTTCTTAATAACAGATTTCCAGATATTATATTCCATACTTGTACAGACAAAAATATATAGCATTATACAATAAATAAGTTTACCCAAAAAATGCTTTTTATTCTACATAGTTCCAGGTTTATTACTTTGCTTTTGTAACAACAATCATGTTGTTGACACTTGTATTAAAGGGCAAGGAAAGTGTAAAATAGAATAAGGCTAGAAATGGTGTATTTTGTATACTAAACATAAACATGAACTTACTGCACCACAAGCCTAATCAAACAAATGATTTATGCTTTCAAAGTTGGCCACAGGGGGCTGTCATCTTGTAACTTTGTTAAAAATCTTTGTCTGCCTCTGGCCCTGCACATGCTCAGTGTGATCTGTGCTGCTTAGGGATAGTCATAAATGATCAAAAAAACAAAGCTGCTTGAGTTCTGCATGGCTGGTAAGTAAGGCAGGGGCTCCCCCTGCTGTTCATAAGTATGATTGTTTCCCTGTCAGAAATTAGGGACCGTCTAACAATTCCTATTTTTTTCCTAATTTCACTGCATACAGTCAGGTTTCTTATAAAAACGGTACACATTTTTTAATTAAAGTACAATGGAGATATATTTCTTTTTCATTAAGGAAAAGTAAAAATGGGATTTTATTTCTTTGCCTTTCCTTGCCCTTTAAGCAATTACTGTAGCTGCAAACAGCATAACTAAATTAGAAGAAAAGATCCATATATGATAATACCTGTATATAAAAAATATACTGTCCAATTATTATTAAGTTCTGAAAAATTATATTATGTACTGCTACCTGGTAAGTCATGACCCTTTTTTTAACAATATAAATTGTGATGATGACCATTGTTGTAAACCTAGTCAATTCACTATTCCTGAGACAGCAAAGATAATATTGAGCACTTTATGGGTTTAGGTCCTTGTACCTTTAAAATGGTATAAACAGCTAATAAGATCACTACTCAATACTAGAACTCCAAAATGAGGATGGATAAGTACTAGGACTGATAAAATGTAATATACAAATAATAGAAGATAGACTACGTGCTTCTCATTCTGTCAACACTTTGTGCTTTTCCCTCGCTGCTATCAGCTGTCATTGCCGTCCAACTAAATATAGAAAGAGCAACGTGAGACCAGGGCTAGAAATGGCAACTTACAAAGGTCAGAGGGTCTTGGTTTAATCAAACTTCCTTGGTATATTTCAGGGAAATCACCTCCTTTATGAGAATGAACCTGACTCACTATATGTTAAAAGGAACCCTGCAAATAAAGATTAAGAACACATTACACGCATAACCTTTAAGAAACTGAAGCCACCTAGCCCCAACCTGAAGTGCTTTGCTCACTTTAAAGGGGAATGATCTTGAAAATGAAAATATAAAATAAGCTTCAGCATGCTGAAATAAGAAACTTCCTAAATACAATCAATTTCAGAAACAATCAAGGTTATCTTTGCTATTCTTCTCTCATCATCTGTTACTCTTTATTCTCTCTTCATGCAGGAGTTGGGTGTCAGATAATAATTGACAGTTGGGGGGCTCCTTTTGCCTGGAAGATTTATTAGAGCTCACTCTATTACTATTACCAGACTAAGGGGGAGATTCATCAAAGAGTGAAGTTCCGCCACTAGAGGGAAATTACACAGCTCTCCATTAATTTCTATGGGATTTTGAAAGGCTTATTAATCAATGGGTGAAGTGAGAGTTCACCTTTTGATGAATACGCCTTTCAAAATCCCATAGAAATGAATGGAGGGCTGTGTAATTTCCCTCTAGTGGCTGAACTTCACTCTTAACTTCACTCTTTGATGAATCTCCCCCATAATGTCTCTCCACACGCAGAATGCAAAAAGCGGTTATTTTGTTAGATTTTGTTTGTGCTGGAATCAGTTATTTGAATGAGCTCTACTACATCTGCTAGGAAAGGGAGCCCTCCTCCCTATAAACTATATTAGATTGAACTGTCAATGAATTTGACTCCCTACTGTGACATGAAGACAGAATGAAGAGAAACAGATGCTGAGAGAGGAATAGTGAACACAGACTTGATTATTTCAGAAACGAATATTTAATTGATTGTATTTACAAAGTTTCTTATTTTAGTATGCTGAAGCTTATATTAAATGTTTGTTCCACTCCACCAATAGAATAAATTGTTAAAGCTTTAAAAAGCAGTAAATATTCAATAGAAACTAATCCAACATATTCATGAAAAGAATACTAATACAGTACTATTATTTACATTAGCATGTGGTCCTTCCAATGCCTAGATTTCCCAAATCAATACCAAACAAACACTGCCCATAATTGGTTGTAACACTCATTTAGCAGCTCATTAACTCTTCTGCTCATCTCATCTGAGCTAACCCTTTCATCCTGTCCTGTGATATATGCCTTTGCACACAATCCCTCAGCGAACTCATCGGCTTCTATTAAAACAGACAGAGCCTTCCATATAAAGCATCTGCTGTCTTACACTGCAGTTTTACCTAAGAGTTAGTATTGCCTGGGCAAACTAAAAAATAGGAGAGAGCTTTAAATGGCTAACAGAAACGTGACTGACACTGAAGCACAGTTATGAGCAATAAATGGTTATCTATTAAGTGCAGGGTAAAGTGAAGACTCTCTTTCAACCTTGCCTTACTTGCAGGGACCTGCTTTCTCCATAGTGGTTGGCAGCACTGTTTTCTAAAGGGGTGGGGCACATAGGTGTTGCTCTCCTGTCTCCTAACGTGAACACCTAAAGTTAAAGGAACAGTTCAGGGTAAAAATAAAAACTGGGTAAATAAAAAATGTTTCTAATATAGTTAGTTAGCCAAAAATGTAATATATAAAAGCTGGAGTGAGTGGATGTCTCACATAACAGAATACAACACAACATCCTGCTTTTCAGCTCTCTAAATCTGAGTAAAGGTGGCCATACACGAAGAGATCCGCTCGTTTGGCGATGTTGCCAAACGAGCGGATCTCTCCCCGATATGCCCACCTTGAGGTGGGCGATATCGGGCTGATCCGATCGTGGGCCCTAGGGCTCAACGTTCGGATCAGTATGGGCGGTCGGATCGCGGGACCGCATCAACGAACAGATGCGGCCGCGATCCGACGGGATTTTTAATCCTGCCCGATCGACATCTGGCCGACTTTCGGCCAGATATCGATCGGGAAAGCCCGTCGGAGGGCCCCCCACACGGGCAGATAAGCTGCCGACACAGTCTGTCGGCAGCTTTTATCTGCCCGTGTATGGCCACCTTAAGTCAGCGACTTGAGGGGGGCCACAAGGGACATAACTGTTCAGTGAGTTTGCAATTGATCCTCAGCATTCAGCTCAGATTCAAAAGCAACACTTATGACCCATGTGGCCCTCTCTCAAGTCATTGATTGGTTACTGCCTGGTAACCAGGGTAACCAGTCAGTGTAAACAAAAGAGAGCTGAAAAGCAAGAAGTAGTGTTCTGTTCTGTTAGGTTAGACTTGCAGTCACTCCAGCCTTTATACATTACATTTTTGCCTAACTAACTAGATTGAAAACATGTTTTATTTTACACAGCCTATCTGTTTACCCAGTTTTTACTTTTATACTGAACAATTCCTTTAAGGTTACCCACAGACCCAGACCATAACGTGTCCTAAATGCTAGGTGAAGACTGGGGTGTGTGAGTGCCACAAAGTGTGCCTTTTAAAGTTTAATTTGCAGGTACAATTAGGCAAAAAGGGGACAGCCTTGGACTCAAGATCATCTGCAACAGAGTCCTAGGTGAGAGGGTTCGGGATGGTGGCCACCATGAGAACCACAGCCCTCTGTGTTTTTTCTCAGTGTCCTTCCAGCCCAGTCCGACCCTCATTTAGAACCTGGCTGCAAGTGCTTTTAGAATGAGCACTAAGGGGAACAGATTAAACGTAATAGTTATTTGCTGCCACAGACATTCTCGGATCCAAAGGTGAATAACAATATCTTCCCTATGCCTTTGGATGTTATATGATGGGTGGCACTCACCAAATGTTGGATCTCAGAGTAGAGGCTTACACCAGAAAAAGTCCAAAATTAAATTTTAGGAAAGAAGGAAAACTTGGCTTCCTTTCCAAGGTTCCTAATGTTTTGCTCATAAATGGGGAGAGGGTCGACTCCCTCCAAATGTGCTAGCCTGTTAACTCAAATACATGTACATATAAAGCAATACAAATCCAAAACTAACATTTGTGGAACTCAGCCTGCAATGAATTGCATATTCCATCATTTTAATTTGTTCTGAATCTGACTTTTTGAACAAACCTCATCACATTACAGGAACAAGTGCCTGAATCTGTCTTGCTTGCATGTCCATCTTGCCATACTAACAAGAAAAATGACAGACTTAAACACCTAGTTACAGAATATCCTACACTTCAATACAAAATGCTGGTTACAGAGCACAGAGGCCAACATGCACCTCTACAGCTGAAACCAAAGTTGTCAACATTCCCTGATAGCCAGGCATTTATGGAACGTTCAGCATTAAAAATGTATATATATATAAATACTCAATGGACAACTGATTACAGTTGAACCCCATTTTACATCCCTTGATTTTAAGTTTTCCCTCATTTTACATTGTTGTTTTGTGGTCCCACCTATATATTATGCATAATACATTTCCCTGATTTTACATTTTCCTGGATTTTACACCATTTTTTTCTGGTCCCTTGAAAAATGTAAAATTACAATATACCTTTAACTCTTTACTATTTACTAAAATTTACATTTCCTTTTGTTTTTCAAATAGTATTTTTTGTATCTCATGTTTTTTTTTTTAAACAATTCTTTAAACTAAGTAAAAATTAAATGTTAAGTGTTAAAACCACGAAAAAACTCCAATACAAGACTGCACAATGTAAAATCTGTTGCGGTCCCATTGAAGTCATTGAGAACTGCACTGATCCTATTGGACCTTTTTTGTAGCATTCGGACTTTTAGAGGTTTCAGGGTTGGTTTTTTTTTTTTTTTTGCTATCATACTTCTTATATTCAGATCTTTTATAATTATCATAGTATTTGTGATTTTAGAGAAACAGAGTCTAAAAGGCACCTGTTGGCTAAACATATTATCCCCAACCAAAGGTGTGGACTAATAGAGACCACAATCCGGTTGGGGATAACAACTGTTTTTTTTTTTTTAAATTGACCCCGCAAGTGCTAGGCCACCTGCACAGGGAGTGAGCTCCTGGTATGAGTTGTTGAGGTACAAGTGTGCATATGACGAGTGAATGCTGCAACTTGCTCATTATACGTATGCTTGTCACATCAGACGAACAAGTGCCCTTTAATCAAAAATTTTGAATATCACTAAAATTTTACTTTTAATGAATGGGCCTTTTTGAGTGTAACAGATAATAGAATATAAACACATGCATTAACATCCTTTAAGTTTAAGGGCTCAGATTGGGTTTGGCTAAACTCAATGAACTTCAAGTCTGAATGCTTCAAAAAGCAAAAAACAAAAGGCAGGATTAAAGGACAAGAAACAAAAAGTTACAGAATAGACACTAGCTATGTGTATTAAGATTGGGGTACATTTCCAACAGTGTTGGGATTAGCACAGGGCCGTGTGCAGCTGAAGTAACTAAACATAATCAAAAAAACAGTTTATCTCATGGTTTGGGTATGGAATTGTTTTCTCCTTTACATACATACAAGGCATTGGGGGGGGGGGGAGTTGGAAGATCAAAGACATGATGTTCTTTTCTGCAATTTGATCAGCTTGAACTTAATGCATCATTTGTGGCTAAGGACAAAGAAGGCAAACAGAGAAAATTTTCTTTTGGGAAATCCAAATGTGGCAAAAGAATCCAACTGCTCAGTAATACATTTAATTATACCTTTGCCTAAATGAGACTTTTCATTAGGATCATAGATCTACTAACCAGTGGTATAACTATAAAAGAGATGAGGGTATGTGTGCTGTGGGTATATTTTAATATGTTTAAATGGTGAGAGACTGCTGTCTTGAGACTGGAGAGAAACAAAGAGGGAGGAAGAAATAAGTGCATCAAACAGGAATGTATTGCACCTTAAGGACTGCAAAAATGCTTTTAGAAAGTGATTCCTAAAGGCGAACTAAACCCTAAAATGAATATTGCTAAAAATTCCACGTTTTATATACTGAACTTATTGCACCAGCCTACAGTTTCAGCTTGTCAATAGCAGCAATGACCCAGGACTTCAAATTTGTCACAGGGGGTCACCATCTTGAAAAGTGTCTGTGACACTGACATGCTCAGTGGGCTCTGAGCAGCTGTTGAGAAGTTAAGCTTAGGGGTTGACACATTTTCAAGCAGAAAATAAGGTTTGTCTTTAATATAAGCTGATGCTAAAGGGCTGATTATTAAATTCTGCTGCACTGGTTCCTGTGCTGCTATGTTGTAATTATCCATATTAATTACCAATCAGCCTTATATTGTGATATTTATATTTTGTGTGTACTGTATATTGGGAGTGGGTCCCTAAGCTCAGTAAGTGATCAGTGATCAGTGAATCAGCAGAAGATGGGGAGCTACTGGCATCTTCAGTGACACAGATCTTCACTGCTTAAGGTTATGGTTGCCTGGGGCTGGTACAGAAGCCCAAAACATAACATACAACTTTTCTAGTTACTTCTTTAGTTTTAGTTTGTCCTTGTCCTTTATGGGAAGCTGCAAGAGTGGTGACAGCAGAGTAATGGTATGATATAATACAGGAGCCATGTGCTGTATTATAATTGCTGCCACAAGTCTGCCTGATCCTAACAACTGCTAACACAGAGTCCAAACGAAAAGATTAATCTCTTCCATGAATCAGCTTAGTTATAATCTGTCCGTAACCTGGACTGACAGTGAGGTAATCTATTTCTGCATGTCTTACTTCCCCGTTTCTAAAGTACAACATATCCCTCAATTGTATATTATTGATCTCTTATTGTTAAGTGTTTTGAATGAAAATTGGAAAGTATAAATACTTAGATAACCGATAACCTGCAGGAATATAGAACAGATATATATATATACATATATATATGTGCACAAGTATGGGACCTTTTATCCAGTCTTATCTTTCTGTAATTTGGATTCTTATACTTTGTCTACTAGAAAATCACATAAACGTAAAATAAACACAATAGGCTGGTTTTGCTTCCAATAAAGATTAAGTATATCTTAGTTTAGCTCGAATACAAAATATTGTTTTATTATCTCAGAGAAAAGGGAAATTATTTGTCTCCAAGTACACTGCATCCTGAGCATTGCATTTAATGTATAGGCAACTGATATATCTAGTAGCCCATATGATAAAACATGTTAGATGCGCCCTAAGTATGGGGTGACATACAGCGTGACTTGTGAACTAAAAACATATTTGTGTTGCGTTTTTCAATCAAATGAGTAAATCCTTTACTTCCTTCATTACCATACCTGTTCCGTCAGGGATTGATCTTACAAACGTTGGCAACATCTTGATAATTGCTGTTGGATTTGTGTCTCTTGAAAGACCATTTGCCATTTCTGTTCTGAACCTCCCCATAATATCGAGTAAGGTTTCATCGGAAAGGCGCATAGCGTACAAATATTTATCAATCTAAAAATGGAAGAAAGAAAGAAACAGGTACATAAAGTCAACAGCCAGCATTTTAATACATCCCTTTGACATTATATGCTACAACTAATCATTGAGATATGTCTCACTTTTGGAGCCTTTTAGTATGGCCTAAGTGGACTTTCTGCTGCCCATTCATCTGACAAAGGTTCCCCAACTAAAGGTTGTAAAACTCAGCTTGGAAGAAGGGAATTATAATATAAAATTTGCTACAGGACACAGGAAAAGGTAAAAGTATTTAACAAGATAATATGATTTCCTGAACCTACACAGAAATACAGACATCAAGCAAATAAAAATATAACCATAACCATACCCCAGGTCAAGCCCATAAATGTATTGTTATTGATATGTTTTATTACTCATGTTTCTATTCAGGCCCTCTGCTATTCATAGTCCAGTCTTTTGGTCAATCAGTGCATGGTTACTAGGGTAATTTGGACCCTAACAACCAAATTGGTGAAATTGCAAACTTGAGAGCTGATAAATAAAAAGCTAAATAACTCCCAAACCACAAATAATAAAAAATGAAAACCAATTGCAAATTGCCTCAGAATATCACTCTATATCATACTAAAAGTTAACTCAAAGGTGAACAACATCTTTAAGTTCCATCTGTAAGAAATATGCCTCACCAAGATGATTTTTTTATATGTATATAATATTGTATGTGTGAATGTTGTCAAATATTAATGTCAAAGAGACAGTTTAAAGGACAGATGCTTGAATAGGGAGTTGCCAGGACAGTTATCTGATAACACTGCAGTCTCTGGGATCAAAAGAATAGTTCTAAATAGATACAGACTCAGGAAAGAGCCAGAGGCGTCAGGATATTAAAGTTAAACAGTTGGCCCTGAGGTGATGTTATGTGACTTAACAGCTTCATCATAATGTGTAAATGAAGACTAACTATAGGTTCCCAAAGATCTCAAGAATCTCCCAGGATCTCAAGAGCCATCCTTTGCATATGGTGCAAGAGAGTTATGTCATAAAACAAGTCCATCTGGACTTCTGTTTAGCCAGTTGTCTTGTGGGGGTGAGACTCAAAAACAGTATAAAAGACGAGTCCAAAGGACAGTCTGGAGTTCTGTTTTGGGGTCCATCTCTGAACAGGAGCTCTGCAGGCCCAGAGACTGAAGTGCTGTCCAAGGACTGGTAACTATCTTGGTGTCTCTTTGTCATTGATAAGTGTTACTTGTTATTGATGTTATAGGTATAGGGGGCTTATCACATATAGTTTGTAATAATTTGTTACAACCCTCGTTTTCTTATTTTCATATTTTCATATTGTGGACCTTGATTCATGTATAGTTAGATTTGTCTCACTAGTTTGCAAAATATATTGCATATAACCTATACTGTTATTTGGCATTTTAGATTAGTTAATTTACCCTTGTACCTTTCCCCATATAATGGCTTATTGTCTTCTGTAATTGTGTTAGTAAGTTTTGATTCTCTTCATAAATCACCTTGTCAGTAAAACAGTTGGTTGTATATCATTTCTTTGCCAAACCTCCCTACTAGAACTTACATACATTATATTATTATTATTATGGACTAATATTGATATTTCCTATTAATATTGTATAAAGTCCTTAATAAGATCTTACATATTTGGCGAGCCAGGCAGGAGGGGCAAGGCGTTGGTGGAAAGGATATTTCAACTAACTGTGTAACTGTGCATCAAATAACACTGTCCATTTACTGAAAATGTTGTTGCTACTAGTTGTTGTAGTGATATTAGTATAGCCATTATGGAGGCTTTGTTGAACAAGATTGCTAAGGTAAAAACACTGATATTGTTGTTAAAATAATGCAGGGATCTACAGATCCATGGGTACAGGCCCAAGATTATGTTAATCAAGCCATAGTAGATAAGAAACTAAATAAATCAAAAGGTAAAAATGTCCTTATTTTTGCTGCCCGGTGGTTAGCAGAACAGCACAAAGTTGTAAATGGCCAGAAAGAAGCATTGGAGGTAAACCTTTAAACCTTGTTATAGATTCTTTAAGAATTTCAGCTCAAAATGCTGCTGCGGTAGGTATTCATAATCAGCAAACGTTGGCTGAAAACAAAGATTTACATATGGAGAATGAGAGGCTTATTGAAAGGCTGAAGGATGCAGAAGGGGCAATTAGATCTCTTGTTATATCCTCCAGCAGGGCAAAGGCTGATCATTCTCAGTGTGTAACGCAAATTAACCAGTTGAAACAGCAGTTGGGGAAACAGAGTGCGGTTGTTGCAGCATTTAATGTACCTGGGTATGTTGTGCCAGATT